>JAJJWW010011662.1:0-670649 GCA_023531295.1 Papaver armeniacum
CATGAAACATGTTTATTCAATAAGCCCGATGAAGAGATTTTATACTGCCCTGTATAAGATGACGAACTGGGAGCAATTGGTAAGTAATCTAAGGTTTAGTCATATACGGTTCTCTTCGTATGGGTGTTTTCTATAACATATCAAAATTTCATAGCAATCGGATAAACTAGTAAGGAGTTGTAGCCAAAATATTGGACTACATGCCAGCTGAAAAATTCCTGGAAGTTTACTGTTTCGCTAATTTCGGCCCCTAAACGTGCTCAAAACTCTAAAATCTTCTTTGAAAAAGTTTGGAAATTTCCTGGGCATAAGGATACATGGGTAGATTGCGAAAATCTGATGTCGTATGAAGATTTTAAGGCGTTTTGCTAAAAATTTGAGTTTGAATTTTTACGGAGACGTATTTCACTAAAGTTTATTCATTAATTCGTGTTGATTCTCATTCATTCAATCTCAAATCAGAAATATTATACTTCTATGAATAAAATATAAAGTGGGTACTTACTTGAGGAGTCTCCAAGTCATTCGAAAGATTAGCAGGGTCGGCATCAGCATTGGAAGCGCCATTATCTCCATTCAGTCGCAATTATTGAGGAATCTCTTTCTCACAAAGCATGACCATGTTGGCTTTCCACAGCAGTCTCCTCCTGGATATGTCAAAAAAAATCGTCATTACTTCAATCAAGGAAAATCCATAATCACTTACACAAAGGATACTTACATCCACTTCATCATCGGGTGCGAGGATTCTGGGTTGTTCGTTTAGAAACAAGGTGAAGACCATCAATAAGCCGATTGAGCAAAATTGAAACAAACTAACAATATTCTTTTGAGATCCTAATTGCATGGACAAGAAAATCATAACGACAAGGGAAGTGCTAACAACTCACCAAAGAAGCGGTGGGACTGCACACTATTCGTTATCATTCCTCGTAATTCACCACCTTACGCTTTCTCCACCTTGGGGATTGTCTTGCAATTCGAGAGAAGTCTACATGAATTCGAGGCCTCACAAAGACGACCACCCTACAATGAGTTAATCAAAACAATTAAAGTTGCGATTATTATGCTTTTACCAAAATCATGAGGAAAATATTCACCTGTGAAGATTCTGGAGATGTTTTCCTTTTATCACCACTAGAAAGAGGTTTCAACCGTGGTCGATCCAAGAGTATTTTAGCGAGGAAACACTCGTGTCGGAGATATGACATCTATCACAAACTTATACAAGCGTTCGAGTTGTTGATTCCAGTGCATAACCTGGAGTTACTTAAATGTCCCGGTCGGTAAAAGAAAACACATAATCATTCCCTTCCACATGAGTGTTATCTAAATGAGCCTTCAAATACTCAATCGATGGTTTATTCATTCGATGACCTGGAGTACACTGATCGAGACCCATTTGTCGAGCTGCTCTGTCGATATTATATTCTTTCACCCGGAATTCTCCTTGCATCACCGACACTATATAACCAGGAGTGCAACTCAGCATAAAAGACTTCCCTCCATCACTCAACTCGATGACAGATTTCAAAGTGATGTTCTCCTTAGTATCATTGAAAGTGATCAATTGTGAGAAGAAAGGAGGAATTGTCGTCCACGGACGAAAGTTGAACTCAGATCAGTGTCTAAAATGCTGGTGAGGCGTGTCTTTGGCCGTGGTCGCTTCGTAGACCAACGCATAATCCTAGCACTATTTTTCTCAAAGATAGCATGACGAGTATCAACATTGGGTCCTTGCAAGACCCTACGAGGAATTGGAGCATATTTTTCAAAGTGCTCCCACATTAAAGCTTGGAGAAACATGGTATTAGCATATGTTTCGATTTTCATGAAGCCGTCGGAGACATTGGAGTCTATAACTAAGGAGTCTAAATTGGAAAATAGCGAACCCAAAAATAGACTACCAATGGGAAGTTTCTCACCTTTAGCCATCTTTATAGCGAAAGGAATCACAAATGGCTTCAACAAATGTCCACTATCTTCAAGAATGTCTCGGAGAGCCAAAAGCATAAGAAATCAGCAATGGTTAAAGTACCATCAACAGTTCTTGGGGAACTCCATATCTTGGCCACCGGTATCTCAACCATTCAAAGCATAGCAAGTTTTGGATGACTCGTTGAATTTGTGCATTTTAGCTTCCAACATGCAGGACATCGTATTCTCCTCTCGTGAGAGCTCTTGGGGAAATTGCCGAGTGGTGGAAGATGCAACGGAGCGACTACATCTTCCAATGTGACAGTGAATTCTCCCATCTACATATGAAGTTGTGAGTGGGAATGCACTAACGAGCAAGCAGAGCCACCATACATGGTATGTCATGATTGATCACTAGATCCCCGGTTGCTTGAATAGATTGTGTCACTTGTGCACGATCCAACATAGTTCTTACATGACTATAGCCCAACATATGACGTGTCCATCCAGAGAAATGTTCCAGGGGCTTTCGAGAAAGTTTGAGTTCCACATGGGAACCCAAATAGTGCTTCCGCTCAAACAAAACCTAATAATCGCTTGAGAAGTTACCGGCTTGTTCCGAGTAGTGCTTCGGGATTTATGAGCAACCGAAATGCGGAACTGAAGGACGCTTTCGGGTTTGTACTAAAACACAAAGAATTCGGCATCAGCAGTTGGGATGTTCTTGGTTTTATCCTATTTTCTCCTAGAGGTCCTAGAATCATCATTTCTTGAAGATACATCAGCAAAAACGTCCTCTCCGGAAGAATCCTCTCTAGAAACATCCTCTCCGAAAGATTCTTCCCTGGAAACATCTTCAGAAACGCTCTCCTGAGGATCAGTCATCTTTGCAAAGTTGTTGTGACATCCATGCACAAATTTCATTAACACAGTGGAAGTAAAGCAACAGAATAATTAATTACGATGCTTCTACAAAAATAGAAATGCTCAACTCTTACCTATTTATGGTTTCACGAACTTAGTGATAACAACGTAAAACTCTGAAACTTGCTTGTTTCTTCAAACCTGCAAGGACGAGCAAAATTCAAAGTCAAACACCTGACTTTTCACGAAATCATGAATGATTCATATAACCTCCCATGTGAACATTCACTGATTTTTTACGTGTACATACACTATAAAATCACCAAACTCATATATACACTACGAGTTCGCGAACTCATAAAAATATTGTTTGCTTTCAACAATTTTTCATAAATCAATATTTGATTCTTAAAAAACAAAAATGTGAATAAGTCACGTAATCTTTAAAAAAAAATCATGAGCTAATAACTCACGTAAATTTTATAAAAAAAAAACTATTTTGCTCAAACGAGCATTCGCTTATGAAACGAGGGTATTTTCTATTTTTGTAAAGGTCTACATATTCCAAATAAAATTTGGAGAATTCACAAACAAAATTTTATCATGAAGTGCAGGTTTATTTCAAAAAATATCTTAGGATTGTTGTTTATTGCTTCAACTACGAACGAATATACGTTTCCTAAAGGTATTTGCGTGAAAGTTTATGCTTTGAAAACAAATTTGGATTTTCATGAAACCTCATAAACAAAATTTTGTCTACTGCAACTAAATCATGTCTATTAAATAATATATGTATCTCTTTCATATTAAGGATTATTGCTTGTTTCTTAAACTATCGAAGGAACGGGCATACGTATTTTCAAAAACAACAAATTTCATAAAATCTACGCATGCTCATACTTATGGAATTTTGTTTTAAACAACTCATGGAAAACTCATGAACTCACAACAAAAAAAAAAATCGGACTTACCTGGTTGGCGCCGGCCAGAACTTGCCCGGACAGTGATCGGCGACGGGCGGCAACGACTGAAGTCCGGTGAATTTTCTTCCTCTCCTACTGCTTGCGTGAAGGTGGTGAAGGGAGAAGAGAGTTTGCACGGTCAACCAAAAATAAAATAAAATTTTAGGGTTTCTTCCCTTTTATATCAAATTTTATTTCCAAAACCTAATAAAACATGGGTTTCCTTTTTGCACTCGGTTCCATAAATCCTAAATTGACCAAAACTGGACTTTTAACCGGCTAAATAAGCAATGCTTTATCTCTCCGTGCTCATGGAATCACACTCTATCATACTATCAGGGTCCTCACCCGAACATTTTCTCGTACACGACATCGTTGGAGCAAATCGAGGATTCTGAAAATACCTTTGTACAACTGAGTTCAACCACTGATCTCAGCGACTGAAAATCACCATTTAATGCTTGCTCAAGGAACATGACTGTCCCTCACTAGCGGGGACTTAATGTAGATGGTGGATTTTCAACAAAGGTCAAAATCGTAAAATCATGATATCTTGCATGTTTCGACACGGCTTTCAAGCATGTGACGATTCATATTTTACGAGCCATGATGAATTTGTTTCTCGAAAGGCCTCCACTAGCTGAGCGTTCGATACCTCGCATTTCATCATGATCTCTATGTAGAATAACGTAATTGGGAGGTTCAGATTGAGAGAAACAACGCCTTCAGGACGTCGGTGATACTCACTGTTCCCTGACTACATGAGAGAGACCCACCTCTACATAGAAGAACGATTGGGCGGTTCTCCGTAAGATTGAGAGCAATAACGCCTTCAGGACGTCGGTGACACTCACTGTTCCCTGACTATGTAGAGAGATCGTGTATAGATCCGGGAGGTTCCCGTAAGATTGAGAGCAATAACGTCTTGAGGACTTGCAACACTGTTGTTTTTCGACTATGCACCTTTTCAGAATGGGTATGACGCTTTAACTTGCTAATATCCATTCTGCAATAGATTAACTCTACCGTGACATTCACTACTGAATTCCTAGAAGATAATCTATTTTTATCTCATTACTCCGATTTCATGATCGAATCCACGGGTGATCTCATGGAATGGTAATGGATAATCTCATTACTCCGATTTCATGATCGAATCCACGGCTAATCTCATGGAATGGTAATAACTACTTTCATTACTCCGATTTTATGGTCGAATCCACGATCCCATGGAATGGTAATACTCGTTTATTATTCTGAATTCATGGTCGAATCCTCAGTTGATCCTATGGATTAATAATAAATAACTACTCACTTTTATTACTCAGTTTTATGAATCATTCTCCACTGAATTTCATAAATTAGTTTTAAATACTCAACAATCGGGCATCTGGACTACCACTGAGTAAGCCTCATAAAATGGTGCAAGTGTACTCGACAATGATGCACGACCGAGCATTCGAAAATATGGACAAATGAGGAATCCTACACGGAATAGGAGAGAGAAAATATTTAAATAATAAAGTGGCGCTTATGGGACCGGGCCCACCGGCCGCCCGTTCATGCCGCCGTGGCCGGTCCCCCACGCCCTTTTCCGTTATTTTAATTATTTTGTTATTTTCATGAACTCATGAAAACTCCTCCATTCCAGCAACTTTCCTTGTTTGTGCAAAACTCACGGTTTTTCCATATTTTCATGGTTTCATGAGAAATAATAATATAAAATAGGGACATGTGCTGCGGGACCGGGCAACTTAGCCGGCCGGCCATGCCCTAGCCGTGGCCAGTCCCACACCTTGCAATCCCTAATCTTTCATAAATTGTTATTTCTCTCATCTCATGAAAACTTCCATGTTTCAGCAAAAATCATAGTTTCTCTATATTTTCTCAAATATTGCTCAAACCATGAAAAGGTCAAAAAGTCAAATGGTCACATGACCGACTAGGCTACTCACGCCAAATATTAAAATATTATTATTTTAATATTTTGTAAATTTTGATCAAACGAGCAAGGTTCTAATTGCTCATTCCAGCAAAATCGAGAATTTCAGTCAAAGATCGAATTCTTCTGAAAATTCAAGATATTGCTTAAACGCACATCGGAAAATACCGAAACTCTCAGGACTGAGACACGGGCATCATGGTGACACGGGCATGCTCCCTTGACTGACCAAGGGCGGCTCTAAGGCTTGCAATGAGCCGGTCCCACACGTTTTCACAATTTTGACCTAATTTGCACAATTGCTCATAGTGGGTCCAAACTTTTTCCAAAACAACTTGGGATTTGCTCAATCGACCATCAGCTGGTCCCACACTCTCAAGGTCCGGTTTCATGCCTTCTTGACCGGTCCCTCACTTCTCCATAAATTAGGTTTTAATACCTAATGCTCAGACGAGCACTATTTCAATAAATGATGAAACCGGCATTTAATCATCATTCTTTCACCAACCGGTCGACTCGAGACCCTGGTGTACGCTTACTCGAGCAATTGGGCATCACATGGACGTCCATAGTCCCATGTGGTCGGTCCCTCTTTCGTTCATGACCTATTTTCGACAATTCGTCAATTAATGAGCAATTGGTAAAAAATTAGGGTTTTGAACAAACGCTCAACAAATCATCATTTTGAGCAAGTTCAAACACTAAATAAATTTATGTTGATCCAGCAAATAACAGGCGGATTAATTATATAATATTTGGTAATCTACCAATATTTTAATTAATATTTTATTGGGTCATGTCACCAATAAATAATTCGTCGAATTGAGCAATACTTGCTCAGTTGCTTGAATATTGATCCAACTATCAATATTCAGTAATTTATTCGTCGAATTGAGCAATACTTGCTCAATTGCTCGAGTATTGATCCAACTATCAATATTCAGTAATTTATTCGTCGAATTGAGCAATACTTGCTCAATTGCTCGAGTATTGATCCAACTATCAATATTCAGTAATTCGTCGAATTGAGCAATACTTGCTCAATTGCCCAACTATCAATATTCAGTAATTCGCAATTCTTGCTCAATTGCCTGAATATTGATCCAACTATCAGTAATTCGTCGAGCAATACTTGCTCAGTTGCTCGGATTTACAATATTCGAGCAATGTCTAACATGTTCCATTGAGCATTCGATCACTCATGCTCGATTCAACAAAACTTAGATTCACTATCTAAACAGACAACAACTGATTAATAAAATACACGCGTCATCATGCAGACTCTACGATTCGTGAGACTTCAATCACGTCACATGGGGGATATCAATTAGGATTTTGTCCGGCGGCCTACGGCACGTGGATTCATCCACGATGAGAAATGTGAGTAAGTCGTGCAACTTGATTGGAAGAGTTAGCAAAGTAGTGGGTGGACAATCAACCAAGTCTCCACACGACACGTAATTGGTTTTACCACGATCTTCCACTTTCCCACTCTTCCACTCATGAAACCGTCACACTTACTGGGATCAATGTGTTCGCTATTCTGACAATATAAATAAGTCTCTGGATCCACGATTGAACAACAATAATTTTTCGAGCAATCACTCTCAGAAATTCCATCAATCGCCTAGAACTTATTCGAACTCAACAGTTCGTCAATTTGCAGAAACCTTCAACACATCCACAATCCTTGATCATCATTAATCCCACACAATTCTCGAGCTTCCCTCCTACATATCAACCCATCTCCCTCTTTGTGACCGAATTGACTCTGGAATGTCCATTGACTTGGTTTAGGCCGGAGTCCTACAGATTGATCTCTCGAATCTAAGCACTCCCTTTGTAGTGCATCTGTGTGAGGTTCAGTAGTTTTCTCGGTCGAGGAGTCTCGTCCGCACGTTCAACTCTTCACTTTCCAAAAAAACCAGCAAACCATTTTTCCCCATCCACAAGGAGAAGCTTTACAAGCGGTATCATCATGAAAAAGCTAATCCAGAGATCTTTGCCAGATTCACTCGTGCAGGAGAAGATAGTGATGATGATAAAGAGTTGTTGGAGAACGAGACTGATGAAGATGAATATAGTGATGACAGTGATTCGTTTGATGATGATGATGTTTCTCCTGCATCTTCTGGTAGCAACTACAACGAGCAGTATGAAGAGGAAGACAACTGGAGCTACGATGGGGAGGATTATTGAAAGTCCCCTGGGGTATCGGGAACAACCAATTTCTTTGGTTTTAATAAAATATTAAAGATGGTTTGTTAGAGCACTGCTCGTTCGAACTCACAAGCGTTGCTATCTCAACCTTGTTGTCAAGTTTAGTTGCCAAAATTACAAGTCTTGATTTCTAGTCTACATATAGCTAAGTCTCGGATTAGGATAGAAAGTGTAGTTGAGCATTAAACTTCACGGCGTTCATCGATTGAAGACGAAGAACTACTAAGGGGAGCTTGTGGAACTTCATCAACAAAAGGTATATGGAGACTTGAACTCATCTATCACTCAAAAGTATATCTACTCTATCTCCTATTTGAGACAAAAGTCGTATAGCTATATAGACTTCAATTATACACATTTGATATTTCGAAGTGAGTTTAACTTCGCTTACATATTTCTCGAAATATGTGTTGGTAAGCTTTAGCCAATTTTATCTTATATTCTTGACGAAAGCCAAAAGATGATCATGTGAAAATCTCCTGTTAACATCTTATATGTTTCGTGTGAGACAGTCATTTGATGTAGACTCAGAATGTTTCGTATTGATCATTCGATCACTTGAAAATTGCTTTGAAGCTAATAGTTTATGTGAGACAGCAATTGTCGTCTTCCAAGAATATTTCAATGGTTGAAATGAGAGTTGAGAACAATTGGATATAAGCATAGTATACGTACATGCATATAAGTGATCCAAGTCAGGGAACCATAGTATGCATACCCGTATGCGTACTAGTTGGTTTTGAGAAAGTCCGGGAACCTGGTATGTATACGGGTACACGTACTGGCGTAAGGTTCAGGTCCGGGAATTTCTGCTGAGTTTGGATGGTATGCGTACAAGTTCGCGTCGGCAAAAACCAAACTTAGTCCAGGCCATTTAGGTACGCTGTACCGTATGGATACCTAAGTGGATAATGTTCTAAAATCAGTTGTTCATGAACTAATACATTTATATATTAAGGAATGCAAACCGTGGCTATAATGTTCATGGCTTGATTCGTGTGAGTCAAAATCGATTTTGCTTCAATTGTATCTTGTATACTTCTATGAGAATATAATCAATTGAACAACTCTAGAACTAGTTTCATTTGAGTCATTTGAACTAGTTATGGTTAAGATGAATAAGGTTGATATGAAAGTGTTCATATGGCTAACTTCGGTTAACTATTGTTGAGCCAACAAGGTGCACACGTTTAGAAACGATTACTCATATCTAAATGAAGTCACTTTTCATTTGTGTGTAACAAGCTAAGTTCGATCTAACGGTTGAAAGATACTAGCTTGAGTCTAATAAGGTTTTCATCTAACGGTGAATATTGAATGCTTTGTTACCAAGGTAATATTGATTGCAAACCCTGATTTGAAGACTATATAAAGGAGAACTCTAGCAACTGGGAAACCTAATGCCCACACCTCCTGTGTGATACCAGTTGTGACTAGAGTCGATTCTCCGTTAACCTTAGGTTTTTCACGAAACCATGTAGGTTAACGACTTACAGACTTCATTGGGATTGTGAAGCTAGACCCAACTATTTTCTCTGTAGTTGCGTGTTCTGATCTTGCCCCGTTCTATCGTATTGAGTACCATCTTCTCTAAGATTTGCTCGAGATTGATTCTCCGATAGGAAAGATAAAAAGTAGTCACAAACATCTTCGTCTAATCGTTTGTGATTCCATAATATCTTATTTCGCTACAATACGATTAATATTATTGTGAGGTGATTGATATTTCTAGGTTGTTCTTCGGGAATATAAGTCTGGTATATCAATTGGTTCTGTTCACCTTGATTTATCAAAAGACGGAACAAAACTCATAGGTTTATCCGTGGGAGGCAGATTTATCTATACAATAGACTTTTATGTGTGAGACATATTGGTTTATCAAGTCTTCGACTTTGGGTCGTAGCAACTCTTAGTTGTGGGTGAGATCGATTAAGGGAATCAAGTGCGTAGAGTCTGCTAGGATTCGAGAGACGTAAGGAGCGCAACCGTACCTTAATCGGTGTGTGAGATTGGTTAGGGCTCAACTACATTCCAGTCCGATTTAAACTTGGAGTAGGATAGTGTCTGTAGCGGCTTAATACAGTGTGGTGTTCAAATCTGGACTAGGTCCCGAGGTTTTTCTGTATTTGCGGTTTTCTCGTTAACAAAATTTCGGTGTGTCTGTGTTATTTCTTTTCGCATTATATTTGTTTATATAATTGAAATATGACGGGTTGTACATAAGAGAATCCCACCTTTGGTTGTTGATTATATTGATTGACACTTGAACATTGGTCTTTGGTACAGAGTTCAAGTTGTTTCACATAATAATCAGGCTCGTGGATTTCTATCTGTTTGATTTGCTGATTACCTCGTGAAATAGAGATACAACTCTTGGATATACTTTTCTTGAGATTGAGTGTGTCTAGTTGATTCTCTCGAAAGTATATTGGAGTTTGTCCATACAGATTGCTAAGCGAAATATTGGGTATGGTTGTTAGACCCCCGTTTTTTCATGGTTAACAAGTTTTTTGCAAAAAGGTCTTCTCGATGCTTGCTTCTAGTCTTTATAATCTTGGTATGGTAGTTGATTGGATTGGTGCTGGAAGTTTTTGTTCTGCAGACGGTATCTTTGTTTTGCCGGTACAAATTTAGTATTAGATAGGCAATGGTGGCTATGATGTGTGTGTATATTTTAATTTCTTTTGTGTTTAATGCTTGTTGGGGGCTGTGAATCTCTGTAAAATAGTTGAACTGGTGTTTCTGTTGATGTTTGGTGTTGATATTCAGGTTGGTTTGAGTTAAGGTAATATCAGTGTGAATACTAGTTTGGTTGTGTTGTACTTCAACTTCTTTTGATTTCTGTTATAATGAAAGTAGTAGAATCCCTGCACAAACTACTTTGTCCTTGAGAAGAACAGAAGATAGTTTGATGATTAGTAGAAATTACTGGGTAATGTTAACAGTTTGGTTTTTCCTATTAACTATAGAGAATGAATGTATGGATTGTTGAAAAAAAATGATTTTTAAAATCAGGTGGGGTTTTGTATGCAGATGGGTTTAGCAATGTTGGATGAGTAAATATTGTGAGTTTGGATTTGGCTATATATACTGATTGTTGAATTAATATTCTGTCATGTTAGGATTAGTAGTAATAGCGTGCAAAGAAGTAAAAGTAGGCTTGCACATAGATTTTTTTTTGGATTTGGGCCTAAAATAGGCTTTGGAGCAAGCTCAACTGGGGGAAAGTGCACATTCTTGCAATGGGATGGCTCCAGAGCCGATCTTGTGTCTAGAAGGGCCCTGTGCGAAAATTTTCATAGGGCCTTTCATATGTCGAATATTAGTAAATAAAAAGTGTCAATAATTTTTATTTAATTTGAAAAATTATAAACAGTGGTGCAGTAAAGAAATATTTATACTAAACGGGGACGATAACGTGTATATTTTTATAAGATTTAAAAATAATAATAATTAAATAAGGACTCTTTTTGTTGATGTCAATAGAAATATGCAAGAAAATCTCATATGACACCACAGGGTTATACTACTATTACAAGTTTGAATATAGGTAATAATATTATAAATATTTTGGTCTAAGTAAATACAGTTTTGTCTGATCTCAAAGAATTAAAGATGGGCAGTTTGGTGGATTGATCTTGTACCTCCTTTAGGTCATGCGTGCAGAAGCTTTTTTATTTATTTTTTGAAAGTCAGTTAATGATTGTTGGGTTGGGGAAGAAAAAGGCACTTAACAGAGCTGGGTCATGTGCGGTCGCAGGTACTGCCCATTTCATGTACCCTGTAATAACTCGAACTGGCGTATCTATAAAAGTTACACTATGGACACGCATACCAGTGTGTCCAATAAAACAAACTTTTTAGCCACACATATAAACTAGCGTGTCTATACAACGTACACTATGGACACGCATACTAGCGTGTCCAATTAGACGAACTTTTTAGCCACGCGTATAAACCGGTGTGTCTATAAAACGTACACTATGGACATGCATACTAGTGTGTCCAATAAACGAACTTTTTAGACACGCATATAAACCGGCATGTAAATAAAACGTACATTATGGACAACATACTAGCGTGTCTAATTAAACCAACTTTTTAACCACGCCTTAAGTGGCGTGACTATTTTGTTGGACACACCACAATTGGTTAACATGCCCATAGACTGGTCTATAAACACGCCCATAAAAAACTTAAAAAGTTAACGTGACTAAATGGTGATATTTGGACACGCCATTATAGCCATGGCATGGCTAAAAGCACCTATATTAACACGCCAAAAACCAAAAACGTGGCTAGGAAAACTATAAGTGGCGTGTCTTCAGCCCACTTTTGTACTAGTGCTAGATAATCTCTCAGATAT
This sequence comes from Papaver armeniacum, assembly GCA_023531295.1. NCBI lineage: Eukaryota > Viridiplantae > Streptophyta > Magnoliopsida > Ranunculales > Papaveraceae > Papaver > Papaver armeniacum. The sequence continues at coordinate 12,272 of JAJJWW010011662.1, forward strand.
CTTTTATAGGCATTTTGGGATATTAACAAGGATGATTTAGTTAAAGCTATTGTACATTGTTGGGAAATGCGTAAATTTCCAAATGGCATTAACTCTAGTTTTAATGTGCTTATTCCAAAAAACAATGCATCTGATGCTATTAAGGATTATAGGCCTATTGGTTTGAGTAATTTTTTCTTCAAAATCATTATATAGATATTAGCTACACGGCTTGGTATGGTGCTCAACAAGTTGATTTATGAAGAACAAGTAGCTTTCAGGAAGGAAATAAATATACATGAGAATATTGCTTTGGCTTCTGAGCTGATTAATGAAATTGGTGCGAGTAGGAAGCATGATAATGTTGGGCTAAAACTGGATGTTACTCAAGCATTTGATAATGTTAGCTGGGAGTTTGTTGTTGAGGTTTTTAGAAGGTATGGCCTCTTGTAAAATTGGTGTAGCTGGATTCTCAATATTTTGCATTATGCTCGAATTTTTATTCTGATCAATGGTAACCCTGAAGGTTTCTTTAGCATAACACGAGGTTTGCGGCAAGGTGACCCTCTTTCACCTTTGACTTTTATGCTTATTGAAGATATATTGAGCCGTAACCTCTCTAAGCTTTTTCTCTGAAAAGTATGCATGTTATGGGTAGTAAAAAAAAGAGTTGCACCTACCCTTCTTCTTTTTGCGGATGATATTTTGATTTTCTGTAAATGAAATTGGATAGCTTACATAATTTGAATGAGATGCTAGGTATGTATCAAAGGGCCTATGGCCAATATGTGAATCGTACCAAAAGTAAATTCTACTATGGAGGTGTCTCATGTTCTCGTGGCATAGCTATTTCTAATTTTTGGGTATGGAAAGAGTTGTTTTTCCTGATAGATACTTAGGCATTCAACTAAAGTCTGGCATAGTCCGGCAAGTGGTGAAGAAGATCTTGGACAAGTTGGCTGGATGGAATTATAAGTTACTTTCTTTTCAGGCCAGACTGGTGTTGATTCGTTCTATGATTTCTAGTTATGTTATCCATTCCATGGATGTTTACAAATGGCCTAGGAAGATGATTGAACAAGTCGAAAGGGCCATTTAGAATTTTCTTTGGCATGGTAATGCCGAGAAGCGTACTTTACTGTTGCTTATGATAGCTTATGTTTCCCTCGAAGAGAAGGTGGTTTAGGTATTAAGAGGTTGGTCACGGTTAATAAGGCTATGCTAATGAACTTATGGGGAATTATTATGGATTCAAATAAGGTTTGGGCTAGATTTTTTAAGGTCAAGTATTTTAAAATCTGGCAACTTAATTGATTGATTACAAATTAATGTCCACGGTTTTCCATGGAATTAGATGTGTGTATCACTTTGTTGAGAGGCATACACGTTGTATTATTAGTGATAGCGCACGTAATACCCCGACTTCGGCAGTGGTTCGCCGATGGAATGGAATATAAGTAATGGTTTGTCCTTTCCTAACACCGAGGCCTTTTCAACACACTTGGCTCCAGAGTTGGCAGAATACTCTGCAGTTAAGCGTGCTCAGGCGGGAGTAATCCAGGGATGGGTAACCATCCGGGAAGTTTCTGCTGGATTACCGCATCGATGCCCGTTAAAAACCCCACACTGCCGGATGACCGCAGTGGCTAAGTTGGGACAATATTGGTGGAGGGGAGGGTCATTACAAATGGTATCAAAGTCGACGACGTGTCACCTGCCGAGGGTGGGAAGGCACGCTGGATGGGGTCGTTCTAGGTGCTTTTCATGAGGGGTAGAGAACGTCGGAGATCTGGGCTTGTATATATATTCCGGAGCCGAGGACGGCTCCAATTTAAGGTGGTGGTATTGTAATACCCCGATTTCGGTAGTGGTTCGCCGATGGAATGGAATATAAGTAATGATTTGTCATTTCCTAACACCGAGGCCTTTTCAGCACACTTGGCTCCAGAGTTGGCAGAAAACTCTGCAGTTTAGCTTGCTCGAGCGAGAGTAATCCAGGGATGGGTGACCATCCGGGAAGTTTCTAATGGATTACCGCAGCGATGCTCGTTGAAAATCCCACACTGCCGGATGACCGCAGTGGCTAAGTGGGGACAATATCGGTGGAGGGGCGGGTCATTACAGCGCAAATACTTCCTTATTTTTCGATAATTAGTTTGGTGATTTCTCAATTTCCAAGAGGCTTATGATTACTTCTTTGGGGAGGAATGATCTTAAATCTAAAGTGAGTGATTTAATTGTTGATCGCCAATGGGTATTCCCATTAGGACTTGAAACTTGATGGCCAGATGTGGTATTGATCTTAATTATCTTACTCTCATTGCTGGTGGTGAGGATTATAAGATTTGGGACTTGGACAACAAGGGTGTGTTCTCGGTTAAATCGTCCAAGGCTCCAATCAGAACCCCTTATGAAGAACAGACGACATCAAAACTTTTTCAAGATCTCTTGTGCATCCAATATTGGTCGCGCAATACTAGAAGATTCGGGAGAAGGAATGCTATGCCACGAAGACCAAAATATCAAGAGGATTGGAAAGTAGATGCCTACTTGGTATAGCATATGCAAGAAAAACAATGATTCTCTACGTCATATTGTCTGGCATTATAGATTTGCTAGGAGAATTTGGGCATGGGATGCTGGGATTTTCAATCTACAATCGAATGAAGATATTGTGGCCTCCTATAAGGCTGCAACTGGAAGGAGTATGATGATTAAGGTTCTTTGGCTTGTTGCAAACATTGCAATTACCACAGAATAATGAAAACTACGCAACAAAGCTTTCTTTGAAGGTGCGGCTATTAGCTAGCTGAGTTTCAAAGGTTGGATTTATCAGGTAATTCGTGATAACTCAACTCGAATGAAAGGTTTATGTTTAACAATTTGGAGGATTTGTGCATTATGAATTATTTCAAAGTTCAACATATATCATGTAAGAATTTCACCCCTGTTTAGATTAGCTGGTCTCCTCCAGAACATGGTGAAATTATGATTTGTTGTGATGGTGTTGCACTTGGTAACCGGTGCCAAGGTGGTGCGGGTATAAGTTTTGAGAGATGCTAGCTCAAATTTTCTTGGCGTCCTATGTGTTGGCCTACGTTGACAAACTAATTTTTATCTTTGAAGTGAGTGCTATTATAGATGGTTTGATGCTTGCTAAAAGATGGAATGTGAAGAAAATTTGTGTCAGATCAGATTATATGAGTTGAATTCAACATGGAATATTGTCGTGGGAACCGACTCAGAAGTGGGAGATGGCGCGTGCTTTATACAGCAACATACATTATGTTTATAGTTATAGAAAAGCAAATTTTGCAGCTGATGCCTTGGCCAAGAAAGCATGTTTATTGGCTGAGGATATTTATGAGTTTTATGAGCATAGGCCAGAATTCATTCCGGCTATGGAATGGCCTGGTAAAGTTTATTACCGTTTCAAATCGGTTGTGCACCGCTTTGGCTTGCTAGATGGTCATGGTCTAAGCTTTGTACATATTTTTCCCATTTAATGAATTTTTATTGACCGAGTAAAAAGTAAGACTAAATAATTACATGATTAAGTATTTAATCCGAACATGAGAAAAGATTCGCAAAAGCCATATCCTGGAACTTGGAACTAAAATCCGAACATGAGAAAAGATTCGCAGAAGCCATATCTTGGAAGGATGGAACTTGGAACTTAAATCTTGGAAGGATGGAACTTGGAACTAAAATTAGCTTAGATGATAGCCCTTAACTGTTATGGACTAGTACGACTGTTTCCACGGTGGGAGGGCCGACCGAAGAAGAATCTGAAGATGGGTTTGTCTCTGCGACTACTTTCGTCCCGTTTAAGAAAATGTGATGTGATACTTTCGTCCGTTTCGGAAAAAGTGATACTTTCGCCCGTTTCGGAAAAAGTGATACTTTCCTCCCGTTTGAAAAAAGTGATACTTCCTCCCGTTTGAAAAAGTGATCACTTTCGCCCCGTTTGAGGAAAAAGTATCACTTTTCAAACCGAGCGAAAGTATCACTTTTTCCGAAACCGAGCGAAAGTATCACTTTTCCTAAACGGAGTGAAAAGTATCACTTTTCCTAAACGGGATGTGAAAGTATCACTTTTTCGAAACGGAAAATTATTCGATCCATAAACCAAAATATGGTTGCATGATGTGTTATCAATTTTCGAGAATTGTGCCTAAAATGAAAGTATCATTTTTCTTGAAACGGAGGGAGTACATCGTTTTATTAGTTGTAACGGAAAATTAGTTAATGCATAAACCAAAATTTTGCTATATAAAGTATTATGTATCCTTTGTGGTGGTTTGCATAATGAATATATATCTAATTTTCTAAAATTGTGCCTAAAATGATAAATACCTCCGAATTTTTCATAAAAAATTCTAAATTTGATATTGTTGTTTGTACTTGTTGCGTAGAGTTTTTTATAACCTTTCCAACGAGATAAATTTTGTAAAATTCCAAGGCACGGATTTTTAGATATGTTATATTAAAGTTTGCTTTCCAATAATACCCCTGAAAAGATAGATACACAAAGAGTTATAGTAATTGGACTAAAAGGGAGGGACATTTTTGGTTTTTCAGCCCTAACCATTCTCAATCTTTTTATGGTAATTGATCACTTAGATTTACAAAAAAGTGACCATATAAAGGTCCTCCCTCGCTTCGCTCGGTCGGCCCAACAAAAAGGAATGTTCGGCTGGTCGGGGATCAAGGGTGTAAAGATAATATGCTGTTCACACTTCACGCTCCACCGTAACTATTAACAAACGGTCCCACTTGCACCTCCTTCTCCACCACTGATTTCTTCCATGACTCCAGCTACTGTCCCAAATTGCTCAATTTCCAACTACGTCCCCACAAATAATATATTTTCACTGTACAAAGCTGGTAGAACTTTTTCAATAGTGGGCTCAATCCACTGGAATGATGGTGTCACCTAAAGGAAGAAACAGAGTCGAAAGAAGGTTTGAATATATGTTGGCCTGTCGCTAAAATACGCATAGGATCAAACTCATTTTTCCTCTTTAGAAACTGGCCCCATCTATCCCCAAAATGTTCTTTCCATTCTTCCTGTGTTTTATAACCTGGTAAATATCTCTTCACTCTAATTCCTGATTCATCACAGAATTTCAAGATCTGACGGTTCTGATCTTCCAAGTAATCTAGCTTTTGTGTTTCTTCTCCTGAATCCAATGCAGATCTTAGCAATCCTACTAGGTAAAATATATCTTCATTTGGTGTAACAACTGAACTCTGATCATCCCACCTACACCAAATAATAACAACAGGATTAGTTTCGATCTTGCTTAACCAACAATTTTGATGTATTAGTGATACGCTAAAAAACACTGCCATAACAAGTCCACTTTCTCGGCCAAGGACCACCACTAGTAATTTAGTGGGATATATTAGTCAATTATAAGCAGTTGGATGAATATTTGCATGCATGATGCATGGATCGTTAAAATTAACTGAAGAATTTGTACTTACTTGTTTTTGTTCATGGGATAGATGAGAATGGGCCCACTAGTTTTATTCCCCAGGATACCCTTAAAGACACCTTTGTCGAAGTCAGCGATTCTTGATTTGGGGACTAAAAGGTTAAGCCATGGATGAGGTACTTCCCATAAGCCTTTGGATCGGAGCTTTAACTCGGCCTTGTGAACTCGGTCTAAGAAATCCACGTAAGGAAGATCAGTTGTGAATACTGATGACGGTATGAAATCCAACTTTTCCAACAAAGCTTCTATTTCCTGCAACATTATATTAAGTATGAAACAGCATTTTTTCTTTAAATTAATAATGACATAAAGACTGCTGATATAGATTAAAATAGACCTAAAAAATGATCCCATTATTCGAGCAACATTATTGAGATGGTGGTTGGCCCTTAGATTTAGTTTGTTTTAAATCTTTTGATTAATTTAAATCGTCTAACTAAATGAAATGAAGGAACCTAATGCTTTGTTTGAGTATTGATTAATATAAATTTGAGAACATAGATCACGTTGGATCTTCTATTTTTATCAGTTAGGTGTCGTTTATTTGAATATAATATGTACTTGCTAAGACTGAATACTAATATGTATGCAACCTGAACCTAATATCCTATAATTGGTGCATGAAAAATGAACAAAGATTGTAAATATTATATTAATTTACATTAAACTAGAGTTTTTTTTTTTTTGTTGTTGTTGAAGCAGAGTATGTATATATACCTGATCAATGGAATTAGCAGTAGAATCATCATAATTTCTGGTGATCTCCAAGCAGTATAGGACACCACCATCACTACCATTGATTGAGCTGATTTTAATAGGATTCTTTGGTGAGAAAAATGAAGATCTCCAATTGTTAATGAGACCTTCATCAACAATAACAAAACCCTCGACATAATCGAATTTTTCACTCGAGGGTTTACCATGCAGAGATATTAAATATTCTTGGTCATTTGTGAAGGTTGAGAAATTTGAATACAACACTCGTATCCACCTCACCTGTTTAGTTATTAATAAAGAGAAGGAAACACAATATGTTAGAGAAAGAGAAAATAAAGTCTAAGGATTTTACTTGAAAGGTTTAACAGATGGAACCTAATTAACTTTTTAGGTCAGTTACATATTCTTAACCACTTTTTAGTTTTATGGAGTGTAAATTAATCAACATACTGTTAGTAATAATTACCCTTTGTGGAGCTGGTTCTAAAGCAATTCTTGCCCTAGTTATAATCCCAAATTGTCCTAAACCACCAAGAACTCCATTAAAAAGCTCTGAGTTTTTCTTCTTTGAACATGTCACCAACTCTCCTTTACCTAAACATCACCAAAAACCCATGTACTCATCAAATTTTGATAACTATTAAATGGAAGTACGTGTATTGGGAAAAAAAAAAAAAAAAAAAAAAAAATTTAACTGTAGGTTACCTGTGACAACGTCGAGTTCAAAGACATTACTAATCTGTGGACCATGATTAAAAGCTTGACCACTAATCCCAGCATTAGAAAGAGTTCCACCAACACTTAAATACAAATAGTCAGTCCATGATCTTGGTGCTAGTCCAAACCCTAAAGTCCATTTCAATACATCAATCCATAATTCTCCACCCCAAACATCGACATAAGGTATCCTCTTTGAATCATTACTTTTACTGTTTCTTCCACCGAGTAAAAATGTATTTTCATAACCAAGAGCAGGTAATGAACCCAAATTTGACCGAAACTGATTACCTTTAGAACCACTCATTTCAATCACGACACCATTAGTAGCATGAGCTTGACCGTTAATTGAATGTCCATGACCACGAGCCGATACACTAAAACCATTAATGTTAGCTGTTTTAAGTAGACTCGCAATATCATTAGTCGAACCAGGATGCAAAACACCTAATGGTTTAGCTTCATTCAATAATCCAAAATCAACTGAAACTTTCTCAATATCACTGGTATCATAACTTAACTCACCATTAAAAACACCTTGATCAATTCTACGAACTGGATGATCAGCACCATAATTGTCTATTGTTAATCCTACGGTTGATATTAATCTACAGACCACAAATGTTAACAGCAGTTTTGTTGCCATTTGTTATATAATTGGAAAGAAAATATATGAACAGAGGAAAGAAAGAAAGAAAGAAACTTAAAGAATGGTGGAATGAAGGAGACAACAAAAGAGTTTTTCTTTTTGGTCTTGTAACCGTGTTTTGCGGTTACATGTTTTTGTGAAGGGGGTATTTATAAAGGATTCTAGTATGATAATTGGTGAGTGTGAAGGATAGTAAAACTACGCACTCTAAGAGGGAACAATAAATCCTATATCTGAGCAGAGAAAAGTATATAGAAGAAAACTTTGGTTGGTTATTGGAAGTCGTAGTGCTAACGTAAGCCGAGAAGGAAGATGTAAGCTTATTAAAAAAAAAAAAAAAAAAAAAAAAAAAGGAAGATGTAATATCAATAATATTATTATTATTATTACTGTATCTGCTTTATAAGATTTTCTGCACAACATGAGCAGATTTGTTTTCTTTTTATATCCTGAATACTATATTCTTTAGCAGGTAAAATGAACAGCACGAGGACATGCAATACGATTTATCCAAAACTAAATCCTGCTTCTTACTTTCTTTTGTTCTCAGTGGGCTATGTTATGTTGTGTCTAGGATTTTAGATACCAAATTATAAAAGGGGGTTAAAAGGAAGAGTGGGTCACGTGTGAAGAAGAGATGACACGTGTGAAGGAAAGAAAACAAGTGGGCCACACATAAATAGGACAATGCAGGGTCCACAATTGATACGGAATATCTGTGTGGGGACGTGAGCAAAAGGGTCTTCACGTGGGTGCGTATATATTGTATGGAAGAAGAAGAAGAAGGAGGAGGAGCCTAGCTACTGGTATGTTAAGGGCTGGCTGCTGATGATTCTGAACAAAGATCCCAACCTATCTACAAAGATTCCGTTTCTGTTTTCTAAATCTCTGAAATTTTCTGCCGAATTTTTAAATTTAGTGTTTTTAAGAAAGAAATCAGATATGATATGGGGATGATGCGAAAATGCTTAGGATTATATGGATCCCAATGATTTTATACCCGAAAAAATTTACTAGATTCGAACGCCCAACCTCGCTCTCCCGTAGGTTGATTGTTGATTTGTATATATTTTATATTTAAATACAATTATTCGGTTAAAATTTTCTATTGGTAGTTGCGGTTTTATGTGTTGATTTTTTTTAAAAGTGGGGTAAATTGGTTAAATTATCATATTTAAAATGTGAGGATTATCAAATCATATATGGTGGATAAGAGTGACACATAGGGGTGTAAAATGGTGGTGTAGAAAAGTGGGGGATGGGAAGCAGCTTCGGGGATGATGCTGGCGGTGAGTCCTATTTCATCAGCGGATCACAGAGTCAGTCATATGCTGACAGACGCCAAAAAAGAGAAAAATTAAAGCGGATTAGACCAAACCAATTTGGTTTCATTAATTGTTAATGTTGATGACGAATGACAACTTGCCCAACTATGCTTAAAAAAAAAAAAAGGCTTGCCCAACTGAGAGGTTCGACTGGTGCTACTTGGCGATTTCCATGTTTATTTTATTTTATGGTACCGGATCCATGAACAAAGTGTTTTGACAAACCGTGCAAAGCGTTAAATAACATCGATGCTTATGTGGCAGTTTAACTAAAATTCTTTAAACTACAATCTTTTATGACCAAGCAAAGCAAAGGCAAATTTCATTAAAAATCAAGAAGTCATAAAGAAGTGACAAACAAGATATAAAAAAAAGAAGAAAACACCGTCTGTTTAACCGTGTAAGAGAGCATTCCAGTTACAAATGATAGTAGATAATGATATATCTTTGAACAAATCAGTGTGAATAAACCAATTATACAAAGAGCATTTTATAGCAATAGTAAAAGCCCTTGCATTGTTATTAAAACATTTGTCATTTCTTTCTTTCCAAATATTCCACCAGATAGCAAAAGGAAAAAGGCTCCATAATTTCGTAGCTCTCCTACTGCTCTTCTAAGAACCCCATTCCCATAACATAGATCTAACGTTATCTTGTTGTACCCAATTAACTTCAAAACTGTCTAGGAAGTATCCCCAAAGCTTATTAGTGTAAGAGCAGTGAAGGAATAAATGATTATTAGTTTCCGTTGAACTCTGGCACAATAAACAATTTGCATTTTGAACTATTTGCATGGAAGAGCGATCTAGTGTAGGAGCACCTTCAAAACATAAATTCCACACTAGAAAAGAAACCTTAAGTGGAATTTTTGGGTTCCATAATTGCTTGTGAGGAAATCTAAGGAAACCATCGGTGTCTAGATAATTGTACATGTTAGCAACAGTAAAATTATTACCTCCATTCCAAATTTTGATATCCTCGCCTTGTGAAATAACCTCTTTTGGATCACCAAGGGTTTGAAGAAGTACAATTACCTCCCCCAACTCTGTTTCATTCAAATTCCTTCAAAACTTAAGATCCCAAGATAAATAAGAAGAAATCATAGCCTTCTTAGCCTTAGAGAGTTTATATAAATTAGGGACAGTAAAGTGAAGCGGTTGAACACCATTCCAAGTATCCTTCCAGAAACTCACACCTGCACCACCAAACTCCTGAACGATTTTTCTCCAAAGAGCTTTCTTCACTACCATACCTCCATATCCATTTAGAATGCAAAGATTTGTTTACTAACTTTAGCTTTTTGATACCTATACCACCTCTACTCTTAGAAAATGTTGATCTAGACCAACTTACATACCCAGCTATTTTTCTTTCTAGAAGCTGATGAACCCCATAAAAAGTCTCTCATTATCTTATCTAATTCCTTACCAACTGAGATAGGCATTTGAAACATGATAAAATAGTAAATAAGTAAACTGGACAGAACACTCCTTATCATAACCAATATGCCTCCTTTTGACAAGTAAGTTCTTCTCCAAGCAGAAAGCTTAGTATGAAATTTCTGAATAACATATTTCCAAACTGCTTTAGATTTTAATTTACTCCCTAAGCGGATACCTACATAGTTGATTGGCAAAGAGGCGAGGACACAACCAAATATATCAGCACAAGCTTCACCATTGTGCTCATTACCCAGACAAACAATAGCACTATTTCTAAAGTTTACTTTGAGTCCAGAAATGATCTCAAAGCTCAGTAAAACATTCTTCAGATTAAGCACCTATTCTACGTTATCATCAAGAAACACAATCAAATCATCTGCAAACTATAAATGAGTTATCATGGTACCATTAGAAGTAACTTTAAAACCAGAGAGAAGTCCATCTTCAATAGTCTTTTTAATCAAGAGAGAAAGAAGCTCAAAAATAAGAATAAAAAGAAACGGGGAGATAGGGTCCCCCTGTCTTATACCTTTTTGGCTTTTGAACAAACCAGAAGCTTCGCCTTTAAGCATGACTGCAAATCTAGGAGTTGAAATACACCACTTGATCCAACTTCTGAATCTACATCCAAAACCAAATTTAGGCAAAGTTAAGTCAATAAAATTCCAGTTTACGTTATCGAAAGCCTTTTCAAAATCTACTTTGCAAACAATGCCAGTCTTGCCTTCCCTAAGTCTTGAGTCAATCAATTCATAAGCAATAAGAATCCCATCATTAATCTGTCTACCATGCACAAATGCACCTTGAAATTTTGAAATAATTGAAGGAAGCACCATTTTTAATCTCTCTGCTAAAATTTTGGAAACTATCTTATAGACGCTACCAATTAAACTTATAGGCCTAAAATTATTCAGAGAGACAGCACCGCTACATTTTGGAATGAAAGTCAGATTTGTACAATTTAACCTCCAATTCCAAGAACTAGCATACTCAAATTCTTTTATAACCCTCATTAAATCTAATTTAATAACCTCCCAAGCAACAATACTCCATTGAAAAACCATCCGGTCCAGGGGATTTGTTCGCGCCAAAATGCCAAATAACTTCTTTTACCTCATATTCAGAAAAAAGTTTCTCTAAACCAACAACATCCGTAATAGAAATAGAAGGAGTATTTAACTGATCAAAAGAAGGTCTAATCACAAACTACAATCGGTCAAATGATTTAGGGGGGTTCCACTTAAACTACAGTCAAATAAATATATTATCAGTTCAATATTCATCTAATAATTCACTAAATCAGTCAAATGATTCGGACTGTAAACCAACTATAGTATCAGAGGAACATGTAAAGAAGATGAGCTACTTAAAAGCGTACTTCACCCAATGGCCCATATTCGACCCACGTTAAATACCAAAAAAAAATGCATAAGTAAAAAATGCCCATATTCAACCCAAGGAATTACTAAACACAAGATAAATCGACTTCGATCAATTTAATGTAAATGAAAGAAAACAACAGATAACTCAAAATTTCACAGATCGCGTCTTTGAATTAAATTTCAAAAATTTCAAACTTAAAAAAAACAGAGTTCACAGAAACTTCGGTTCAATCCCGGTTTAAATGAGGGTGTAGAAGACAGACAAATACCCGGATCTGCGAACCCAATTATGTTCCGCCCCAACTTTGTCAAGATCAAACACTTCAGTTTTCCTCCTGTAAATTGATCGTTGTCGTATGCGTCAAAAATAATATTACTTTCTCACTACTCAGAATATATAATATAGCAAGGGCAAGAAAGGATCGTTCTCACATAGAGGACTAAGATTGTCAAGTTGTTGTGGTTTCCTAAAGGTAACAAGGGGGTGGGGGTGGGGGTGGGGATGGTTCTGATTTTTATAAACTAAAAGTAAAATAAAAGCAAACAAAACAATAAGGCACGCAAATCAAGGATGAGAAAATATTGGATAAAGGTTTCATCTTAAATTGTAAACAAGTGATAGGTGTAGAATACACCGTATTTACTATATAGTAGTTTATGCTTTCTTTGCTATTTTTCTTGTAAATTATGTATTTTACGCTTGTTTTGAGTTTTATAGTTACTTTGGAGTCGCACGGAGGAAAAGAAGAAAGCACCCAATTTGAGCCAAAAGGGCAAAAAGGTCATTTTACTGGGCAATTGATATATGGAGCCCAGTTAAGGTTAAGGGGCAACCCAATTTGAGGAGTGTTAAACACAGACCAGCCAAGGTTAAGGGCTACTCTCTTGGAGGAGCACTAGAGAAAGGACGATTGAAGTTAAGGGGTCCAAACTGGGTAGCCCTTATCCGTAAAAATGAAGTGCTACTATCAGCTGGTCTTGGATGGGTTATGGTTGATAAACCCAAACCCGGAGACCCACACCGCACTCCGAATCCGCCTCATAAAACCCCAACCCTAAATCGAGAAGAGTCATTTCTTTCTCAATCATTTGTTCATGAAATAGAGATACAGGAGAAGAGATGATGTTGCTGTTCGGAGGTAGATCTCGATCTGAGTATGGAATTGGCTAGGCAAATCGGCGAGAAAGAGGATGAAATTCACGGCAGAAGCAATGTTGTTGTCGATCTCAGAAAGGGTACTAGCTGTTTTGAGATCCAGAGAAGATGCTGGAAGATGGGTATGTCGAAGTTGGTTTTCTGTTGCTGTTGGGTGTAGAATTGATGCTGCTAAGAAGAGAAATCGATGCTGTTGAGAGTGAAATTGAAAGGAAGCTGGGGAAGATAGCAGTGGGTTATAATCAATTTGATGATTTCGACTTGAGACTTGGGTTAGCGATGTTGTTGGTGGTGCTATTGATTTGGTCTCGATGAGCTGAGCTGATAAAAGCTGCTGAATTGCAGTTTAACTACAACAACTGGATTGAGTATGAATGGATGGGTGTTATGGAGTTGCACTGAGATGATGCTAGTGGTGGTGTCTTGTGCTGGTGAATTGTTAATGGTGGTTTTGGCTCGAATTTGGAGTTGAAGCCGGGTTTAAGTGCAGTTTGTGATTTATTGCTCGGGAGATGCATTAATAGAGGAGTGGTGGCAATTGTGACAAGGCGGGGAGCTTGAGTATGGTAGTTGCGGCCATTGAAATTGCGGGATGGTGGTCCCGCTAATGGCCTGAGATGTGGAAATTCTTTGCCGCTTGGTTCAAGGAATGGCATTGCTGCAGAGTGGAGTGAAGCTCGGGAGGATGCACGCCAAAGGAGGGTGGAGCTACGGGTTGGTGTTGATAATTGTGCTAACAAGTGATGAATCTGAGTGGAATGGCCTGATGGCAGAGGAGCAAATGAGCCTGGTGGCTTGGGAGAGTGAAGCAGATGTGAGTGCAATTGGCTTGAGCTGTGCTGTTACAGATTGTGCACACTGGTTCGACTGATATGAAGCGAAGAGTGAAAATTTCAGGTGTGGTTCAGGAAATGTTGCAGGCGGGATGGCATTAGTTGCAGCTGAGTTTAGGTGGTTACAGAGAATGGGTTGTGTGATGTTTCAAGCAATATGGCAGAAGTGAGCTAGGTAGATGGAGGTGATTGCAGGTGGAATAGGGCTTTTGTTCCAGTGATAAGGGAATTGGCATAGTCATTTGTGTTGGTGTTGAGGTTATAGCACCGGATTGTGCATCACAAAGATAAGGCCTGTGCAAGGTTGCAATGGCATTGTGCAAGATTGAGTTGGATCATTGAATCGTTCGACTCGAGTCGATTTGACCCGAGTTGACTCACCGACGCACTCCCCTTCCTTTGACTTGTTGACTAACGGTTGGTGACGGTTGACTCGTTTGGCCGTTAGTCCTAACAGTGGTAGACGGAATATTCCGTCGAATATTCTCCGGACGACAAAATTTTCGGGTGGCGGCGGCGACGTTTCCGGCCAAATTCGGCCATAATCCCAGTTTTCCGGCGAGCAAAATTCCAGAACTTTCTATGGACTTCTCTCATGGTGTGAAGACTTTGGCTAGGAATTGGATGGAGAATTGGACTCAAATTTGGAAAGAGAAGGTGAAGAGTTGAGAAAGCTTGGAATTGGAAATTGAATTGCAAAGGAAAAGGATTCTAATCCTTGGAAGAATTGGAGAATTTTGAAGCCTATAAATAGAGAAGTTTTCTACAACTTCTACACCTCTCTCTACACCTCTCTACACACACACACTTGTGTTTTTGCTTGCTTTTCTAAGATTTTTCTTTTTAATTACTTGTGTGAATTTGAAACTTCTTCTTTTAATAATTATTAATTGTGTGAATTTCAAAAACATGAGTAGCTAAATTTCTTTTTGATTGAGGATGAATTCCTAGTTCTTAACATGATTTGAGTTTTTGTTTTCAAATTCTATCTTGAAATTTTTCACATAATTATCGCTTGTTTTTACTAATAGGAGTGATCTTAAAGACATTCATGATTGATTGATAGATTGTTTGGGTGGCCAACTAAATTGATTTGTTAATTCGATCTAAAGCTAGTGAAAGTTAGGGGATAAGTAATCGTTCTTTGACTCTTTACATAAGTAGCAAACACGAGACCTTGCGGAGGGATTCCGTGGAGCAATTGTGTGTAGAAACAACGTTAGCAAGTAGACCTTGAGCTAAGAGTCTAACTACTAATATCAACCTAAGAAATTCACAAAACCTAATGCATGAGCCATAAGTTACATCTAGGTTGAGCTAATTCTAGGTGGCTAGGTGATTAGAATCCGGTAGTCGAGAACTTCCGTGTCCGGTGATACAAGGGATTTAGGGGTTTAGCACCGAGCTGTTTGCTTTACCTACGGTTGGTGATAATTTGTGACTAATAACAAGTAGAATAGAACATAACTTGATTCATTGTTTTCGTAACGAAGAAGGATTCCTTGATCTTCTCTCTCTTATTGTTTTCATCTTTCAACTTTCGATTTTAATTGCTTTCTTTATTTTTATTTTGCTTTTTTACACCCCCCCTTTCGTGACAACTTTTACAACTAAGATCACTTGCTCCTCGTGGGAACGAACTTGACTTCCATTATATTATTTTTAATTGAGTGGAAATTTTGAATTAATTTGATTGCACCTACGACACGCATCAAATTTTGGCGCGTTGCCGGGGAGCAACGGGCGATTTTTAGTTGTTTTATTTTTCTTTTTGCTTTATTTTTGCTTTGTTAGATTCTTTACCGTATCTAACTTAGTTTGTGAGAATCTTGTTTCAGGTGTTATACCTTTGGTGAATGCTTAAAGGGGGTAGACCGAGTCCAATACGTCTTCGATCCGGCACTCAATTAAAGGATTTCATTCGAGCGATTAACACTCCACTTCCTCCTTCTTCATCAAGTGATTCGGACAACGAGGAAGAAACAATGGCTGATCGTACACTCAAGGACCTAGCTTCTCACAGGCTTGATACCCAACAATGGTGTATCCAAACTAACTCAACCTTCGAAATCAAGCCGGGGTTGATTAGAGAGTTACCAAAGTTCCATGGCATGGTGAATGAGGACCCAAACAAACATCTTATGGATTTTTACACCATAGTTATGGCTATGCTTCCACCGGAGACTAATGTGGATGGAGCAATGTTGAAAGCTTTCCCGTTTTCTTTGGCGGGTAATGCTAAGGAATGGTTATATTATTTGCCTTCCGGAAGTATCACAACATGGAATGGGATGAAGAAACTTTTCCTCGAGAGATATTTTCCCGCATCCAAAGCTACTCAAATTCGCAAGGAGATTTGTGGATTGAAACAACAAGTGGGAGAATCATTGTATGAATGTTGGGAGCGTTACAAGAGGTTGGTGGGAAGCTGTCCACACCATCAATTTAGTGATGCTATGATACTTCAATACTTCTATGAAGCTCTCCACTCAAGTGATAGGTCTCTTCTTGACGCCGCGGGTGGTGGTGCATTAATGAACAAGACGGTGGCCCAAGCTACCGAATTAATTGAAAGTATGGCGGCAAACTCGCAACAATTCTACACAAGGGATGAACCAATGGTTAGGCGAGTGCATGAAGTTAGTGATTCATCATCACATCTTGATCAAAGGATGAGTAACATGGAGATTATGATGCAACGGATTGCCGCGGTAATTATTCGGATAATGAGACCGAACAAGTGAATGCTTTATATCCGAATCAAAGGCCAAGGTACGATCCGTACTCGAATACTTACAATCCCGGGTGGAAGGATCATCCTAACTTTAGCTATGCAAATAAGCAAGCGGCGGCTCCTAATCCATATGAGCAACAAGGTGGTTTCCAACAATCACGATTCCAACCTCAACAACATGGTGGTTCTCAACAATTTCAACCACAACAAGTCAAGGAGCGTGATTCTTTGAATGATGACACGCTCAATGTGTTAATACAAGGTATGCAAAGTCTTACTTCTATGGTCCAACAAAGCCAACAACACCAACAAAAGACCGATTCGGCAATCAAGGAGTTACAAATTCAAGTGGGGCAATTAGCGACCGATGTGAACTTATTGAAAGCGCAAGCGTCTACAATACTTCCTTCACAACCAATTGTTAATCCAAGAGAGAGCGTTAATGCGATTACTTTGAGGAGTGGGAAACAAGTGGAGCAACCAACTCAACAAGATAAGGTATATGATGAGAAGAGGAAATTGAAACCACACCAAAGGAGAAAACATCTCCAACCAACCAACCCGAGGAGACGGTTCCTACTTTCACAACTCCACCTCCATTCCCTAGCCGATTTGCTAAATCAAAGAGAGACTTGGAATACATGGATATTTGGGAAATCTTTAAGAAAGTACAAGTCAATATTCCACTCATAGAAGCTCTTCGTCAAATTCCTCGTTGTGCAAAGTTCTTAAAGGAGATGTGCATGAAGAAGAAAAGGTTGAAAGGGAATGAAGTCATGAGTGTGGGGAGAATGCTTCGGCGTTTATTCTCAAGAAACTCCCACCAAAATTAAAGGACCCCGGTAGTTTCAATATACCTTGCACAATTGGTAAAACAAGGTTTACTCGAGCTTTGCTAGATTTGGGAGCGTCGGTGAATGTTATGCCTTCCTCGATTTATGATTCTTTGAATCTCGGTCCTCTTAAGGAGACCGGGGTAGTTCTTGAACTTGCTAACCGATCTAATGTTTACCCAGAAAGGGATTGTTGAGAATGTTTTGGTGCAGGTTAATAAGTTTGTATTTCCGGCCGATTTCTATGTCTTAGACATGAATGATGAGAATTCTTCCAAGTCTACACCTTTGCTTTTGGGTAGGCCATTCTTAAGCACCGCCGGAACAAAGATTGATGTCCAAAATGGCACCTTGACTATGGAGTTTGATGGTACACTCATTCACTTCAATATCTTTGAGACAAAGCAATACCCTAGTGATGTGAAATCAGGTTTTCCCGTGAAAGAGATTGATCCGGGCTAATGAATCTTGCAAGAGCTAAGTCGGGCCGTCGACTTTAAAACAAGCGCTTAATGGGAGGCAACCCATCGGTTTTGTATTTCTTGTCCTTTTGCTTTTTGTTATTTCTTTTTCTTGTTTCTTATCATGTTAAAATTTCCCACCTTGACTTTACTAGGAGGATTCAATTACATTGAGGACAATGTAAGGTTTAAGTGTGGGGGAGTGGTTAAGCATGTTTTTAAAACAAAAATTACAAAAAAATGAAAGAAATTGAAAAAAAAAAAAGAGTTTTACATAAAAATTCCAACTTTTAAAGATTTTAGAGTCACTAGCATACTTCTAGGTATGTTTACATAGAGTTTTTGACCGACATAATTGAACTTGGAAATGTTAGAGAATTACATTCGGATTTCTTGTTTGTTTGAGTGTTAAATAATGGATTTTAATCATGCGGTGATGCGAATTTGGTGCAGGAGAATTGCGTTATTAGAGTTGCTTTGATCAATCATTAGTGGAGACTACCCGTATTCATATCATGAGAGGCACCGACCCGAAATCTTCCATCTACTAAAGAGCTTCTTTTGAGTGTGTGTCACCGTAAGTTAATTCCGGGTAGAATGGTGAGCTACCCAACCTCCCACCACTAGAAGCACTACTCTTTGATCTCTTGAGTGCTAATTTTGTCAATCATGAGGGTGACGTCCATGGATGAAAGCCTCCTTCTTGTAGTTCGATTTGCAGTTAGCACCATTCTCTATCGACAACAACGGATCCATAGAAACACATTCATCATCAACAAGGAGCGACATCAAAATCTACAAGGAAAGTTGGAAAAGTTTAAGGTTTACAAGCAACGGAACGAGAAAAAGAGCAAATTTCAAATACAAGTAAAGCAACATACAAAGAGCGGATTTTTACATATATGTTGAAGACTTACAATACAATGAGGTAATTTTATATCCAAGTATGAAGACTTATTCATGAAAGCGAAGAAAATTAAAAGGTGAGAATTTTTGAAGTTTATGATTTCAAGACGATACAAGTTGTGAAGAATCAAGCGGTAAAATACTTCTCCCACGGCCATGGTTTATTTTTGTATTTAATTTCTCTTGTTACAAAAAAAAAAAAAAAAAAAAAAAAATTGAAAAAAAAAAAAAAGAAAAAAAAAAAAAAAAAAAGAAAGAAAAGAAAAACAAGAGAAATATTTGTTTTGTTTTTATAAGCCGTGGGGAAGGAAAATATATAAGGAAGTTTCAAGCGACAAGGATTCTAAGGTAAAAAGAGTTACAAATTGTTAAGGATTTATGAAATTCAAGGGTTTATCATCAATAGTTGAAACCGAAGACGAGGACTAAGAAGATCAAGACGAGGAGCGGAAGACATTTCTATTGGATGCCGTGAGAGTGGTGTTATCATAATTGGCAATCGGATGTGAAGGTAAGTAAGTAATCTCATCCTCGATAAAAATGGTTGATTTCCTTTCTTAGAGATCGTCGAGAAAAATGGTTTTTCAAAATATTAAAAGATGTGGGTTTTTAAAAAAATATTTGGGAAGTTATCCTTCCCACCATTCAACGTGTCGCAGTGAATTCTCTTTTCATTCCTACCGCACACATGTGAGAACCATAAAAAAGTTTGTCTTTTTGAGTGCAATTATCATAAAATCCTATTTGGTGAGGCGAAGTCGAGGCGAAATGCTTATTGATCGTTTCTCAAACACGCATTCTCTCATTATGGTGTGGTTATTTCTCACTCAACAATTAAGAACGAGAATATGTTCTTTAGTATTTCTAACTTCTTATTACTAGCATGCGAAACTCTATGTCTTCATAACTCTTTGGATGCGTGGGACGCTTGAACGCTTTGAAGTTGTGAGTTTTTAGTTTGATTTGCTCGAGGACTAGCAAAGTCTAAGTGTGGGGGGATTTGATAGGTGTAGAATACACCGTATTTACTATATAGTAGTTTATGCTTTTTTGCTATTTTTCTTGTAAATTATGTATTTTACGCTTGTTTTGAGTTTTATAGTTACTTTGGAGTCGCACGGAGGAAAAAAAGAAGAAAGCACCCAATTTGAGCCAAAAAGGGCAAAAAGGTCATTTCTGGGCAATTGATATATGGAGCCAGTTAAGGTTAAGGGGCAACCCAATTTGAGGAGTGTTAAACACAGACCGCCCAAGGTTAAGGGCTACTCTCTTGGAGGAGCACTAGAGAAAGGACGATTGAAGTTAAGGGGCGCTAAACTGGGTAGCCCTTATCCGAAAATGAAGTGCTACTATCAGCTGGTCTTGGATGGGTTATGGTTGATAAACCCAAACCAGGAGACCCACACCAGACCCGAATCCGCCTCATAAAACCCCAACCCTAAATCGAGAAGAGTCATTTCTTTCTCAATCATTTGTTCATGAAATAGAGATACGGAGAAGAGATGATGTTGTCGGTTTCTGGGAGGTAGATCTCGATCCGAGTATGGAATTGGCTAGGCAAATCGGCGAGAAAGAGGATGAAATTCACGGCGAGAAGCAATGTTGTTGTCGATCTCTTTAAAGGGTACTTTTTGTTTTGAGATCCGAGAGAAGATCTTTGGAAGATGGGTATGTCGAAGTTGGTTTTACATTCTTTGTTGGGTGTAGAATTGATCTTGCTAAGAAGAGAAATCGATCTTTGTTGAGAGTGAAATTGAAAGGAAGCTTGGGGAAGATAGCAGTGGGTTATAATCAATTTGATGATTTCGTTCGAGACTTGGGTTAGCGATCTTGTTGGTGGTGCTATTGATTTGGTCTCGATGGTGGTGATAAAAGCCGGCTTGAATTGCGGTTTAACTACAACAACTGGATTGAGTATGAATGGATGGGTGTTATGGAGTTGTTGAGATGATGCTAGTGGTGGTGTCTTGTCTTGGTGAATTGTTAATGGTGGTTTTATTTCGAATTTGGAGTTGAACCGGGTTTAAGTGCAGCTTGTGATTTATTGCTCGGGAGATGCATTAATAGAGGGAGCCGGTGGCAATTGTGACAAGGCGGGGAGCTTGAGTATGGTAGTTGCGGCCATTGAAATTGCGCAGGATGGTGGTCCTGCTAATGGCCCGAGATGTGGAAATTGCTGCAGCTTGGTTCAAGGAATGGCATTCTTCAGCAGAGTGGAGTGAAGCTCGGGAGGATGCACTTTGGTGGAGCTACGGTGGTGTTGATAATTGTGCTAACAAGTGATGAATCTACGAGTGGAATGGCACGATGGCGAGGAGGAGCAAATGAGCACGGTGGCTTGGGAGAGTGAAGCGGAGATGTGAGTGCAATTGGCTTGGCCGGTGTCTTTATTCTGATTGTGCACACCTGGTTCGGGTGATATGAAGCGAAGAGTGAAAATTTGGGTGTGGTTCAGAAATGTTGCGGCGGGATGGCATTAGTTATGTTGAGTTTAGGTGGTTCTGAGAGAATGGGTTGTGTGATGTTTCAAGCAATATGGCGAAGTGAGCTAGGTAGATGGAGGTGATTACAGGTGGAATAGGGCTTTTATTCTGATGATAAGGAATTGGCATAGAAATTTGTTTGTGTTGGTGTTGAGGTTATAGCACGAGATTGTGTATCACAAAGATAAGGCACATGCAAGAGTTGCAATGGCACATGCAAGATTGAGTTGGATCATTGAATCGTTCGACTCGGCCGATTTGACCCGAGTTGACTCACCGGGACGCACTCCCTTCCTTTGACTCGTTGACTAACGGTTGACCGACTGGTTGACTCGTTTGACCGTTAGTCCTAACGATGGATCGACGGAATATTCCGTCGAATATTCTCCGACGACGAAATTTTGGTGGGCATGCGGCGACGTTTCCGGCCAAATTCCGGCCATAATCCCGATTTTCCGGCGAGCAAAATTCCGAACTTTCTATGGACTTCTCTCATGGTGTGAAGACTTTGGCTAGGAATTGGATGGAGAATTGGACTCAAATTTGGAAAGAGAAGGTGAAGAGTTGAGAAAGCTTGGAATTGGAAATTGAATTGCAAAAGGAAAAGGATTCTAATCCTTGGAAGAATTGGAGAATTTTGAAGCCTATAAATAGAGAAGTTTTCTACAACTTCTACACCTCTCTCTACACCTCTCACACACACACACTTGTGTTTTTGCTTGCTTTTCTAAGATTTTCTTTTTAATTACTTGTGTGAATTTGAAACTTCTTCTTTTAATAATTATTAATTGTGTGAATTTCAAAAACATGAGTAGCTAAATTTCTTTTGATTGAGGATGAATTCCTAGTTCTTAACATGATTTGAGTTTTTGTTTTCAAATTCTATCTTGAAGTTTTTCACATAATTATCGCTTGTTTTTTTACTAATAGGAGTGATCTTAAAGACATTCATGATTGATTGATAGATTGTTTGGGTGGCCAACTAAATTGATTTGTTAATTCGATCTAAAGCTAGTGAAAGTTAGGGGATAAGTAATCGTTCTTTGACTCTTTACATAAGTAGCAAACACGAGACCTTGCGGAGGGATTCCGTGGAGCAATTGTGTGTAGAAACAACGTTAGCAAGTAGACCTTGAGCTAAGAGTCTAACTACTAATATCAACCTAAGAAATTCACAAAACCTAATGCATGAGCCCAGTTACATCTAGGTTGAGCTAATTCTAGGTGGCTAGGTGATTAGAATCGGGTAGTCGAGAACTTAGTGTCCGGTGATACAAGGGATTTAGGGGTTTAGCACTGAGCTATTTGCTTTACCTACGGTTGGTGATAATTTGTGACTAATAACAAGTAGAATAGAACATAACTTGATTCATTGTTTCGTAACGAAGAAGGATTCCTTGATCTTCTCTCTCTTATTGTTTTCATCTTTCAACTTTCGATTTTAATTGCTTTCTTTATTTTTATTTTGCTTTTTTACACCCCCCCTTTCGTGACAACTTTTACAACTAAGATCACTTGCTCCTCGTGGGAACGAACTTGACTTCCATTATATTATTTTTAATTGAGTGGAAATTTTGAATTAATTTGATTGCACCTACGACACGCATCAACAAGTTTTTGAATATATGAATAGAATTCGTATTTAATCTCGCTATCATCAAAAGCCCTAGAATACCTTATTGCAAGAATACTCCGTAAATTTCTTAAGTTCATCAACACACACATTAGAGCTGCGTATGTGAATTCTACCTAAAGAATAACCTAACGCCTTGCGCTAATTAAGTTCAATTCTTAGGAGCATTAAGTTTCAGAAATAGGCTAATCAATGCAATTATCATACATTGCGCATGACAATTCGGACAAAGCTCAATTTCTACATATGATTACAAGGATGTATCACTACAAACCGTAATCGTATCATGCTACTCGTATTCAAGGTTATCGCTCGATGATGAACCCTAAATAAGCTATAGATATGGATGTGAGTTCAATCAATTCTAGACTTAACTAAACAAACTGTTAAGTGCATATTTTGCATATTTTTAGTGTCGAATCCATGCTAGTAATTGCTTAGTTTCTTGAAAATTATTGTATATTACTCTTGTTTTCTCTTATTTATGTTTTGCTAGGTGAATCATCCAAAAGAAGTGAATTTTCACTTAATTGTGCAATAAAAGAAGTTAGCCGCAAGCTGAGAAGGGCCAAAGACCAAGTGGAACTCATCCAAATTGAGGAGTTCTTGCTATCATTTCGAATAGGACGAAAATACGAAACTAACGGCGAAAGAATGGAGTCAATCCGACGTCGTATGAAGAATCTTGAAGCATTTTAAGCAAGCCGAAGATGTCGCAAAGTTGAGTAGCTACAGAACTTCTAAAGGCACCCTACTATTTTACTCGGGGTTGCCACGGCATCTTCTTTACCAAGCATCACGGCCGATTCGGGGTGGAACCGAAATTAGGTAATTACCATTGGTAGTTGTTGGAGAAGAGAACACGAGTCGAGCTCGAAGAATGACCGGAAGTGAGGTTTGATCGGTGATTGATTATGGAATGCCATTAATGGCTGCTGTCACTTCCAGTTTTGGCAGTTGATGGTGCTATTGATTGTCGATGGCTGTAACTCGAGAGACGGTAGTGACGTTTTGGTGTTGAGAGCTGGAAAAGGTTTGGAAACTCAGGGATCGATGGAAAAATGGAGGAATTTGTAACGAGAGTAGCTTGTAATGGAATTGAGTTGTGGTATCTACCATGGTTAGTTGGCTGCTGACGACGATGGAAGGAAAAGAGTTCAGATCGACATGAAAATACAGAGAAGCTGATGGAGTTGTTGGCTGAAGTTGTGAGCAGTGATGAGAACTCGAGTCTACCATGGAAGTACGAGAACTGCAGTTGGGTGAGTGATTTATGTTGGTTTTATCGGCAGTTGATGAAGATAACGTCACTTGATGGAGTCGAGAAAATCTCAATTGTTGACGATGGAGGATTGCAGCGAGAAAGTACAAGAGCTGAAGAGTTTGGCCTGAACTTTGGCTGCTGCCATTAACAGGGGATCGAGTTTGATAAAAACAGAAAATGGGTTGAGTTCGTGAGTTAGCTACTGCCAGAGCTGGAAGATTTGTTGGTTGTTATAATGACGAGGAACTGTTGGTTGATGAGAACCAGTCGAGCACGGGAAAAACAGAACAATGGCAGTGAGGAGATGAAGCTGAGTTTGGTTGCTGCCATTATCGATATAGAGATGCAATACTGCTGGTATTAATGGAGCTTAGATGGAGAAGATCAGGGTGTTGCTGCCATTATCGATGGAGTTGACCAAGACAGAGAGAAGTAATGATACTTGACGTTGCCGGTGTTTAAAATGGAGTTGGTAGAGAAGCTCGAGAATGGAGAAGGCATCAAGGTGGCAATGATCGTTGGAGTTGGGTTTTGCTGTTTTGATGGATTTGTGATTGTGGTGCGTTTGCTGCCATAGTTTTCGTTGATGACCTTGAGATGAATATGGCAATGAAGATGATAATGGCATGGTACAATTGAGCCGTGAATATATGGGAGCAGTTGAGCATAAGTTGCGAAAACTCAGAAGAAAATCTTTTCACGGAGGGCCTGGTATATGTGGAGTTATTCGCTTTGGTTTGAAACTCAGAAGAAAACTATCTTCATGGTAACCAGACTATCCGTGGAAGTTATTTGCTGAAGTAAAATCCAGGGCTTTGAAAATTCAATAAAATCAAACAATAAAGCACGCAAATCAAGGATGAGAAAATATTGGATAAAGGTTTCATCTTCTATTGTAAACAAGTTTTTGAATATATGAATAGAATTCGTATTTAATCTCGTTATCATCAAAAGCCCTAGAATACCTTATTGCAAGAATACTCCGTAAATTTCCTAAGTTCATCTACACACACATTAGAGTTGCGTATGTGAATTCTACCTAAAGAATAACCTAACGCCTTGCGCTAATTAAGTTCAATTCCTATGAGCATTAAGTTTCAGAAATAGGCTAATCAATGCAATTATCATACATTGCGCATGACAATTCGGACAAAGCTCAATTTCTACATATGATTTTTATAAACTAAAAGTAAAATAAAAGCAAACAAAATAATAAGGCACGCAAATCAAGGATGAGAAAATATTGGATAAAGGTTTCATCTTAAATTGTAAACAAGTTTTTGAATATATGAATAGAATTCGTATTTAATCTCGCTATCATCAAAAGCCCTAGAATACCTTATTGCAAGAATACTCCGTAAATTTCTTAAGTTCATCAACACACACATTAGAGCTGCGTATGTGAATTCTACCTAAAGAATAACCTAACGCCTTGCGCTAATTAAGTTCAATTCCTAGGAGCATTAAGTTTCAGAAATAGGCTAATCAATGCAATTATCATACATTGCGCATGACAATTCGGACAAAGCTCAATTTCTACATATGATTACAAGGATGTATCACTACAAACCGTAATCGTATCATGCTACTCGTATTCAAGGTTATCGCTCGATGATGAACCCTAAATTAGCTATAGATATGGATGTGAGTTCAATCAATTCTAGACTTAACTAAACAAACTCATTAAGTGCATATTTTGCATATTTTTAGTGTCGAATCCATGCTAGTAATTGCTTAGTTTCTTGAAAATTATTGTATATTACTCTTGTTTTCTCTTATTTATGTTTTCTTTGGGTGAATCATCCAAAAGAAGTGAATTTTCACTTAATTGTGCAATAAAAGAAGTTAGCCGCAATGAGAAGGGCCAAAGACCAAGTGGAACTCATCCAAATTGAGGAGTTCTTGCTATCATTTCGAATGGGACGAAAATACGAAACCAACGGCGAAAGAATGGAGTCAATCCGATGTCGTATGAAGAATCTTGAAGCATTTTAAGCAAGCCGAAGATGTCGCAAAGTTGAGTAGCTACAGAACTTCTAAAGGCACCCTACTATTTTACTCGGGGCTGCCACCAGCATCTTCTTTACCAAGCATCACGGCCAGTTCAGGGAACTGAAATTAGGTAATTACTATTGGTAGTTGACGGAGAAGAGAACACGAGTCCAGAGCTCGAAGAATGACTGGAAGTGAGGTTTGATCGGTGATTGAATGTGAATGCCATTAATGGCTGCTGTCACTTCCAGTTTTGGCAGTTGATGGTGCTATTGATTGCCGATGGCTGTAACTCGAGAGACGGCAGTGACGTTGTGGTGTTGAGAGCTGGAAAAGGTTTGGAAACTCAAGGATCGATGGAAGAATGGAGGAATTTGTAACGAGAGTAGCTTGTAATGGAATTGAGCTGGTTAGTAGGCTGCTGACGACGACGGAAGGAAAAGAGGTCAGCTCGACATGAAAATACAGAGAAGCTGATGGATTTGTTGGCTGGAGTTGTGAGCAGTGATGAGAACTCGAGTCTGCCATGGAAGTACGAGAACTGCGGTTGGGTGAGTGATTTATGTTGGTTTTATCGACAGTTGATGAAGATAACATCACTTGATGGAGTCGAGAAAATCTCGACTGTTGACGATGGAGGATTGCAGCGAGAAGGTACAAGAGCTGAAGAGTTTGGCATGAACTTTGGCTGCTGCCATTAACAGGGGATCGAGTTTGATAAAAACACAAAATGGGTTGAGTTCGTGAGTTAGCTACTGCCAGAGCTGGAAGATTTGTTGGTTGTTATAATGACGAGGAACTGTTGGATGATGAGAACCAGTCGAGCACGGGAAAAACAGAACAATGGCAGTGAGGAGATGAAGCTGTGTTTGGTTGCTGCCATTATCGATATAAAGATGCAATACTACTGGTGTTAATGGAGTTGTGATGGAGAAGATCAAGGTGCTGCTGCCATTATCGATGGAGTTGAGCAAGACAGAGAGAAGTAATAAAAGAAGTTAGCCGCAAGCTGAGAAGGGCCAAAGACCAAGTGGAACTCATCCAAATTGAGGAGTTCTTGCTATCATTTCGAATAGGACGAAAAGACGAAACCAACGGCGAAAGAATGGAGTCAATCCGACGTCGTATGAAGAATCTTGAAGCATTTTAAGCAAGCCGAAGATGTCGCAAAGTTGAGTAGCTAGAACTTCTAAAGGCACCCTACTATTTTACTCGAGGTTGCCACAAAGCATCTTCTTCACCAAGCATCACGGCGATTCGAGGAACTCGAAATTAGGTAATTACCATTGGCGAGTTGACGGAGAAGAGAACACGAGTCGAGCTCGAAGAATGACCGGAAGTGAGGTTTGATCGGTGATTATTTGTGAATGCCATTAATGGCATTTGTCACTTCGATTTTAGCGAGTTGATGGTGCTATTGATTGTCGATGGTTGTAACTCGAGAGCAGTAGTAGCGTTTTGGTGTTGAGAGTGGAAAAGGTTTGGAAACTTCAGGGATCGATGGAAAAATGGAGGAATTTGTAACGAGAGTAGCTTGTAATGGAATTGAGTTGTGGTATCTACCATGGTTAGTTGGCTGCTGACGACGATGGAAGGAAAAGAGTTCAGTGATAGGTGTAGAATACACCGTATTTACTATCTAGTAGTTTATGCTTTCTTTGCTATTTTTCTTGTAAATTATGTATTTTACGCGTTGTTTTGAGTTTTATAGCTACTTTGGAGTCGCACGGAGGAAAAGAAGAAGAAATCACCCAATTTGAGCAAAAAGGGCAAAAATGTCATTTTACAGGCGATTGATATATGGAGCCCAGCAGAGGTTAAGGGGTTTTCCAAGTAGGATGGCCCTTATCATTTAGAGGGTGGTACCTATCCCTGGGGTGTAACAAACCAACCCCAAATCGTTACAACCCTAAAATTGAGAAGATTGTTTCTTTCTCAATCATTTTCCCGTAAGCCCCGAGATCAAGAGAGAGCAGCCATTCTTCTTTGGTTAAACCGAGAGATGGAAGTGAGAATCGACACGAGATGATGCAACAGACGAGTGATGAAGGAGATGAACTCATTCTTTGTTAGTTCATGAGAAATTCATGGGATCGATTGCTGCTGATAGAGATCGATGTTGGAGAGGAAGGAACTTAGGGTTTGCTGAAATCAATTGAGATCGAGAAGCAGGGAAGAAATGGGTTCGATATTGCGACGTTGCTGCTGAGAGAAGAATTAGAAATTGAATATGTTAAGGAGCGAATCGGTGGTGATTATGAAGCTACAGCAGATGAAGAAATTCATGGGAAATGTTGGGGTTTAATGATGAGTTTAAGATCGAGAAATTGCTGCGTATTTAAGCTAAGCTGAGAAGTTCTATGAGTTTAATTGAGCTGGAAAGGGTTGAAATCGGAAAGAGGAGATGAAATCTGAGGGTTCAAGGCCCGATGAACAGAGGTGATCCGAGCGGCTCGAGACGAGCTTGTGGTCTTTGTGAGATTGATGAGGTTAGTGGTCGTGAAGGTCGGGCGGTCTTGGTGCAATTGGTAGAGGAATTCTTTGGTCCGGGATTGCAGGTCATATGGATGTGGAGTTTGTGCAAAGCTGCGAAGGGAATGAGTGATTTGTGGATTGAGATACAAATGTTGGTTCTCGAGCAAAATGGGTATTGAAATGTTGGTGGTCATTGTGTAGTTGTTATTCTGAGGGGTTGAATTATGAGCAATTGGATGAAGCGAGGACTAAATTGAGTGGTGATTGAGTTCGAGATGATTTGAATGTATGGGTTTATTGTGTTGAAATTGGGTTGGTCTCAAATTCATGTTGCAGGAAATGAGTGTGTGGAAGGTGCTGTTTGAAGAGGATGTAACTTATGAGTCATGTGAATAATGGCATGGCGGGGTTATTGGTGGTTCAAGACTTATGGACATAAAGCCACAGATAGCATTGCGGAGATCGGTGTGGCATGACTCTGTTGGAGCAATTATTGGTGGTTCGGGGCAAGCACGAGGGAGATTGCAGTGATGATGATTTGAGGTTTGATCTGGTGGTGATTCAAGAATGCCTAGGGTTCAACTACAGATTGCGGGAGCAGGTGAGCTTTTTGGGTTGAGTTGCAATGGGATAAATTGCATATGTATGTGGAGTTGGAACTGGTGCAAAAGTGCACGAGAGATAGCGAGAGGCAATGAACTGAAGCGAGTTGTGGTGTGCTTTGTAGAATATGGCTTGTGGCGGTGGGAGTGCAACTCGAGACATTGATGGTTTGAGCCATAGTTGATCTTTGTCTTTGAATGGCTTGAGGAAATGGCAATTTGAGATGGAGATACGGGGGAAGGAGTAATGGAACTATTGATTGCGGTGGATTGGTTGTTTGGGATTTTAGATGAATGCTTAGGGTATTGAGGCCGCATCTGGATGAAGAGAAGAGAAAGGCTGAAATGTGAAGAAAGTAGGGCCATTTTGGCCGTGATTGATAGCACTACACACATTTTGCAAAATGCACAGCCAAGATGGCTTGTGCAACTTTGGCCTAGTGACCCGATCGACCACGACTCAGTTGAGTTAGATGGCTAACTCAGTGACTCAGACTTTGATCCGGTCAACTGTCAATGACCGTTAGTCAACAGTTAACTGTAACGGAATATTCCGTCGAATATTCCACCGACGGAGACTTTTTCAGTTGGCCGGCGGCGACTTATTCCGGCCGGATTCCGGCCATAATACCAGTTTTCCGGCGAGCCAAAAATTCCAGAATTTTCTATGGACTTCTCTCATGGGTGTGAAGACTTGGGCTAGGAATTGGATGGAGAATTGGACTCAAATTTGGAAAGAGAAGATGAAGAGTTGAGAAAAGCTTGGATTTGGAAATTGAATTGCTAAAGGAAAAGGATTCTATTCCTTGGAAAATTTGGAGAATATTGAAGCCTATAAATAGAGAAGTTTTCTACAATCTTTTACACACCTCTCTACACACACAACACTTTTCTTTTCTTTATTCTTTGTGTGAACTCCTTAACATGAGTAGCTAATTTTATTATTGATTGAGGATGAATTCCTAGTTCTTAATATGATTTAAGTTTTTGTTTTCAATTCTATCTTGAAGTTTTTCACATAATTATCGTTTGTTTTTACTAATAGGAATGATCTTAAAGACATTCATGATTGATTGATAGATTGTTTGGGTGGCCAACTAAATTGATTTGTTAATCTGATCTAAAGCTAGTGAAAGTTAGGAGATAAGTAATCGTTTCTTGACTCTTTACATAAGTAGCAAACACGAGACCTTGCGGAGGGATTAGTGGAGCAATTGTGTGTAGAAACAACGCTAGAAAGTGGACCAAGCGAACAGAGTCTAACTACTAGTACTAAACCTAAATTCATAAATCTTAATGCATTCAGGGAATTACATCTTGTAAGCGAACCTCAAGGTGGTTCTTTTGGATAGAATCTGATAACTAAGCGGACCTGTTATTCAGTGAAATTAGGGATTTTGGGGCTAGCTAAGCGGACCTGCTATCCTACGGTTGGTGATAATTTGTGACTAATAACAAGTAGAACAGAACATAACTTGATTCATTGTTTCGGAACGAAGAAGGATTCCTTGGTCTTGTCTCTCTTATTGCTTTCAACTTTATCTTTTAATTGTTTTGTTTACTTTCTTTTGCTTTTTACACCCCCTTTCGTGACAATTTTTACAACTAGAATCTCTTGCTCCTCGTGGGAGCGAACTTGACTTCCATTATATTATTTTTAATTGAGTGGAAAAATCTTGAATTAATTTGTTGTTACGACACGCATCAAATTTTGGCGCCGCTGCCGGGGAGCAGCGGATGATTTTAGTTGTTTTTATTTTTCTTTTGCTTTATTCTTGCTTTGTTGGATTTATTCCGTATCTAACTTGGTTTTGAATCTTATTTCAGGTGCCGATTTTCCATGTACGGTGGACAAGAGCAAGCATATTACAACAATCAATACGGTTTTCAACCTCAACATTATGACAACTTCCAACCATCCTTAGGATACAATCAAAACCAATCTTTTGGCTATGATCAAATTCCTACAGAACCTTATGGATATTCTCATACATATCAACAACCTTGTGACGGGTATGTAAGTGGACAATCACAAGGATGGGAGGATAGTTTTGTTTATGATCGAAATTCTCTAGTTTTGCGAGATAAGATGTCTGCCATGATTGGGGATCTTCAACAAAAGTTGCAAGAATCACATCGAGAAATTCAAAGGAATTCGGAGAAATTATACGAACAAATTAATCAACCTTTGGAGACTTTTGATGACGCTAGTGTAGAATACTCGAGCCTTGATCTTAATAATGATCAATCACCTATTCAAAACGAAGAGCTTGAGGAAGATGCATTTATTGCTTGGAAAAAATTTCTTAGGGAAAGATATGAGTCCGCGGAAGTGTATGAGCGTTGCAACAATGAGGAAGTTATTCCAACTCCGGATCATAATAAAGATCCTTCACCTATTCAAAAGGAGGAGATTGGGTGTGACTTACCTATTGTTATAAACGTTGTAACACCCGCACAAGAAGATCTTAAAATTTATACCGATGAGAATCATTTTAGTGAATGGCCCGATTCCGATGATGAGAATGTTGAAGAGATGATACTAGAGGATGAAACCAAATTTATTGATTTTGTGGAAGACCCAATTGAACTTGCCAATGATTTTAATGATGCCAAAACTTTGGTTAAGGTAGAAAACGACGAAGAATGGTTGCAAAGTTTAATAGAGGACCACGATATACAAGAGGTAAGTAAATCACTTGAATTTTTTAAGGATGAAGAGGATTCTATAATACAAGAGATTGTGCAAGGTTTGTCTAACCCTTTGCCTATTGATTCTTCTCCTTTACCTCTTATTGGTTTGAATGTATGTGCTTGAAAGTATTTTTGGATGATTTTGTTTCTAGATATCCACCATTGGAAACACTTGATGCTAACACTATGCAGGTTTGCCAAGAGGAATACATGGAAGTTCCCAAATTCTATGTTCTTTATACACTTAGAGTGTGGACGAGAATAAGTGTGGGGAAATTTCTATCGAGCGATAATTTCACTATTGTTTTCTTGTGCTAATATTTGTATGGAGTTATTGTTTTCAAAACAGGTATTATGAGTGGATCCTCAAATTTTCCGATTGTTGGTATATGGGAATGAATCATGCAAGAGCTAAGTCGGGCCGTCGACTTTAAAACAAGCGCTTAATGGGAGGCAACCCATAGGTTTTGTATTTCTTATCTTTTTGCTTTTTGTTATTTCTTTTTCTTGTTTCTTATCATGTTAAAATTTCCCACCTTGACTTTACTAGGAGGATTCAATTACATTGAGGACAATGTAAGGTTTAAGTGTGGGGAGTGGTTAAGCATGTTTTAAAACAAAAATTACAAAAAATTGAAAAATTTTGAAAAAAAAAAAAAGTTTTCATAAAAACTCCAACTTTTAAAGATTTTAGAGTCACTAGCATATTTCTAGGTATGTTTACATAGAGATTTTGGCCGACATAATTGAACTTGGAAATGTTAGAGAACTACATTGATTTCTTGCTTGTTTGAGTGTTAAATAATGGATTTAATCATGTCGGTGATGCGAATTTAGTGCGAGGGAGAAGGGCATTATTAGAGTTCTTTGATCAATCATTAGTGGAGACTACCGTATTCATATCATGAGAAGCATAGACCAGAATTCTTCCATCTACTAAAGAGCTTCTTTTGAGTGTGTGTCACCGTACGTTAATTAGGGTAGAATGGTGAGCTACCCAACCTCCCACCAATAGAAGCACTACTCTTTGATCTCTTGAGTGCTAATTTTGTCAATCATGAGGGTGCGTCTATAGATGAAAGCTTCCTTCTTGTAGTTCGATTTGCAGTTAGCACCATTCTCTCTCTCGACAACAACGGATCCATAAAAACACTCTCATCATCAACAAGGAGCGACATCAAAATCTACAAGGAAAGTTGGAAAAGTTTAAGGTTTATAAGCAATGGAATGAGAAAATGAGCAAATTTCAAAAACAAGTAAAGCAACAATACAATGAGCATAATTATACATACAAGTATGAAGACTTATTCATAAAAGCGAAGAAAATTAAAAGGTGAGAATTTTTGAAGTTTATGATTTCAAGACGATACAAGTTGTGAAGAATCAAGCGGTAAAATACTTCTTCCACTCGCCATGGTTTATTTTGTATTTAATTTCTCTTGTTTTCAAGAAAAAAAAAAAAAAAAATTGAAAAAAAAAAAAGGAAAGAAAAAAAAAAAAAAGAGAAAAACAAGAGAAATATTTGTTCTTATTTTTATTTAATGAGCCGTGGGGAAGGAAAATTTATAAGAAAGTTTCAAGCGACAAGGATTCAAGGTAAAGAGTTATAAATTGTTAAGGATTTATGAAATTCGAGGGTTTATCATCAAAAGTTGAAACCGAAGACGAAGACGATGAAGATCAAGACGAGGAGCGGAAGACGTTTCTATTGGATGCCGTGAGAGTGGTGTTATCATAATTGGCGATCGGATGTGAAGGTGAGTAAGTAATCTCATCCTCAATAATAAATGGTTGATTTCCTTTCTTAGAGATCGTCGAGAAAAATGGTTTTCAAAATATTAAAAGATGTGGGTTTTTAAAAATATTTGGAAGTTGTCCTTCCCACCATTCAACGTGTCGCAGGATTTCTCTCTTCATTTCCTTTTGCACACATGTGAGAACCATAAAAAAGCCGTCTTTTTTAGTGCAATTATCATAAAATCCTTTTTGGTGAGGCGAAGTCGAGGCGAAATGCTTATTGATCGTTTCTCAAACACGCGTTCTCTCAGTATGGTGTGGTTATTTCTCACTCAACATTTAAGAATGAGAATATGTTCTTTAGTATTTCTAACTTCTTATTACTAGAATGCAGAAACTCTATGTCCTCATAACTCTTTGGATGCTTGGGACGCTTGAACGCTTTGAAGTTGTGAGTTTTTAGTTTGATTTGCTCGAGGACTAGCAAAGTCTAAGTGTGGGGAATTTGATAGGTGTAGAATACAGTATTTACTATCTAGTAGTTTATGCTTTCTTTGCTATTTTTCTTGTAAATTATGTATTTTACGCGTTGTTTTGAGTTTTATAGCTACTTTGGAGTCGCACGGAGGAAAAAGAAGAAGAAATCACCCAATTTGAGCAAAAAGGGCAAAAAGGTCATTTACGGAAGGCGATTGATATATGGAGCCAGTAGGAGAGGTTAGGGGTTTCCAAGTAGGATGGCCCTTATCATTTAGAGGGTGGTACCTATCCACAGGGTGTAACAAACCAACCCCAAATCGTTACAACCCTAAAATTGAGAAGATTGTTTCTTTCTCAATCATTTTCCCAGGCGAGATCAAGAGAGAAGCGGCCATTGCTCTTTAGTTAAACCGAGAGATGGAAGTGAGAATCGACACTGAGATGATGCGGTGACGAGTGATGAAGGAGATGAACTCACTCTTTGTTAGTTCATGAGAAATTCATGGGATCGATTCTGCTTTGATAGAGATCGATGTTGGAGAGGAAGGAACTTAGGGTTTCTTTGAAATCAATTGAGATCGAAGCGGGGAAGAAATGGGTTCGATATTGCGGCGTTCTTTTTGAGAGAAGAATGAAATTGAATATGTTAAGGAGCGAATCGGTGGTGATTATGAAGCTACGTGAGATGAAGAAATTCATGGGAAATGTTGGGGTTTAATGATGAGTTTAAGATCGAGAAATTGCTGCGTATTTAAGCTAAATTTGAGAAGTTCTATGAGTTTAATTGAGTGGAAAGGGTTGAAATCGGAAAGAGGGGATGAAATGCGAGGGTTCAAGGTGATGAACAGAGGTGATTCGAAGCGGCTCGGGCAGGCTTGTGGTCTTTGTGAGATTGATGAGGTTAGTGTTTGTGAAGGTCGGCGAGTACCTTGGTGCAATTGGTAGAGGAATTGTTGATGCAGGATTGCGAGGTCATATGGTGGGTTTGTGGAGTATTTGTCTGCGAGAAGGAATGAGTGATTTGTGGATTGAGATACAAATGTTGGTTACGAGCAAAATGGGTATTGAAATGTTGGTGGTCATTGTGTATTTTGTTGTTCGAGGGTTGAATTATGAGCAATTGGATGAAGCGAGGGGACTAAAGCTGAGTGGTGATTGAGTTACGAGATGATTTGAATGTATGGGTTTATTGTGTTGAAATTGGGTTGGTCTCAAATTCATGTTGCGGGAAATGAGTGTGTGGAAGGTGCTCCTTTGAAGAGGATGTAACTTATGAGATGTGAATAATGGCATGGCAGGGTTATTGGTGGTTCAAGACTTATGGACATAAAGCCACAGATAGCATTGCAGAATCTGTGTGGCAGCGGCTCTGTTGGAGCAATTATTGGTGGTTCAGGGCAAGCACGAGGGGAGATTGCAGTGATGATGATTTACAGGTTTGATCTGGTGGTGATTCAAGAATGCCTAGGGTTCAACTACGGTTGCGGGGAGCGGTGAGCTTTTGGGGTTGAGTTGCAATGGGATAAATTGCATATGTATGTGGAGTTGGGCGGGTGCAGGTGCACGCGGAGATGGCAGAGGCAATGAACTGAAGGCTGAGTTGTGGTCTTCTTTGTAGAATATGGCTTGTGGCGGTGGGAGTGCAACTCGGACATTGATGGTTTGAGCCATAGTTGATCTCTGTTGAATGGCTTGAGGAAATGGCAGGTGAGATGGAGATACTGAGGAAGGAGTAATGGAACTATTGATTGCAGTGGATTGGTTGTTTGGGATTTTAGATGAATGCTTAGGGTATTGAAGGCATACTGGATGAAGAGAAGAGAAGCTGAAACTGTGAAGAAAGTAGGGCCATTTTTAGCGTGGTTGATAGCACTACAGCTGCAAAATGCACGACCAAGATGGCTTGTGCAACTTTGGCCTAGTGACCCGATCGGCCACGACTCGGTTGAGTTAGATGGCTAACTCGGTGACTCGGACTTTGATCGGTCAATTGTCAATGACCGTTAGTCGCGATTGATTAATCGTAACGGAATATTAAGTCGAATATTCCCAAGCGGAGACTTTTCGATTGGCGTGGCGACTTATTCGGCCGGATTAAGGCCATAATACCGATTTTCCGCGAGCCAAAAATTCCAGAATTTTCTATGGACTTCTCTCATGGGTGTGAAGACTTGGGCTAGGAATTGGATGGAGAATTGGACTCAAATTTGGAAAGAGAAGATGAAGAGTTGAGAAAAGCTTGGATTTGGAAATTGAATTGCTAAAGGAAAAGGATTCTATTCCTTGGAAGATTTGGAGAATATTGAAGCCTATAAATAGAGAAGTTTTCTACAATCTTTTACACACATCTCTACACACACAACACTTTTCTTTTCTTTATTCTTTGTGTGAACTCCTTAACATGAGTAGCTAATTTTATTATTGATTGAGGATGAATTCCTAGTTCTTAATATGATTTAAGTTTTTGTTTTCAATTCTATCTTGAAGTTTTTCACATAATTATCGTTTGTTTTTACTAATAGTAATGATCTTAAAGACATTCATGATTGATTGATAGATTGTTTGGGTGGCCAACTAAATTGATTTGTTAATCTGATCTAAAGCTAGTGAAAGTTAGGAGATAAGTAATCGTTTCTTGACTCTTTACATAAGTAGCAAACACGAGACCTTGCGGAGGGATTAGTGGAGCAATTGTGTGTAGAAACAACGCTAGAAAGTGGACCAAGCGGAACCGAGTCTAACTACTAGTACTAAACCTAAATTCATAAATCTTAATGCATTCAGGGAATTACATCTTGTAAGCGAACCTCAAGGTGGTTCTTTTGGATAGAATCGATAACTAAGCGGACTGTTATTGGTGAAATTAGGGATTTTGGGGCTAGCTGGCAAGCGGACTGCTATCCTGCGGTTGGTGATAATTTGTGACTAATAACAAGTAGAACAGAACATAACTTGATTCATTGTTTCGGAACGAAGAAGGATTCCTTGGTCTTGTCTCTCTTATTGCTTTCAACTTTATCTTTTAATTGTTTTGTTTACTTTCTTTTGCTTTTTACACCCCCCTTTCGTGACAATTTTTACAACTAGAATCTCTTGTTCCTCGTGGGAACGAACTTGACTTCCATTATATTATTTTTAATTGAGTGGAAAAATCTTGAATTAATTTGTTGTGGTACGACACGCATCATTCAGATCGACATGAAAATCTGAAAGTGATGGAGTTGTTGGTGAAGTTGTGGTGATGTGATGAGAAACTGAGTCTACCATGGAAGTACGAAGCTATGATTGGGTGAGTGATTTATGTTGGTTTTATCGGCTTGATTGATGAAGATAACGTCACTTGATGGAGTCGAGAAAATCTCGATTGTTGGCGATGGAGGATTGCGTGAGAAAGTACAAGAGGCCCGAAGAGTTTGCTTTGAACTTTGGGCATTCTTGCCATTAACGAGGATCGAGTTTGATAAAAGCGAGAAAATGGGTTGAGTTCGTGAGTTAGCTACTTGCCATTTGGAAGATTTGTTGGTTGTTATAATGACGAGGAAGCTGTTGGTTGATGAGAACGGTCGAGCGGGAAAAAGCGAGAACAATGGCGGTGAGGAGATGAAGGCTGAGTTTGGTTCTTTGCCATTATCGATATAGAGATGCAATCTGCTTGGTGTTAATGGAGCTTAGATGGAGAAGATCGGAGTCTTCTTTGCCATTATCGATGGAGTTGACCAAGGCAATAGAGAAGTAATGATACTTAGCGTTACTTAGGTGTTTAAAATGGAGTTGGTAGAGAAGCTCGAGAATGGAGAAGGCTTGAAGGTGGCAATGATCGTTGGAGTTGGAGGTTTCTTGTTTTGATGGATTTGTGATTGTGGTGCGTTTCTTTGCCATAGTTTTCGTTGATGACCTTGAGATGAATATGGCAATGAAGATGAGAATGGCATGGGACAATTGAGCCGTGAATATATGGGAGTAGTTGAGCATAAGTTGCGAAAACTCAGAAGAAAATCTTTTCACGGAGAATTTTGGTATATGTGGAGTTATTGGCTTTGGTTTGAAACTCGAAGAAAACTATCTTCACGGTAACCAGACTATCCGTGGAAGTTATTTGCTGAAGTAAAATCCAGGGGCTTTGAAAATTCACGCAAATCAAACAATAAAGCACACAAATCAAGGATGAGAAAATATTGGATAAAGGTTTCATCTTCTATTGTAAACAAGTTTTTGAATATATGAATAGAATTCGTATTTAATCTCGCTATCATCAAAAGCCCTAGAATACCTTATTGCAAGAATACTGATAGGTGTAGAATACACCGTATTTAATATCTAGTATTTATGCTTTCTTTGCGAGTTTTCTTGTAAATTATGTATCTTATATGTGCTTTTGAGTTTATTAGGTGCAATGGAGTCATTTGGAGAAAAAAGACCAATTGGAACTCGTTCAAATACAAGATTTATACTTTTCATTGTGTAGAGGACGAGAAGATGAAGACAATCTTAGAAAGAATGGAGTCATTAGAGTTCGTATGAAGAAGTTATGAACAAAAGAAGAACTTGAAGCATAAAAGGGCAAGTGTTATTGACACCTCAATTGTACGTTAAGGAAGTCATCTGTTAAGGGATGTCACATTTCAAAGGACTGCTAAACACAGTCATGTATTTTACAAAGGAGAATAGAATTCAAAGGCTATTAAAGGCACCCGTCCCTATTTACTTAGGGCACTGGGTCTTCTTCTTAATAAGTTTCAGTCGAGTTTTCTGTTCAAACCGAGAACCATGGTTTTCATTTATACAGGCGAGATGAAGATGGTTGATCGGTGTTCGATGGTCAATAGAGAAGCTACTGCTGTGGCTCGGCGGAAAAAAGTGATGGCGATGGCGAGATAGTGGAGTTCGGTGTTGCTGCCATTGATGGCTGTGGTGAAGAGCTCGTGATGGTGGAGGTTGTTAGTGAAGGAAGATGAAAATCGGTTGGCGGCGGTGGAGTTTGATGGAGGATAGCGAGGCAGCTCACGAGAATGAAGGCTAGAGAATGGTTTAATGGGTGTCGACAACAGCAAGAGATGGAGAAGGAGTTGAAAGCTGTGGTTCGATGGTTCGATGATTACGGAGACTTCTTTGTGATTTTACTCGAGTAATAACAAGGGATAAGGATCAGTCATAGCTGGTGACGATGGAACAATGGTTGCGGGTGACACTCGTGATCATGGCAGTGGTAACGAGTTAAGGTCGATGGCAGTTAGGATTTCTCGAGCACTGACAGTGACGATGGAACAATGAGATGAGATTACAGGGATAGAGAAGATGGAATGGTGCTGATGAATGAGAGATGATGATGCCGGAAACGATCACGGTGGTGCTGTGGCTGGTGATGGTTGCTTCCATCATGATCATCTCTGATCATTACCAGTAGTGTTGCAGATGATGCTGTGAGCGAGTGCAGGGAGTTATTGACAGAGGTGGAGTCGAGATGATGATCGGAGTCAAAGAGCAGAGTTGGTTACTCTTGTATAAAAGAGATGGAAATGGAGAAATCTGCGCCATTGGCGATGGTGAATGATGATGAAGTGATGAAGCTGTTCTTAATGATGCACCGGTGATTGGTTATCGGGATTGGATTGTGGTTGCTTCAACTAAACGTTTTGAGCTCGACCAAACAGGGAACACGTGCGCTATAGTAGAGTTTGACATAATATCGGACTCCAAAACTTGGCCGAGAATTCAGTTGGGATAGGATAAACTTGCCGTCGATGGATATGGAACAGAGAGAAAGTGTATCTCCTGGAGTAGCTGCCTTACGCGGTGAATAATGACAATTTCTTTGTGTTGTCGTACAATGGAGTTCGATGTATAGCTAGTACCAAAAAAGAAGACACATGGGTCTTTTAGAGTCTCCACTAAAGTTTGCACCAATCGGAAGCCATGCTTACATAACTACAATGTTCCTTGTTACCTTTGAAACAAAAGCACATGTTTTCTAAAAACTGTGAAACTCCATCAGCCCAGAGCCACTGGATCCTTATCTAATGAGGAATTAACGTGACTAGGGTGGGTGAAGGCCTATAAATAGCCTTGTGTAGCCGAGCAGAGGGGGAGACAACTTTTGGGGATCTCTTTTATATATCTTTTATTATTCTTTTTGCCTCTACTTTTGTGTTCTAGGGTTTACAACATGAAACTTTTTCTCTTTCTTCTTGTTATGAACTCCATGAATATGAGCTAGAGTTTTATTATTGGTTATGGAATAAGTTGGATTTCCAAATATGGGTTTTAATTCAATAAATTAGTTTTCTCTCATATTATCGTTTATGATTCACCATTAATATTGTTACATGATTTGAATGCTTGTTAGTCGAGTCGCGAATCGATTGAGTTTGCTTTCATCTTTATTGCTAGATTAGGTTATTATACGCAAAAGTGATAATTCTGATTGCAAGTAGCATAAATATGATTATAGTTTGTAGTGATATATTCTTATGATCATATGTGAGTCATAACCTTTGTTAAATCGGATTAGTGCGCTTTCCACGTTCGATTGCTTTGATTAGCTTTGATTTCATAGAACTTAATGCATCTAGGGAATTAAACTTGATTAGTGCTTTTACATGTTAGGTTGTTCCTTTAGATGGAGTTCATATTCGCATCTTTTAATGTGTTTGTTGATGACATAAGGAGATTTGCGGGATATACTTGCGATCAAGGTATTCTAGGGTCTTTGATAAAAGTTGAGATTAAAATATCAATTCTAGTTATTGTGTTGAAAACATGTTTGAGAATGAAAACGAAATCCATGACCAATATCTTCTTATCCTTGATTTGATTTGTTTGCTTTGCTTTGCTTTATGTGCTTTTATTTAGTTTATTATATAAAAATCATAAAACTACCGGTGTTATTTATAGGGAACCGAAACAATTTGACAACCTAGACCTCTCTGTAGGATCGATCCTTTCTTGCCCTTGCTATATTTATATTTTGAGTAGTAAGAAAGTGTAATTATATTTGTGTCGGCTGACAACCGGTCAAATACTCCGTAAATTTCCTAAGTTCATCTACACACACATTAGAGCTGCGTATGTGAATTCTACCTAAAGAATAACCTAACGCCTTGCGCTAATTAAGTTCAATTCCTATGAGCATTAAGTTTCAGAAATAGGCTAATCAATGCAATTATCATACATTGCGCATGACAATTCGTACAAAGCTCAATTTCTACATATGATTACAAGGATGTATCACTACAAATCGTAATCGTATCATGCTACTCGTATTCAAGGTTATCTCGATGATGAACCCTAAATTAGCTATAGATATGGATGTGAGTTCAATCAATTCTAAACTTAACTAAACAAACTGTTAAGTGCATATTTTGCATATTTTTAGTGTCGAATCCATGCTAGTAATTGCTTAGTTTCTTGCAAATTATTGTATATTACTCTTGTTTTCTCTTATTTATGTTTTGCTAGGTGAATCATCCATAAGAAGTGAATTTGCACTTAATTGTGCATAAAAGAAGTTAATAAAGTGAGAAGGGCCAAAGACCAAGTGGAACTCATCCAAATTGAGGAGTTCTTGCTATCATTCGAATAGGACGAAAAAGACGAAACCAAGCGAAAGAATGGAGTCAATCCAAAGCGTCGTATGAAGAATCTTGAAGCATTTTAAGCAAGCCGAAGATGTCGCAAAGTTGAGTAGCTACAGAACTTCTAAAGGCACCCTACTATTTTACTCGGGGCTGCCACCGGCATCTTCTTCACCAAGCATCACGGCCAGTTCAGGGAACTGAAATTAGGTAATTACCATTGGTAGTTGACGGAGAAGAGAACACGAGTCCAGAGCTCGAAGAATGACTGGAAGTGAGGTTTGATCGGTGATTATTTGTGAATACCATTAATGCCATTCTTTGTCACTTCGATTTTAGCGATTGATGGTGCTATTGATTGTCGATGTTTGTAACTCGAGAAGGCTGCGGTGGCGTTGTGGTGTTGAGAGCTGGAAAAGGTTTGGAAACTCAGGGATCGATGGAAGAATTGAGGAGTTTGTAACGAGAGTAGCTTGTAATGTAATTGAACTGTGGTATCTACCATGGTTAGTTGGTTCTTGTGGCAAGCGGAAGGAAAAGAGTCATTTCGACATGAAAATACGAGAGAAGCTGATGGATTTGTTGGCTGGAGTTGTGGCGAGTGATAAGAACTTCGAGTCGCCATGGAAATACGAAGCTGCAGATTGGGTGAGTGATTTATGTTGGTTTTATCGGCAGTTGATGAAGATAACGTCACTTGATGGAGTCGAGAAAATCTCATTGTTGACGATGGAGGATTGCGGCGAGAAGGTACAAGAGTGAAGAGTTTTGCTGAACTTTGGCTGCTTTGCCATTAATGAGGATCGAGTTTGATAAAAGCGAGAAAATGGGTTGAGTTCGTGAGTTAGCTCTTTTGCGGAGATGCAAGATTTGTTGGTTGTTATAATGACGAGGAAGTGTTAGTTGATGAGAACGATCGAGCAGGAAAAAGCGAGAACAATGGCGGTGAGGAGATGGTTGTGTTTGGTTCTTTGCCATTATCGATATAGAGATGCAATCTGCTGGTGTTAATGGAGCTGTGATGGAGAAGATCAAGGTGCTTTGCCATTATCGATGGAGTTGAGCAAGACAGAGAAGTAATGATACTTTGGCGTTCTTAGGTGTTTAAAATGGAGTTGGTAGAGAAGCTCGAGAATGGAGAAGGCCTTGAAGGTGGCAATGATCGTTGAGTTGGGAGTTTCTTTGTTTTGATGGATTTGTGATTGTGGTGCGTTTCTTGCCATAGTTTTCGTTGATGACCTTGAGATGAATATGGCAGTGAAGATGAGAATAGCATGGGACAATTGAGCCGTGAATATATGGGAGCGATTGAGCATGAGTTTGAAAACTTCGGAAGAAAATCTTTTCACGGAGGGCCTGGTATATGTGGAGTTATTGGCTTTGGCTTGAAACTCGAAGAAAACTATCTTCACGGTAACATTAGGACTATCCGTGGAAGTTATTCTTGAAGTAAAATCAGGAGCTTTGAAAATTCACGCAAATCAAACAATAAAGCACGTAAATCAAGGATGAGAAAATATTGGATAAAGGTTTCATCTTCAATTGTAAACAAGTTTTTGAATGTATGAATAGAATTCGTATTTAATCTCGCTATCATCAAAAGCCCTAGAATACCTTATTGCAAGAATACTCCGTAAATTTCCTAAGTTCATCAACATACACATTAGAGATGTGTATGTGAATTCTTCTAAAGAATAACCTAACGCCTTGCGCTAATTAAGTTCAATTCCTAGGAGCATTAAGTTTCAGAAATAGGCTAATCAATGCAATTATCATACATTGCGCATGACAATTCGGACAAAGCTCAATTTCTACATATGATTACAAGGATGTATCACTACAAATCGTAATCGTATCATCTTCACTCGTATTCAAAGGTTATCGCTCGATGATGAACCCTAAATTAGCTATAGATATGGATGTGAGTTCAATCAATTCTAGACTTAACTAAACAAGCTGTTAAGTGCATATTTTGCATATTTTTAGTGT
Organism: Papaver armeniacum; assembly: GCA_023531295.1. NCBI lineage: Eukaryota > Viridiplantae > Streptophyta > Magnoliopsida > Ranunculales > Papaveraceae > Papaver > Papaver armeniacum. The sequence goes on from JAJJWW010011662.1 coordinate 55,827, forward strand.
CGAATCCATGCTAGTAATTGCTTAGTTTCTTGCAAATTATTGTATATTACTCTTGTTTTCTCTTATTTATGTTTTGCTAGGTGAATCATCCAAAAAGTGAATTTGCACTTAATTGTGCAATAAAAGAAGTTAGCGTGGCGAGAAGGGCCAAAAGACCAAGTGGAACTCATCCAAATTGAGGAGTTCTTGCTATCATTCGAATAGAACGAAAAGACGAAACCAACCGCGAAAGAATGGAGTCAATCAGAGCGTCGTATGAAGAATCTTGAAGCATTTTAAGCAAGCGAAGATGTCATAAAAGTTGAGTAGCTACAGGAGAACTTAAAAGGCACCCTACTATTTTACTCGGGGCTGCCACCGGCATCTTCTTCACCAAGCATCACGGCCCGATTCGAGGAGCCTGCATTGTTAGGTAATTACCATTGGTAGTTGGCGGAGAAAGAACACGAGTCGAGCTCGAAGAATGGATCAGAAGTGAGGTTTGATCGGTGATTATTTGTGAATACCATTAATGAAACTCTTTGTCACTTCGATTTTGGCGATTGATGGTGCTATTGATTGTCGATGGTTGTAACTCGAGAAGGCAGAGGTGGCGTTGTGGTGTTGAGAGCTGGAAAAAGGTTTGGAAACTCGAGGATCGATGGAAGAATTGAGGAGTTTGTAACGAGAGTAGCTTGTAATGGAATTGAGTGTGGTATCTACCATGGTTAGTTGGTTCTTGGCAGACGGAAGGAAAAAGAGGTCGGCTCGACATGAAAATCTGAGAGAAAGTGATGGATTTGTTGGCTGGAGTTGTGGAGATGATAAGAACAAAAGTACGCCATGGAAATACGAAGCTTCCGATTGGGTGAGTGATTTATGTTGGTTTTATCGGTGAGTTGATGAAGATAACGTCACTTGATGTGGTCGAGAAAATCTCATTGTTGTGATGGAGGATTGCGGCGAGAAGGTACAAGAGTGAAGAGTTTGGCTCGAACTTTGGCTGCTTCCATTGGGAGGATCGAGTTTGATAAAAAGCAGAAAATGGGTTGAGTTCGTGGAGTTAGCTACTTTTGCGAGAGATGCAAGATTTGTTGGTTGTTATAATGACGAAGGCTTGTTGGTTGATGAGAACCGGTCGAGCACGGGAAAAAGCGAACAATGGCGATGTGAGAGATGGCTGTGTTTGGTTGCTTTGCCATTATCGATATAGAGATGCAATACTGTTGGTGTTAATAGAGCTGTGATGGAGAAGATCAAGGTGCTACTGCCATTATCGATGGAGTTGAGCAAGACAGAGAGAAGTAATGATACTTGGCGTTAGGTGTTTAAAATGGAGTTGGTAGAGAAGCTCGAGAATGGAGAAGGCAATCAAGGTGGCAATGATCGTTGGAGTTGAGTTTCTTGTTTTGATGGATTTGTGATTGTAGTGCGTTTTTTGCCATAGTTTTCGTTGATGACCTTTAGATGAATATGGCGGTGAAGATGAGAATAGCATGGGACAATTGAGTGAATATATGGGGCTTGATTGAGCATGAGTTTCAAAACTTCGAAAGAAGAAAATCTTTTCACGGAGGGCACGCGGTATATGTGGAGTTATTGGCTTTGGCTTGAAAACTCAAAAGCCCTAGAATGCCTTATTGCAAAAAGAAAGAAAACTATCTTCACGGTAACCGGACTATCCGCAGTGGAAGTTATTCTTAGAAGTAAAATCCGGAGCTTTGAAAATTCACGCAAATCAAACAATAAGGCACGCAAATCAAGGATGAGAAAATATTGGATAAAGGTTTCATCTTAAATTGTAAACAAGTTTTTGAATATATGAATAGAATTCGTATTTAATCTCGCTATCATCAAAAGCCCTAGAATACCTTATTGCAAGAATACTCAAGTAAATTTCTTAAGTTCATCAACACACACATTAGAGATGTGTATGTGAATTCTTCTAAAGAATAACCTAACGCCTTGCGCTAATTAAGTTCAATTCCTAGGAGCATTAAGTTTCAGAAATAGGCTAATCAATGCAATTATCATACATTGCGCATGACAATTCGGACAAAGCTCAATTTCTACATATGATTACAAGGATGTATCACTACAAACCGTAATCGTATCATGCTACTCGTATTCAAGGTTATCGCTCGATGATGAACCCTAAATTAGCTATAGATATGGATGTGAGTTCAATCAATTCTAGACTTAACTAAACAAACTGTTAAGTGCATATTTTGCATATTTTTAGTGTCGAATCCATGCTAGTAATTGCTTAGTTTCTTGCAAATTATTGTATATTACTCTTGTTTTCTCTTATTTATGTTTTGCTAGGTGAATCATCCAAAAGAAGTGAATTTGCACTTAATTGTGAAATAAAAGAAGTTAGCCGTAAGCTGAGAAGGGCCAAAGACCAAGTGGAACTCATCCAAATTGAGGAGTTCTTGCTATCATTTCGAATAGGACAAAAATACGAAACCAACGGCGAAAGAATGGAGTCAATCCGACGTCGTATGAAGAATCTTGAAGCATTTTAAGCAAGCCGAAGATGTCGCAAAGTTGAGTAGCTACAGAACTTCTAAAGGCACCCTACTATTTTACTCGGGCTGCCACCAACATCTTCTTTACCAAGCATCACTACCGATTGGGAGGCGAAATTAGGTAATTACCATTGGTAGTTGACGGAGAAGAGAACACGAGTCCAGAGCTCGAAGAATGACTGGAAGTGAGGTTTGATCGGTGATTGACTGTGAATGCCATTAATGGCTGTTGTCACTTTCAGTTTTGGCAGTTGATGGTGATATTGATTGTCGATGGCTGTAACTCGAGAGACGGCAGTGACGTTGTGGTGTTGAGAGCTGGAAAAGGTTTGGAAACTCAAGGATCGATGGAAAAATGGAGGAATTTGTAACGAGAGTAGCTTGTAATGGAATTGAGCTGTGGTATTTACCATGGTTAGTTGGCTGCTGACGACGACGGAAGGAAAAGAGTTCAGCTCGACATGAAAATATAGAGAAGCTGATGGAGTTGTTGGCTGAAGTTGTGAGCAGTGATGAGAAATCGAGTCTGCCATGGAAGTACAAGAACTGCGGTTGGGTGAGTGATTTATGTTGGTTTTATCGGCAGTTGATGAAGATAATGTCACTTGATGGAGTCGAGAAAATCTCGATTGGTTGACGATGGAGGATTGCAGCGAGAAGGTACAAGAGCTGAAGAGTTTGGCCTGAACTTTGGCTGCTGCCATTAACAGGGGATCGAGTTTGATAAAAACAGAAAATGGGTTGAGTTCGTGAGTTAGCTACTGCCAGAGATGGAAGATTTGTTGGTTGTTATAATGACGAGGAACTGTTGGTTGATGAGAACCAGTCGAGCACGGGAAAAACAGAACAATGGCAGTGAGGAGATGAAGCTGAGTTTGGTTGCTGCCATTATCGATATAGAGATGCAATACTGCTGGTGTTAATGGAGCTTAGATGGAGAAGATCAGGGTGCTGCTGCCATTATCGATGGAGTTGACCAAGACAGAGAGAAGTAATGATACTTGACGTTGCCGGTGTTTAAAATGGAGTTGGTAGAGAAGCTCGAGAATGGAGAAGGCACTGAAGGTGGCAATGATCGTTGGAGTTGGGTTTTGCTGTTTTGATGGATTTGTGATTGTGGTGCGTTTGCTGCCATAGTTTTCGTTGATGACCTTGAGATGAATATGGCAATGAAGATGAGAATGGCATGGGACAATTGAGCCGTGAATATATGGGAGCAGTTGAGCATGAGTTGCGAAAACTCAGAAGAAAATCTTTTCACGGAGGGCCTGGTATATGTGGAGTTATTGGCTTTGGTTTGAAACTCAGAAGAAAACTATCTTCACGGTAACCAGACTATCCGTGGAAGTTATTTGCTGAAGTAAAATCCAGGGGCTTTGAAAATTCACGCAAATCAAACAATAAAGCACGCAAATCAAGGATGAGAAAATATTGGATAAAGGTTTCATCTTCTATTGTAAACAAGTTTTTGAATATATAAATAGAATTCTATGAGTATTTAATCTCGCTATCATCAAAAGCCCTAGAATACCTTATTGCAAGAATACAAAACAATAAGTAAATTTCCTAAGTTCATCAACACACACATTAGAGATGTGTAGATGAATTCTACCTAAAGAATAACCTAACGCCTTGCGCTAATTAAGTTCAATTCCTATGAGCATTAAGTTTCAGAAATAGGCTAATCAATGCAATTATCATACATTGCGCATGACAATTCGGACAAAGCTCAATTTCTACATATGATTACAAGGATGTATCACTACAAACCGTAATCGTATCATGTTACTCGTATTCAAGGTTATCGCTCGATGATGAACCCTAAATTAGCTATAGATATGGATGTGAGTTCAATCAATTCTAGACTTAACTAAACAAACTGTTAAGTGCATATTTTGCATATTTTTAGTGTCGAATCCATGCTAGTAATTGCTTAGTTTCTTGCAAATTATTGTATATTACTCTTGTTTTCTCTTATTTATGTTTTGCTAGGTGAATCATCCAAAAGAAGTGAATTTTCACTTAATTGTGAAATAAAAGAAGTTAGCCGTAAGCTGAGAAGGGCCAAAGACCAAGTGGAACTCATCCAAATTGAGGAGTTCTTGCTATCATTTCGAATAGGACAAAAATACGAAACCAACGGCGATAGAATGGAGTCAATCCGACGTCGTATGAAGAATCTTGAAGCATTTTAAGCAAGCCGAAGATGTCGCAAAGTTGAGTAGCTACAAAACTTTTAAAGGCACCCTACTATTTTACTCGGGGCTGCCACCAGCATCTTCTTCACCAAGCATCACTACCAGTTCGGGGAACTGAAATTAGGTAATTACCATTGGTAGTTGACGGAGAAGAGAACACGAGTCCAGAGCTCGAAGAATGACTGGAAGTGAGGTTTGATCGGTGATTGACTGTGAATGCCATTAATGGCTGCTGTCACTTTCAGTTTTGGCAGTTGATGGTGATATTGATTGTCGATGGCTGTAACTCGAGAGACGGCAGTGACGTTGTGGTGTTGAGAGCTGGAAAAGGTTTGGAAACTCAAGGATCGATGGAAGAATGGAGGAATTTGTAACGAGAGTAGCTTGTAATGGAATTGAGCTGTGGTATTTACCATGGTTAGTTGGCTGCTGACGACGACGGAAGGAAAAGAGTTCAGCTCGACATGAAAATATAGAGAAGCTGATGGAGTTGTTGGCTGGAGTTGTGAGCAGTGATGAGAACTCGAGTCTGCCATGGAAGTACAAGAACTGCGGTTGGGTGAGTGATTTATGTTGGTTTTATCGGCAGTTGATGAAGATAATGTCACTTGATGGAGTCGAGAAAATCTCGACTGTTGACGATGGAGGATTGCAGCGAGAAGGTACAAGAGCTGAAGAGTTTGGCCTGAACTTTGGCTGCTGCCATTAACAGGGGATCGAGTTTGATAAAAACAGAAAATGGGTTGAGTTCGTGAGTTAGCTCTTTGCCCAGTGGAAGATTTGTTGGTTGTTATAATGACGAGGAACTGTTGGTTGATGAGAACCATCGAGCACATGGGAAAAATAGAACAATGGCGGTGAGGAGATGAAGTGAGTTTGGTTCTTTGCCATTATCGATATAGAGATGCAATACTTGCTGGTGTTAATGGAGCTTAGATGGAGAAGATCAAGGTCTTTGCTGCCATTATCGATGGAGTTGAGCAAGACAGAGAGAAGTAATGATACTTGACGTTGCCGGTGTTTAAAATGGAGTTGGTAGAGAAGCTCGAGAATGGAGAAGGCACTGAAGGTGGCAATGATCGTTGGAGTTGGGTTTTGCTGTTTTGATGGATTTGTGATTGTGGTGCGTTTGCTGCCATAGTTTTCGTTGATGACCTTGAGATGAATATGGCAGTGAAGATGAGAATAGCATGGGACAATTGAGTTTGGTGAATATATGGGAGCGATTGAGCATGAGTTGCGAAAACTTATTTGAAGAAAATCTTTTCACGGAGGGCCTGGTATATGTGGAGTTATTGGCTTTGGTTTGAAAGTTTTTGAATATAGAAAGAAAACTATCTTCACGGTAACTCAGGACTATCCGTGGAAGTTATTTTGAATAACCTCAAGTAAAATCCGAGCATTAAGGAGCTTTGAAAATTCACAATTAAAATCAAACAATAAAGCACGTAAATCAAGGATGAGAAAATATTGGATAAAGGTTTCATCTTAAATTGTAAACAAGTTTTTGAATATATGAATAGAATTCGTATTTAATCTCGCTATCATCAAAAGCCCTAGAATACCTTATTGCAAGAATACGTCCGTAAATTTCCTAAGTTCATCAACACACACATTAGAGATGTGTATGTTGAATTCTGAGCCTAAAGAATAACCTAACGCCCGGACAAAGCTAATTAAGTTCTAAAAGTAAAATTCCTATGAGCATTAAGTTTCATCTTAAATAGGCTAATCAATGCAATTATCATACATACCTTATTGCATGACAATTCGGACAAAGCTCAATTTCTACATATGATTACAAGGATGTATCACTACAAATACATTGCGCATGTCGGACAAATCGTATTCAAGGATGTTACCGTAATCGTATTCAAGGTTATCGCTCGATGATGAACCCTAAATTAGCTATAGATATGGATGTGAGTTCAATCAATTCTAGACTTAACTAAACAAACTGTTAAGTGCATATTTTGCATATTTTTAGTGTCGAATCCATGCTAGTAATTGCTTAGTTTCTTGAAAATTATTGTATATTACTCTTGTTTTCTCTTATTTATGTTTTGCTAGGTGAATCATCCAAAAGAAGTGAATTTTCACTTAATTGTGCAATAAAAGAAGTTAGCCGCAAGCTGAGAAGGGCCAAAGACCAAGTGGAACTCATCCAAATTGAGGAGTTCTTGCTATCATTTCGAATAGGACGAAAATACGAAACCAACGGCGAAAGAATGGAGTCAATCCGACGTCGTATGAAGAATCTTGAAGCATTTTAAGCAAGCCAGAAGATGTCGCAAAGTTGAGTAGCTACAAGAACTTCTAAAGGCACCCTACTATTTTACTCGGGGCTGCCACCAGCATCTTCTTTACCAAGCATCACGGCCAGTTCAGGGAACTGAAATTAGGTAATTACCATTGGTAGTTGACGGAGAAGAGAACACGAGTCCAGAGCTCGAAGAATGACTGGAAGTGAGGTTTGATCGGTGATTGACTGTGAATGCCATTAATGGCTGCTGTCACTTCCAGTTTTGGCAGTTGATGGTGCTATTGATTGTCGATGGCTGTAACTCGAGAGACGGCAGTGACGTTGTGGTGTTGAGAGCTGGAAAAGGTTTGGAAACTCAGGGATCGATGGAAGAATGGAGGAATTTGTAACGAGAGTAGCTTGTAATGGAATTGAGCTGTGGTATCTACCATGGTTAGTTGGCTGCTGACGACGACGGAAGGAAAAGAGTCCAGCTCGACATGAAAATGCAGAGAAGCTGATGGATTTTTTGTCTGGAGTTGTGAGCAGTGATAAGAACTCGAGTCTGCCATGGAAGTACGAGAACTGCAGTTGGGTGAGTGATTTATGTTGGTTTTATCGGCAGTTGATGAAGATAACGTCACTTGATGGAGTCGAGAAAATCTCGACTGTTGACGATGGAGGATTGCAGCGAGAAGGTACAAGAGCTGAAGAGTTTGGCCTGAACTTTGGCTGCTGCCATTAACAGGGGATCGAGTTTGATAAAAACAGAAAATGGGTTGAGTTCGTGAGTTAGCTACTGCCAGAGATGCAAGATTTGTTGGTTGTTATAATGACGAGGAACTGTTGGTTGATGAGAACCAGTCGAGCACGGGAAAAATAGAACAATGGCAGTGAGGAGATGAAGCTGTGTTTGGTTGCTGCCATTATCGATATAGAGATGCAATACTGCTGGTGTTAATGGAGCTGTGATGGAGAAGATCAAGGTGCTGCTGCCATTATCGATGGATTTGAGCAAGACAGATTGAAGTAATGATACTTGACGTTGACGGTGTTTAAAATGGAGTTGGTAGAGAAGCTCGAGAATGGAGAAGGCACTGAAGGTGGCAATGATCGTTGGAGTTGGGTTTTGCTGTTTTGATGGATTTGTGATTGTGGTGCGTTTGCTGCCATAGTTTTCGTTGATGACCTTGAGATGAATATGGCAGTGAAGATGAGAATAGCATGGGACAATTGAGCCGTGAATATATGGGAGCAGTTGAGCATGAGTTTCGAAACTCAGAAGAAAATCTTTTCACGGAGGGCCTGGTATATGTGGAGTTATTGGCTTTGGCTTGAAACTCAGAAGAAAACTATCTTCACGGTAACCAGACTATCCGTGGAAGTTATTTGCCGAGGTAAAATCCAAGAGCTTTGAAAATTCACGCAAATCAAACAATAAAGCACGTAAATCAAGGATGAGAAAATATTGGATAAAGGTTTCATCTTCAATTGTAAACAAGTTTTTGAATATATGAATAGAATTCGTATTTAATCTCGCTATCATCAAAAGCCCTAGAATACCTTATTGCAAGAATACTCCGTAAATTTCCTAAGTTCATCAACACACACATTAGAGATGTGTATGTGAATTCTTCCTAAAGAATAACCTAACGCCCTGCGCTAATTAAGTTCAATTCCTATGAGCATTAAGTTTCAGAAATAGGCTAATCAATGCAATTATCATACATTGCGCATGACAATTCGGACAAAGCTCAATTTCTACATATGATTACAAGGATGTATCACTACAAATCGTAATCGTATCATGCTACTCGTATTCAAGGTTATCGCTCGATGATGAACCCTAAATTAGCTATAGATATGGATGTGAGTTCAATCAATTCTAGACTTAACTAAACAAACTGTTAAGTGCATATTTTGCATATTTTTAGTGTCGAATCCATGCTAGTAATTGCTTAGTTTCTTGCAAATTATTGTATATTACTCTTGTTTTCTCTTATTTATGTTTTGCTTGGTGAATCATCCAAAAGAAGTGAATTTGCACTTAATTGTGCAATAAAAGAAGTTAGCCGTAAGCTGAGAAGGGCCAAAGACCAAGTGGAACTCATCCAAATTGAGGAGTTCTTGCTATCATTTCGAATAGGACGAAAAGACGAAACCAACGGCGAAAGAATGGAGTCAATCCGACGTCGTATGAAGAATCTTGAAGCATTTTAAGCAAGCCGAAGATGTCGCAAAGTTGAGTAGCTACAGAACTTTTAAAGGCACCCTACTATTTTACTCGGGGCTGCCACCAGCATCTTCTTCACCAAGCATCACGACCAGTTCAGGGAACTGAAATTAGGTAATTAACATTGGTAGTTGACGGAGAAGAGAACACGAGTCCAGAGCTCGAAGAATGACTGGAAGTGAGGTTTGATCGGTGATTGAATGTGAATGCCATTAATGGCTGTTGTCACTTCCAGTTTTGGCAATTGATGGTGCTATTGATTGTCGATGGCTGTAACTCGAGAGACGGCAGTGACGTTGTGGTGTTGAGAGCTAGAAAAGGTTTGGAAACTCAGGGATCGATGGAAGAATGGAGGAATTTGTAACGAGAGTAGCTTGTAATGGAATTGAGCTGTGGTATCTACCATGGTTAGTTGGCTGCTGACGACGACGGAAGGAAAAGAGTCCATCTCGACATGAAAATACAGAGAAGCTGATGGATTTGTTGGCTGGAGTTGTGAGCAGTGATAAGAACTCGAGTCTGCCATGGAAGTACGAGAACTGCAGTTGGGTGAGTGATTTATGTTGGTTTTATCGGCAGTTGATGAAGATAACGTCACTTGATGGAGTCGAGAAAATCTCGACTGTTGACGATGGAGGATTGCAGCGAGAAGGTACAAGAGCTGAAGAGTTTGGCCTGAACTTTGGCTGCTGCCATTAACAGGGGATCGAGTTTGATAAAAACAGAAAATGGGTTGAGTTCGTGAGTTAGCTACTGCCAGAGATGCAAGATTTGTTGGTTGTTATAATGACGAGGAACTGTTGGTTGATGAGAACCAGTCGAGCACGGGAAAAACAGAACAATGGCAGTGAGAAGATGAAGCTGTGTTTGGTTGCTGCCATTATCGATATAGAGATGCAATACTGTTGGTGTTAATGGAGCTGTGATGGAGAAGATCAAGGTGCTGCTGCCATTATCGATGGAGTTGAGCAAGATAGAGAGAATTAATGACACTTGACGTTGCCGGTGTTTAAAATGGAGTTGGTAGAGAAGCTCGAGAATGGAGAAGGCACTGAAGGTGGCAATGATCGTTGGAGTTGGGTTTTGCTGTTTTGATGGATTTGTGATTGTGGTGCGATTGCTGCCATAGTTTTCGTTGATGACCTTGAGATGAATATGGCAGTGAAGATGAGAATAGCATGGGACAATTGAGCCGTGAATATATGGGAGCAGTTGAGCATGAGTTTCGAAAACTCAGAAGAAAATCTTTTCACGGAGGGCCTGGTATATGTGGAGTTATTGGCTTTGGCTTGAAACTCAGAAGAAAACTATCTTCACGGTAACCAGACTATCCGTGGAAGTTATTTGCCGAAGTAAAATCCAGGAGCTTTGAAAATTCACGCAAATCAAACAATAAAGCACGTAAATCAAGGATGAGAAAATATTGGATAAAGGTTTCATCTTCAATTGTAAACAAGTTTTTGAATATATGAATAGAATTCGTATTTAATCTCGCTATCATCAAAAGCCCTAGAATACCTTATTGCAAGAATACTCCGTAAATTTCCTAAGTTCATCAACACACACATTAGAGATGTGTATGTGAATTCTTCCTAAAGAATAACCTAACGCCTTGCGCTAATTAAGTTTAATTCCTATGAGCATTAAGTTTAAGAAATAGGCTAATAAATGCAATTATCATACATTGCGCATGACAATTCGGACAAAGCTCAATTTCTACATATGATTACAAGGATGTATCACTACAAATCGTAATCGTATCATGCTACTCGTATTCAAGGTTATCGCTCGATGATGAACCCTAAATTAGCTATAGATATGGATGTGAGTTCAATTAATTCTAGGCTTAACTAAACAAACTGTTAAGTGCATATTTTTAGTGTCGAATCCATGCTAGTAATTGCTTAGTTTCTTGCAAATTATTGTATATTACTCTTGTTTTCTCTTATTTATGTTTTGCTAGGTGAATCATCCAAAAGAAGTGAATTTGCACTTAATTGTGCAATAAAAGAAGTTAATAGTAAGTGAGAAGGGCCAAAGACCAAGTGGAACTCATCCAAATTGAGGAGTTCTTGCTATCATTTCGAATAGGACGAAAATACGAAACCAACGGCGAAAGAATGGAGTCAATCCGACGTCGTATGAAGAATCTTGAAGCATTTTAAGCAAGCCGAAGATGTCGCAAAGTTGAGTAGCTACAGAACTTTTAAAGGCACCCTACTATTTTACTCGGGGCTGCTACTAGCATCTTCTTCACCAAGCATCACGACTAGTTCAGGGAACTGAAATTAGGTAATTAACATTGGTAGTTGACGGAGAAGAGAACACGAGTCCAGAGCTCGAAGAATGACTGGAAGTGAGGTTTGATCGGTGATTGACTGTGAATGCCATTAATGGCTGTTGTCACTTCCAGTTTTGGCAGTTGATGGTGCTATTGATTGTCGATGGCTGTAACTCGAGAGACGGCAATGACGTTGTGGTGTTGAGAGCTGGAAAAGGTTTGGAAACTCAGGGATCGATGGAAGAATGGAGGAATTTGTAACGAGAGTAGCTTGTAATGGAATTGAGCTGTGGTATCTACCATGGTTAGTTGGCTGCTGACGACGACGGAAGGAAAAGAGACCAGCTCGACATGAAAATACAGAGAAGCTGATGGATTTGTTGGCTGGAGGTGTGAGCAGTGATAAGAACTCGAGTCTGCCATGGAAGTACGAGAACTGCAGTTGGGTGAGTGATTTATGTTGGTTTTATCGGCAGTTGATGAAGATAATGTCACTTGATGGAGTCGAGAAAATCTCGACTGTTGACGATGGAGGATTGCGAGAAGGTACAAGAGTCGAAGAGTTTGGCCTGAACTTTGGCTGCTGCCATTAACATGGGATCGAGTTTGATAAAAACAGAAAATGGGTTGAGTTATAATGACGAGGAACTGTTGGTTGATGAGAACCAGTCGAGCACGGGAAAAACAGAACAATGGAAGTGAGGAGATGAAGCTGAGTTTGGTTACTGCCATTATCGATATAGAGATGCAATACTGCTGGTGTTAATGGAGCTGTGATGGAGAAGATCAAGGTGATGCTGCCATTATCGATGGAGTTGAGCAAGACAGAGAGAAGTAATGATACTTGACGTTGCCGGTGTTTAAAATGGAGTTGGTAGAGAAGCTCGAGAATGGAGAAGGCACTGAAGGTGGCAATGATCGTTGGAGTTGGGTTTTGCTGTTTTGATGGATTTGTGATTGTGGTGCGTTTGCTTCCATAGTTTTCGTTGATGACCTTGAGATGAATATGGCAGTGAAGATGAGAATAGCATGGGATAATTGAGCCGTGAATATATGGGAGCAGTTGAGCATGAGTTTCGAAAACTCAGAAGAAAATCTTTTCACGGAGGGCCTGGTATATGTGGAGTTATTGGCTTTGGTTTGAAACTCAGAAGAAAACTATCTTCACGGTAACCAGACTATATGTGGAAGTAAAATCCAGGGGCTTTGAAAATTCACGGTGACTTGAGTGTCCGAGATTCTGTCGGAAGGAAATAAAAACGCAGCGAAGAAAATATTTCACGGAGGGATGTCTTCATATGATTATTGTTTGCTTCTACTTTAATGAATGTCTATGATCGATTAATTGATTGCTCTAGGTGGCCAACTATAGTAGTCCGTTGATTGATTTATTGCTAGTAAAGGGTTAGGATATCCATGTCATTGTTGAATAACCCATACACAAGTAGAAAATGTGAGACCTTATAGAGGGATTCTGTGGAGCTATCGCGTGTAGAACAACATTAGAAAGTGGACCTTGCGCTAAGAGTCTAACAGCTAAGATTAACCTAAGTCATAAAATATAAACCATTCGACCAATTTACACCTTGAGTGCGCTACTACTTGGTGGCTTGGACGAATAGAATCTGATATTCGAGCGCTTCGGTATTCAGTAACCAAAGTACTTTAGGGGATATCACTGCGCTAGTTGTTATTCCACGGTTGATAATAATTTATGATTAATGATGAATTGATGAATATATTAACTCATTGACGGTTTTGTAACGAAGAATGATTCCTCGATCATCTCTCTCCATATTGCTTGCAATCTTAATTACTCTTAATTGCTTTGTTATTTACTTTGTTCCAAAATCTCAAACAAACCCCCATTGTGACACTTTTTGGCAACTAAATCTCCCTACTCTTCGTGGGAACGACCTTGACTTTCATTATATTACTTGTTAATTGAGTTAAATTAAGATCACTAATTTGTTGCACCCACGACACGCATCAAATTTTGGCGCCGCTGCCGGGGAGCAGTTGGTAGCTTTAGTTGTTATTTGTTTTTGTTTTATTTTTGTTTTTAATCTTATTTTTAGTTTTTGATTTAGCTTTTGAGAATTTTGTTTTAGGTACTTAATCTCTGGCATCAAAGGATTGGAATTACCCAAGGTGCGGAATTCAAACTCGCAAGGGAACGGTACTACAAGCACGTCCACAGTCACAACAAGAACCCTCTACAGAAGAGATGGTTAATACAGACGACGAGAGAGATCCTCCACCTCCGGAGAGGAAGTTAGGAGAGTTAACATCTCCATGCTTAGATTCGCAACCACTGTGCATTACAATCACTAACCCAGTGGAGCTGAAGTAGAATCTACTTCATCATCTACCAAAGTTCAAGGGACATCCAGGTGACAATCCAAATCGACACCTTTAGCAGTTCCAGAACACGATGACAAGTCTGAGGCATGCCACCGCAGACAGAGATATTGCTATGCTACAAGCCTTCCCGTTCTCATTGACAGACTTAGCAGAAGAATGGTTGTATTGTCTTCCTCCAGGGAGTGTCACAACATGGACTCAGATGAAAAAGCTATTTCTGGAGAAATATTTTCCTGCTTCCAAAGCGGCATCCGTTCGTAAGGAGATTAGTGGAATTCTACAGATGTCTGGGGCGTCTCTATATGAATATTTGGAGAGGTATAAGAGGTTGTTGGCAAGCTGCCCACACCATAATATATCCTCAACACTTATCATTCAATACTTCTACGAAGGATTACTTCCAGAACAGAGGAATTTGATTGATGCGGCTGCCGGTGGTTCACTTACTGAGAAGACAATCTCGCAGCAACCAGTTTGATTAAGAGTATGGCTTCCAATGCTCAACAATTCTACACCAGAAACAACTCTAATGTCAGAAGAGTTAGCGAAATGGGAGAGTCTGCACAGTCAGAGCAACGGATGAACAACATAGAAAAGGTAGTACAACGAATGGCAGCAGTGATTATTCCTATTTATGAAGAAGATTTTGAACAGATGAATGATGTGTTCCCTAATCAGAGGCCAAGGTATGATCCTTACTCTAATACTTATAATCCAGGTTGGAAAGATCACCTAAATTTCAGTTATGCAAATCGGCAAGCTGCATCTCCTAATCCTTATGGGCGACAAAGTGGTTTTCAACAACCACAGTTCCGACCACAACCTCCACCTCAGCCTCAACAACAGACTCAGAGTTCTAATTTAGAGGAGATGATGAAGATTATAATGCAAAAACAAGATACAAATGCTCAAGAACATAAAGCAAACTCTCAGCGTCATGATGCAATTCTGCAGAAACAAGATATGGCTATAAAAGACTTGCAACTTCAAATGGGACAATTGGCTACAAATATGAATGAAATAAAAGCACAGAATTCGGCAAAGTTGCCATCACAGCCTTTTGTGAATCCAAGAGCGAATGTCAATGCTGTAACTCTAAGAAGTGGGAAGCAAACAGAAGAGCCAAAACAACAAGAAAAGGTTAGTCACGACTTGGAAGAGGAAGTAGTGGTGGAAACCGTTCCAAAGGAAAAGCTAACCTCAACTGGCCAACCTAAGGACATAGTTCCTACTTTTACCACACCACCTCCTTTTCCTAGTAGTTTTTCCAAGTCAAAGAAGCAATCTCTAGACAAGGATATTATGGATATTTTCAGCAAGGTGCATATCAATATTCCATTTATTGAGGCCATCAGAACGGTACCCAGGTATGCCAAAGTTCTGAAGGATTTGTGTACAAGGAAGGAGAGGTTGATTGCTAACGAGATCACTCAGGTAGGAGAAAGTGCTTCAGCTATGTTGCTAAAGAAGATGCCTACAAAGTGTAAAGATCCTGGTGGTTTTACAGTGCCAGTTATTATTGGTGACAAACGGTTCGAGCGTGCTTTGCTTGATTTGGGAGCTTCCATAAGTGTGATGTCAGCCGATGTTTATGATTCATTGAATCTCAGACCTTTAAAGGAGACAGGGATTATCATTCAATTAGCTAATAAGTCTAACATATATCCTAAGGGACTCATGGAAGACGTGTTGGTGAAAGTGAATGAATTAATCTTTCCGGTTGATTTCTTTGTTGTGGATATGCAGAATGGGGACAATTGTTCGTCTACTTCATTACTTCTTGGGAGACCATTTATGAAGATTGCTAAGACGAAGATTGATTGTGATACTGGGACACTCACTATGGAGTTTGACAAAGAGGTTATACGCTTCAATATTTTTGAAGCTATGCGTTATCCAAGTGATATCCATTCCGCATTTTCTGTTGATGTTATTGGTTCGTTGGCACAACATATGTTTGATTTGAACAATGAAGATGAACTTGAATCTTTGCTACGAAATAGCATTCATTTGGACGTTGATATTCCCAAGGAGTTTGCTGAGACATGTGGTGCTTTAACGGCATCACAAGAAGTTAAAACAGGTAATATATCGTATATCTCTTTACCTGTAACTGATGAAGTTCCTTTACCTTATGTTGTGAAGGCACCTAAATTAGAGCTAAAACCTCTACCTAATCACTTAAAGTACGCTTACTTGGGTGATGGGGAAGAGCTTCCAGTCATTATTGCAAAGAATCTCACAGTAATACAGGAAGAACGCCTCCTTAGGGTTCTGAAAAAGCACAAAATGGCTATTGGTTGGACAATTGCTGACATCAAAGGCATTAGTCCAGCCATGTGCATGCATAGAATCCTTATGGAAGATGATATCAAGCCAGTACGTGATTCTAAGTGTAGGCTTAACCCCCCAATGATGGAGGTCGTGAAGAAAGAGATCCTCAAATTACTAAGTATGGGGGTGATTTACCCAATTTCTGACAGCAAATGGGTTAGTCAGGTGCAAGTGGTGCCTAAGAAATCAGGTGTCACTGTGGTTAGAAATCAAGATGATGAACTCGTTCCTACAAGAGTTCAAACAGTATGGCGAGTATGCATAGACTACAGAAAGCTCAATTCGGCTACCCACATGGATCACTTTCCTTTGCCTTTCATTGATCAGATGTTAGAGAGGTTAGCGGGACACTCACATTATTGCTTTTTGGATGGTTATTCGGGCTACAATCAAATTGTTATTGCACCAGAGGATTAAGAGAAGACTACTTTCACTTGTCCTTTCGGTACATTTGCTTATAGAAGAATGTCATTTGTTCTGTGCAATGCGCCTGCCACTTTTCAGAGGTGTATGGTCAGTATATTTTCTGATTATGTGGAAAACATCATTGAGGTATTTATGGAAGACTTTAGTGTTTATGGCGATTCATTTGATATTTGTTTAAATAATCTTGAACTTGTGCTTAAAAGATGCATAGACACTAATCTTGTTTTAAACTGGGATAAATGCCACTTTATGGTAAACCATGGAATTGTACTTGGCCACATCGTGTCCTCCCAAGGACTCCAAGTAGACAAAGCAAAGATAGACTTGATTAGGAACTTACAATACCCCACTTCGGTGAGGGGAATTCGCTCGTTTCTTGGTCATGCAGGTTTTTATAGGAGGTTTATCAAAGATTTCTCCAAAATCTCAATGCCGATGTGCAAATTATTGCAAAAGGAGGTTGCCTTTAACTTCGACGAGGAGTGCAAGGATGCCTTTAATAAATTGAAGGAATTGTTGACTACTGCACTAATTATTAAGTCACCTGACTGGAGTTTGCCATTCGAATTAATGTGTGATGCAAGTGATTATGCAGTCGGATCTGTTTTGGGTCAGAAAGTAGACAAGAGGTCACATGTGATTTATTATGCATCAAGGACTCTTAATGAAGCGCAAGTCAACTATTCAACCACCGAAAAGGAGTTGCTGGCTATAATATTTGCATTGGAAAAATTTAGAGCTTATTTGGTGGGTGCCAATGTGATTGTATATTCTGATCATGCAGCACTACGGTACCTATTGAAAAAGAAGGAGGCTAAGCCAAGACTCATACGTTGGATTCTTTTGCTGCAAGAATTCAATATGGAAATCATAGATAAGAAAGGTGTTGAGAATACAGTTGCTGATCATCTTAGTAGACTTGTTGTTTCCAAAGAAGAACTCCCATTACAGGATCATTTTCCAGACGAACAAATTTTCTCGATTGAAGAATCAACACCTTGGTACGCTGATATAGCGAACTATTTGGTTACAAGGAAAGTACCTAGTACGATGTCTAATTTTCAAAAGATAAAGCTTAAGAAAATAGCGAAGCAATATGTGTGGGATGAGACCTACTTGTGGAAATATGGTGCTGATCAGATTATCCGCAGGTGCGTACCTAACTCTGAATTTCAATCCACTCTATCTTTTTGTCATTCTTATGCTTGTGGTGGTCACTTTGGTGCAAAACGTACCGCTCTCAAAGTCCTTGAGAGTGGCTTTTATTGGCCTACCCTATTTGAGGATGCATATGCTTTTTGCAAATCTTGTGATAGATGTCAACGAACGGGAAATCTAGGTGCTCGAAATCAAATGCCACTCAATCCTATTCTCACTGTCGAGATTTTTGATGTGTGGGGCATTGATTTTATGGGTCCTTTTGTTAATTCGAATGGAAAATTTTATATACTTCTTGCTGTGGATTATGTTTCTAAATGGGTGGAAGCTAAAGCCACCCCTACCAATGATTCTCAAGTTGTTTGTGAGTTTGTGATGGAATATATTTTCTCTAGACATGGTACACCAAGAGTAGTTATCAGTGATGGAGTCTCGCACTTCAAGAAATCTTTCCATGCTCTCCTCAAGAAGTACAACATTACACACAAGATTGGTACACCGTATCACCCACAAACTAGTAGGCAAGCTGAAATTTCTAATTATGAGATTAAGTCCATCCTTGAGAAAACTATTAACACTACACGGAAGGATTGGAGTTATAGACTCAACGATGCACTTTGGGCGTATAGAACAACATACAAGACACCGATTGGTATGTATCCATATCGATTGGTTTATGGAAAAGCTTGTCATCTCCCAGTTGAACTTGAGCATAAGGCTTTATGGGCGATAAAGATGTGTAACATGGAGTATGATATAGCGGGGAAACATAGGCAACTACAAATCAATGAGCTAGATGAGATACGTAATGATGCTTACGAGAGTGCTCGTATATACAAGGAGAAGACTAAACTCTTCCATGACAAGATGATTTCTCGAAAGAGTTTTGTTGTGGGTCAAAAAGTTCTTCTATTTAATTCTCGTCTTAAGTTATTTCCTGGTAAGCTAAGGTCCCGTTGGAGTGGACCGTTTGTTGTTACTAATGTTTTTCCTCATGGTGCAGTTGAGGTTACTAGTCTCGCAACGGGAACAACTATCAAAGTAAATGGCCATAGATTGAAGCCATATTATGAAAACTTCCCTACGGAGAATGTGGACGTGATTGAACTTCAGGATTTACTCCCTCTGGAGGAGTAGTAAGGAGAATGCCAAGTCGGGCTGACGACTTTCAACCAAGCGCTAAATGGGAGGCAACCCATAGGTTTTGTATCTTAAACCCTTTTATTTTTGTTTTTATTGTTTTCATAACATATTTGCATCCCCATGTTTAATTTCATTGAATCCGGAATCAATCTTAGAAGAGAATTATGACGAATACCTTTTCGTCATAAAATTCAGACTGCGCGTAGTTCAGTCCAGAGACCATAACTGTCCGACCGTCTATCGAAACACTGTTCCCTTTTTACACTTCGTATAAAATACGTATATGAACAACTTTTGTGAAATGGAGTTTTTCCAAATTCCTTACCAATTTGTACAGTTTTTGCGTTTTATATGCTGTTACGTCAGAATTCAGAATTTTCGGTTTTACACATTGAGGACAATGTGAAGTTTAAGTGTGGGGGAGTATTTTGCATATAGATTTTTTATTTTTTTGTACATATTTGCATAAAAAACTCAAACTTGTAGTTAGTTTAGAGTAACATAGTATACATGTCGCTAAGATTACATCGAAATTCTCACAAGAGTGACTGAACTTAAAGATGACAGAGAACATGACCACGTTTCTTGCTTGTTTGAGAGTTAAAGTTGGATTTAACCATGCCAGTGGCAAATAAGGTGCAGACTGAATTCGGTAGTAGAATTGTGATCCCCTATAGTAGATACTACCTTTTGTTACATCATGTGAGGCACCGACCTTCAATTCTTTGTACGTGTCTAAATATGTGCTTTTAGAGTGTGTGTCACCGTACGTTAATTCCGGGTAGAAAGGTGAGCTACCCAAACTCCCACCAATAGAAGCACTGCTTTGATCTCTTGAGTGATATTTTATCAATCATGATGGTGACATCGAATTGCTAACTTACATACCACTTGTAATCTTGTTTGCAGTTAGCACCATCCACTTTATCTCTCTCTACACCAACAGGTCCATAGAAACACATCATCATCAACAAGTGAAGCGACATCAAAATCTACAAGGAAAGTTGAAAAAGTTTAAGGTTTACAGGAAACAGTACAGAAATGAGCATATTTCAGATTCAAGTAAAGCAACAAGACAAGGAGCGTAATTTCTACATGTTGAAGACTTATGTACAAGAGTGAAAATTATCAAGATGGAAGTTTATGATATCAAGACATACAAGTTGCGAAGAATCAAGCGGTAAAGTACACCATGGCCTTTGTACTTGCATTTTTATTTTATCTTTATTTGTATTTGTTTTATTTTCTCTTGTCTTCAAAAAAAAAACTGATGAAAAAGTAAAAGAAAGAAAAAAAAGAAAAAAAAACAAGAGAAAATTTTGTTAGGTTCATTATTAATTTTAATATTTGTTTTCATTTTGTATTTGTTTTATTTTTCTTGTCAAAAAAAAAAAATATTGTTGTATCATATTGTGGTTTGTTTTTAGTATTTTTCTTTTAATAAAGCCAGTGGAAGAAGTAATATTTATAATGAAGTTTCAAGCAACAAGGATTTGAAGAAAAAGAGTTACATTGTCAAGATTCTACGAAGTTCAAGAGTTGAAGACCGAAGACGAAGATGAAGACAAGGATTGAAGGCCGAAGACGTTGCTATGGATGCTGTGAGAGTGGTGCTAACTGCACGTCGAACGGATAACGAGGTAAGTAAGCATATTCCCACCTTCGTTAAGTGGTTGATTCCCTTTCTTAGAGATCGTCAGAAAAAAAAAAGTGATAAAAGATGTGGGTCTTCAAAACAATTCGGAGGGTTTTTCCTTCCTACTATTCAACGTGTCGCAGGATTCTCTCTTCTTCCTACCTGGACACATGTGTGACCCATAAAAAGCTGTTTATTATTGAGAGCAACTTCATAAAACCCTTTATGGTAAGGCAGAGTCGAGACTTTTGATTACTCTCGAACCCGGATTCTTTCGATAAGGGATGGTTATTTCTCTCTCAACTTTTAAGGATGTGATTGTGTTCATTTATATGACTAACTTCTTATGACTAGTGTGCAGAATATCTATGTCTTCTTAGCGCGTTGGATGCTATCATTTCGGGAGAACTAGTAAGTTGGAAAAGTAGGTTTTGTGGGTATATCTCTAGTAAACCCTCACGAGACTATAACTCGTCCACTAGGGACACCTAGGGGTTTAAAGGCCTGTTGCACATGCTAAGTGCAACAGTATCCTCGACGACATGGAGTTGTTGTATTTTAGATAGTTTGCTCGAGGACTAGCAAAAGCCAAGTGTGGGGGAATTTGTTAAGTGCATATTTTGCATATTTTTAGTGTCGAATCCATGCTAGTAATTGCTTAGTTTCTTGAAAATTATTGTATATTACTCTTGTTTTCTCTTATTTATGTTTTTCTTGGTGAATCATCCAAAAGAAGTGAATTTGCACTTAATTGTGCAATAAAAGAAGTTAGCCGCAAGCTGAGAAGGGCCAAAGACCAAGTGGAACTCATCCAAATTGAGGAGTTTTTGATATCATTTCGAAGAGGACGAAAAGACGAAACCAACGGCGAAAGAATGAAGTCAATCCGACGTCGTATGAAGAATCTTGAAGCATTTTAAGCAAGCCGAAGATGTCGCAAAGTTGAGTAGCTACAGAACTTCTAAAGGCACCATACTATTTTACTCCTGGGGCTGCCACAAAGCATCTTCTTCACCAAGCATCACGACCAGTTCAGGGAACTGAAATTAGGTAATTACCATTGGTAGTTGACGGAGAAGAGAACACGAGTCCAGAGCTCGGAGAACGACTGGAAGTGAGGTTTGATCGGTGATTGACTGTGAATGCCATTAATGGCTGCTGTCACTTCCGGTTTTGGCAGTTGATGGTGCTATTGATTGTCGATGGCTGTAACTCGAGAGACGGCAGTGACGTTGTGGTGTTGAGAGCTGGAAAAGGTTTGGAAACTCAGGGATCGATGGAAGAATTGAGGAGTTTGTAACGAGAGTAGCTTGTAATGTAATTGAACTGTGGTATCTACCATGGTTAGTTGGTTGCTGACGACGGAAGGAAAAGAGTTCAGCTCGACATGAAAATACAGAGAAGCTGATGGAGTTGTTGGCTGAAGTTGTGAGCAGTGATGAGAACTCGAGTCTGCCATGGAAGTACGAGAACTGCAGTTGGGTGAGTGATTTATGTTGGTTTTATCGGCAGTTGATGAAGATAACGTCACTTGATGGAGTCGAGAAAAGCTCGACTGTTGACGATGGAGGATTGCAGCGAGAAGGTACAAGAGCTGCAGAGTTTGGCCTGAACTTTGGCTGCTGCCATTAACAGGGGATCGAGTTTGATAAAAACAGAAAATGGGTTGAGTTCGTGAGTTAGCTACTGCCAGAGCTGGAAGATTTGTTGGTTGTTATAATGACGAGGAACTGTTGGTTGATGAGAACCAGTCGAGCAAGGGAAAAACAGAACAATGGCAGTGAGGAGATGAAGTTGAGTTTGGTTGCTTCCATTATCGATATAGAGATGCAATACCGCTGGTGTTAATGGAGTTGTGATGGAGAAGATCAAGGTGATGCTGCCATTATCGATGGAGTTGAGCAAGACAGAGAGAAGTAATGATACTTGACGTTGCCGGTGTTTAAAATGGAGTTGGTAGAGAAGCTCGAGAATGGATAAGGCACTGAAGGTGGCAATGATCGTTGGAGTTTGGTTTTGTTGTTTTGATGGATTGGTGATTGTGGTGCGTTTGCTGCCATAGTTTCCGTTGATGACCTTGAGATGAATATGGCAGTGAAGATAAGAATAGCATGGGACAATTGAGCCGTGAATATATGGGAGCAGTTGAGCATGAGTTTCGAAAACTCAGAAGAAAATCTTTTCACGGAGGGCCTGGTATATGTGGAGTTATTGGCTTTGGTTTGAAACTCAGAAGAAAACTATCTTCACGGTAACCAGACTATCCGTGGAAGTTATTTGCCGAAGAAAAAATCCAGGGGCTTTGAAAATTCACGGGGACTCGAGTGTTCGAGATTCTTTCGGAAGGAAATCAAAACGCAGGGAAGAAAATATTTCACAGAGGGATGTCTGGTTGCGGGAAACGGAAAGGTGAAGAGTAAAACTATGCTTGTCAGTTACAGGGAACTGACAAGCCAATGACCAAACGGGCTGGACCTTTACAGCTTGTCCGTGGGCCCATTAGTGGGGTTGAGTTTCTTTACCCGGCCAAGTTTCCTAACTTGGTATTTAGGAAAGTCTTGGCGACCATTCGACCGGGATTTGGCGCACGGCCGCAACTATAATTTGGACACCTATATAAGAGATATCTCTTTCATAAATCTTTAAATTTTTAAATCAAGTTTTGGAGAGAAGAACACAAGGAAGAAAGCTAGGGTTTTGGAGCGATTTCACCATCGTAACAATTTCTCTTTCATTTTCTTATATATTTAACATGGGTGTTTCTACATCCATGAGTAGCTAAATCCATAATTGATTGAGGATGAATTCTAAGTTCTAGACTTGATTTGGATTAATATATGCATCTATTTTGAGTTCTTCATATGATTATTGTTTGCTTCTACTTTAATGAATGTCTATGATTGGTTAATTGATTGCTCTAGGTGGCCAACTATAGTAGTCCGTTGATTGATTTATTGCTAGTAAAGGGTTAGGATATCCGTGTCATTGTTGAATAACCCATACACAAGTAGAAAACATGAGACCTTACAGAGGGATTCTGTGGAGCTATCGCGTGTAGAACAACATTAGAAAGTGGACCTTGCGTTAAGAGTCTAACTACTAAGATTAACCTAAGTCATAACATACAAACCATTCGACCAAGTTACACCTTGAATGCGCTACTACTTGGTGGCTTGGATGAATAGAATCTGATATTTGAGCGCTTCGGTATTCAGTGACCAAAGGACTTTAGGGGATAGCACTGCGTTATTTGTTATTCCACGATTGATAATAATTTATGATTAATGATGAATTGATGAATATATTAACTCATTGACGGTTTAGTAACGAATAAGGATTCCTCGATCATCTCTCTCCATATTGCTTGCAATCTTAATTACTCTTAATTGCTTTGTTATTTACTTTGTTCTAAAATATCAAACAAACCCCCATTGTGACACTTTTTGACAACTAAATCTCCCTGCTCTTCGTGGGAACGACCTTGACTTTCATTATATTACTTGTTAATTGAGTGAAATTAAGATCACTAATTTGTTGTACCCACGACACGCATCACAAACATTCAATCATATTGCAATATGTCAATCATGCAATTATTATACGAAGTAGAAATGAAACGATAATATTGAGAGAAAACTAATTCATAAAATCAATAACTTGGTTGCAAAATCCAACTACATCTTCAACCAATAAGAGAATCAACTACTTGTGTTAGTGGAGTTCATAACAAAAAGCATAGAAGAAAGCATCATGTTCTAAACCCTAGAAAACAAAATAGAAGAAGAGATAATAGATCTAGAGAAAAAATTCACTTTTTATATGTTTCTCCCAAAATTAGGTCGTAGCCTACCAAAACCCAAACAGCCGACCTCCTTAACTACTCCTCTTGAAATCCGGGCTTGTAATGCATTGATGGAAGCCGATCTTGAACGGCATGGCGCATGGATCCGTCAATGGGGTATTGGTCGGGCCCGGGAGTTTGAAGGTCAAGTGAATCGAGCCGTAGCTCGTGCTAGTAAATGGAATGGAGCTGCTATTCAAGCCCAATAACAATCACAGCTTTCGACCTAGGTAAGCCCGATCCGACTCACCCGTTGACTTTACTAAGCACCGAGGAGCGACTTCTCCGCCGATTTCCGCCACAATTTCGATTTTGGGGAACCGATAAGCTAGTTCATCCTTTATACCTTCACCAGCTATGAGTAGCTAAACATCTTATTGGTTATGGGATAAAAGTTGATTCAACACTCTCCTTCACAATTAATAGTGTTATAAGATTTGAAAACTTGTTAGGTTGAGTCCGGCATTGATTCCTAGCATTCATCTATTCAACACCGAGTCATAACAATGAACCACCAATTCTCTTAGTGGAGTTAAACAGTTCCTCTTTCGACGAAGTAATTCATGTATTCCAACACACACATACCTTCAACCATTATCTCATCTTCTCTTATTGATTTCCATTCATTGTATCTTGGGTTACTTAGAAACTCAACCCCTTAGCTCACTATATTTATATCTAGTTGATTGGGAAAGTGAAATTATATTTGAATGATTGCACAAACAATACTAGAACTCCCATGTATGGCTATTCAACAAGCTAACAATGCAACATTCATGATTCAACTCCGCCATTCAATCGCACTCAATAACCACAAACAATACACTAGAAACTCAAAGCCTTTATAGAAACTCAAGCCATTCACTGCAATACTATAACACTCCATCTGCTCAGGCCACTTCTAACCCTGTAATACTCGTATCTTCTCAAGATGCATTCACTAGATTCCCTCCACTACCATACCAACATTCCTTGTAGCAACACCACTCAACAGCTTCTTCCATTTTAGTCCAATTACAACTGCATCTTCACTAGTTCACCTGCAACGGCCCTTCGATGCCATCAGCTAGAACTCCACCAACTGCAACTCTCTCCTGCTACCATCAGATGCACCCTGAAACAGCAACTGTACTTGTTGTTCTTCTTTGCTTATTTCTCTATCTCAACCACCAGATTCCACCAATAGCAGCATCATAACTCTGCACTTCAGTTCAGCTGCAGCTTCTTTATCACTATCACAATTAACAGTTCCAACTCCCAACTGCACTAGATCCAATCCCATACAACCTGCAATGCCTCAACTAAATAATGAGCTCTAACCCCTCTATATAGCATCACTGCCTTCTTCTGTATTTCGTCTCTTCCTCCTTGTAACTCAATAGCTCCATAATCTCTGCTCCATTCACTGCAGTTGCAACCTGTCATGACACTAGAATCTATCAGCACTTCCAGATGCAACAACAAACAATCTACATCATAATCCACTGCAGTTTGAGCTACACAGTACCCATGAAAACCTCATTCAGCCTACTGCCATTTACTGCTACCTGAATCAAATGTCAATTCCATTAACAATCCCATCTTTTTTTCCTTCTTGACTTCAAATATAGCCAAACCCTTTAATTCTCCTTCTCTCGGCATCAAATCTGATTGTTCAAATCTCATCTGATCCATCCACCATGGACCCGTTTTCTTTCATCTTCTTTAAGCCCTAACAGCAACACAGAAGCAACAACTTCTTTATGTTCTTCTCCGCCCAGATGCACCACTAAATCAGAGATTGTTACAAACCCATCTCAACATCAGAATAAACCCTTTCCTCTTCATTACTTCCTCCATTTCCTTAACCTAATTTACCAGTAGCAATGTATTCATCTCATTTCTTCTCTCAATCGATCTCTATCATCAACTCATCCCACTGATTCTCTCAATTTCAGCAACCGCAACCATTTTTCTGTTCTCTCTCTCTCTCTCTCTCAATTTCTGGTTCAGGGAATATAATGATCGAGAGGAGGCACGATTTGGGTCAAGTGTAGGAATGAATATTGATATAGGCACCCACTAAAAGGATAAGGGACACCAAAGTGATATTTGGCCTGTCGGTTTCAAGGAACTGACTACCTATTCTATTTTCTAGCTTAACAGTCAGTTACGCGGAACTGGCAGCTCATTCTTTACCTCTTTTGCTGCATAACCTCAGCTGGCTCCAAGTATCACTCGCCTGTGAATTGACCTTTATGCCTTTATGCTCCAAATGGACGTTTTCTTCTTCTTTCACTCCGAATGACTCCAAAACACATGTAAGGCTCAAAACAAACGTAATAATACATAATTCGCCAGAAAACATAACAAAGAAAGCATCAATTATAGATATAATCAAGGTGTTTAATACACCTATCATAAATTCAATCAAAAACATAAAAACACTTAGACTTAGTGGGTTCCATATTTACAAACACAAGATCAACGAGAACAAAATTAAGATGGGAAGACAAATTTAAAAAATGAGAAGCAAAAAAGAAAAAGAAAAAAAATTCTTGAATAAAAACTCATTGATTGTTTAATTGTGACAGGTGCAAAGACTTCAGCAATATAATGATCTGGACATCAAAAGAAAAGAGAAATTAAATACCCACTGCAGTACCAATATTGCAAAACCCAATTGTAGATGGGGCAAAACGATTTGCTGGTTTTTATGGAATTGAGGAGACGACCGTACGGAGGAGACTCCTTGAACCGAGCGAAATGTTCAACCTCACCTGATGCACCTGCAAGAAGGGAGTGCTTTGAATTCGAGAGATCAATCTGTAGTACTCTGGCCTAAACCAAGACAATGGCCGTTCCAGAGTAAATTCGGTCACATGAGAGGATGGGTCGATCTGTATGAGGGAAGCTGAGAAATATGTGGAATCAATGGTAATCGAAGATTGTAGGTGTGTTGTGAATTGAATATGATAAGTTACGAAAGATTGAAGTTACTCAATTGATGAGTTGTTGAGCTCGTGTTATGGTTCGTAAGACGTGAGATTCTCGTTTGTTCTTTCAATCATGATTTGATAAGAAAAAACTTATTTATATGTCACCATTAGTTAAAAATTTTGTAGACACCATGATCCCATGAAGTGTGACAATTGATGGAGTCAAGGAGTTTGACATAATTATTGGAAATGGAAATCGTGTTTGAAACCAATGGTTAATGGATTGGTTTGCTCATCGTGGTTTGCTTGAGACTTGGTCGATTTTCCATCCACTACTTTGTTAACTCCTTCAACAGTTGATTGTGGGGAACGAACTTGCTCACATTCCATCGTGTGTTTGAACACACGTGCCGTAGACTCACATTCCATCGTGACCAAAACCCTAGTTAATATATCCCCATGTAACACGAATAATGTCTCGTGTGATTGTGGAGTCTGCAAGCAGAGACGTGTATTTAGTTAGTCGATTTTGACTTCATGACTTCATGGGACGATGAGTCCTTGTTTTGTTGAGTCGAACGTGATTTGGAAATGTTCTCGAGACTCATGAAGTGAACATGTCCGTTGAGACAGAGATATGATGTGTGAATAAGTTGACATGAGAAAATATTGCTCATTCGATGAATTGTTGAATATTGATAGTTGAACCAATATTCCTTGGTTTGAGCAAATATTGCTCATCTGAGAAAATGTTGGTCATTCGATGAATTATTGGTAGTATGACCAAATAAGATACTGGTAATTGAACCGAGTATGATAAATAAAATGCTGATCACGGGATCAACGTAAAATTATTAGCGTTTGAATCTGGAATTATGAACCTTGGACTCAAAACCCTAATTTGATCAATTGATGATTAACTGATGGTTTATTGAAAGTTAACCACGAAGCTGAGGAGGGACCGGATACATGGGATTATGGATCAACCATGTAGCGCCCAGATGCTCGCGTGAGAAAATATCAAGGTCTCCTGAAGACCAGTTGATTTAATGAAAGAATGATTAAATGTTGGCTTAATCATTTTTAAAATAATGCTCGTCTGAACCTTAGGTAATAAAACCTAATTAATTATGAAGAGGTGAGGGACCGACCAAGGGGTCATGAAATCGGCCCTAGGTGGTCACGGGATCGACTGACGATCATTCTATGAAAATACAGAATTATTTAGAAGAGTTTTGGACCTAATACGTGCAATTGCGCAAATTAGGTAAAATGGTGTAAATACGCGGGACCGGATCCTTGCGAGCCAAAAGCCAACCTTGGTCGGTCAAGGTAACATGCTCATGTCACTAAAGTGTTCGTATCTCGATTCGAGAATTTTGATATTTTCAGATGTGCATTTGAGCAATCATTTGAGAAAATATGAAGAAATCAGGGTTTTTGATGAAACCTTCAAAACTTCACGAGATGAAGGAAAAATAATAAAAGGGTGAAGGAATCATGAGGTGTGGGACCGGTCATGGCCAAGGCATGGCCGGTCGGCCAAGGAGCTTGGTCCCACACGTTTTTTCCAATTTTTTATAATATTTTCATGATTTTAGGGAAATATGATAAAACCAAGGAATTTGTTAAAACCAAGGAGTTTTTGTTGAAATCAAAGAGTTTCCATGAGATGAAGGAAACAAAAATATTAATAATAATAAAATAAGGGCGAGTGGGACCGGCTTGAGCATGGTTGGCCGGCTAGGGCCCGGTCCCGTGGGTTTTCCCTTATTTTATGTATTATTTCATGATTTGAAAGAATTTTCATAATTTTTGAAAGAATTTTCATAATTTGAAGGAAATATCATGAAATCAAAGAATTTCATAAAATTAAGGAAATATAAAAATAATAATGATAAAATAAGGGGTTTGTGGGACTGGCTAGGGCATGACCGTCCAACTTGGGACCGGTCCCACAAGTTTCCTTAATTTTATATATTTTTATGTATTTTCCCATAATTTGAAGGAATTTCATAATTTGAAGAAAACATCATGAAATCAAGGAATTTCATGGGATTAAGGAAACATGAAAAATATAATAATAATAAAATAGGGCGTGTGGGGCCAGCTGGGGCATGATCGGCCGGCTATGGCCCGGTCCCATAGGTTTCCCTAATTTTATATTATTTTTCATGGGATCAAGGAAATATCATGAGATTAAGGAGTTTTCATGAGATTAGGGAAATAATAATAAAATAATGAGGAACCATGAGGTGTGGGGCCGTGGGGATCAAGGCATGGCCGGTTGGCGAATAATCACTCCCCCCACGATATTTTCCCTAATTTTATATTATTTCCTCAGTGTAAAGGAAACACCATGAAACTGAGGAGTTTCCTCAAAACAAAGGATATTTGTTCAAATGAAAGGATTTTCATGAGGTCAAGGAGAATAATAAAATATGATAAAATGTAGAATTTGGGCGTGGGACTGGTCACGGCATGACTGACCGGTCGAGGAGCCAGTCCCCTAGCGCCTTGACTATTATTTATTATTTTCTTTCCTATTTGCATAGGTTCATCGTCTCGTCGTATTTTGAAATACTTGTTTATTCATTCAGGTGTTTGCTAATGCATTTTTTGTCGAATACATTCACACCATTTTGGTCGGGGCTTGCTCGAAGGTAACTCAGATGCCCGCGTATTGAATATTTATTACTAACCCATGGAATTCTGCTGGGAAGAGCCATAAATTGAAGTAATGAAATATTATGAAAATATTGAATATTTTCCAGGGATTCAGTTAATGAATCTATTAATTTTGAGAATAATTAATTAATGGCTCTATACTAGTACGATCGTCTAGGAGCATTAATTATTCAGGAATTGAGTGATATGAGCTTGTTGAAGCATCATATTTCTTTCATATAGTCAGGGAAAACATTGTTACATCCTGAAGACGTTATTGCTCTATACTAGCAGGCAAGCTGTCTAGGAGCCGTCTAATCTTTCGATTATATATAGAAGTAATTACTGAAGTTGCTCAGTATTTGTGAGACATGTTGTTGCCTCAACTGAGAGACTACATATCTATATATACTCTGAGAGACAGTATTATCAGTCAGAGATTCTCATAGCATGATCTTTCATGCTTTCAATAAGAGACATGAGCCTCAATATTCATCTGATTGCTGGATCAGGAATACATATAATTATGGGTTTGCGATTTTAGCCTTTGTCGAAAATCCACCATCTACATTAAGTCCCCTGCTTAGTGAGGAAAGCCGTGTTCCTCATCGGATTGAATGGTGATTTAGGCATGAGATGATATAAGTAATTGAACTCAGTCATAAGATAAGACCTTACCGGATTCTGATAGTACGAGCAACCCATGGCTTGAATGAAGATTCCAGTGGCATGATAGAGCATCGTTTAATGAGCATAAATTGGTGTTGAACCGCTGATTTTGATGACGGGCCCTTGGTCGTTTTAGGATTCACGGGCCGGGCCCAATAGGGAAATCCTTATAGAATTAGGTTTTGGAAATAAAACTTGATATAAAAGGAGTAATTCCTTTTTTTTTTACTTCACCTTCACGACCGACCACCACCTTCATCCTCCCATCATCCTCACGTTCGAGCACAGGAGAAAGCAGGAGAATTTTTCCGCCGGAGCTGTTGCTGATCGCCGGCACCATCCGACCACCGTCCGACCATATTCCGTGGCGCCGATGTGCATGTACGTTTTTTTTTTTTTTTACAGTAGTTTGCTGAGTTCATGAGTTGTTCATGCTTTGATCATGTTGAAATTATATATATGTGTATATATGAATGTGAGTTTTGTTGAAAACCCTTATTTTAGAAGACGTATGTTCGTTTCATCGTTAGTTTGAGAACCCATTAATAATCCCTGACCTAGTAGAGATTTTTTTATTTACATATGAAGTTTTAGGTTTAGTGATAAAACTAAGTTTATGAGCTTTCATGTGAACCAAAGTTTTATCATGAAAAGGTGAATTTTCACAAAACCGAAATAAACCCTCGTTTCAAAGAATGACGATGATACGAAGAAATAGTTTGTTTTTTTTATGTGTGAACTTGTGTCCAGTGATAAAATTTTGTTTATGAGCTTTCATGTAAATCAAAACTTTATCTTATAATGTGTGAGTTTTCACAAAATTGAAATAAACCTTCGTTTCAAAGACGTACGACAATACGAAGGAAAAGATTTTTTTTTATATAAAACCGTGAAGTGTCCACAAATTTATTTTCATGAGCCTTGCTCACGTCAAAATATATATATATATATATATATATATATATATATATTTATTTATTTATTTACGTGATTGAATCACGTTTTCTTATATATATATAAATGTAAATATATATTATTTTCTTCAAAGTTAGAACTTGAGTTTTTGTGTAATATTACTTAGAAATAAACAATTATTTATGATGAAATAATGTTTTAGTTTTCATAATTCCATGGTTAATGCTTACGCATTAGAATTATTCATGATTTTATGAAAATCTAAGTTTATGCTCGTCTTTTGTAGGTTTGAAGAAGCGAGCAAGTTTTGAAGTGTTAACTCTTGCATTACTAGTGGAATCGTAAAAAGGTAAGAGTTGAGAATTACCATTTTGTAGACGTTTGCATCTTGTATGAATGGTATACTAAAGCGAAGTATTGTGTGCACATTACAGCTACTTTGCAAGGATGTCTAATTCTCAAGTTAATGATGCTTCCAGAGATGATATGCGTGTCGACAATGATGCTTCCATGGAAGGCTCACATATTGATAATGATGCCTCTAGGGATGATTCATGCATGGATGAGACCTCCATTGGTGAAGATGAAACTCCTGGAATCAAGAACGTTCCGAACATAGAGGATGCATTCTTCATAGATTAAGGGCCTAAAAAGCGTCTCAAAACTCCATCATTTCGTCTTCTGATAAATCCCAGAGAGGTTACTCAGAAAAAACTGGTGACTCCTCAGGCAGCTATTCGGTTCTGTCTCGAACGAGGATATTTTTCTGCATTAATCATTGATAGAGGTGTCAAAAAGGCCAGGCTAGCCTGGGCCTGGTCCGGCCTAGCCCGTATAAGCAGGCTTAAGCCTGACATGACCCGTGCTAAAACTGATCCAGCCAGGCCCAGATCAAGACAGCCCAGCCGGGATGTGGTATTCAACCCGTTAGCCGATTATGGCCTGGGCTGCATTTTAGCATGGGCCCGTACAAGCTCGCCCAGGCGGGCTCGTATATGGCCAGTAACATACGAATATACTGCTAGTTAGCGAAAAATATTGAGTTTGTGGGAGGGGATCGATGCATGACTTAATTCTTTTGTCGCTTATTAAGTGCATACACACCACTGATCTACACCAATTTGTTTGTTTGGTTACTGATCACAATTGTATATATTTATTTTCTCTTAATAAATATTCAAGTCAATATTAATAAATATTCAAGTCAATTTTCTTAATCAAATACTCCTTAAATTAAGGAATCAGTTACCACATGAATATAGAAAATATTTCAATTTTTATTTGACGAGAACTTACCATTTGGAATTTAATCACACATCTATATGTTGTCTACCTTCCTTAAATAAAACTTTCTCCAATTTCCTTCCTTAAGTATTTTCGGCAAATTATATATAATTAGTTTAATTGAGTTATTTACTATATTAGTGTATTATTGCTTAAATATAAAATTGCATTAAATTACTTTGTAAATCTCACTGCGTTTCACGTTCACAATTTATAATTACACTTCACGTAATCATAATTATAGATGATTCAATGTTGCCTAATTCATAGTAATTACACATCAATTAAGTTTTGACTTTTATCTCATTACCTAAATATAATTAGCATTAATATTAAACTGGCATGCTAATTGTGTCTAATTAACAATATTAAATAAATAAGTCAATTATATATTATGTCATTTCAAACATTTACATCAAATAAGGGTGGACCAACTGGTTAGGAGCGTGAACAAGGAGATTTAGAACTCAGGATCAATTTTCTTTGCCTTCAATTATTTTAAAAAATTTTAAGGAACGGATGATATAGCAGGCTAGCCAGGATGGGCTGACCAAAACCAGGCCGGGCCGGCCTGTTTGACACCTCTAATCATTGAATTCAAGCTTTCTCGACGGCCCTTGGAAAAAATTTCTGGATGGGTGAGGTACATGCTGGGTTTTCCTCGTATTCGAGCTAAGTTGTATGACGCACGAGTAATACGAGCTATTCAAGCTTCTGGAGACTTGTTCATTTTTCATGATGCGAGAGGTATTGTAGCTTTACTTGCTCGATGGTGTATTCCAACTCACTCTTTCATATGTAGATGGGGAGAGTTTACCATTACTTCAGAAGATGTAGTTGCTTTGTTGCATCTTCCGATCACGGGCAATCTTTGATAGGAGCTAAAAGATGCTTTCCTATGTTCTAATCTGCAAGTGCACAGAGCCTTGAAGGCAGTGGCAAGCACAGGTCTTTCCACAGGGAACTAGAGGATGCTAAGTTATTCTAAGGCCTTCTCAACTGTTTTCAGGTGATGTGACAGAGATACAAAGCTTTTGTTTAAAGTCCTTAAGACTAAGTGATGTTGTGATAATGAACTAAAGTGTTGAAGAGCAAAGTAAAGTATAAACTGATGGTTTAGTGGTACTAGGATTATCAAATCCACCCTATTTCAAGTTATGAGCTTCAACTAACTTGATTGCTATTGTTCCTGTGGCAATTGAAGATAGTGTGACAACTATATCTCTTACCTAGAAGGTTTCACCAGGAGATAACTTAATTCACGCCTAATGTGCTAATTCCAGAGTACTAGTTGTCTAATCAAGAACAACTAGTCAAGAGAGTTAGCCAAAATACATAAAACTTGGACTGCAACACACTCAATGCAATGTGAACCTAACTACAATGAATACATGGCATTCATTGTGAGAGCAGAGCAATGATATGTTAAGAATTTAGCTTATCTGATAAATTAACACATACAAAAGCAAATCAATTCAAGTTGAAACACAGAACCTTCAATTAGGGTTTCATATCAATCCTAGCTAAGTAAATTAGCTCATGATGAACATTAAAACAGATTCAATTCAAAAATAAACTAAACATGAACCCTAAAACCTAACTAAGAACTGACTAGTTTCTCTTTCATCTCAAACCTCAATTTATACTCTCCACAATAATTCAAATAACAACTACATGATGACCCAAACCTGCTACTCGCTCCTTGACGCATCCACGACCTCCGAATCGAACATGCAACGGAGTTGGTGAAAACCCTAACCCTATTTATCTTTAACCTAGCTTCTAGGTTGAAGAGAAGCTAAAAAAAGATAAATAAGGGAGAGAGTGGTGGCGACAGATGATGGAGTGGTTGGGTGATGGTATTTGACAGGAGATGTGATGATGGAACTCTGCATCAGGCGTGGGACGAAGGAGGTGGAGGTGAGGGTTTTGCAGAGAGCTCGTGGGAGAAGAAAGAGAAAGTGAGGAAGAGAATAGGTTTGCTCGATTAGGGTATAGGGTGTTGGTGATTTTGTTGTGAAGCAGGTACATCGAGTGGTGATGAGACGGGCCTAGCGAGCGTAGGATGGAGCTGATGGAGATCTGAACGGCCGAGGGTGGTAAGCGGTTTTGGCGTGATCTGGTGTTGAGCGGGAGCAGCAAACTTCGATGCGTGTGGAAGCGTGAGCGTTGGATGCGGCAAGATGGGATCTCGACGGCTTAGAGTGTACGGGCTCGGATCCGGGTCGCGGGTCGGGTCTAGCTCAAGCCCATGTCTTGTAGATGAGTTGCTACTTGTTGGGTTGCAACCTGCGCTGCTTGGCTTTGGCTTTCTGCTCCATAGATGCTCGACTCCAATTCTTCTCTCTTTTGGCTCCTCGATTCTCCGAGCTTTATTTATTACCTAAACACACAAAATTAATTAATACAAATATTTATTCTTGAAAACAAAGAAAATACAGAATCTGGGATAATATCTGATTTATGAGCACAAAAGATGAGTAAAGTGCCAATAAAAAGGTGTATAAATATGCAATATTTGGCACTCATCAATCTTCCTGAAAATCTTTCTTCACCAGAGGAAGTTGCAATCTCTAACATCTTGACAACCACAATGGATGAGATTAACAAAGCATCTGGCAGAAAAGGTTGTTATTATCATTGGTTAATATACGGTGGCCGAGAGATACTCCTCTCGGAGTGGCCTCGTTGACGGTACGTTATCTATTGCTGCTTTCTTGTGTTTATGGCTGTCCAGAGACGTATTTGAAGATGCTGGAAACTTGTTGAAGCCGTTCGTGATTCCTTTTGCGATTAAGATGGCTCAGGGTGAGCAACTCCCAATAGGTAGCTTGTTCCTGGGTTTTTTGTATTCCAACTTGGACTCCTTGATCATGGACTCTAGTGTCTCGAACGGTTTTATGAAGATTGAATGTTACGCTAACACAATGTTTCTTCAAGATTTGATGTGGGAGCATTTCAAGAATTATGCACCTATTCCTCGTACCATTTTGCAAGGATTGAATACTGATGCTCGTCATGTTTTCTCTGAGAAAGTTAATGCCAGGATCATGCATTGGTCCACAAAGCAACCTCGACTGAAGACCCGCTTTGTTGATGTTCTGGATTGTGAATCTGAATTCAACTTCCGCCCATGGGTATCAGTTCTCCTTTACATCTCTCAGTTGAGAACTTTTAATGATGAAGAGAGCATGACTTTGAAATCTGGTATTGATTTGGACGAAGGCGAGAGAGCTTTTATGCTAAGTTGTACTCTCGGTTATCTAGTATCCATAATGCATGGCGAATTCTCAGTGGAAGAATACAATATTGATAGGGCGGATTGGCAAATGGGCATGGATCAGTGTGTTCCTACTTTCCGAAGAAGAAAACCCTCAGTTCATCAGCTTATGACTCGTCTGGACCGCATACATGTGGAAGGAAGTGAATTCTGGTTTCCTAGCTCTGGAAGAGTTTCATATGTAACTCCAGGTTACATAGATTTTTGGGATCAACAACTCAAGCGCTTATCTGATTTTGTAAGAGTTAATCAACCCTTAGTAAAGGAGCCTCCTTCTTCCGAGATGATTGCTACTCGACCAAGATTGAAGCATTTCCTTGGTAGCGACAAACGGAAAACATCTCCAGGATGTTCACAAGTAAGTATTTTATAAAGTCTTCATAAGATTATGATGATTGTATTTTGACTACTGTATCAAAAGTTTCTTTTCCACAGGGCGGTCGTAATGTAAGACCGCGAATTGATGTAAACCTCTCAGAATCTGAAGCGACTTTTCATGGTGGAGAAGGAAGGAATAAGAATTATAAGATGATACCTAACACCATAAAGTCCCCAGTGATTTATTTGGTGAGTTTATCAATATCTCTTTCGTCATGACTTCTTCTCATCCGTGTGATTGGGATCTTGAAAACGACTTTTGCTATTCCGTTGCAGGATTTCACCATAAAGTATTGACGGTCTTCAGTTCTCTGCTGCTGGGCAGACGGTCTTTGACTTGAGCGTTGAAGAAGAAAATATAGTGAGTATTCTCCCTCATAGCCAATCATGAACGCCTCATGAGAAAATGCTAATTGTTTGAGAATGTGTCCAGGAGGATGTTTCCGTGGAGGTAGAGAGTGCTAATACTCGGTCATCTCCCGAGAATAGAGGCGAAGGAAGTCCCAAATATTCGAAACCGAATGAAAATGATGAACCTCTTGATGTTGACACGGGCAATCCCAACTCCTTGAACACTTAGAGGACCCCCCAAGTAAGCACATATCTTATAACCTCTTCATAGAAGCATGAAATCGCTGATTTATGAGTGAATTAATGAGAATCCATGTGAATATATGAAAAGCTTTTCCGAAAACACGTCACCAGAAAATTCAGAACTCGGCCTCTTAGCATAAGTGCCATAGAATCTTCGTCCGATGTCAGATTTTCGTGATCCGCATATGTATCTTCAAGCCCAGAGAATTTCCAAGGTTTCGTATGGAAGCTTTTTAGATTCCGAGCGCGTTTAGGACCTGAAAAAGGCGAAACAGTAAACTTCCAAGAGACTTCCAGAATTTTTTCAGATTGCATGTTGCCCGATGTTTCGACCACATATTTTTGCTAGTTCATCGGATTGTCATGAAATTTTGACATGTGGTATAGGACATCCATATGAAGAGAATGGTATATGACCCATCCTCAGATTCCTTGTAGGTTGCTCCCAGTTTGTCTTTTAATACAGAGTAAAGTACAGTTTTTTAGACGAGATCACCATAAAACGTATTTTTGTGACTTTCATGCCATTTGCTCGTGCCTTGAGTGTATAATGATGAAATTTGATGATGTGGTATTTATTGTATGCTGTATTTTATAATCTCACTTGGTTTCATGCTTTAAACGACTCTAACCTCATGTAATCTTCGTATTAGGTGTCAAATACGGAAGTTAAGGATGTTGAAACCAATGAGGATAATCCGGATCGCCCTAGGGTTGTTGATGAAGAGACAACCATCCCTGCACTTCAAGGCCATGAGAAGGTTGTCACTAAAGTTACGGAAACCCAGATTGTTGCTACTTCAGTGATAGAAGAAACCGAAACACTAGTAGAGAATACTGAAGAAATTGTTACCCCGATTATAGAAGCTGCCCCAGTAATTGAGAACCGTATAGTGTTGCATGAGTATCCAAGTGCAGGAGTTGTTTTTGATCCTCCCTTTGATGCTTCACTCCCGTATCATGAACTAGTAGGTGGATTTAGCATTCCCATTGGATATGCCGACTTGTACGAGAAAATATGGAAGAAATTCGGTCACATCGTCATTACTAGGGACCCAAAGCGTGCTTATTCTTTAACCATGCAAGTAAGTGTTATCTTGCGTGTTGTAAGCGATATATGTACTAGATCTAGAAATATTGTGACTCCAGATGTACTCTTTGATTGGGAGTTCAACTTGGAGAATTCTGAGAGACTTGGCTTCAATGTGAAGTGGCTTCGTAAGAAGATGAATGCTATTAAGGACTCATGTGAGAATAACATACCCTTTCCCAATGATGTTGTGATGGAGAAGGAAGACAAAATTGCCAGACTGACTGAAGAGCTGAACATGGAGAAGGTGGCTTTGCAAATCTTGAAGGATGCAGAGGAACAAAAATCTTTCTTTGTTGATTTCCTTTGATTTCTTTTCATAATCTCTTGAACTCCTGAGAGATGTGAGGTTTTATTTTTTGGTTTTGATTGGTTTTGGATCGGTAAATGATTGAGGATTTTCTTTGGGTTTGATAGAGATTTTCTTTAAGCAAACTGAATTTTGATAAATTGCTGGATTTAAATTCTCTGAATGCAAGTATTGCAAACATTTTGGAGGAATTGAAATACAATGAAAGAAAACTCTAAATGCCAAATACTTTAGGTGTTCGTGCCATGAACATCCAATACCTCGAATATCCAAAACCTTAGATATCAAAGGCCTTGAGCCAATTCTCATGTATCACGGCCACATTTTCCTTGTTATCCATGTTGATCAGCTTGTAGTATCCACCAGCGACAGACTTAGAGACCATGTAGGGTCCTTCCCAGTTCGAATTCCTTGCAGAATATGAGTTA
The DNA here is from genome assembly GCA_023531295.1 of Papaver armeniacum. NCBI lineage: Eukaryota > Viridiplantae > Streptophyta > Magnoliopsida > Ranunculales > Papaveraceae > Papaver > Papaver armeniacum. The sequence goes on from JAJJWW010011662.1 coordinate 94,726, forward strand.
CGCTTAGTTACTTTGAGAACCAAATCTCCTTCCTGGAATTTTTTAGGCTTGATCGTTCGTGCCCTGAATATTTTCTGCTGGTTTGGAATTCTTCGTGTAGTAGAGTTCCACGGCTGTGGTATGTATGGACACTCATGCAGAGGAGAATATTTGAGGTACTGTTTATCATGCTTGGCTATGTCTTCAGCAATAAACTTTTTGATGATATGCTCAGTTTGAAGAAGCTCTGAACTTAACCATTTGGTGAAATATTATTTGGGCGAGGTTATCCATTTATAACATTTTGCAATTGCTAAGTTGTTGGTGGATTAAAGTCCTCGGACCAAATAAGCATATTTGAAAACTGATGATAAAGACACATGAGGAGGAAAAAGACTTGCCTGAGTGCGAAACCTTTTGATGAAAGCATTTGCATCTTCTTCAGGTTTTTGTGTTAGCTCTGCTAGGGTTCTGACCTCCTTCAAATACTTGAATGGTGAAGTATCTTCTTCTTCTTCTTCTTCCGAATCAGAGGTTTCTTCAATAGAGAGATGTGCAACTGAAGGTGCTGGTGTTACCTTTCCAGTGTGAATCCATGTTCGTCCAAGAATCATATCATATCCTGGATCTTCTCGAATTATGAAGAATTTTGTTTCGTCTGAGTTTATGTTCATCTTGAGGGTGATGTGGCCATAAGCATCTCTGGGTGTTCCTTCATGATCTGTGATTGTTACTAGAGCATGAATGGATTCTTGTCGTGTGATACCGGCAGCTCTGAGAGTTTTCAGAGGGATAATATTAACAGCGGTGCCGATATCAATCAATGCTCGTTTGAACTCGTTTCCCTTGATATGGACTGTGGTGAGGAGTCCCCAGTCGTACATTTCTTCATCTGTTGTTGAGGACGGCTCGGGAAATGCTTCTTGAATCAACAAACGCTTTCCTGACACAATGTGTTTCAGTGCAGTGAATATGTCTCCCCTCTGGGATTTTGATAAGTATAGCAATTCGCAGATATGTTCAATTAAGGATTGAACTGCTTCTTTGACAGGTGGTTCAGAAGGAGTGAAGGTTCTGACAGGGAGAGGATCTCTGTATACCCCTTCAGTCCCCGGGTTGAGTTCTCCTGATTCGACCTTTTCTTTGAATATGCGCTTCAAAGTTCTGCAATCACTTGTGGGATGGTTGACAAACCTATGAAAGCGGCAGTAGCGAGGATTTTCCATGGCTTCTTCGGTTGGTTCTTTCTTGACATATGGGATATTGATCGCGCCGTCTTGAACCCAGGCGTCTAGAAGTTCAATAACTTCCTCAATAGAATAGGGGAAGTCAGGTGCCTCTGGATCAGCTTCCGTGTGTTGAGCAGGGACTTGCACATCATCCTTCCTTTGAGCCTTTGAAGGGGTTGAGGAAGTATGTTTGCGCTGTGGCTCGGCTTTTCGGTTACTCCCTTCAACAACATTTGTGGAAGGTTGGAGGTTGTCTTGTTTGTTGATTAAACGTCTGCTACCTCGGGTCTCCCGTGGCTCTTCAGCTTTCGTGGTCTTAGCTCTCTCCAATAGAGCGAGGTGCGGTGAGTTGCCGATCTCTTGGCTGCTTCATGGAGTTCTGAGAAAGTATGGAACCTGAGATTTTCCAATAAAGCCCTATAAACTGGGATCATTCCGTTGATGCACAAGTCCACGAGTTGTTGCTCTGTGACGTTCGGATCATGGCAATCCAAGGCCCGAACCCTGAACCTTTTCACATAATCGTTAGGATGTTCGTTGCTCCTTTGAAACATCCTACCGAGGTCAGAGAGGGTGATTTGCTCTGAGACGAAGAAGTATTTCCTGTAGAAAGCATTGACCATTTCTCCCAAACTTTTGATACTTCCCGGTGCGATGTTGTTTTACCATGTATATGCTCTACCTTTTAGAGACTTTGAAAATTCCTTCAGACGGACAGTATGGTTGTGCTCATGTTTACCCAGTGCTTCCAGAAACCGAGAAACATGTTCTCGAGCGTTGCCCATTCCATCATAAAGCGTGAAGGTTGGAGAGGTGTAACCCTTTGGCAGAGGAATTCTTTGCGTAGTAGCAGGGTATGGAGGTAGGTGACGATGCTCAGAAGGCGTTTTATGTTTTCCATGATCCTCCAAGAGGCGCTCCAAGTACTCACGAGTGATGAAACTGGATGGTTCTTTTGCTGGTGGATCATCTGTAGCTTTGGGAACTTCCTCATCATCTACTACATGGATTGGAGTGACTTTGGGATCAGCGTCTGAAGATTTTTCTTTCTCTTGAGTTTTCTCTGACATCTTGTCTGTAAGAGTCTTGAGATAGTTGAATAGTTCCTTCTGAGTAGCATCCATGTCAGTCTGATTTTTAGCAAGAGTTTCTTGTACCTTCATGAGATCACCTATGGTAGGTGGATTTTCTCTGACTTCTTCAGGAGACCAGCCGAAGAGTGGATTATTGATGGCGCCAGTGCCGTCACTTGCAGGGGTGATCACTGGAGCACCAGCGCTCGGAGGAGTGGTAGTGGCAGGCTGCACCAGAGGAGTGGTAGTGGTAGGTTGCGCCGGAGAAGTGGTGTTGGCGGTACCACTAGAGCTTGCAATATTAGAACCGGGTATTGAATTCGGATTGGTAACTGAACCAGACCTAAGACCGACCATCTTTGTGAGAAGTGAGATTGTAACCGAGAGAATGATCTCCCACTGTGGTCGCCAATCTGTAGATGGGGCAAAACGATTTGCTGGTTTTTATGGAATTGAGGAAACGACCGTACGGAGGAGACTCCTTGAACCGAGTGAAATGTTCAACCTCACACAGATGCACTGCAAGAAGGGAGTGCTTTGAATTCGAGAGATCAATCTGTAGTACTCCGGCCTAAACCAAGACAATGGCCGTTCCAGAGTAAATTCGGTCACAGCAGAGGATGGGTCGATCCGTAGGAGGAAGCCGAGAAATGTGTGGAATCAATGGTAATCGAAGATTGTAGGTGTGTTGTGAATTCCGAATATGATAAGTTACGAAAGATTGAAGTTACTCAATTGATGAGTTGTTGAGCTCGTGTTGTCCGTAAGACGTGAGATTCTCGTTGTTCTTTCAATCATGATTCGGGGACTTATTCATATTCTCTGAAATTGTAGACACCATGATCCCATGAAGTGTGACAGTTGATGGAGTCAAGGAGTGGGGAAATGGAAATCGTGTTTGAAACCAGTTGCTCATCGTGCGGAGACTTGGTCGATTTTCCATCCACTACTTTGTTAACTCCTTCAACTGATTGCACGACTTGCTCACATTCCATCGTGTTTTTGAACACACGTGTCGTAGACTGCCAGACCAAAACCCTAGTTAATATCCCCCATGTAACACGATTGATGTCTCGTGTGATTGTGGAGTCTGCAAGACATACATGTATTTAGTTAGTCAGTTGATGACTTCATGACTTCATGGTACGGTGAGTCCTTGTTTTGTTGAGTCGAACGTGATTTGGAAATATTCTGAGACTCATGATGAACATGTCTGTTGAGACAGAGATATGATGTGTGAATAAGTTGACATGAACAAATATTTCTCATTCGATGAATTGTTGAATATTGATAGTTGAACCAATATTCCCTGGTTTGAGCAAATATTGCTCATCTGAGCAAATGTTTCTCATTCGATGAATTATTGGTAGTATGACCAAATAAGATACTGGTAATTGAACCGAGTATGATAAATAAAATGTTGATCACGGGATCAACGTAAAATTATTAGCGTTTGAATCTGGAATTATGAACCTTGGACTCAAAACCCTAATTTGATCAATTGATGATTAACTGGTGGTTTATTGAAAGTTAACCACGAAGCTGAGGAGGGACCGGCTACATGGGATTATGGATCAACCATGTAGCGCCCAGATGCTCGCGTGAGCAAATATCAAGGTCTCCTGAAGACCAGTTGATTTAATGAAAGAATGATTAAATGCTTGTTTAATCATTTTTGAAATAATGCTCGTCTGAACCTTAGGTAATAAAACCTAATTAATTATGAAGAGGTGAGTGACCGACCAAGGGGTCATGAAATCGGCCCTAGGTGGTCACGGGATCGACTGACGATCATTCTATGAAAATCCAGAATTATTTAGAAGAGTTTTGGACCTAATACGTGCAATTGCGCAAATTAGGTAAAATGGTGTAAATAAGCGGGACCGGATCCTTGCGAGCCAAAAGCCAACCTTGGTTGGTCAAGGTAACATGCTCATGACACTAAAGTGTTATATCTCGATTCCGAGAATTTTGATATTTTCAGATGTGCATTTGAGCAATCATTTGAGAAAATATGAAGAAATCAGGGTTTTTGATGAAACCGTCAAAACTTCACGAGATGAAGGAAAAATAATAAAAGGGTGAAGGAATCATGAGGTGTGGGACCGGTCATGGCCAAGGCATGGCCGGTCGGCCAAGGAGCTTGGTCCCACACGTTTTTTCCAATTTTTTATAATATTTTCATGATTTTAGGGAAATATGATAAAACCAAGGAGTTTTTGTTGAAATCAAAGAGAAGGAAACAAAAATATTAATAATAATAAAATAAGGGCGTGTGGGACCGGCTTGAGCATGGTTGGCCGGCTAGGGCCCGGTCCCGTGGGTTTTCCCTTATTTTATGTATTATTTCATGATTTGAAAGAATTTTCATAATTTTTGAAAGAATTTTCATAATTTGAAGGAAATATCATGAAATCAAAGAATTTCATAAAATTAAGGAAATATAAAAATAATAATGATAAAATAAGGGGTTTGTGGGACCGGTTAGGGCATGACCGTCCAGCTTGGGCCCGGTCCCACAAGTTTCCTTAATTTTATATATTTTTATGTATTTTCCCATAATTTGAAGGAATTTCATAATTTGAAGAAAACATCATGAAATCAAGGAATTTCATGGGATTAAGGAAATATGAAAAATATAATAATAATAAAATAGGGCGTGTGGGGCCAGCTAGGGCATGACCGGCCGGCTATGGCCCGGTCCCACAGGTTTACCTAATTTTATATTATATTTCATGGGATCAAGGAAATATCATGAGATTAAGGAGTTTTCATGAGATTAGGGAAATAATAATAAAATAATGAGGAACTATGAGGTGTGGGGCCGACCGGGATCAAGGCATGGCCGATTGGCCAATAATCACGGCCCCACGATATTTTTCCTAATTTTATATTATTTCCTCAGTGTAAAGGAAACACCATGAAACTGAGTTTCCTCAAAACAAAGAATATTTGTTCAAATGAAAGGATTTTCATGAGGTCAAGGAGAATAATAAAATATGATAAAATGTAGAATTTGGGCGTGGGACTGGTCACGGCATGACTGACCGGTCGAGGAGCCAGTCCCCTAGCGCCTTGACTATTATTTTATTATTTTCTTTCCTATTTGCATAGGTTCATCGTCTCGTCGTATTTTGAAATACTTGTTTATTCATTCAGGTGTTTGCTAATGCATTTTTTGTCGAATACATTCACACCATTTTGGTCGGGGCTTGCTCAAAGGTAACTCAGATGCCCGCGTATTGAATATTTATTACTAACCCATGGAATTCTGCTGGGAAGAGCCATAAATTGAAGTAACGAAATATTATGAAAATATTGAATATTTTCCAGGGATTCAGTTAATGAATCTATTGATTTTTAGAATAATTAATTAATGGCTCTATACTAGTACGATCGTCTAGGATCATTAATTATCCAGGAATTGAGTGATATGAGCTTGTTGAAGCGTCATATTTCTTTCATATAGTCAGGGAAAACATTATTACATCCCGAAGACGTTATTGCTCTATACTAGCAGGCAAGCTGTCTAGGAGCCATCTAATCTTTCGATTCTATATAAAAGTAATTACTGAAGTTGCTCAGTATTTGTGAGACATGCCGTTGCCTCAGCTGAGAGACTACATATCTATATATACTCTGAGAGACAGTATTCCCAGTCAGAGATTCTCATAGCATGATCTTTCATGCTTTCAATAAGAGACATGAGCCTCAGTATTCATCTGATTGCTGGATCAGGAATACATATAATTATGGGTTTGCGATTTTAGCCTTTGTCGAAAATCCACCATCTACACCAATATTCTTCGTTCACTCAATAACTGAATAATTGTTGTATCTTAACTAGATTGGTTTTAATCCCTCATTCCTCTTGAAGGTGGTAATTTTAACTAAGTTGTTAAACTAAATTTGGTCTAAAAAAACTTCAAGTAAGTCTTACTCTTCTCTTCTGATAAACAAAGATGAACACAAAGGCGGAAGAGAACACTTTTTCGGTAAATTATATTGTTATTTTTGAAGTAAGAGAACACTTTCTCTTTTGAATGACAAGAGAAAAATATGTAGGTATCTGAAATTTAAACTTGTACCTGAAAAATAAGAGTTGAAAACAAAGTCAAAACAAACCGATACAAGTGCAGGAAGGAGATAAACTCAGATGAGATATATGAAAAATAATATAATTGGAAAAGAGTACGTATCGATGGTGCTAGAGTATCAAACTAAAGAACATAAGGATGCCTCCACCAAATTCAAATCATTAAATCACAATCAAGTCTCAACAGAAAAAAAATACATGCATAGTGCATCCCAGATTTCCTGAAATATCTCCAAAACTTATATTGCGGACGCCTCTGTTGACTGCATTCTCGAAGACCCCTATAATGAGAAATAAGCAGAAACAATTATATAACAAGAACGATAAGAAAAACTAAAGAAAAGGCCCTCCGAAATCGTAACATCGGCAGCTTTGAAAACCTTATGTAGTTGAATTACATGATAGTAATGGGCACTGTACAAGACCTACGGAAATCTGGTGAAGGATTTCTTGACATAAGTCACTCAGGGAGTTTAATGATTCCATACCTAAGAGTGACGAAGTCCTTAGCCAGCACATTGAAATCACGATTGACAAGATGGAGACAGGACTCAATAAATCCATATCGTAATTCTTGCCTAAATTCGCCCATCATACTGAAATCTGGTGAAGGAATCAATTCGTAGATATTTTCTCGTTAGAGTCAAAACTAGAATTATCAGTTTCCAGTATGATAAAATCTGTAACTTCATAAGAGATACGAAACACACATTACAAATAAAATGAATTAGAAATAAGAAGCATGAACAAAATTTAGAAATTAGCTCTACAAAAATAAACAAAAGATAATGTGGACTCCACAAGACTTCACTAACAGAAGAAGAACTTCTAGGATATTTTCACTTGGAAAACATATGCAAGTTTATCTACAATGGGGCAGGTGAAAAATTATTCAGGAGGTTTTTCAGAGATATATCTGATTCCACAAGAATGTATCACCCATAAAACTTCGAATTGAATGAGCTGCATGCAGGGAAAACTCTCTGCATGGTTTTTAGGGAGCTGTTGCTATCCAAAGTGGGAGATGTTAGACTTTATGTTGGTGTAGTTGCAGGAAATCCTACAATACACCCCTCACTATAATTCACTTAACTAATCCATTGAAAGATGAATAACCAAGAATGTTTATTAATTATCTTCTTCAAGTTTACACAGGAAAACAGAATTGTACTTAAGAAATAACAAACACTCTCCAAGTTTCTCTCTCCTAATGACTTATTTTTCAATTCAAAAGCCTCCTCTCAACAGACTTACTCATCCCTTTATATAGGGTAAATACATAGTGAATGACAGCTAGGCTGTCCTTTATTTTCGGGAGTGTCTCGCGAAGTGTCGCGAATGTACAAGTATTCATACTCGCGACACTTCTTAACCCTCGCCAGACTTCACATCTTCCTGTCGTCATCCAATGCGTCATTCCTCTTGATTCCTTGCGACTCCTTCGCAGTACTGTTGTTTATTATCCTCGCGAGTTTTGTTCGTTGCGATATAATGATCCTACATCTTGCCTCTTCTCATGTCTTCTCTGCGAAGGAGAGAATGTCATGAGAATCAATATTTTGAATTGCCGCAATCGCTTATCTATACCGCTTCGATCCCACATTTTCACACGGACTTTATTACAGATGTCCATTCTTCCATTATCTTCCCGACACGTCTCTTTCAACCGCTTATTCTTGACCACTCACGTCCCTCTCGCATTAAATGCCCTCGTTTTACTCGAGGATTTTTCTCTTTATATATAATTTTCATATCCTCTCTTTTCCTCTTTCGCTTTCACTCTGCAACTTTTCTTTAATTCTCTCCTTCCGCAATTCGCGTCGTTATTGCAAATCTTCAATCTTTTTTCTTAATCTTCGATTCTTTTTCCATTCCCATACTAACAATGGCTTCACTTAGTCGTATGTACAAACCTCGTTTTAATGAGATTCAACAGAAGTTGCAAGACAAAGGTTTCACTTTATCTACTATTCCTGATCAAGAACCTTCATCTATTCTCACTGCAAAGTTGTTTTCTGATCATCAATGTGATGATCAAAGAATTATAGTCTCGCTTGGTCAACTCCTCGCAGGACTTCCCATTCCTTTGTATGATCCTGAGATGCCACTCTTTTATGAAATTCTTTCCCATCCAAACTTCTCGCGAGCTGTCTATCAGTTAAGCGGCGATTGTATCCGCCTAATGCTTGAGTTTGCCAATCGTGGCGCTGGCAAAGGATCTTTATACCCTAACAATGTTAGACACCCCAATTGCATAAACTTAGAAATAATCCCTGAAAAATACACTGCAGAGAACTTTTTGAGAATTATGAAGTAATAGGTATGAGAAATAAGAAGTCTCGCTGGGGCGCTCGGTTGAAAAGAAAAGATAATGTCCCCGAAGATAAATTACTCATGCATGATATCGACTGGCATTCGGGCAATAATACTACCTCGCCCGGTCAAAGATGAGAAGTGGTGGGTTGTACCCTTGTTTTTAAGCGGATCTTACATAGCCGGTTCGCATGTACTCCCCGAGAATCTCGCAAGCTACAATCCTTGGGAATTTAAATGGCCCGAGAAGGCAAAAGAGGTATGTCTTCAAATTTTGTTTTTGCAATCTCTCTTTCCTTCTGTACTCATTGAGTTTGTAAAATTTTCAGATTGACAAACTGAGGAAAAGCTTCAAGATAAATCCATTGGCAAGTACCCTGGCAATACTTCGATCGCTTACGGATGAAGTAAGAAATATCCCTTTTGTTACTTAACAATATTGTTGCCTCTATTTCTTATCTTCATTTGTATGCGAAGGTTGACGCTGAGGAAATGGAACTTGCGAAGGTTAAAAGAAAAACTAAAGCCAATGCTCGCAAGGATAAGTCTTCTGCTCCATCATCTAAGAAACGAAAAACTCAATCTTCTTCTCATCTTAGCTCAAGTTCCGGATCTTCCGATGAGGATGATAATAACAATGACATGAATTCATCTTTCCAAAAAGAATCTCAATCGTCCAATTCTCCTATGGATCAGTTGTTCAGCATCTTCTCGGATTCTCTTCAAGGAATAGGAGATACTCGCCTAACGTCCATATGCGATACTCGCCAAAGTGTGCAATGCTACATTGCTGGATGGCAATGACTCTTTCAATGGGGTTTCTAGATCTGTATCCCCTAGTTTTTTAAATGCACTCAATTCGTTGGTATGTATGAACTCATATTTCTCTTCCAATTTCAGTTTTTAATTTATATTTTAATGACCTTTTTATCTTCCCTCGCAGACTGGAAAAACTTCTTTTGTAGTTGCCTCAGATCTTGAAAGGAGGTATAACATTCAATTGAAAAAGAATACCCAATTTTGCACAAGGATCAAAGAATTAGAAGTTGAATCTGCGAGATCTCGCGAGAAAATCCAACAATTGGAGACTGAGTTTTCTGCCCAGAAGGACAAAGTTACCACTCTTCAGAACGCTAATCAGCAACTTTATGGTATGCAATTTTTCTTTTCTTATAATTTTTAGTTTATCAGTTGCCTGTTGCTACCTGACTTATCACTTTCGCAGATATATATAACCTTTCCGAAGAAGCTATTCTTCTCCACTCATTTCTGAGCCTATGGATAATGACATTCTTCTTGCTCATCTCAACAATTCTTTAAGTAGTTCATCGAAGCAGAATTAATTCCTTTCACTAAATGAACTCCAAACCAAATATCGCCTCTTAGTAATTGAGCACAGATCTAGCTTAAGTGCAGCCAATCAATTTAAACAAATGTACCTCGAGTCTCATGAGGAAACCAAAATTTTAAGGAAGAAAATTAGCGATCACATAGATGACAAAGATCGTATTGCTAATAATGGTGCCTGTGCATTAGCAACATTTCAAAAGTCCCTTCTCGAAGTACAAACGGAGCGAGATGAATTGCTTCGTCGTAATTCCTTACTTAGTGAGCGAGAGAATCAAATTCGTTCACTTCTTATTATAAATAATGATGATGAATTCGCTTGGGCTGCGAAAGTCTTAGATAACGCCAGGGGAATAATTTAGGTGTTGATGTTAGCCTTCATGCCGAGCATACTTCCTTGGTTAAAGATATGATATCGACAGAGAAGGTTATTTATTATACCTTACTTGTTTCTTATCTCGTAGTATTCTTTGTCAAGTTGTTAACTTTTTCGTTGTTTATTTGTAGAATCGAAAAAAGATTTCAAGCAAGGATTGAAGAACTTGAATCCGAGAAAGCACAACTCGCAAATAACCTCACCCTTCGCAGAACAGATACTCCAAGTTGAAGAAACAATTTCAAACTACAAAGTGGCGAACTTTAATAACGATGTTGTTCGTTTTCGCAATCAAGCCATGGAGTACGTTTGCAATGATCACAAAATCCCTCTTTGTTCATATCCTTGGCTTTTCAAGAAGTTCCCGAGAATTTGCCTGCCTCGAGACGTTTTCGATAGTGAGGCCAGCGAAGAAGAAGAAGTCGGCGATGAGAATAATAGAATTGAAGAATCAGATAAAGAAGAAGAATCACCACAGAAATAATTCCTTTTGTTTCTTTCACTGCTGTAATATCTATACATTTCTGCATCTCTTTATTGTAAGTTTCTTGGATTGTCGATCTTCATTTCCTTTTCTTCTTGGCAGTTCTTCTTTGTAATATAATTGGCTAGCGTTATTGATGTATAGCTCTTTCATTAGAAGATGAATAACAATATTTCATCTTTCTCATTCCCATACTTGCCTCTGTTATTCATCTCTATATGATTCATGTTTTATCATGCTTACAAGAAGATGGGATACAAAGATGAAGAGATGATTTCCACGGCATACAATATCCATGGTTTTGGTAAATCCATAACCAAAGTTAAAGGAGAGGTAAAGATGTGAATTCTGTTAGGAGAAATCGAGACACAAGTAGCATTGTGTGTAGTGGACATGGAGTCGCCATACAACGTATTGCTAGGAAGACCATGGGTACATGCGATAAAAGCAGTAGCATCAACATTTCATCAATGTATCGAATTTCCTACACCAAGTGGAATTGGAAGAGATTAGAGGGGATGTTGATAAAGGAAGAATATGTTATCAAATTGAGGTGAAATATTATGAAGAGCAAGCAAAAAAGAGAAAGTACCGCAGAAAAATGGCAAAAGCAGTTAGAAAAGAAGAAGAATTTCGAATTTACATGATAAGAGCAAAGGAAGGAAAAGGGATACCTAGCGAGATCTCGGAAGAAGAAAATGAACTCGCGAAAGAACTGAAAGGACCGACCCCTATGGGAGAACCGAAGGCTAGTTATGTCGCGGCAGAGCAAACGAAAGAAGTGAACGTCGGAACTAATGAAGAGCCCAAGATGCTAAAAATTGGGACCAGCATGGAAGAGGATGAGGAAAAGAGGATCGTTGATTTGCTGCGAGACTATAAAGATATCTTCGCGTGGAATATGGATGATATGCCTGGTATAGACCCATCGATAGCTTGCCACAAATTAGAAATAGACAAAAGGGTGAAGCCATTCAAGCAGAGAATTAGAAAGATCGCAGCAGGCGTATCATCCCCAAATAGAGGAAGAATTGCGAGAAAATGCTAGATGCAGGGATCATTAGGCCAGCAAAGTATCCTGAATGGATAGCAAATATGGTTATAGTCCCAAAGAAGAAAAAGGGAATAAGAATTTGCATAGATTTTACTGATTTAAACAAAGCTTGTCCTAAAGATAGTTTTCCATTGCCAGATATTCCACAACTGGTCGAATCAGCGGCGGGAAATGAAAGAATATCATCCTTGGATGGATATAAAGGTTACAACCAGATTCCTCTCGTAGAGGAAGATCAAGAGCATACTGCTTTCTTCGCTCCAAGAGGGTTATATTGCTATACAAAAATGCCATTCGGTTTGCGAAATGCTGGAGCCACATATCAAAGAATGGTGGAAGAAGTGTTCGCAGAGTGGATACATAAAACACTAGAAGTATATGTAGATGACATGCTCGTAAAAATTAAGAAAGCAGAAGATCATGTACGAGATCTGAAAGAAATCTTTGAACAGATGAGGCGTTTCAACATCAAAGTAAATCCAGAAAAATGTACCTTCGGAGTCGCATCGGGAAAGTTTTTGGGTTACATCGTATCAAAAGAAGGGATACAAGTCGACCCAGAAAAAGTGAAAGCAGTTCGCGATATGCCTACACTGCGACAAAGTAAAAGATGTTCAAAAGCTAAATGGGTTGTTAGCATCACTAGGAAGATTCATTTCGCGATCATCTGATAAGTGCAAACATTTTTTCAGCGTCCTAAAAAAAGGATCGAAGTTTAAATGGACAGACGAATGTGAGAAGGCTTTACAAGGAATTAAAGAACATCTAATGGAAATATCCATTATGCAAAAAGCGTGAACCGAGGAGAGGAATTGTTAATATACCTTGCGACAACGTCGCACGCATTGAGCGCAGTATTGCTGCGAATGGATGCAGGAGTCGAAAAACCAATTTATTACATCAGTAAAACTTTTAATGCCGCAGAAAGGAACTATTCAAAGATTGAAAAACTAATCCTGGCGTTAGTCTATGCAACGTTTAAGCTTCGCATATATTTTCAAGCACATACTGTCAGGGTAGTAACAAAAATACCAATCGAGTCAGTAATGAAAAATTCAAAGAGATCAGGAAGAGTTGAAAGATGGAATGCTCAAATAAGCCATTGTAAACTCAAATATGAAATATTATCTTCAACCAAGTCACAAAGTTTGTCGCAGATTTTTGGCAATTTCCTTGGAGGAAGATGAAGCAGTGGATGAAATGATGGATGTAGAAGAAGAGCATGGAGACCCAAAAGATCTCGCTTAACCGAGCAGATAGGTGGGAAATATTAGTGGATGGATCATCAAATGGAGAAGGTAATGGAGTGGGAATTGTTGTGATTTCGCCAGAAGGCAATAAATTAGCTTTCTCTTTTAGGTTGGAGTTTGAATCCACCAATAACGAAACGGAGTATGAAGCTATAATACATGCTTTGCGATTCGCAATAGAAATGAAACTGGAAAACGTGAGGATTACAAGTGACTCGCAATTAGCAATTCGCCAGATAACAGAGAAGTACGCCACGAATGAGCCATCTTTGCAAAAGTATAGGAAGCTAGTCGAAGAATTGTCAGCACAGATACCGAAAATGAAATGGAGGCACATATCAAGGAGAAATAACAGACTCGCAGACGCTTTTGCCTTTATATCAAGTATGATGACAGACCCCACTGCGAGGGATATCAAAATACAAACACTTCTGGCACCATCAATAAATAAAGAGGAAGAACAAGAAGCAGATGCAATGTTGGTAGAAGACATACCGCAATGTCGCGATAAAGACTGGAGAATTTAACTTCACGCATACTTGATGAAAGGGGAAGTACCAAGAAATAGATTAGAGGCACACAAATTGAAAAGTCGTGCAACGAATTATGAATTAAGAGATGGTGTACTTTATCGGCGATCTTTTGATGGACCTTCACTTCGATGTTTAACAAGGGAAGAGGGAGAAACCATATTGAAGATGTTGCACAGTGGAGATGCTGGAAATCATAGCGGCGGAAGATCTTTAGCATATAAAGCAAAAATGCAAGGATATTACTGGCCATATATGCATGAGGACGCGAAAGCAATATCAAGGCGCTGCGAAGATTGTCAAAGACATGGGAAGAAGATACATGCACCTGGAGCACCGTTAAATTCTTCGAAAAGTGTGTGGCCTTTTGGAAAATGGGGATTAGATATTGTGGGACCATTTTTAGGGAACAGGACAAAGAAGATACTTAATTGTCGCAACGGATTATTTCACAAAATGGGCAGAAGTGAAAGCGGTACAACACATCCGCGACAAAGACGTATTTACTTTCATATTTGAGAATATTATATGCAGGTTTGGGATCCCCGCACAGTTGGTATCTGATAATGGGAAACAATTTGAAGGGCAAAATATAGAACTGTTACTTAATGCATTCCAGATAAGGTGTGGAAAATCAACTCCATTATATCCACAAGCTAATGGTCAGGCAGAGGCAACAAACAAAACAATAGCAGATATATTGAAGAAGAAATTAGAAGGACACAATAAGGGATGGTGCGAACAAGTACCCAGTGCAGTGTGGGCATATAATACAACTAGAAGAGAGGCTACAGGAATGTCACCCTTTTGCTTAACATATGGAGTTGAAGCTGTGCTCCCAACAGAGGTAGTGATCCCAACAACCAAAAAAAGAGGTTTGGGAGAAAAATCTTAGTGCAGGTAATATTCTAATTAAGTTGGACGAATTAGAGGAAAAAAGGGAAAAGGCATTACGACATATGGAAAATTATCAGCGAAGATTGGCTAGAGAATATAACAAGCGTGTTAAAATACGTGAGTTTCAACCAGGAGACTTGGTGTTTGAGAAACACCAATTTATCGAGAAAATGGAGGCAAGTGGCGAGAAAATGGGATGGACCTTATATTATCAAAGAAGTAGTTGGTACAGGGGCATATAGATTGATGGACCCCGAAGGCAAAGATATGGGACAAAGATTGGGCAGACCATGGAACAGATTGTATCTAAAGAAATATTACCCATAAAAAAGGGGCGAGATGAGATGAATCAAGATGAAATATCTCAATGCAAGGTATTTGCGAAATTCAATAAAATGCAGAGAAAATCAGCGAATATCTCGCAAGGTATTGAACGATCGAATGAATAAACATAATTGAAAGAATGAATGAATGGGACGAACCTTTATGGCGTACACCCTAGTTCGCGAATGATATTTCGTAAGAGGCAAATGTAAGACCTAAAGTGCGTCATATAAGGGGGTATCTCTTAACATGGCTCAGGGAAAAGGTTACACCGCCCCGGAACTCGGGTCATGTAGACTTGGGGCCCATGAAAGCCTATCCAGGAAGAGGTACCTTGGATTCCCAACTATATATATAAGGTTATACTGGTTGGGCGACCGAGGGTCTCTTTCAAGGAGTCGGGCCGTATGATCAAGGCGCCGAGGTACACGGTTGAGTCAAGAGTGCGGGAGCATGGAACTTCCTTACCACTCTTGACAAGTCTTGGCGCATCCGCACTCGCCCGAAGAAAACTCCACTTAGGGTGCAGCCTTGTAACCATAAACCCTATAGGTATAAGGGATAAGAGGCTGCGAAAACAACCGGTTGTTGTTAAGACCGGATGGGAGGAGCTAGCCTTGTATGGCCTATGTACGCCTCCTTGAAGGGGCAACCAGGAGATGATAAGGGCGACACCCTCCATTAGGGGGAGTGTCAAAACAGACGCAAATGTCATGAGGCTCTGTTTTCGCAAGGAAACTTAGGCTTGTCATATTTGTGCAATGATCCTGAAGAGGCAACAATACTAACGCGAGGGTAAGGCGAGATCAATGGGTCTCAGTACATGAATGTGTATGGACGTCCTGCGATTTCGTTGCAAGACGACAATGTCATGGGGCTTTATTTTCGCAAGAAAGTTTAGGCCTGTCATATTGTTGCAAACAAAATATCCTGCAGAGGCAAAAATACTTGAAAAATGATAAGGCAAGGTCAATGGGTTTTTACATGCAAGTGTAAAGACGTCCTGCGACCTTGTCGCAATAAAGGGTGGCGAAGCAAGACCTTTAATTAGGAAGGTCGCGCTTAGAAGACCACCAAATATGATAAGGCGAGGTCAATGGGCCATTGCATGAAAATGCAAAGGCGTCCTGCGATCTTGTCGCAACGAGAAGAGACAAAGTAAGGCCCTTAATTGGGAACATAAATGATCACACAAAAGTGTAAGCGAACATGCTTGCAAGATTATATCCAAAGTTCTTTAAATAAGGAAGAAGGGGAAAATAAGGAATTACTCAACAAAAGATTTAATCTTTTCAAGCAAAAAGAAAATTTCGACAGAAACAACAAAAGTAGTTTAATTCTCTACATCAACATCATCGATTACAGAAGTTGGTAGAGATTTTTCAATATCTTTATCAGCTCCACCTTCACCAGTCGGTAGATTCTGTTCAGATACTCTTTCAGCAGAGATTCACCTTCGCCAGTTGGCGGATTTTCATCGAATTTTTATCACCGGATCTTTGTTGACAACTTCGATGTTAGCGGTATCTTCGCAACTTTCATAGTCATAATCACTATCGGGGAGTTGGGGATTTCATCATCACTTACTTCCAAAGGGTCAACATGAATAGGTTCAAGAGATTTAGACAATAAAATTTCATTCACGAGGACTTCAGCTTTGAGGGGAAATTGACGAAGCAGCGCCTTTTGACGATTTTTACTATCTATGTCTTTACAATCAGACATGTACTCAAATCTTCTTTTTGCACGCTCGCGAGAACGCGCGAGGGAAGCAGAGAGTAACCCATTTTCTTTGCGAACCTTAGTATAATCTAACTTGAGGGTAGACATAACGGAGCGAAGCTTTCTCTCGGAATCTGCATCACAAATACATATGAAAAGATTAAAGAAGACTCTTCTGGAAGATCTTTGGAATGTTCAAATACATAAATGAATTAAGGTAGTCAAACATTATGACTACCTTCCTTTTGAGAAGTAAGATGTTGAATTAAAGCTGCAAAATTATTCCCCAAACAGTCCATGGCATCATCAAATGTATCTCCAACTAAGCCTTTCAAACGAGATCGCAAGCTTTTTTCATTAGAAACAAGTATGGAATTCTCGGTCGCAAGAGAAGAGTTGGATTTTTCTAATTTGGCACATTGATCCTTGAATTGGCTTGCTTTTAAACTCAAGGTTATCCTACCCCGAATAAGTTTATCTCTCTCAAGAAAGAACTTCTTCAAACTGATTTCTCGTGGTGTGAATAGATTGTTCTTGTTCTTCACATAATTTTTGACAAGCATCACATCGCTATGTAACGTGATCGCAACCTTGTTTAACAGAGAACGCTTCTCTTGAGAAAGAGTTCTATTCACATCTGATAAAGTTTCCAACTCCAAATTAGCTTTAGTTAAAGAATAAGAGAGGCGAGATAAGTCATTACTTAATGAGTCTTGATCTTTGAGCTAAATCAAAATTTTCTTTAGACAAATTATTTATTTGATCAGCAAAGATATGTATGAAGATTATCTAAAAGATTATATTGCTCCATCCAAGCATCTCTTTCAACTCGAACTTCTTCAACAATTGATTCCAACTGATATATCTCCATTATTCGTTTCTGATTTAAAGCTTGAAGGGCGAACAAGAGCTTAAGTCGTAAAAAAAAAAAAAAAAAAAAAAAAAAAAAAAAAGGGTTGCGAGAGTCTATCTTTTAATTCCTCATTCTTCCTGCGAAGATTATCACGATCTAGAGAGATGTTGTGAAATTTTTGATTTTCAAGATGGAGATTATTGCATCTCGCAGTCATAGCTTGGAGATCACTCTTCAACACATTAATTTCTTGAACTAAGGATGCTTGCGAGATCTTATCAGGACCAAGATGTTTACTTAAAATCTGAGACATTGGATTTGACAGGTCGACAGAAGTCTTCTTGGCGTCATCTACAAGGTCCGAGAGAACTTTGAAAGCCACATCTATCCCTTCCAAATTTTCTGCAGTAAGAGGAATTTGCTCGGTGGAAGAAGGTAGAGACGAATCATTCTTCGCCAAGGGAACATCATGGGAAGAGGAGATTTCAGGAAAGGTAGTGATCGGAGGAATGACAGGGGCATCGATGATAGGAGAAGGAATAAGGTCATTTGTAGTAGGACTATTATGAGGAACTTGGTCTATGAGGAGTTGAGGCAAAGGAATATTGTCATTAGTGATAAAATTATCCTGCGATAGTTTCGCAACAGGAGACGAAGGCATAAAGGAGGGAAAAGGAACATCAGGAGTCATGGGTTTAGGTTGGCGAGATCTTTTGGGAGTTCTATCAGTAGTTTTATCATCCTGCGAATGACAAGTTAAGTAAGAAACAGAGGCAACAATATTGTTATTAAAAAAGGTAAATATTTCTTAAATACCTTGTCATTCGCAGGCTTTCTTTTAGAAGCGGTAGATTTTGCTTGCAAAGAGGACTTTGGTTGCGAACGGGTTCTGTTGAGAAGTGGGTTTTATTTCGCGAATCCAAAGAAAGAAGGGGGTTCTTCACGGTGAACTTGGTGCCGGGTTTGTTCTTGCTGAAGCAAAAATGGCAGAAAGAGGTTAAAAGAGAAATCAGAATAAAATAATTTCAACAAGATCAATCAATCACAAAATCAATCAATCACAAATCGATCGAGTTTAACAAGAATAGCAAACCTGGATGCCATGGAAGTAATAGCAGATAAGAAGTAGTAGAAAAACGATGAAGAAGACGGTGAAGAAAAAACAGCAGAAAGACAATTGCAGACGATGAAAGAGATGAAGTAAAAGAAAAGAAGCATTCTTCACAAAAGATCCTCCTATAAATAGACAAGAAAACGTTATGACCGGATAACATTAAATACACCGGTAAAAATGGTAGTTTTAAACACGTGTAAACGGTCATTACTAAATTCACTAATTATGTCAAGAAGATTTTTAGTGGAAAACGAACAATCGCGATACCAAGAGGCATAAATTCTCATGATTCATCACTCTTTTTAACTTGCGAGATAAGCTTGCGAAATTTATCACTTTCATAACACCTGAGGCAAAAAATGATACTTCATATGTACTTCTCAAAGCTTCGGAACTTCGCCAAAGAATAGAGGCAAGTACGTACTTTTCAAGAAAAATATTCTTTCGCTCGTTCCTTCATCAAACAAAGATCAAAGATTACATCAGCAACGGATTTTTCCTTAAAGAATGCTCTTCAAGCAATATTCAAGGAAAAAGAGGCAAGATGTAGGATCATTATATCGCAACGTACAAAACTCGCGAGGATAATAAACGACTGACTCCGCGAGGGAGTCGCAAGGAATCAAAAGGAATGACGCATTGGATGACGACAGGAAGATATGAAATCTGACGAGGGTTAGGAAGTGTCGCGAGTATGAGTACTTATACATTCGCGACACTTCGCGAGACATTCCCGAAAATAAAGGACAGCCTAGCTGTCATTCACTATGTATTACCCTATATAAAGGGATGAGAAGTCTGTTGTAAGGGAGATTCTGGGGGGATTTGGAAATTAAGTCATTAGGAGAGAGAAACTTGGAGAGTTTTTGTAATCCTTAAGTGTAATTCTATCTTCCTGTGTAGTGACTTGAAGAAAATAATTAATAAACATTTTTAGTTATTCATCTTTCAATGGATTAGTTAAGTGAATTATAGTGAGGGGTGTATTGTGGGATTTCCTGCAACTACATATTAGATGTAGGATCATTATATCGCAACGTACAAAACTCACGAGGATAATAAACGACAGCTCTGCGAGGGAGTCGCAAGGAATCAAAAGGAATGACGCATTGGATGACGACGGGAAGATATGAAATCGACGAGGGTTAGGAAGTGTCGCAGTATGAGTACTTATACATTCGCGACACTTCGCGAGACATTCCCGAAAATAAAGGACAGCCTATTTTGTCATTCACTATGTATTACCCTATATAAAGGGATGAGAAGTCTGTTGTAACGGAGATTCTGGGGGATTTGGAAATTAAGTCATTAGGATAGAGAAACTTGGAGAGTTTTTGTAATCCTTAAGTGTAATTCTATCTTCCTGTGTAGTGACTTGAAGAAAATAATTAATAAACATTTTTAGTTATTCATCTTTCAATGGATTAGTTAAGTGAATTATAGTGAGGGGTGTATTGTGGGATTTCCTGCAACTACATATTGGCGCCAGAAACAGGGAAGTACGCCACGAATGAGCCATCTTTGCAAAAGTATAGGAAGCTAGTCGAAGAATTGTCAGCACAGATACCGAAAATGAAATGGAGGCACATATCAAGGAGAAATAACAGACTCGCAGACGCTTTTGCCTTTATATCAAGTATGATGAGACCCCTTTGCGAGGGATATCAAAATACAAACACTTCGGCACCATCAATAAATAAAGAGGAAGAACAAGAAGCAAGATGCAATGTTGGTAGAAGACATACCGCAATGTCGCGATAAAGACTGGAGAATGCAGAACTTCACGCATACTTGATGAAAGGGGAAGTACCAAGAAATAGATTAGAGGCACACAAATTGAAAAGTCGTGCAACGAATTATGAATTAAGAGATGGTGTACTTTATCGGCGATCTTTTGATGGACCTTCACTTCGATGTTTAACAAGGGAAGAGGGAGAAACCATATTGAAGATGTTGCACCTGATGGAGATCTTTGGAAATCATAGCGGCGGAAGATCTTTAGCATATAAAGCAAAAATGCAAGGATATTACTGGCCATATATGCATGAGGACGCGAAAGCAATATCAAGGCGCTGCGAAGATTGTCAAAGACATGGGAAGAAGATACATGCACTGAGCACCGTTAAATTCTTCGAAAAGTGTGTGGCCTTTTGGAAAATGGGGATTAGATATTGTGGGACCATTTTTACGGGAACAGGACAAAGAAGATACTTAATTGTCGCAACGGATTATTTCACAAAATGGGCGAAGTGAAAGCGGTACAACACATCCGCGACAAAGACGTATTTACTTTCATATTTGAGAATATTATATGCAGGTTTGGGATCCACTTGACAGTTGGTATCGATAATGGGAAATAATTTGAAGGACAAAATATAGAACTGTTACTTAATGCATTCCAGATAAGGTGTGGAAAATCAACTCCATTATATCCACAAGCTAATGGTCGAGCAGAGGCAACAAACAAAACAATAGCAGATATATTGAAGAAGAAATTAGAAGGACACAATAAGGGATGGTGCGAACAAGTACCCAGTGCAGTGTGGGCATATAATACAACTAGAAGAGAGGCTACAGGAATGTCACCCTTTTGCTTAACATATGGAGTTGAAGCTGTGCTCCCAACAGAGGTAGTGATCCCAACAACCAAAAAAGAGGTTTGGGAGAAAAATCTTAGTGCAGGTAATATTCTAATTAAGTTGGACGAATTAGAGGAAAAAAGGAAAAGGCATTACGAAATATGGAAAATTATCGCGAAGATCGGCTAGAGAATATAACAAGCGTGTTAAAATACGTGAGTTTCAACCGGGAGACTTGGTGCTGCGAGAAACACCAATTTATCAGCGAGAAAATGGAGGCAAGTGGCGAGAAAATGGGATGGACCTTATATTATCAAAGAAGTAGTTGGTATAGGGGCATATAGATTGATGGACCCCGAAGGCAAAGATATGGGACAAAGATTGGGCAGACCATGGAACAAATTGTATCTAAAGAAATATTACCCATAAAAAAGGGGCGAGATGAGATGAATCAAGATGAAATATCTCAATGCAAGGTATTTGCGAAATTCAATAAAATGCAGAGAAAATCAGCGAATATCTCGCAAGGTATTGAACGATCGAATGAATAAACATAATTGAAAGAATGAATGAATGGGACGAACCTTTATGGCGTACACCCTAGTTCGCGAATGATATTTCGTAAGAGGCAAATATAAGACCTAAAGTGCGTCATATAAGGGGGTATCTCTTAACATGGCTCGGGAAAAGGTTACACCGCCCTGGAACTGGGTCATGTAGACTTGGGGCCCATGAAAGCCTATCCGGAAGAGGTACCTTGGATTCCCAACTATATATATAAGGTTATACCGGTTGGGCGACCGAGGGTCTCTTTCAAGGAGTCGGCGTATGATCAAGGCGCCGAGGTACACGGTTGAGTCAAGAGTGCGGGGAGCATGGAACTTCCTTACCACTCTTGACAAGTCTTGGCGCATCTTTGCACTCGCCCGAAGAAAACTCCACTTAGGGTGCAGCCTTGTAACCATAAACCCTATAGGTATAAGGGATAAGAGGCTGCGAAAACAATCGGTTGTTGTTAAGACCGGATGGGAGGAGCTAGCCTTGTATGGCCGATGTACGCCTCCTTGAAGGGGCAACCAGGGAGATGATAAGGGCGACACCCTCCATTAGGAGAGAGAAACTTGGAGAGTGTTTGTTATTTCTTAAGTACAATTCTGTTTTCCTGTGTAAACTTGAAGAAGATAATTAATAAACATTCTTGGTTATTCATCTTTCAATGGATTAGTTAAGTGAATTATAGTGAGGGGTGTATTGTAGGATTTCCTGCAACTACAGTTGGTTTAGCAACAAATCAATTTGGATTAAGGTAATCATGTTTAGCTTAAGGTAATCATGTTTTGGTTAATATGGGTTAATACTAATTAGGATTATAGTCAGCAGCTTAGGTGTCCTATGAGTCACCTGCAGAGGTGTCATCCAACTAATGATGGATAGGTTGGATGACACATATCTAATGACTAAGACCTCTTCTAGCCTCTTGTATAAATACTGTTTTTCTGTTTTATCCATTACTTAAGCAAGAGGAAATAGAAGTAGAATCTAAGTCATATTCCTGTTTCTACTTGATATGCTTTTATTTCCTTCTTCTCATCATTATAGTTTTGTACAATCATGTTATTATGTTGCTTACTTATGGTGATGCCTAATTCAGAACTATGGAGCATTAATTGTGTTGTTTTATTGCATATGAACATGATAAATCGTTAGTTTTCATGCTGATCATATATCCCTATCTATGATGTTTTGATATAAGAATATGCCAATACTAGGGTTAAGGATGATTTTCAGCTTGTGGGTTATTATATAATCATGTTTAAGTCTAATCTTAATGATTATAATGGTGAATTTCCAATAGGTATAACTTGTCAAAAAGGATGATCCGGATAGAGTGAGAAAAACAAAAGGTAACCTTGGAGAAGAAAAGACGGGAGAGTTCAAAAATAAAAAAAAGATCGATCGTACGAAGGAGCAGCATGAGTTCACAAGATTGAAGTCATGGGATTATATGAATAACTATTCACTTGGAAAATATTACCAAGGAGATATGATCTGGAAATGTCTGGTCATGTGTGATAGACTAACAAGGGTATTGACATTGTAGTCACAAGATACGGCAAATTACAACTCTGAACAAAAGAGACACTCTTAATGCTCTTAATCCAGATGCAACCTTAAAAAGTCCTAACTAAACTTTATTATATTCTTTGCTTCTTCCCTGTAATCCAACTCCTGTATTCAATGTAATAACCAGTGTTCAATGTGAAGTTCTGAGAATATGCCTCTCAAGGGAATAATGAAAAGGTAATAGAAATTTATGCACTATAAAACCAGAATACAGTTGAAGAAAAAGGGGACGTGTAACTTTAATCAAAATGAAATTAAAGGAGGTGATGTATTCAAATACCCGTAAAATACTTGATGCCCATTCATCTACTAAGGCCTGCAAGTCAAGCGATAAATAATTTCAGGTTTATTGGATACTAAAAATCATGATATATACTGAAGAGATTGTTACTTTGAGGGGCTTTCTAAAGTTAAGAGGGTAGAAATACATGCGTTGCTTTTACATCATTAAGTACATTGCGTTATTACCGGAAGATCAATGTTGAACTTGCCAACTGTTCTAACTAATCCCGACAGAAAACGCAATATGAAAATATCCAACGTAATGGCTGCTTGAAGTCCAGGCCTCGGAACCCGAACAATAACAACTTGGAAGATCCTTGTCTATCTTCACAAGATTTGAGTATTTTTTTGGAAGATCCATATTTATCTTCTCAAGATTTGTGTTTATCTCCACAATATTTGTATATGCATGTCTATCTTGGCAAGATTTGTATCAATCTTGGAAAATCCTTATATATCTTCCAAGATTTGTGTCTATCCCAAAATGACTTCCAAAAATAAGTCTTCTGGGCTTCTATAATAAGCTAAGTTAGACCGGGATTCTGTAATAAGCCATGGGTTTCTTTAAGTAGGAAATACCATTTAGTCCTAGGAATAATATAGGGGGATTTTGTGTTTCCCCCTCAAAATAAATAGGTAATTTGCATTACCCCCTTTCTAAATCAATAATAGGTGAAACCCCCTCTCCGTCATAACTACCGTGACAACCTAGTTAACTGTGCACGTGCGGTGCACGTGTGTAATAAAAAATAATTATTTTAAAAACCCATAAAAAAAGTTTTAGCCTAAAATGAAAACTAGACACATGTCGTAAGATTATAGGATTAATCTTACGGTTGCAAACAGAGGACGTGAACGAACGGCCAAAAATCAACTTGGGCTTGATGTAAGAACGATTACATTACCCTAAACATTTCTCGTTCTGAACAAATCTGAAAACTCACCGTCCTTCTCGAGCAGAACCATATTTCCGGCATTAAAAGAACTTTTAAGATCACATAACCAAAATATAGAGTAAAACCCTTAACGATTCAAATCTAGGAAAGCAATTCATTTGGTGTTCAATTGATCGATTTAGAAAGTGTGCTAAAACTCAAGCTCAATCTGTGAATGTACCAATGTATCAAATCACCGATTAAGGTATACAATATATGAAATTGCGCAACTGTCTATCCCATCTTCTCCCAATTTCCATCTATTTGAGTCACTCCACATCTGCTACCACTAATAACAGCTTCGATAGAACTCCAATCTGATTTACATCACCTAGGGATCGTCTAATGATATTAAATTTACTATTTTCATTCACTAAAAGAATCGAATTTGATTTACAACAACTGCTTTCTGAATACGAAGTGGATATTATTGTTCGAAAAAGGTAGAATGCTTATGCTGAAAATGGGGTTCCGGGACGGCGAAGATGACTTTCACTGTTGTTGTTAAGGGTCAAAAGGTAAAGAAATACACACAGAGAAAGACGGAGGGAGCGGAAGTATCACAATTAAAACTCCAAAAGGTTTGATTTATCAAAAAAATTTAACACTCACCATTATTATTAGTGCACCTGATGCTGAAGTTCATCCGTGGTGGGTGCAGAGAGACGGAGGCGACGAAGAAGAAATAGTTCTCTTTCTCTTTCCATTTAATTTTACAATGATGAACACGTGTCTGGTTTTATTTTATGCAGAAGGCTATTTTTTTATAAGTAACTAGGTATTGCTATTCAAAGAGGTGTTGGTGCCCAGCTTGTTTCTAGGTTGCCAACCAAAAGCTTTGTTTAAATTTCTAATTTTAGAATTATTTATAACTTAAGATTCTATTAGATTTTATTAAAGCTAAAAAAAAAAAAAAATTATAAAGTTATCTTGAATTTTGTGATGAAGGGTTTCATCATTTTTCTTCAAAAAAAAATCAAAAAAATTTCACCAAAATCACCATTTTTCCTTCTTCAAAACTCTGATTTGCAAAAAATTAATGTTTTGATTAGTCTAGTCGATTCACTAAGACTGATTAGTTAGCTTAATCAAGTTAATTAACACTAATCAAATTAAGGGTAGATTAGGCATTACAAAAAATGATGGATAAGGGGTCATATGGGTTGTTATTTCATGACCCCATTTAGCCCCCAAAAACCCATCAGTTTTTAGCCCCAAAAATAGGATTCTTGATAATTCCGAAACTTACAATTAATTAATCCTTTTGGCGAATTTACACAAACATCATACCATTTAACTCTGTTTTGCAGTTATATTTGAAAAATACACTGAAAGAAAATGAATATTTTTATTAAAAAAATAGACATTGGATGTCGTTTAAGGAACTTCCAAGCCCACCAAAAACTTCTATAGCACCCTCTGAATAAATGAGAAAAGACGCTACACATAGTCTACTGCTCCCTTAGTTCCCCTCCAAGCTGAAGAGATTATGGGAACATCAACATGTGATGGTGGAGCCGCTGACAGCCAAGATGGACCTACTCCTACCAAAAGAACAACGTAGGATAATTGGAACCCAAAAATAAATAATTAATACTCAATTCAGATAACCACTTCTGGTAGTGATTGAGCAGAATAACAATTGTTGACTGCAAAATATCAATAAAGATGGAAATTAGAAACTCGCATAAATATATCAAACAGACGCTTTACTAATGCACATCAGTGAGTAACAACTGCTAAGCAGTTTTTTAGGCATATGTCTACAGAAGAGAAGAGATCTACACGATGGTCAGTCCTTTGGTCGGTAAGGATGAGACGATATGGGATTTCTGCATCTGATTGATGAATGTACACCTGGGGTGTGTCTTCCTGCTAGTGGTTCATAAAAAATTAGTGATCAAGCAAGCTTCAAAACAACCATCTGTCATCATAAGCTTCTCCCATGTTTTCCCAAGGCTATAATGCATATATCTGACAATCAAAACCATTAATAGACGGTGTACAAAAATCCCCAGCTTCAATCCCCAATTCCATAAATCCCTCAATAGGAAAAAGTCTAAAATCCAGAAACCATGCGTGAATGTTATCCCCAACTCCAGTGATGAATCCATAAGGAAAAAGAAACCAAATAACTGGGAAGAAGAATAAAAAGAAGCCAAAAGAGAATGCCTCGGAAAGAAAACAATTGAGAGCACCAATCACCCTAAAATTTGCGCTCAACTTCAATTTCGCTCTTGTTATGCAAATTTAGACAGGGTGTTGAAAATGAAAACAGATAAAAAACGAAGGTGGGAACAAAGTCATGAATTAGGCCGAAACAACTGAGCTTATTGCTACATCCACATTTTTGAACATGCAAAAACTTCTTGGAACATTTGATTCGACATAATGCCCAGGAGTCTAACAACTATGATAGCACTGTTCTCGGTTTCCAACCTTCTCAGCTACCTATGCCATGACCCATTTAAAGTTAGATCTTAACATGATTATATTTGTTTGAATACAAATTGAATCACTAAACCCATTAATCATAAAATAGGAAGGGGGAAAACTCAACAGCATGAAAATAATATAAATGTTCATTGGTGTTGTTCAATAATGAGGCCAGGTGACATAATTGTCTTGAAATTAATACCAATAGGAACCCAGAGCATCAAAAATTGATAAGGTTCAATGAGGCTATTCAATAAGAATATAAGGTCCGCTAAGATTTATCAAGAATTCATAATATTCGTGAATGCATAATATACATGAGAAGCCAACCAAGAAATCTAGACAATAAGTGAAGCAACTGCAAAAGAACCTGAGACCGATGTTTACTATATTGCAAATATTGTCTGACAACAACCTTAGTTGCGTCTTCAATGTTTTTATTTCAATCTTCAACTACTTTTCTCTATTACATGTATTGAACTATAACTTCTTTGTTAGAAGAAACAAAAGAAGCCGGTTTAAAAAAAAAACTGGTTCAAATAAATAAAATGCCAAATACTAAGGTAATTCTTTGATGTTAATAGGGTGTTCTCCACTACTCCTATACCACTAATAGGCATCCTTGATAGTGTTTGGTCCACTTGGTAAATAAATCTACCATTACTTGGAAAGTAATAGAAAGAGATGTTTTCATAATAAAGTCAACTCCTACCAGTTTATAATCAAAAGTAATTATGGTAATTTTGATTTCAATTTTGGTGTTTTGAAGAAACAACAAAACCCATTTGAGTAGAAAGTTACTGACCTATATAGGTTACAATCATACATGAATTGTAAGACCTTAACCTAAAAATTACAAATAGAAATATACATCAACTTCTTTTGACTATAATTGAATACCTTGAAAAAAGTTCAAAACCAACAACTCCTTTTGTTGTTACTACCTCCTACACACCTAATTATGGGATAGATTTCATAAAAAAAATTAAACCCAGTTTTTGTGGATTACACAGATACAACTGGACAACTTTGGAGACTATCTCATCGAATGATAAGTTCGCTTTGTCTATGAATTTTAGCTGGCGCAGCTGAGTGTTCAATGAAAAAGACTGTGTCACACAATTTTCTTTTTATGAGAAATCAATCCTAAATAAACTGAGAATGATGTTTACTATATTGTAAATAATCAGTCCGTTAAGTAGATATATGGTTGATTTCGAGTTACTAGTATGGATTCCTTACAGTTCGTCGAGGATGAGCAGATCGCTGGTAACTTTATTGGTGGACATGTAATCCATCTTCTGTCACCGGTGCAAGACTCACATCTTAACCATGAGATCTTTTCCAGCCTCTATATCATTTAACTCATTAAACTTGTGACAAATATTCCCATGGTGGTTTTGATATGCATGCAAGTAATTAGGAAAGTTTAAAATAAGAGAAAGAAGAGTGCTTAGGTTTTGTTATTGTTGATATATGGTCAACATAAATGTAGAAGGATAACCTGAGTGGTTTCACGATTTCAATGAACAATTTGTAAAATTTATTTAAATAAAGTAAATAGCACACACTAACTCAATTAGATGATTTGGTTACCTTGAATTTTGAGCATCACAATCGCCATTAGCTTCCTACATACCATACTTATACTTTCTATTTCTTGTTTATCATTCGCCGATCCCACCTTTATGTTGACTGGTCTTGCTTAACACATTCAACATATTAGCTACTTTTCTCTCTAAATTCACCTTTTTGAGCCATGCCCATGAGATTGTCCAACATCCCCCACAACCTATTGCACATGTAGACTTATGGAAATCTTCTTTTCGCTGCCACCATTACCATTGTATTGTTCAACATCTTGGTTGTTGCAATTTAAAATCTGAACTACCACTAACATCTTTTGTCACACCCAAAGATTGATCTGTCACATATAGAATCATCTTCAAATTCCTTTTCACATATGGACCAACCGGAGCTCTACAAATTGGGAAACAGGGGATGTTAAATTGTGTTTACTTACTACTTCAGATTGAGATATCCCCTCATCTCCTCCGGCTTTTACACAAAATTGAAACATAAAAGCCAATCAATCAGATAAATTGTTCATAACTCAAAAATGAAACATCAAAGCCCATCAATTTGAACCTAAACTCTAAAATAATCAATACATAATTCCCCATTCTATGATATTTCATACATTGAATGCCTATACTTATTAAACTTCCCCAAAACTAATCGAATCATCTAACTTGCAGAACTTCAAACTGAATAGAACGCTAGGATTTATTCAACCAACTCAGACATGAAAAACAAAGCAAAACCCACACTAATTGGATCAAAGAAATTACCAAATAAAATAATACAGAATTATAATGAAGAATAATAAGAGTGATAAATACCTAATAGCACAATGGATTATCAAGGGCGTGAGATTTAGAATAAATGTTACAAAGAAGAAACTTAAAGTAATTTGAATTAATGGTGGTGGTCTTGGGATGAATTTTGATCTCAGGTATTCATCTGCATCATCACGACAGTACCTCTAGGCCGTTGCAACACAATACATGCAACATCCCCGGGATTTACTATTAAAAGAAAAAGAAAAATTTGCTAATGGTTATGGATAATTCTAATTAAATTAAGGATTAAATTTGCCTGTTGCATATGATGCATCAATGCTATCAGGCAGATCTTACCTTTTGTGATGGTCATAGTCGCAGTTGAAACGGAGCAAGGGTTCGACCGATGATCACACTATCTCTGAAAAAATATTAGTGAAAGAACTTCGAAAGGTAAAGTATTCGTGTGTATATATAAGTGACAATTGTGACATAACTATTTAATTTGAACTTAAACAATTAAGGAACAATCCATAAGCATTATTAGAGTCCCTTTTATGGTAAACATCGCAATGATTCCGTATACAAGCTTTTGAACCTAGGTGTCCCTATTGGACCAGTTTTAGTCATGTGAAGGTTTACAGAGGTGTACCTACAAAACCTTTACTCAAATTCCAACTACCTCGTGAAGAGTCTATGAATGAATCCAAAATGCCTACAAGGAGAGTACCTTGATGCAAATCCAATTCATATATAACAAAGATCTACTTAGAAAGTTGAACAAACCACAATACTTAATCTAACTAACCACAATCAATACATGAAGAGATATTGCCCAAGGTCAGCGCAAGATGAACCTATGACCTAATGGATTGAGATCCGGTGAATCCACAGATTAAATATCAACTCACCTGCATATACAAGGGAACCAATGGAGTCGACAATCTTAATTCTGATCAACTCAATTCCGGCAAATACAAGGGAACCAAATGGGTCGATTTATTAATTGAACAATAATAAACTTTTTCTTTTTCTTTTTTCACTTTTTTCACTTTCTTTTTGAATTTACATCATGATTAGATCTTTTGGATCAAGCGCGTATCACGACATTTAGTACACCAAATCACTTAGAGAAACAAAAAGATTGCAAAAAATAAAAGCAGGAAGGTTATATGGTGACATTCCGAGATATGGTAACAACTATCATATTATTTCTAACACATGAGCTTTGTCGTCCTTTTAGTTAATAGGTTCTCAACTCCTAACCAAGATGGTTCCATCCACTTATATTGGCGATGTCATCTAAAAGGCGCAAGTTCTAGATTTCGGAGTTTATAAAGCAAATTTTTTTTAAAACTAAAAAACAACAAACTCTAAAAACATAAATGCTCCCAAACTTAAACTTTACATTGTCCTCGATGTAAAATTTAGTCATTCAAAGTAAAGTTCAAGGTGGGAAATTATGCAAATGATATGCAAAACAAGAAAATAAAGATAAAACGCTTAAAAAAAAAAAGATAAAGATACAAAAAAAGTGCCTCCCACTTAGCGCTTGGTTTTAAAGTCGTCGGCCCGAGTCCCTTTTATGTGGTCATAGTATGGTTTCAAACGATGGCTATCACAAATTGGTATTACTTTAGAATACTGTGAGTCTTTCCTAAACCTCGTACCTTTTAAACAGAAAGACCTTTCCCAGCAACCAATTGTGAATATTTGAGACAATAAGATGCTCTTTTTGACTTCCCACATCCTCGGCTATAACATCCCATCACCAATTTTTGATAAATCACTTCTTACTCATTCATCCTATTCATGATTCGGCAATACTTTAGGCACAGAACAGAGGCATGAAGGGAAAACCCAAGATTTGATTCATCACTTCTCAATGTCCTGGGATTGGAACCCCAAACAAATCATTAATTAACAAATACATTAAAAAAGAAAAAATCAACGATTTAGGCTCTCTGCATCAATCTAAACATGTGTTGGACTGCACAAAAGAATGCATCAAATCTATAATGTATTTCTTATCAAGATAACAAAACAACCATCAATCAAACTAACTCAATTGTTTAAATTAAATACTACATTGAAAACTCCATGTCTGATGTATTATCACCTGGAGCATAAAGAAAAAACAAAGAGAAATCGACAGGAAATCAAGTCGATAGAAAACCTCAGATTAGGGCTTATAATAAATCAAATCTAGGATTGTGCTGTTAGAAAATAGGGTGAGGCAGAAACCGAACAACAACAAATCAAAAACAAAAGAGCCTAGGGTTAGAGTTCTTACCCAATTTTCGAACTTCTCATATCTGTGCTTCAGAGAGAAATACACCTTTTTTTTTCTTTCTCTCGGTAAGAGAGAAGAGTTTTCGTTAAGAAATAAATTATTAAAAAAAACTTGGAAAGATATTTAACTGTATTTACGGTAAAAACTGAGAGTCTGTCGTACGGGTGATTCTTTCGTAGCCATCTAATGACTCCTCCATCCGGAACCTCCCGACCTTCGGATCAGGATCCCCATTAAATGAAGTCCGTCTGATAGCCCTGGCTATCATGGAGACAAACCTCGTACCTTTTTATAACAATGATTACTATATCATTTGTTTATTCGACACGCTTATACCGCACATGGACAGTTAACTGGTTGTCACGGCAGTTATAACGGAGAGGGGGTTTCACCTATTATTGATTTATAAAGGGGGTAATGCAAATTACCTATTTATTTTGAGGGGGAAACACAAAATCCCCCAATAATATATTAGGATGAGTCTAGTCCAGTTGACTGAGTCAACTATTTGTTTGGTCCTTTTTAAAAATATATTATTGTTTGGTCCTAGAAATTATGGTTTGGTCCTAAGGTGATGTCATGGATGATGTAATTGTCATCTTGTAGTGGTAGAAATACCCTTTTAGATTATGACCATATATATAGGAAAAGTCAAGAGAAAAGAAATCATTTTCAGATTTACTTTCTCTCACCTCTTTTTTTTCTTTCCAGATCTACTTTTTTCTCTCTTTTTTTTTCTTTTCTGCTGCTGCATGGAATCAATGAAGATATGTATTTTTCTAGGGTTTTTAATTTACAGAGATGATGTGAAACAAGAAACATCTGAAGATGATGTAAACAAGAAACAAAGTTCGTGTTGTTTTGCTATTGAAGATGAACTCGTGACGTTTTTTTTTTTTTTTTTTCTGTTGTTGTATGATGAAGATGATGAATACTTTCAAGATCTATTGTTGTTGTTGTTGTTGTTGTTGCTGGTTAAGATGATGAACACGATAACGATGATGAAAACGAACTCGGTTTTGTAGACGCGATGATGACGATGGAAGATGATGTTGCTGCTGGTGTTTGAAGACGATGGAAGATGATGTTGCTGCTGGTGTTTTGAAGACGACGATGTTGCTGCTGCTGTTAAAGACGTCGAAGAAGATGATGATGATGATAATGTTCATTTTTACCAATGAACTCTGTTTTTTTATGGTTTTATCAGAGTTCATTTCTGGAATGAACTCTGGTTTATATAGGTTTTTATCAGGAGTTCATTTGACGAATGAACTCTGGTTTATATGTTTTTATCAGGAGTTCATTTTAACGAACTCCTGATAAAAGGTGATTTTTGAAAAAAATAAGTAGAAATTAACAGGAGCTCATTTTGACGAATGAACAGCTACAAAAAAATAAGTAGAAATTAATACGGAAGGGTACTTTGGTCCATTTAATATTTTTAAATAATTATGGACCAAATGGAAAATGTGATATCTGAAAGGACTAAACAGACATGGGACCACCTAAAAAAGGACCAAACGATATTTTTCCCTTTCTTTAATAAACCGACTAGGATTCCAAAATAAGTCAACTAGGCTTTAAACCATGGGCTTCATTAATAAATTGATTGGGCTTCCTTAATAAACTGATTGGGCTTCTATAATATGCCATGAGTCTCAACTATAAACCATGTGGGTTTCCATAATAAACCAACTGGGTTTTTTTAATAAACCAAATGGGCTTCCAAAATAAGCTGATTGGGCTTCTATAATATGCCTTGAGTCTCAACTATAAACCGTGTGGGTTTCCATAATAAATCAACTGGGTTTTTTAATATACCAAATGAGCTTCCAAAATAAGGTGTCTGGGCTTCTATAATATGACATGAGTTTCTATTGTGAACCATGTGGATTTCCATAATAAACCAACTGGGTTTGTGTAATAAACCGAATGGATAGCTCGTGTGGTATGCACGTGCACCATTTTAATAGGGTGCAAACACTTCCCAAAATCAGCTTTCCCTAAATAGGTTTCTTTCATTCAAAATGGTAGGGTGGCAGTAGTCATTCACAAGAGAGATCGAGACTGATTGAGACTATTTGGGGGTATACGGATGTCAGCAGATTTGATGGCGTAGGAAGATGAGTGTTGTCGACGTGTCACTCTTCTATTTAAAAACGAAAATGATGGATACACTTCGGATTAAGCACCGAAAGATGCACCGGTAGAGACAACGAAAAGTGGACCCATATCCACGGTTCCAATCCCAATGATGAGAAGCTGCTGGAGACCGTCGGATTTCCACGAAGTGCATTTCTCGGTCCTTTATTCGGTGTGTCTAGCACCATTGATTTAAAAATACCAGCACAGAGGATCCAAGGCCCGGAAGAAAACACCCGAAATCGAAGAATCCATAATCTTTGACTCATGGTCAAAATCGACTTAGGCTCCATTAGAATGGCTTACCACGCATTTCTTAGCCCCACGTCATATTGGATGACCCAAGGTGAAGTGTCAGCAAGCTATCTTAACAGTAATAAGTAATACCCATCAACTGTTTTAGTCTAGAATACAAAACAAATCTTGGCTAAGTTATGCTAGATAAAGAGCGGCCGAGATTTGTCTAGGAGGGATAAATCTACGGCCGTGGTTTTTTCAACTAACCATTATAAATACTTTATTAACCAGTGTCCTATTAATTGCTCATGATGAATGATTAATTAATTTTTCATGATAAATGTTCATTTAATGAATCTAATAAATACATATTTTTATTAATAAATAAGTTTATTAAAAACTATATATATATTGATCGGTAAAGAATTTGGTGTTGGCGAGTTTCGAACTCAGGTAACTGGTATCATCACCCAATGACTTAACCACTGTACTACAGTGACCCCGGTTAAAAATTATATTAATAATTTTAATGGTGGTAGTGAAAGAAGCAGTGGGTTGTGGAAACAGTGGCGTGTATTTGTGAGTGGTGGAGGTGGTAACATTACTGGTGGTGGAAAAAATAGTGGGCGTGGCTGGTTTTTAGGTACGGTGGTGGATGTTAGTGAATAGTAGTGGATAATAATAGTTTGTGTCTTTACAAAATGGATAACATTTTATTGTGATAGATGTGGTTGGTTGTTTTTAGCCCAACTGGTAAGGACAAAACACAAATATTTTGAGGAGGATACTAAATCATATAAGACAATATGATCATGAGCGCTGGAACACCCAAATGGGATCCCAGCTATTTAGTACCCGAACGATCAAATTTATACTTGCAGAACATAAATCTATAACTATAAATGATCACGTTTAATTAAAATTTAATAATAAATGTTCAATTGATATTTCATAATAAACTTTTCTTTAATTAATCAAATAAACATATTTTTGTTGATACATAATAAATTTATTTGATATTAACCATATCATTAACCATTAATGGTGGTTGTGATGGTGGGCAATGGTGGGGATAATGGTGGTGGGTATTGGTGAGACTGGTAGAGTGGTGACGATAATGTGGTGGTGGAAGAAGTAGTGGTAGTAGGGTGAGAAAAGGGGTCCTAAGATAGGTAAATTAAGCACTAATGGTGGTTTTGATAGTGGGTAGAGGTGGTGGATCAGCGGTGGGGATAATGGTGGTGGGTATTGATGAGACTGGTGGAGTGGTGACGATAATGTGGTGGTGGAAGAAGTAGTGGTAGTAGGGTGAGAAAAGGTGTCCTAAGATAGGTAAATTATTTAGTCACCCTTGGTTAATTTTTCTTTGTTTTGTTTTAATTTGATTTTAGTTTTCAAATTATTTTTTCATTATTTTTTAAAATCAAAACAATTTTTAAAGGCCAGATTTTTCCAAAAAAATAAGATGTTGTGATTTTAATATTTGCCGAGTAGGGAGAAGGAAGAAAAATGAAACCTATAAAAAAAAATTTACCAAACACAAGGCTACACGTGAATTAATTGTAATCGGTTCGGTTTCTCACATCTTTCTTTATTCCCATTTTTTGTCATGGTTTATGTTTCTGTCATTATTTCTCCCTACTTCATGGGATTATGCAAGGCTACGTGAATTAATCATAATCGATTCAGTTTCTCGCATCTCTTTATTCCCCTTTTTTGTCATGATTTCTGTTTTTGTCATTTCTCCCCAACTTCGTGTAATTATGTATGCTATAGTTCATGATAATAGGTAAAAAGACAAGAAAAGAAAATGATTAAAAATTAAATATTATTATAAATTTTAGAAAAATGAGTAAACACAAATCTATGTAAATTGGGAACCCAACAATTTATATCAAAAAGGAAAATTAAGTTCTAATGCTAACAAATTTTGCAAGATTAATATAATTGATTTTAAAGTAATTTTAGGTGTTTTCAGTTTTGTTACAAGTTTGGTGAATTTTGATGATATTTTTTTGAAGTAGTGAACGAAGTAATGTTCTACTGCCCATAGGGTTTGCTCTAACGATTAACTATGTTTTTCCCAAATAGTTGTATGACTTACATACACAATATTAAAAGATTTGAGGATAAGGACATGTTTATTAACCAACTCCTCAAAACATTTAGACCTGTATCGATCGGTTCGATTCTTCTCAGACAATTACGGCATGTATGAATCGATGGATACATTTGAAACACATATCCTTGCCTGTGCCGTTACGACACCGGTTGAGACCTAGTAATATTAATACATTATCTAACTTTTCCTCGAATTATTTAACCAAAATCACTCTTCTTATCTGCAAATTTATACTGTACTGTATCAAATATCGTCACTTTTATTTAATCTTCCTTCTCCTCCCTCTATATCTATAAATACAGTATAACTGTTAAGAGTAAAGATGAGAAAGAGTAAGACTAATGTTTTCATTTTAGACTTCTGTTACACTGATGTACATACTTCGGTTATATATAGAGTATATCCATTCTTATTGACCTCCTAAACTTCATCTTTGAATATTTCAACTTCTCACCCGCAATATTATTTTTACTATTTATGGCGACCATAATAATCAGCGATGCCATATTGAAACCCTATTCATCATCGCCATCATCAAGTGTTGATGAACAATTTGTCAATGTCTCTGCTTATGGATCAGTAATTCCACTCACAGTCTTTGATATAGTTACTCATGATTGTCATATTGGTATTTTTTTTTGTATTTAAACCGCCAATACCATCCAACCAAGTTCTAAAATATGCACTCTCAAAAGTTCTTGTTCACTACCCACACTTGGCTGGAAGGTTTATGACTGATATTATGGGTCGAACATGTATAATTCTTAAGAACGCTGGCGTAAGCATGACCGAAACTTACACCCCTACCACACTAGCCGGACAAGTCTCGTTTGATACATCAAAGGACAATAGTCATCTTCTTCCATCTGTTAAAGGAGTTGGTGAAGAGTTGTGTCAAATTCAACTCAATCGTTATGCATGCAATGGTCTAGTTTTGGACATCCCTTTTCATCATCGTGTTGCTGATGGTCAGTCGATCATGAGCTCTTTCTTGGTTTCATGGTCTAAAATGGTACGTGGTCTCGACATAGAATTATTTCCTTGTCATGATCGACTTTATGTTTCTCAACCAAGAAGACCACCTAAAGTTGAGTTTGATCATGGTTCAATTGAGTTCAGAAAGACTAATCTTGACACCACTACCCCAGTCTCTTCGTCCTCAGTTGAGACTGTGATCATCAATTACTCTGCCGAATTCATGAACAGGCTTAAAGTTATGGTCTCTAATAACGCACATCAAAATTTATATTAGGAATATAAGGTCCAGTGGAGTAAAGGTAAAGCCATGTTGGCTTGACTTGACTAGTCTGGCTAAGTCTTATAAATACATGGGAAATGTACAAAACAGTCCTACAATTAGGACCCGATTTACAAATCGGTCATACTGTTACAATCAATTAACAAAAGAGTCACACTTCCGTTAAAACGGGTTTTAAGTCGCTGGGTCCCATAGAGTCAGAGTTAAAGTCAGAGGATATTTTACATTTTTGCCCTTAACCTAACCATAGCAGATCAGAGACCACAGATCTTATTTATTTTAATCTCGAGGATGACTTATACGGGCATGATTAGTCCAAGTAAATCGGATTCTATAACAGTTTAGGGTTTTATCAGGATATCATTTTCTTCTCAGCCGTTTCTCTGTCTAAAGTCTCCGCAAAAATGGCGATGAACAAAATATCGAGAGATTTCGATTGGTTTTCATTGCAAACAGATCAATAATAGATTAAGGAGTTCCGGTGTATGGTTTTGATCCATTTATAATGCTACTTTCTGAAGATTTTCAAGCAAAGAAGGTAATTGGTTGTTAATCACAATTACAAGAAGATTTTCAAGTAAAGAAGATTTACAAGATATCGTCAGTATTTACACAAGCATCATGAGGTTGGTAATCACAACCTGTTTCAGCCAATTTCATCTTAGCTTTCAGAAACCCTAATTTGTATATATACTTTTTTTTCCATAAACCCTAATTAGTGAAAATTGGGTATTTTATCACTGAAGAATGAGAGATTAAGAGTCAAAGAAATCGCAAACATTTCCGGGGTTGCTGTCAGTTCAGAGATTGAGCAGATGAAGATGGGTTTAATCTTGAAACCCAAAAGAAATTAGAGATGCGTTTTTCTCATTTGAAGATTTAAAAGGGGTTATGTGGAGTTGGAGTTCGAGAAGCTACAAAGATTGTTGGTAATTTGAGTTTGAGATGAATTTAGGGTTCTTCGTGAGATGTTGCTGATTTATTGAGAATTCATGTATTATAGAGAATTGAGAATTTGGTGTTGTTAGTGAATTCACATGAAATGAGATGGGCTTAGAAGCTACGGGAATCAGGGAAAGAAAACAATAATGGTTGTTGAGATGAGTTTGCAGTTGAGCAGGTGCAGTGGCTATGAGTTGGAAGTTGAGGCCAAGAGAAGGTGCAGTGGTTATGAGTTGAGCTGGATGTGGATGTCAGTGATTGAAGTCAACAATGCCTGGTGTTTATAGGGTGATGATGTTGCTGCCAGTAACGGTGCATTGGATGTGGACACAATGAAGCTGCAGTTCTGTGAGATGGTGCAGGATAGTGATGATAGTTTGTAATGGTTTTGAGTAGTGGATGCATGTGTTGTTGTTGGTGGTTAAGAAGAAACTGTTCCAGCAATGAGTTTGTGATTTTGCTGGTGACAGTGAAGGAATTGATGGTGGTTTTCCTGAGATTTATGCAATGTTTGGTTGTTGTGACTGAATGGATGCTTGACGTCTATGTATGAATGTTACTATTGAACTGCAAATGCATAACTGCAGGTGGAAGCAAGAGCTGAGAAATTGTTGTTGAATGAAATGATAGATGAATATTAGGATTGAATGTAGGGAGGCTGAAATAATGTGTGCTACTGAGTTTATAAGATTGCAGGGGAGAATTTGTATTGAGTTGGTTTGCAGGCAAGTATTAGTTGTGCCATGAACTGGTTGGTGGTAATGGAGTTGCTATTTTCTTGTATTGAGCTAAATTGCCAGAGAAATGGAAGAAATGGTGGTATTTTATGCAGAAACTGAGTTGTTGGGTGAGATGGGTTAACCGCAGTTAAATAGGATGAGTTAGAATTGAGGGTATTTTGGAGAAGATTAACACCATTTTTTTCCAAAACCGTTATGTCGCCAAAAGTATGATCATTTTGTAACTGAATTATAAAAAGTATGACCATTTTGTAAATGGCCCTAAATACATCTCACATGTGTCTGTAATTAGTATCTTAGAATAATCATGTAAGATGTTTATATCAATTCAATAGATTTCACATGGTATCACTCGGGAAAAACAATCTTTAATTATTATATTTTCGATCCTAATTTTTCATTGATTTTCCATCTCATTTTCATATACTTCTAAAATCTCATCTTCTCTTAGATGGAGAATCAATTATTAGTTTCCGCTGCATCATCATCAAAAGGTTTTCCTAAGAAGAATAAGAAGAAAAAAAAAATCAAATTATGATGTTGAAGAAGATTTTAATTCCGCTGCTGGTAATGCACAATTTGAGTACAACGATAATGGCTTACTAAGGTATTTTTAGTTACAATTACAAATATTTCTCAGTTCTTGATTCCAAATTAGGGTTTTTCAACTTTGGGTTCTTGAAATTGCTGGTTAATGATTGTGTTTTTTTACGAAGATTTGTTCATCTTTTGAACCCTAATCCTTCTCTGAAGCTGTTTCTTCCTTCGATCCAAAATCAGAAATTTCAGCTTAATTTTTCAATTAAATTTTCTTTCTCTATTCAACTGATAATCTTAATCTTGGTGGTCCTGGTATATATTTGGGTTTTGTTAATTCATCTCAATTATTAACCCCAAATAAGTTTACCGCCATGAAGTTCGATACTTGCTTAGATTCAATATTCAATGATCCTACTGAAAACCATATGGGATTATTTTCAAAAGGGTTTGATTTGAAAAGTGGGAATTTGATTACAGTTTGGATTCATTACTAGAATGATCAAAAGATTATTAATGTTTGGATGAGTTACAAAAGTTTGAAGCCGGAAAAATCAATATTAGTGGTGGAAATCGATCTTTCGTTTTTATTTCAAGGAGTTTATGTTTGTTGGGTATCAATGTTTGGGCATTTACAGCAGGCAGTACAGAAATTTCATATGATTACAGATTGGAATTTTGAGGCTTCTGGATTGTACCTTGTGAGGAGGCCAAGATCATCCATTCCTCATAATGTGTCTGATCACACCTATACCTCGTACTGTTTTGAATTGTAATAGTAAAAACAATTGAAAGGAACTCGGATTAGGTCTTGGAGTTGCTGGTCCAAGCTTGTTTAGCATAGAGTTAGTTGTATTTGGTTTATCTTTGTTAAGAAATTTAAAGGAAAGAGACGTTAGTGTTTCAAACAAGATATCCTCATCTCTCAAGCTTACCGATTTCGTCTCCAAAATCTACTACTACTAGTCTCATAATTTCCTGCATCAGTTTGAGATTTTCTTCTGGATGGCTCATTTTCTCAACACTACTGATTCGACAAGCGATAGTTCCTTCATTTTTGAAGTGTCCAGTACATGAATTAGGCATCGTGTCAAATATACTTGAACTACCTGCTATTACAGCCTCTGATGTGTTTGAGTTAGCTAGTAGTACTTATTCACTTATCATGCTAAGCTCTATAATGTTTCAATCTTTGAAACAACAATCGTGTTATTAACTTCCGATGTTTGAAAACCCATGTTATGGCCAGGTTTCCATATATCCTTTCCAATTGGATCTTTGAGTATGAGCTTAAACTGGAATATTTTTTTATCAATTGGCACATCAAGTTCAGCTGTCCAATTAAAGTGTTTTAGGTGCAAGATGTGTTCTCAGTGGGTATCCATGAAGTTACAGCAACATTACAACAACTAGTCACAGGAGTACTTACTTAGCAGAGTACTTATGAAGCAATTGAAGACCATAATTTACCACAACAACAACAACAGTGTTAACTAATTCCACAATGGCAGCAACTTTATCATCAATTCTACAGCAGTAGCAACTTCCAGGTATATCAACATTCATATGTGTACATAACTTCTTAAAAAAATTCCCCATTTCTTTATTGTTACTTCTTTTATGTTTGTTTCGCATATGGAGTAATACTTTTTCAATCTCTAACTGGTCCTAAAACATTTCAATAACCAGTTATATGACTTGTTACTTCAAAACAAGTCATATCAATAACTTTACAGATCTGGTCTTACAAATACCAGTTTCTAAATATCAATTTATGTCTCTTAACCAACAGAGAACACCAAAAACAATTTGAGTCTCTTAACCAACAGAGAACACCAAAAACAACTTGAGTCTCTTAACCAACAGAGAACACCAAAACGAATACTGGAAGCTCCTATTTTTGTTATTATTCACTTTGTGTTGCCGTTAATTCCGGCGTTGTTGTGAATACTTCTTGTGGTGCTTCAATTTTAACAACTGGTGCTGTTACTGCATGAAATATTTGTTAAACTCAAAACTTAATAGCTTGTGATTTCAACATTTTGCTGCTGGCAACATTTGCATTTCGTGCTTCTACTGATACTTCTAGAGCTTAGTTCTGATTGAATTCTGCTATCAAGAGTACTACTTCTGCAGTTAGTGCTAGTTTATTGTTCCTGCAACTCATGATCCAAAGAATTAGTGCTGTTACTTTATCATTATCTGGTGACAATTTTCCTTCTGTTTCTGACTAGATTGCTTCATGCTTCTGTTGCTATCTCTGGTGTTGCTGATGTTTCTGCGATAACGCTGCAGCTTACTTTGGTCTTGATTGTTTACTATTGTATCAGTTTGAAGGGTGCTAGTACTATCTTTTCTTTTTACTTGTCAAACTCTTACAGTGTCTTCCTGTAACGTTTGAGGGGGGTGTATTAGGAATATAAGGTCCAGTGGAGTAAAGCCCTGTTGGCTTGACTTGACTAATCTTAAGTCTTATAAATACATCTCACCTGTGTCTGTAATTAGTATCTTAGAATAATCCTGTAAGATGTTTATATCAATTCAATAGATTTCACAATTTAAAGCACTTTTGAGTGTTTGCTTTCTCATGTATGGAAAAAAGTAACTCAAGTGAGAGGACTTGACCCATAAAAGACAAGTCACGTGAGAATATCAGTAAATGGAAGACCGAGAATATCTGAGCCAGCAGTAAACATGTAGTATTTCGGTAATTTAGTACTTTGGGCTTATCCAAGATTGAAGGTGATGGAACTATTGAATGAAAGCTTATGCGGATATTGCCAGAGTGATCCATCACGAAGTGAATCGCGTCAATAATAGGTATTTTAAATCACTTATCGATTTTGGAGCGACAATAGATCAAGAGGGTGAAAACGGTAACGAAACTGACGAACTGCAACAGACTACGCCGGAATTTGGAAGCACTCTATGTCCAAATTTGGAAGTCGGCAGTTGGTTAAGGTTCCGTTTTCATGATAGATTTTTGTTAAAGGGAGAGCAAAAATGGATCTGAGGAGAGCAAAAATCGTATTTGACTCGCTAATCAAGACCCAGTCAATACATTGCTCTAACTCGAACAAAACTACCCTTGTCAATAGTACACCCGTTGATCACACTATTCACACAAAAGGCGTCATAATTATTCAAGGCCCAAACAATTGCACCACCGCGTCCGTCATTAACCTACCACCAACACCATGAATGAAGACCATCTCCATCAAATACCTAAATTAGATCAACAAAATACGCATCGAGATTAACCCTAATATCCATAAATTCGTTGGGAATTTGATGTTACCTGTTGATTCAGATAACTTAGGAAAAACTGGTTGAACAAGGAATTAAATCCTTCTGCCTTCTACATTAAAACTGGGAAGTAAATTGGGTGTACATACAAGATTTATGGGACAACGGATAAAGAGGCTTTAGTGGCGATCGATTAATTTTTTTCTCCATGTATCATCATCATCATTGGCAACATAATGGATTCTTTAATGGCATGATACAAATCATACGAATCTTATTTACCTCTTATGTCTTTATTCATCCAAATCCAAAAGTGCACTGCGACTAAAAGAACCCATATCAATTTATATACTAATTAATGATGGAACCTGTCTTACTTAATAATAATAATAAATACAGAAGAAGAAGAGTCGACACAGATTCTCGACTAGTCAAAGGTTTGGGTGGTGGGGAGATGCGTGTGTGGTTAGTTTAATAGGGATATTTTGGTAAATGTTCGAAAATTTTATGGACTAGGTCCTAGTCGGTGAGTCGGATACGATTTTTGCTCTCCTCGAATCCTTTTTTGCTCTCCCTTTAACAAAAATCTTCATGATATTGATTTGGTGGCGGAAGTCCCTGTAGGGTAATTCCACCGAATAGCCCATTTGAAGGGTTGGTGGTTTTCATACCTGCAGGCGCTGAAGATGGTGGGGCGGATGTAAAACTCACTCTTTTCGCTGAACACGTTCCTCTATTTAAGAAGATTGCTCATTCCATCGATAGCAATATCTACCCCTCCAAGATTGGAATATGAATGATTGTGTTCGCTTCTTCTTCTTTTATCGTTTGTTTATGTTGAAGTAATAATGTATCTCATCCGATAAAATGTATGCCCATATGAGGTCAGTTACAGGATGTTCCCAGGGGAAACAAGAGAAGTGATCTGTTTTCCCATGTTTGGGTATTCTGGCCTTGTTAGGCTTACTCTAATGGACATCCAAGATCCAGGATCTGGACCAAAAACCATGGTGTAAAGTACCACTATTTACTTGATGATGTAATATGGGTGCAATCCCGGCACGCCATTAGAAATGGCGTACCAAAAAAGCAACATACACCATTAGAAATGCCGTTTTGTCACTATTTTATAGAAAT
This sequence comes from Papaver armeniacum, assembly GCA_023531295.1. NCBI lineage: Eukaryota > Viridiplantae > Streptophyta > Magnoliopsida > Ranunculales > Papaveraceae > Papaver > Papaver armeniacum. The sequence goes on from JAJJWW010011662.1 coordinate 138,719, forward strand.
TCAAATATCAGTATCATATAGACCGTTGGATTCATAGTCTTATTGGAGATCTAAAGGTTGACAATGATACGCCATTTCAAATGGCGCATTGACTTTGAATCTTGAATTTCCACTAAACTTGGTCCTTGGAATTCGGTGACGTGGATCCAGCAGAAAGCTTGAATCCCGTACTACCATTAGACTCAGCCTTACAAATGCAAACGGCTATGTTTTCAGAAATCCATATAGCACTAAAAAAAAATGATAGTAATAATAAATATATATAGATAGATGGATCTTCTGCTGATGAGATGCAAAACACCCAACTTTACCTCGACTTCTCAAAGTACTTCTTAACAATTAAACTTAATAGAGATTATGGAAAATTTTCGAGAAAATCAAAGCTCTTTTGATACATCGATATGTTTAGGTACTTAAACTCGATCAACTTATCAAGTTGTAGAGATGAGGAACAATACTGTACACTTCATTGCACTTGGGCAGAAGCTATTCAGACGAGGAATCTTTGAATCGTTCTTGCTGTCAAACGAGACGCCAACCTCCCAACTAAATCAGCTGGTAAAAGGAGCATTCTCTGTTGAGACTCCCGAGGGAGCTGTTCATAAACAATTTATAGAAAGGTTAATCACTAGTTGGAAGAGTGAAGTGTTAAATATTCAACTTCCAAATATATTCCACACGAGCTCAGTTTATTTTTGGAAAAATTGGGGATATGGCCCAAAATGAGTGTCATCTTGGGGATATGCCCCAGGATTCCAGTTTTCGGGAATATGTCATAAACCGTCCAAAATTCCATCCAAAACCGTTAAGTAGTCAATATTCACACACACTTGGGATCATATATGCGAATTAAAAAATAGATATACTATATACTAACACCTTTACAAGGTTCAGGAACATATTCAGACAAAAAAACCTCGAAGAAATTAGAGACAAAGTTCAAACACATTTACGATAAATTGACTATTTAACGGTCTCTTGTGAAACCGTTACTTTGGGGTATATTACCGAAACCGGAATCTGTGGCATATTCCCAAGATGCCAGTCGATTTTGGGGCATATCCCCAATTTTCCCTTTATTTATTGCAAGGAAGCGTGAGAAATTCATTTTAGATTAGACTCCTGGTAAAAGAAACTAATTGTGCTTTTTATCAGTTTTCGATAAAAAACAGTAACTCGCTATTAGCAACCTCTTCTTACCTCCAAAAGAATAGAAAGGATGGGTAAAAGTTCCTGAGCAGATTCTAGTTGATTAAGAACAAGTATTCCCTCCTCACTGGATGTTCTCTGATTCACGTAAGCGCTGGCATCTTCCACTCCCTGTTGGGAAAAAAAAAAAAAAAAGGCATTTAACAAAGAATGGTATTTAACCTTTTCTTTCATAGTTGGAAAAGCTCAAGCAACAGTTCAGAGATAAATGAGAAAAGTTAATCTTACCATGCTTTGGTTCTGATTCTTTTGAAATCCGGATAACAACTGCACGAGTTGACGCAAGTTTCTCAAGTTGATAATATCTTCGTTGCTCAATGAGATTGATAAAAATGGAGAAGCAAATGGCAGCCTTGATGCAGCAGCAGATGTAACAGACTGCAAGGCTGCTAACCCAAGTGAATCCAGACCCTGTTTTTATTTCAAACCAAACATATACAGTAAAAACAAAAACAAAAACTCAGAAGAAAAACAACAGGTTTCAGTTTAGCAGGAAAGTTTGTTACATTGACCTAAGGTCTTATATATGCAAATTTGGTAAGCTGACTAGTAGAAATATTATGTGCCCTTGTGCAAACCCACTGAGACAGCCAGGCTCTGGTATAAATTGCTATATGAGTCAGACAATGAGCCGACCCTGTTTAAGGGTTTGTCTCAACTTTACCCTTGTGTGCTCATGTTATGGTGACCGTGTTCGCAGTCCACTAGTGAGATTCCCAGAGTTTCTATACAACCTTATTCTAGAGAATCACTGGTCTATACCTTTGCCAGCTCCTGAAGAAGTGTTTCCCTCACAAATTCGCCCTGTGGTGGTTATCAAACAGCAAATGTATTATATAATGTAATTTGGTGAATTTAGTTTGCCAATCAAACTATGCAATCAGTGTAGTTTTTTTTTTTTTTTTTGATCGACAAAGAAAATAAATCAGTGCAAGTTGTTAGTACCTTTTCAGTCAGCGCAAAGGAAAGGACCTGCTTAATCACCACCCTGGAATCAGTGTCCTCTCCTCCTCCTCCAGTCAAAGCATTCTCTGTTTTTGCGCGAAGAGACTGCCATTACAGAAAACAAAGACAAATAAATGTACGAGCGGATTAGGCTTCCAACCCTAAGTGAACCTTGCATAAACTAGGAGTAGTAGTTGCTATTCTTTTAACCTCATAAGAAGATAATCCAGAAACTGTATGTGTGATTTTGCATGTTTGTGAACAAGAGGCACACCGAAGGAGAAATCCGAAATAAGCAAGAAATCGAAGATAACAGGAAACCTCACCTCAGTTAATAGAGACTCTAACCGATCAATCCTGAACACGCCATCCTGGTAAAAAAAACACATCAAAACTGTGATGTGAGGCGAAAAAGTATATCATGGACTGTTGATTGGGATAGACTGCAAAATCTTAGACATTTATAGATTTACCTCATAAAGAAGAGCTTGCAAAGAGGACCTGAGTTGCGGTGAGCTGTCGGTTAGGACTTTTCTTGCAATCCATGGATATGAACTACTCAAGACTTTGTAATTTGGATTGAAACTTACTGCAATACCCTCTAACACGGCAAGGCTGAGATACCATAGATAAATGCTAAGGTAAGACTTGGCTGAGAAAAGTTAAAGCAGTACCAACTGAGTTTAAGACGGCTGACTGTTCTTAAGGACACCTAAAAATCTAGAGCACTTCATGAGACATAGTATTTCTTTTGCTCAATATAGAACTATTACCTTCGAATGACAAGAGAAAAATATGAAGGTATCTGAAATTTGAACTTGTACCTGGAAAATAAGAGTTGAAAAACAAAATCAAAACAAACCAATACAAGTGCAGGATAAACTTGGATGAGATATAGAAAAAAGAATATAATCTGAAAAGAGTCCTTGATTGATAGTGCTAGGCTAGAGTATCAAACTAAAGTACATAAGGATGCTCCTTCACCAAATCTAATCACAATCAAGTCTCAGCAGAAAAAACACATACATAGTGCGTCCCAGATTTCCTGAAAGATCTCCAAAACTTATATTCCGGACGCCTCTGTTGACAGCATTCTCGAAGACTCCTACGATGAGAAATATACAGAAACAATCATATAACAAGAACGATAAGAAAAACCAAAGAAAAGGCCCTCCGAAATTATAACATCGGCGGCTTTGAAAACCTTATGTAGTTGAATTACATTATAGTAACGGGCACTGCGGAAGACCTAATTAAATCTGGTGAATGAGAACCTGTTAAAGCTTTTGTGACCTCATCCTTTTGTGCAGTTGCAGGAAGAAGTCTGCAGAGGATGATAGCGCGATATTAACATTACCGCTTTCATTTTTCAATGAATTCGTGACTCAAGTCATTCAGGGAGTTTATTGATTTCATACCCAAGAGTGACGAAGTCCTTAGCCAACGCATTGAAATCACGGTTGACAAGATGGAGACAGGCCTCAATAAATCCATCTCGTAATTCTTGCCTAAATTCACCCATCATACCGAAATCTGGTGAAGGATCAATTAGTTAGTATTTTCACGTTAGAGTCAAAACTGGAATGACCACTTTCCAGTATGAAAAAAAATTTCAGCGTAACTTCATAAGAGATATAAAATGCACATAACAAAGAAAATGAATTGGAAATAAGAAACATGAACAGAATCTAGAAATTAGCACTATAAAAATGAATAAGGGATAATGTGGACTCCACTAGAGTCCAATGACAGAAAAAGAGTTTCTCATAGGATATTTTCACTTGGAAAACACATGCACATGCTAGTTCATTCACAAGGGGGCAGGTGAAAAAATTGTTAAGAAGGTTTTTCAGCGATAGATTTGATTCCACGAAATCACCCGTACAACTTCAAACTGAATGGGCCGCATGCTGGGAAAACTCTCTTAGGGAGATTTGGCAGAAAGACCATCTGGCACCAGAAAGAAAGTGGGTGTTTGCTTTACAAGAAATGAAGATGGTGTTTATCAATCACAAGGTTCATCCCTAGACCATACTTAAGATTTGATCTTCAACAACAGCAACAGAGGCGCATATGTTATTTTTTCGAAGAATATTTCTTATTACTTGTAGTTTTCAAAACTAGATTTTGTGAATCATTAGGAAAGCATACCCAAATAAGCCAGCTTTCCATCATATGTTCGTAGAAGGTTTCCAGGGTGAGGATCTGCATGATAGAACCCATATTCTAGAAGTTGAGAAAGTGAGCAATAAACTCCTACCTGTGATGCACCAAAACACACAGACCCAATTTCAACGACTTTCGCAAAAGTGAAAAGAACAGCTAGTTGATTCTCTTAAGAAAAATGTAAAGAAGATATGTTATAGTTAATTGACCTCTATCAGGTAGAGATCCTTCACTTCAGACAATCTTCTTCCCTACAGATAAAAATAAATACCATGAGCAAAAAACGGTGTCTGGATTTATATCTCCAAGTAGAATGCAGAATCAGACAGTAAATGGATAGGAGCCCAAGAAGTACCTCAACCCATTCCATAACAAGGACGCGGCGACTAGTTTGTTCCACGTACATATTTGGTACAAAAACATCTTTTAGGCTCCCATATAGTTGTCTAGCGCAAGCCAGGAAAAAAAAATAGTTTAGTCTTACGGTAGATATTCTGATTCAATACATGACAAGCAAAACAAAATGTAAAAGGTTGAAAACTTAACTAGGTATAACTTGTCAAAAAGGAAGATCCAGATAGAGTGAGAAAACAGAAGGTAACCTCAGAGAAGAAAAGATGGGAGAGTTCAAAATTAAAGAAGATCGATCGTGCGAAGGAGCAGCATGAATTCACAAGATTAAAGTCATGGAGTTATACTTGGAAAAAAATCCCAAGGATATATGACCCTTGAAATGTCTAGTCATTGTTGAAAGACTAACAAGGGTATCAAGACAGTAACTTAATGTAGTCACAAGATAAAGCAGATGACAACTCCGAACAAAAGAGACACTCTTAATGCTCTTAAGCCAGACGCAACCTTGACATAGTCCTACCTAAACTTTACTCCATTCTTTGCTTCTTCCCTGTAATCCAGCTCCTGCATTCAATGTAAAAACCTGTATTCAATGTGAAGTCCTGAGAAGAATGAAAAGGTAACAGAAATTTATGCACTCTGAAACCAGAATACAGTTGAGGAAAAAGGGGACGTGTAATTTTGATCAAATAGAAGTTAAAGGAGGTGATGTGTTCAAATACCCGAAAAAGACTTGATGCCCATTCATCTACTAAGGCCTGCAAGTCAAGATATAAATAATTTCAGGTTTATTGGATACCAGTAAGCATGAAATATACTGAGGAGATTGTTACTTTGTGAGGCTTTCTAAAGCTTAGAGGGTAGAAATACATGCGTTGCTTATACATCACTGAGCACATTGCAGTATTACCGGAAGATCAGTGTTGAACTTGCCAACTGTTCTAACCAATCCTGCGAGAAAGCGCAAGATAAAAATATCCAACGTAATGGCTGCTTGAACTCCAGGCCTCTGCACTTTAACAGCAACAACCTGTCCGCTCTGGCGAAGCTTAGCCTTGTAAACCTAAATGTTGAAGATACTGACAATTACGTTTCAGTTTTCGATTACAACTTCTCCAAGTACAATTCATCATATTTAGACCCAGCACGTGAACAGGAAAACAACACATACCTGCCCTAGAGATGCTGCAGCTATAGGCTCTGGAGATATATCTGAGAATAGCCTTTCTATGGGTAAACCAAGCTCCTTTTCCATTGTACCAAAAGCTACTTCGGATGAAAATGGCGTTATTCGATCTTGTAGCAATGAAAGTTCGTCAAGATATGCAGGTGGTATGACATCCTGCATAAAGATTGCAAAGTTACGTAGAAAAAAAAACTTGTAATACATGTCCGATTATAAAACCCAGTTACCATTATATATGCACAAAACCTCACGTCATTCAGGCATTGCAGTGTTCAATAGAGAATCAAAAGAGCTCGTAAATAGTTTGATTCTTAATGGAATTCCGAATTCGCACTCAGTTCTCGAGATTCCTAAAACACAAAATTACCCTCACACTGTACCGGATCAAACCAGGCTGTCATGGTTGCAATCTATGGTTGAAAAACTAAACGCATTCAACTACATCCCTATACAGTACATCCAAAGCAGAATATCGGTAGTTTTAATACAAAACCAACTGTATTCCCATCAAAACAAAACCTAACTAAACCTTAACATAGAAACACCAAATTATAATCAAAACCATGACGACCTTCCACCATCAATCAATAGCATACCACACAAGGAGAAATCAAATTCTAACTAATCATAAATATTAAGCATGTACACTTACAGCTCTAGATGAGACCGCTTGAGCAATTTTCACAAACGCCTGTTAGAACAATATTAAACCATTAAAAAACTGGCACCAGGATAAATATACATTACCCATTTTATCAATCATTTCAAGTCATCGGGAATCAAAAACAAATGAATTCATGGAAGTATTAGGAAACACTTACAGGACCAAGTTCCACTAGTATCTTTCGGAGTTCAGCGGCTCTAACCTACATAACACCCCCTTTTGCCATGTCATTACCTTCATTAAAACCCTAATATCTTCTAGTCATGAAAACCCTCAGATAAAATTTTGTTCTCACCTTAAACATTGAATCCGACCGTTGTGTTACCTTATCTACATACCTAAGTAGGAACCATCGCCCCAAAGTATTACCAACCTGTAAAAGCCTACGAAGAAGTAAAAATGGTTTCTTTCTGTAAATTGAACTAATCTTCGATGGATTATACTCTAATATAATCTCTGCTTGAGAATTATCATTGTTTTCATCAAATATGTAACCAGAATACTTTGTAAATGTATCTACATCTTGATTCACAGCTGAAATTGGTGGGTTTTTTAAGGATCGGAATCTATAAATGGATGGAATTCGTCGGGAAATGAAAATGGAATGGTTAGATTCAAGTAAAATTAGCTGAGGAGTGGATTTTGGGGATGGAATTGATTTGAAATTGGCGGGAAAATTGGAAGAAGATGGCGGGAGAAGGATCGACATTTTCGCTGGTACCGCAGGTGGAAGGAAAGAGAGAAATGTGAAAGTACCGTTGTTAAGAAGAACAAACAAATTTTGGGATAAAATTGAGTGCTAACCAGTAACCACCACAAATTTGGGAAAGGACAAAATGAACGACAATATGTGTTCCACCATAAAGTCATTGAAAGTGGTGGCTATCAGCTATGGTTGCAAAGAGTAAGAGCAGAGAAAAAAAGCAAAGAAAAAATGACTGGAATAGAAATGGAAAATAATTTACAATTCAGTTGGAAAGTCTAGACTACCTTATTCAAAAAAAAAAAGGAAAGTCTAGACTACGCAATAAACCTACACTAAAATAACCTGGCGAGATTGGGGTATACTCAAACTAATTGGGGTATACCCAATAAGACAAAATCTGGTCATTATAAAGTAAAACCAAGCCACCCCTTAACTTTGTATTTTCTAAATGGCTAATATGCCCTTGGTTAATTAACACTAAAATTGATTAGGTTAATTAATTGAGTTTAGATTAAAATTTTGAAATTATGAATTGGTAGATTAACCTTTTGATCCGTCATATGAGTTCGATTCGATCTAAAAATTTTGGTTTTGAAAATGCATAAAGCCTAAAGGTCTGGTTTGAATAATCTTCCACCAAACATACGTTAGGAAGGTTCAACTTTGAATAAGCCAGCGAGCTCTACTCATGGCGGTTTCAACTTTGAATAAGTGCCGACCATATATCCGCTAGGAATGGTTCTAGGATGAAGAACACGCCTTAGACTATCTTGGATGACAATCTTAAGGTAGGCATGTAAATATTTCCTACCCTTAGGCGATATTAATCTCGGCATGCAAAAAAAATACAAACTTCTTGGTGACATAATACGGAAGATGTAATTTACTTTATTCATTCAATTTTGGTTACTACATTGATTGAAACATAAAACCTAATCCTTGTCGACGGAAAAACGAATGCACTTAGCATGTGCATCAAGCCTTTGAACCCCTAGCGACCCTAGTGGACGAGTTATAGTCTCGCGAGGGTTTACATAGAGGTCTACCCACAAAACCTACACTAAAACTTCTAAAGCCATCAATCTTCCTCCTCCGAAGACGATACACCCTCCATCATCTCGGGGGCATATTCCGGGATTTTGGATTCCATGAATTGATAGCTTGCATCGAATGCGAATGCTTCCCCTTTTCCTCCAAGTAGCGCGCTTTGGCGACTTCATGCTACAAAAACAAAACACAAACTTACATTTGTTAGTGGTGTTTAATTTGGAAGATCAAACAACATGGATCCCGTAAAATAAACCACAAAAATACTTACAAATTGTTCAATTGACAAGTTAAAGTGGGGAGCGTTGAAAATTGGTTTTGGATAGCTAAATAGGCAAGTATCGCATTTTCAATAACTATGTGCCTATCGTGCACTTGTTGAACACTTCTTTAGTTAGGATTCCCACACTCTTGGCTAAAAGTGTTGTGAACCCTAGCCCAAAAGGTTGTGGAATCCACCCTTACGGAGGACTGCCTTGAACTCTAGTCTCCGCATACCAAGCTTTGGTGATTGCCAAATCTTCATTAGAATCAAATGAAGCCATTTCTTGTGTGTAGAGAGCTATTGGGTGAGTTAGATGGAGTGTGTGATGATATGAGCTTTGGAGAGTATATGCAAATAGTTGTGTGTTGTTTGTGGAGATAAGTAGTGCATTTATAGGATGGTGCCCAAATTTGGCCGTTATAGTGTCCAAGTACAAGTGAATCAATGCAATTGTACTTGCAAAAATTTGAATTTTGAACACGCCGGCGGGGTCGTAAATTTGCTACAATGTAGGGGGTCCCAAACGGCCGGAAATGTATGGGTTCATTAGCATGCGGCCAAAATACCCCGGCATTTTCTTGTTTTGTTTCCCTCCCGGCCTTACATGATTTTAGGCATCGGAAGAATGGTTTTTTTTTCAATATATGGCCGGCGGGGTCTCTATTTTAGTACCCTTAGGCTACACTAACGCCCGGCTTGGTAGGAATCATATTACCTTGCCGGCCCAGTAACTTCACAAGGGCCGGCGATTGTCATTTCACAACCTTGCCGGCCCTGGTAATTCCCCAATTTTTGTTGACAGGGCGGCAATGTGTCATTTCACAACCTTGCCGTCCCTGGTAATTCCGCAATTTTTGTTGACAGGGCCGGCAATTTGTCATTTCACAACCTTGCCGGCCCTGGGACAGCCGACAGGGTAGCTTAAAAAAATCATGCCGGCAAATGTATTGACACTTTATATAGCTAAACAAACCATTCATTCATCCAACATTTTTGTCCAAAATACGAAACATGTCCCATAAACCGTAAAAAAACATTTGTCCACACCATTAACTTAAACATTTGTCCACCACAACATAAAAAAATGAACTAGGAAAGAATCCATTGGCCACGACCACGAGCACGACCACGGCCCCATTTAGGAACACTACCTTCACCACCACGACCACTGCTGCTACCTTCACCACCACGACCACTGCTGCTACCTTCACCACCAGGAGCACTACAAGTCCTCTTTTTATCAGCCTTTGTCTTGGCTTGTGCATCCTTAATAGCTTTTTCTTCCGCCTTTACTTGAGCTTGAAGTTGCTTGAACAATAGATGGGCATCCTCATTGTCAACATTGCAAGCATAGTCAATGTGCTTGCTTTGCACAGGTTCTCCTCTATCTTTCGCGCAACATAACACCCTCACAAAGGTCTTCAACTGATCCTTCTATATTCAATTAAACAATAAACAATTAATAGAATGATTCTGTAATGCAATCAATCTTAAAATAGTAAGAGCAACTCTAAAATACTTACAAATATCTTAAGCATTGTTGTTGGGTCTTTCGATTCCATCTTCTTCTTATGAGCCAGTTCTTGATAGTCATTGGCCTAATCACGGTGAGGACGAGCCCAACCCAAGTACCACGCCATGTATTTCTCGGTAGCTTCATGGCCCGGTGGTCACCTCGTCCAAAAGACTCACATCGATGTTACGGCCCCGTCTATTGTCCCAATGTTCTTGAGTTGGCGCTGGATCGTAAGAGACGTTAATAGTTTTTGGGAGGTGGTGCAGTTATCCCGGTTCACGCGGTAAAGAACAGTTCTTCATCGAAATGAGGTTCTTCTTGGACGTAACCCAATTGTCGCATTAACCGATGTGGATCGTACATTGAAAATCCTTCAAACACAGTCATCAAGGGTCCATAGTATAATGCAACAACTTCATTTCTCCTTGGGATTAAACCTTGATTTCTATCCTCCGATACGGATCAAATATCACCTCTTCCGCTGATCAAATTGTCGATGGCGGCTCGGAGTTTCATAAGATTTTGCGGCATTTCCTTATCCCGAGTACCCTTAAAACTGTACCTTTGAGCTCTTGGCAAATGTAACGGAACACTTTGTTATCCACTTTGACGTAAGAGTTGTCTTTGAACAAAGAAGGAAAGCGTTCATATATCCAAACCTTTGCAAAAAGAAAAAAAGTTTAGTAAGAACCACGATCTTTCGAGATTTGCAAATATAAATGTTTTAAACAATAAAATTACCGGAAGAGACATGTGTTTAGTTAACTTGCTTAGTGAGTGCCCTAGAAGATTTTGTCAACTCATTATTCAAGAAGGCAACCACCGCAGTACCCCAAGAATACCCACGCATCTCATGTAAGGGATCCAATAGTTGCAAGTAATTGGCCTCGACTTGGTTTAGAAGCTGTCGGGGGGAAGATACATCGCCCGGGGTGTATAGCAAATAAGCGGCCGCGGTAGCATTGATTCGCACCGGGTGCACCATTCCTTCACTATCAAGGATTTCCCGAGTCTTCCATAGTTTGTCCCTCAACTTCTTCACATTAAACTTCTTAATTAGTCGACCATCCTTCTTGTCAAGAACATCATCCGTCTGAACTCGACTCCAACCGAGCAGTTTCTTGCTCAATTCGTAAATCTTCTCGAAAGAAATGGCATTATGGAATCCCTCGGTGACTGCTTTTCCATCAACCTCGAGGCCTAGAATTTGTTGAGCATCATCGGGAGTTATCGCCATCTCACCGAATGGGAATAGCAGTATCGGTCTCTCCATAGAACCGCCCACGGAATGCGAGAGATGGTAACTCTATCATGATTAATATTCGAACTCTCCACCGCAGGCAACAACCAGGAGTTCCTCACAATCACTTTCACCTCCTCACATTCCAAGTCAAGATTCCAAGTATGCATCACTTGAACACGAAGCTTGGCGCCTCATGAGACGGATGGCATGCTTGTGATCCTAAATACCAAAAAAAGAAAATGAAAAGAAATACAAACACTTGATGCAAATTTAATTAAGATAGTTACACACTTGAATAAATAACAAAGACGGATTAAGATTACTTACGATAGTATTATGGATCGTACATGCCCAAGAGTGTTTGTATCCAAAAGAACAGACTCCACCATCTCTTTGGGGTCCCTTTTGGAGGCTCACCTTCTTTCAGTGCAACCATCAAGTGTTTGGGAGGCATGTGAGAATCAGCCGGTTTAGTGATCACCCTCTTCTTCGTTCCGGTTGAAGTTGAAGCCGAAGCTTCGGTGGCTTGTGCAACAAACTAGAGTTTGTTCTCCTTCTCCATCTCCATCTCCTTCTTCTTCTTGTTCCTCTTCCTCTTCAACAATTTCATCTTCGATGATATTCTTACCTTTATCTCCATTACCATCATCATCATCACCATCATCATTACCTCCTCTGACCTCATGCATGTCTTGATCACCACCATCATCATCATCATCATTGTTACCTCCTCCATCACCCGGATTGGTTTCATCAACATCATCATCATCACCTCTTCTACCGGATGGAATTGATTGGTCTTCATCCGGAGTCTCAAATCCGAATCATTGGGTTCGAGATATTGGTTCTAAGACCTTTGTCGTTCCGGGCACAACATACACCCCTCGATGTTTTGAAGACAATAGTTTATCACCAACACGAGGAGGGTTTGAAGGAGGACTAAGAGATGCTTTCAGAGCTGCTTTCTTCTTTGCCATTCGCAATCTGAACAAGAACAATTCAGGAAAAAAACATTACGAGCCTAAGCGAGTTAGATATATTCAACATATCCGGCGGAACAATAGCCGTAAGGTTGACCAAAAGATGAGTGCGGCTAAACAACGCCGGCATTGTATCATCAAAATAGCCTTCCTAGCGCACAAAAAAAACAAGAAATTTTAACTATACAATTCGGCAAGGTCCATGACACATACATTTCGGTGACACACCAAGCATGTTTTTATATAACTACCCTTCCGGGTTTAAAAACTCTAGGCATCAGGAAACATTCAATAGAAGTAGCCGGAAGGGTACAAAACAAAAACTTGCCGGCTTCATTAAAAAACAAAAGACGCCGGCAATGTATACAGATGAATAACCTGCCGGCCCTGCTAGTAGCAGTTACAGAAACTATACAGCCGGCAAGTTCTTCAAACTTATACCTTCCGGCCAAACACTAACTATGAAATCCCGGAAAGGTCGATAAAAAAACCTTGCTTGGCGTCACAGAATGCCAATTCACAAATTCGAATTTTCGACCTAATTTGACATGCAAACATGAAATCGAAGTACTAGAGTGAGTTTAAGTGTTCCCTTACTTTCTTAAGCGCACCATTTCACGTGTTTTGGTTTCAATTCCTTCTTCTTCAACCGTTTTTCTCTTCACTTTCTTAGCAACCAAATTTGCAATTCCAGGGTTATACTCATTGGGTTTTCGATTAGATTGTTTCATACGAGTTGCCTCCTTCCGTGGTGGATCCATTGATGAAGATTAATCGGAGTTTTTGAATCGACGATTTTAACGAATTGATCGACGAGTTTTGGTGGTGGTGGGGTGATGGAGCCGGTAAGGTAAGGTTGTGGAGGAGAAGAAGAAGAAAAGAAGATGTAATGAAGAAAGAAAACTGATTTTGATAGTAATTAGAGTTATAATGAGAAAGGGTAATTTTGTAACTTTACCAATTGACCTCCCCCTTTGCCCTTAAAAAAGAGTCCCTATAAAATTGGGTATACCCCAATTAGTTTGAGTATACCCCAATCTCGCCAGGTAAAATAATGACATCAACATACTCAATTTTATGTTTTTCTTTTACGAAAATAGAGATAATTGTCGATAGTCGACACGGTTGCTCGATAACAAAGTTTGGAACTGCATCACTAGGATTAGACTCATGCATAACCATTGAATTACTATGCATCGAGTTGGTGTGACCAGTGATGCTTACAAATGCAGAGTTTGAAATGAATACATTAAATTTGGGCCTTTCTAATTTTAGTTTCCTATAGTATTGTTGGGGGCAGCTAAGTTTGTCAAATTAAAAGCCGGTAGAGTTTTGGTTCTAATGAATCCTAACAAGATTTCCCAGCACAAGTAATTTGGTGGAAATCTAGGTTGAATCCGCCTTGTACTTCCATCTGGTAGATATCATTTATTTCCCCCAAAGTTGCATCATCCTCAGCATGAAAGTTTATATTTGCTCTCTGCAACTCCTTGGCCCAGCTGACAGCTAACCCAACTCCTTTTCTTTGCACGGTTTTTGTTGCATCTGTATGTTTTAAAGCTCCTTGCTCCCACATAGTTTTCTGGGAAGGACATATCAATTAAGGCAAAGTTAATACAAGGAATACGAATAATATTGTCATTATTTACCCTGTTAGAGGATGAGTCCATTGAACAGATGCTAATAGTGATGCCAAACTTCTCCTTATGATGTCTAAAAATCCTTTCCCTGGTGTCCTCAGTAAATATGCCTTTGACAATAGAGATTGTTAAGAATTTGACCTTGATTGTGCATGACTCTGTCAAAGGAACAAAGGTGTTGTCTGATACTGTTAGCAGTAGTCTCGGCAAAAGGAGTCATTTCCTGAAGACCAAATCACATATGTCTTTCTAAATGAACCAACAAGTAGTGGCACGGATGGAGACCCAGCTGCTGAGAGGGTTCATTTGGATGAACCAGATATTGAGCCAGCTGAGTAAGGAATTTTCCCCTCCAACGATATGATGGTCCTCTCCAAACATCTAAGACCAAATAGTGGAAGCATAAGGACAAAACGTAAGTGTATGAAAGATATCTTCAGCTACATTTTTGCAAAGATTTCAGATGGGATTAGTGTGACTGAGGATGCTAGTAGTGTTGGCATCTATAAGGAGGATACCATGAGCACATTTCCATATGAACATTTGAGTGGAGTAAGAAGTATGAAGCTCCCAAATATCTTTCCAGGCAGAATTTGGGATATTTTCTTGTTATACAAAGATATAACAGTGAAATCCCCCTTGTCAGCTAAACTCCATATGATGTTGTCCTCCTCTTGGAGATTTAAAAGCAGTATCATAGATAGCTGCTTGATATTCTGGAGAGAACCAAAGGGATGTAACATCAGTGTCTCATTCTCCTAGGTTGTTAAAGAGTTGATTAGCTGAATTCAGATAAGGTGGGAAAAGCATGGGTCTGAATAGAATAGTATCCTAATTAGATATCCATTTATCCTCTCATATCTGAATATTAAGACCATTACCACTTTCCGTTTGTGATGCTTTTGGATGTTTTCCTCCCCTTCAAGGATACATTTCCAAATCCATAAATATCAATTCTTTTTAGGTTGTGTGTTCATTCTGATAACTTCCTGGCCTTCAAAATGTTTAGCTTTCATGATTGAGGGCAAAAGTGAATCAGGGAGTCTCCAGCCTATTTTAGAGATCATAGCATTCTTAAAGAATTTGATATTTCTCAAGCCTAGCCCACATAATTCTTTTGGTTTGCACACAAAATATAATTCTTTTTCCAGAAAAAATCTCTTTAAATTTTTTTCATCTCTTAGCAGGTCTTCTTAGGCATTTTAAAATAGTTCATCTGGTAAATGCTTGAGGTGGAAGTAACACTTTCTATCATAATAGATTTTCCATCTAGTGAGACAATGGAGCTCTTCTATCCAGATAATATGATTTGAGTTTATCAATACGAGGCTGAAATGCTTGTATTTACTTTTTTTTTATAATGAGTGGAGATCCCAGATACTTATCCTTGGTGTGAATCATTTGAACTCCCATGAAAGAATTGATATTGTCAGCAATACCAGACTTGAAGAAATTTACAGAGGTAGAGTTGAATTGATCGAAGACATTCACTGGATTTTTACATTCCTCCATATTTGCTTTGTAGTAAACAAAATATGTGTCATGAATATGTGACTAATATGAGGAGCTCTTAGACATATTTGAGTGCCATGAATTATGCCCAAGTGTTCAGCATTCATTAGACTCCTATAAAGAGCTTTCATACAAAATGTGAAGAGGTAAGGAGAGAGGATCTCCTTGTCTTAGACCTCCGGAAGTGTTGAACAACTTGAAAGGTACCCCGTTAACCAAAACATCCAGATTGGCAGTTGAAATACATTGATAAATGAGATTGCACCACTTCTCACTAAAACCCATATTACCCATTATGACTTGGAGAAATTTCTAGTCAACCCTATCAAATGCCTTTGTCATATCAATTTTTATCCCCATAACTCCATTGTCACCTTTCTTACCTCCTTTAGCGTTCTTGTGGTGGATTAGCTCATGAGAAATGACAATATTATCAAAAATTTATTTACCATGAATGAAAGCCGATTGAAATAGAGAAATGGGCTCTGGGATAAGGGGTTTGAGTCTTTGATCAAGCAGTTTGGATATGATTTTAATGGTGGTGTTCCACAAGAAGATAGGCTTATATTGAGAGGGGGATAAAGGGGAGTCAATTTTAGGTATGAGGGAAATGAAAGTGAAGTTCATATTTTTAAGAATGAATTTAGAGATGAAGAAGTTTTGAACCATTTGAACAATGTCATTCCAACTATAGTCCAGTTGGCTATAGGGAAATGATTACGACCTGGGGCTTTGTGACCAGCTATACTGAACAACACATTATATATAAAATAGCCATAAGGCAATCATTCTCAGCAATAGAAATGATGCAAGGTATGAGGTTGAGAATGTCCTGATTTAAGCAAATGGTGTCTATTATAGCCATTTTCTCAAAGTGCTTAGAGAAGCACTTAGAGATCTTCATGCTATCAGTTAACCATTCCCCATTTTCATTTTGTATAAAATCATTTCAATTCCTCCTCATTCTCTTTTTAGCAGAATCATGAAAAAAGTTAGTATTTCTCTCTCCTAACCTAATTGTTTGGTCTTCACTCTTAGTCTTCCAAAACTTTTACTGAATATTATATCAATTGTTAGAGCGTTGGTCGGTTGAACCCACCAAGCGTTGGTTGTCATATTTTAGCTCCAAATTCAAAAATGCTTGATTAGATTATGAGGGTCAACTTCGTTAGGTTAGACAGGGAAACATTAGAAATTTTTGACACTTGCTTGTGTTATTATGAAGAACCTGAAGACGTATAAGCATCAACGAACACAACATCCTTTTGTATGAGGTTAGTAATACAGACTTGACTTGTTTTCATTTCTATCTACGTTTATTTCAAGTCATTTAGATTGAAAACATAACAAACAAAGTATATTTATGTTTTTATAATTATGGTGACTTGATCATTCAATTATGATCAAAGTGTCAAGGAAGAATACACTAGTTATCCATCCGGATATATAATTTGTAAAACCCTCGGTTTTGATGGTGTGTGTTTCAGAACCCATTATGATGATAAAAAAAAAAAAAAAAAAAAACTATCTGATACCACTTAAACGGTATTAGGGATGCATCCTCACTAGATTGACGATTTTAGTTGTAAGGAAGCATGTTTCGGCACCTTGGTTGTGCTTTATGGGAACAAATCATGATAACGAAAATATTTTGTGAGAATATTCTTATTTTTAGGAAGAGTATATTTTCGGTAGCTAATGTGGTATGACCGATATGCTCTTATAGTTTATTCAAATCTAAATTGTGGATCAAAAATTGGTAGGTTCTTTTTCAAATGTGCTTGATCTGAAAAAAATTCTTCTTGAATAAAACTGCACCATCTCTCAATCGATGCTAAAGATCTGAAAAAAGAAGATTTAGAAGAAACAATGTTTCAATAAAAAGTAAAAGCAATGACTATTGAACAAAGAACACTGTGTTAAGATGATGACTCAATTTTATATCCAAGCTCAAATAGAGATACATGCTCTTGCTGAGTCATTCACCGAAACTTCTCAAATGCAGAAAGTTCTTATAAAGCAGTAAGGTTACCTTCTTGAAGAGATCCATAAAATCAAATTCAGTGATGTTAATATATCCTCAACGTGTACTAAGAGAATGAAAGAATAAGATACATCAAAAGACTAATAAGACTTGTCTTGTTTTATGAATTTTGAATGAATAAAGTAATCAACTATTGATTCACGTCAATGTTTGTGTAAATTTATTAAAACTATCAATAATTATGAATGATAAGTTTTTATTTTAAATCATTGTGTCATTCTTTTGATAGTTGAGATTGCATTGCTTGTTCCTATTTAAGATCTCTTTGTTTTCCTTTTGGTTATGAGATAAACTTTCAGTTTTCATTAACTATAACTTTTAGTCTCATATTGGCTTATATTTTTATGATTTTGTGACTTTTTGATCTAGCAGATTTCATATCTAACCTTTCGGGTCGCTTTATCAAATAATCATAAGAATATGACGTTGATAAACTCATGTCTGAAGTTACATATATACTATTGTCGATTTATGTCATAGAAGTTGTAAATTTAGTATACATATGAGATTCGGTATCAACTTTTTACTTTGTGGAATGTAATAGCTTAGATCTATCAACTTTTCTCTAATAAAGGTAGTATTCGTTTTATTCTTTTGTTTTGTAGGGAATAACAAACAATAGGGGGGAGTTCTACGTTGAACTGGTGCTTAATAATATTTTTTTTTTGGGTGTGTTGTTGTGGAAACCGACGGAAGGATTATTTTTTGATAATCTCTTTCCTGATAAGTAACTAGATCGATTCCGACCTTAGTTTGACTTATCGAAATGAGGTAACAATTATTTCTGTTGATTGTTTTCCTGATGAGGAAACTAGTCATCTAACTTGGTTTGGATTATCAAAACAAGATACGACTATTCTTGTTATAATTGGATCCTGGTTAGAAAAACTATTTTAATTATGATCTTAGTTTAGGCTTATCGAAACAAGGTACGATTATGTGTGTACAATCGGTTCTTGATAAGAAACTAGTTATCAAAACCTAGTTAGGCTTATCAAAACAAAGAATATAACTTCGGGTAATTATTCCTTGGTAAGAGTCTAACGTATTTATTTTTGTGGTTTTGCTTTGGTTTGCTTATCAAAAGTGGTATGTTAGACCTCAAGATCGCTTATCCCCTTATATTATAGGTGGTATCGAGTTTTGATGAACTCGAGGATCTTTTCAAAATACTTGTTGCATTTTCCGTTCCTTTGTCATTTTGTGACAAAAAAAGGAGAAATATATGGAGTGTAAGGTAACTTACAATTAATAAGAAAGAATATATGTGCATATATATATATTTATATAAACAGAAAAGAGTAAATCGTTGATCAAGGGGAGAAACATATCATGTTGGTGTAGTAATACATACTTGGAAAGTGAATAACAAATATGTTGTTATTGAATATATACCTAAATTTTCAATAGGGGGAGTAAAGCTTTTTGTTATTCAAATGCTTCAACATCGGCATTTATTGTTTGAATATTTGTAGGACTTTGTGTTGTTAAAACTTGGAATCAAGTGTACGAAGATTGAGTGAAGAGAATATTATGTAATGTATGTCATTTAATTCTTGTATTCTCCATATGTAAAGAGTTTTGTCACTAAAATTGACAAAGGGGGGAATCCTTAGTGCATTGCTCGGTTGAACCCACCAAGCATTGATATGTCAAGTTTGGTTGTCATATTTTAGCTCCAAAACTCGAAGATGCTTGATTAGATTACTAGAGTCAAATTCGTTAGGTTAGACTAGGAAATATTAGAAATGTTGGACTTGATCATGTTACTCTGAAGAACATGAAGACGTATCGAAATCAATAAACACATCATCCTTCTGATCGAGGTTAGTAACACGGAACTTGACTTGTTTCTATTTTTGTTTACGTTTCTTTCAAGTCGTTTAGATTGAAAACATAACATATGAAGTATATTTATGTATCTCTAATAATAGTGACTTGGTCATTCTTTTGATATAAAAGTGTCAAGAAAGTATATACTAGTTGTTCTACACAACCTTGGTATATTGATTACGAAGTATAACATTTATCTTTTGAACTTCGTAGATACAATATAACACTATCTTTGTATTTCATCACTAGTTAGTTTATTGAACTTTTGGGTTGATTATATACCTAAAAAATTATGGTTAACTACGTGAGTTTAAGGAAGCAGACTTGTGAAACTTGTTTCATAGTTGAAAGGAACCAAAGGATCTATTCTAGAACCGGTATCTTAAACAAGGATCTCTACTAGGACCTATCCTAAGGATCTCTAGTAGGATTGATCTTAAACAAGGATCTCTATTAGGATGGGTCCCAAAGATCTCTAACTGGACCGATCCTTAGTCATTAACCAAATTTGGTACTGTTTTCCGATTTCGACTATTAGCTTAAGGTTTAAATAGCTATCGGAAATATGGTTTGGTTAATATGGAAAGTTCTGTTAGAGCATAGCTCGGTTGAACCCACCAAGCGTTGGTATGTCAAGTTTGGTTGTCATATTTTAGTGAACCAAAACTCATTTAAAGAGACGCTTGATTATTTACTAGAGTCCACTTCGTATAGGTTAGCTTGAAAGTATTAGGATATGAGACATTACAAGTATTACGTGAAGACTTGAAGAATGTGAAGAACTAAGGAGCTACAACGACGACATCATCCTTCCACTTGAGGTTAGTAATATTTGACTTGAACTGTTTCATTTCCTAACGTATCTTTCAAGTCGTGCATATTGAAAACATAACTGCGAAGCTGTGAATGATTATACTCTAGTTAGACATAATACTAAGGAATTACAATACGAAGTATAACGTCTATCTTTTGAACTTCGTATATAAGACATCGACATAATCGTATGAATGCTATTGTGATTATGTATGGGTATGAGTGAAGATTTCGTCCTAGGAAATAATGTTTTACATTCATTTAAAGGAAGTTCAATTCATAAACTTGTTTATGAATCGAAAGGGAAATCGCTAGGCTTATTGGTATTGTTATTCATTGCAAAGCTTTGGATTACCAATATGTGTGTTTAGTATAACCGCTCATAACTTGTTTATGTATCTTGGTAAAACTATTCACAAGGCCTGACTTTTGTATTGGTATGACTTTTATTAGTGAAACCAATCTTAAGTAATCACATGAGATGGTATGATCGATTTGTTGTAATTGGTATGACTAACGCTAGACATTGGGGAACCGATCCTAGTAAGAGGTGCAATCGATTACTAGCAAAGGGGAATCGATCCTTGTAAGAGGTAAAACAAGTCTTAGATATTGGTAACCGATCCTATGACTTGTGCAACCAAATACAAGTTAGATACCATAAATATGTGGTAACCGATCCTAGTACCTAATCAACCAAATTTTGGAAAGCTAGTGTGACTGATCCTAGTACCCACATGGAGGTAGAACCGAAACTTGTTTTGGTAGAACCGTGAAACCCATGATTGGTGATTTGATAGGATAATCAATCACATAGTTCTTGGAAGTCAGATGAACTAATATGAACTTGTTTGGAAGTGTGGCAAATCGGTTCCAAGATTTTAAATATGAAAAAGGATTTACAAAGTAAAGATGTCGACATACTAGAACATGTGCAGTAACTCTTATCTTTTATTGTTCAAAGATATTCCTTAATAGCTAAAGGAGAATCCCGGATCGAAATAAATTAAGAATCTTTTAATTAAGGTTTTTGGTTTTATATGCTTTTAATTTTCTGCAATTAAAACGCATATCTTTAGAAAATAAAAATTGGTAATGTGCATTTACTAATTGGAGATTTTCTACTGAGATTTCGGTCAGTCTTTGGACAAAGCATTTCCAGGAATTATGGAAACCGAATTTGGAAATATATTACATATCTTGAGAATATTTTCGGTTTTGGAAATTCCTTGGTGTCCAAACTTCCTTGTTCTATAAATATTGAAGTTTTCATTTCGAGCAAACTAATCCTCAGCGCCAGCAAAACTACCTTGTTGTGTTGTTACTGTTGGAGTCGTCTATTCGGAGAGGAAAGTACCCTAATTAGGCGAAATCTCTTACGACCGCTCGTTTTAAAGACTTCTTTGGGATTGGGAAGCCGTACGAGTACCGTTAGTGGGAAACTAGATAATTGCAGTTTATTATTAGTTTTCGATTGATTTGATGACTAACGGTTGTTGAACTTTGATTGCACCTAGTTTGTTTATGCTTGAGAATCATCTCTTCTGATATAAGATTCACTCAAACTAGATAGAAGTTTCGACGTGGATCTTTAGACTGTTTGTAGATCTAAAGACGTCTTGTGATAATCCATTGTTAACAGACTCCGTTCTGTGTATGATTGATCACAAGAGATTCAAGTTGATTGTGTGCGGGTGTTTATTGAAGGTCTAAGAAGATTTGAAAACAAAAAGAAGATTTCTGATTTGAGTTCATAATCTTTGGTGTGCACAAAACATGATCGGCTGTGGATCCAACTATAATCGGTTTATCTTTGTGATAATCTTGATTGATTAGTTGAGTAGATCGGCATTAATACGTTTCTTTGTGATTCGAAGTATTGATTGCATAGTCTTGACAATTACTTTGGTAGTTGTTGAAAAGATAGATCTAAGGACCTGACAAAGGAGTTCATGGGATAATGATGCGTGTCGTAGGTGCAATCAAATTAATTAATATTTCCACTCAATTAAAAATAATATAATGGAAGTCAAGTTCGTTCCCACGAGGAGCAAGAGATTCTAGTTGTAAAAATTGTCACGAAAGGGGGGTGTAAAAAGCAAAAGAAAATAAACAAAGCAATTAAAATCGAAAGTTGAAAGCAATAAGAGAGACAAGATCAAGGAATCCTTCTTCGTTGCAAAACAATGATTAAAGTTATGTTCTTTTCTACTTGTTATTAGTCACAGATTATCACCAACCGTAGGATAGCAGGTCCGCTTAGCTAGCCCCAAAATCCCTAATTTCACCGAGTAACTTGGTCCGCTTAGTTATCGATTCTATCCAAAAGAACCACCCCGAGGTTCGCTTACAAGATGTAATTCCCTGAATGCATTAAGATTTATGAATTTAGGTTTAGTACTAGTAGTTAAACTCGGTTCGCTTGGTCCACTTTCTAGCGTTGTTTTTACACACAATCGCTCCACGGAATCCCTCCGCAAGGTCTCGTGTTTTCTACTTGTGTAAAGTGTCGAGAACGATTACGTATTCCCTAACTTATACTAGATTTAGATCAATTAACAAATCAATTTAGCGTGCACTCCAAACAATCTATCAATCAATCATGAATGAATAAACATTCCTATTAGTAAAAACAATCGATAATCATGTGAAAAATCTCAAGATAGAATTGAAACAAAACTCAAATCATGTATTAAGAACTAGGAATTCATCCTCAATCAATAATAAAATTAGCTACTCATGTTTTTGAAATTCACACAAATAATAATAATTAAAAGGAGAATTTTTAAGTTCACACAAATAATTAAGAAGAAGAATTTTTGAAAACAAAAACACAAGTGTTGTGTGTGTAGAGAGGTGTGTAAAAGATGTAGAAAACTTCTCTATTTATAGGCTTCAATATTCTCCGAATCTTCCAAGGAATAGAATCCTTTTCCTTTAGCAATTCAATTTCCAAATTCAAGTCTTTCTCTTCTTCCATCTTCTCTTTCCAAGTTTGAGCCCAATTCTCCATCCAATTCCTAGTCCAAGTCTTCACACCCATGAGAGAAGTCCATAGAAAATTCTGGAATTTTTGGCTCGCCGGAAAACTGGTATTATGGACGGAATCCGACCGGAATAGTCGCCGCCGACCACCTGAAAATTCTGTCGTCGGGAGAATATTCGACGGAATATTCCTTCAGTCAACCGTTAGGGATAACGTTTGACCTAACGGTCTCTGTTAGTCAACTGGTCAAGGGAGGAATCACCGAGTCAGATCCGAATCAGAACCGAGTCAGATCTCTCTGGCTGATTGGGCTGAGTTGCCAGGCCATAAGCCATTCGCACTGGCCAAACTCCGCACTTCAGCCATTATGGCTGTGCCTTCCCCTGTAGCTGCATATCACCAAAACCACTACCAACCAAGCACACAGTGCCCATTTTAACTTCAATACCTGCACTTCCCTGTCCATACAAATCCCATTATGCAACAACAGCAACCTCCAGGGCATAACAACTCGCTGCAAGAGTTAGATTCATTCTTGCCAGCTCGTGCCACAGCAGCAGCTCAGCTCCATTCCACTGTAATTCAGTTCTCCGGCCATCACCACCTTGTGCTCAACTTACTCCTGTGGCAGTTCATTACCACTAATTCCAATATGGTTGTATACCTGCGACGAGCTCAGTCCCCTGCCATCCTCCACAGACCCATTATTTCATTCTTCTCAGGCCATACTCTCACTAATCTGCAACCTGAGTTTCACAAACACCAATAGCTCACTAACCCAAGCTCAGCTGCTTTCTTCACAGCAACATACCCCCAATTGCAATTCATAATCAATCTTAGTTAAACTGCCATTTCTCAAGCTTCTCATATCCATACCAGGCTTCCCATGCAACTTCATCCCTGTGACCAGCTTCATCTCTTCCCAGCCATTGCAACTTTACCTGCACTGCAATACACAGCACACCATACAGCTGCCACTTCAAACTGCAAACCACCAGGTTCAGGCCAACACTAGCTTGGCCTTGCTGCTCCATATTCCAGCACTGTACACCACATGTTTCAGTTTCTTGGTTCAACTGCAACCAACTCATTCCAAAGCAATGCCATCCATCTCCATATCAAACACCCATTCAATCTCCTGTAACAGATCCTAGCATACATCTATTGAAGCTTCAATCCATTTCAGCATTGCTTCAATCCTCCAATTGCAGCTTCATTCTCCATCCAACCCATTGCATCACCAGCCTCAGGATTACTTTTCCATTCAAAACAGAGAGCAACAACAACTCATTCAAACCAACCTATCTCAACAGCATCTCTTCCCTGCTTAGCAATCACCTTCTGAGCCAATTGCTAATCATCAACAAACTTTAACCACCATCCACAACTTAGATAGAGCACTGACATACCCTCTCTTCATCTCTGAGTTCTTCTCAGCTGTCTGTAACTCAACCAAATCCTTACTGCCATCTTCAATAGTACTGATGCGTGTCGTAGGTGCAATCAAATTAATCAATATTTCCACTCAATTAAAAATAATATAATGGAAGTCAAGTTCGTTCCCACGAGGAGCAAGAGATCTTAGTTGTAAAAGTTGTCACGAAAGGGGGGTGTAAAAAGAAAAAAGGAAATAAACAAAGCAATTAAAATCGAAAGTTGAAAACAATAAGAGAGACAAGATCAAGGAATCCTTCTTCGTTGCAAAACAATGATTAAAGTTATGTTCTTTTCTACTTGTTATTAGTCTGATTATCACCAACCGTAGGATAGCAGGTCCGCTTAGCTAGCCCCAAAAAATCCCTAATTTCACTGAGTAACAGGTCCGCTTAGTTATCAGATTCTATTCAAAAGAACCACCCTGAGGTTCGCTTACAAGATGTAATTCCCTGAATGCATTAAGATTTATGAATTTAGGTTTAGTACTAGTAGTTAAACTCGGTTCGCTTGGTTCACTTTCTAGCGTTGTTTCTACACACAATTGCTCCACGGAATCCCTCCGCAAGGTCTTGTGTTTTCTACTTGTGTAAAGTGTCGAGAACGATTACGTATTCCCTAACTTATACTAGATACTAGATCTTAACCCGTGCCGTAACGGCACGGGATGTTTTGTCTCTAATACGATATTGTTCACATTCCTCTTGCTTCATTTTATTCGTGAGTAATTATTTTGATATTCAAATAGGTTTTGGGAAACAAAATGGGTTACCTGATCTTTTTATTTTTTACTTAAGCATGTTATTCCAATTTATTATCTGGACGGATTAATAATGTTGTGCCAACATGAAAATAAAATAAAAATACGATAAATAAATTTTTCCCCATTTATTGTTCCATCATACCATAATTTCAAACTTCAAAAAAATATTTCATCTAACAAGTACATATACCTAAAAGCGCCAATCCAACTCCATGATGTTTATGAATACATTTGTTCGAAATTATTGATAACTAAGGCTCTAAGGAGTGAAGCAAAACCCATAATATTTTCCCTACTATAGATGAACACTATTTATTTATTTTTTGCAAATGTGAGAGTTATAAAAATGAAGAACCCTTGGCTATTGGAAGGTGAGATATACACATGTGAGTTGAAAAAATAAACTTATAATAGTAAATCAAAACATGTGTAAGATTCTTTCTCAATCATATTGATAACATAAAATTGAAGAAATTCGTGGATAAAAAGATTTCACACCAACTATGCTAAGTAGTGCATGAATGACGTTCTCACATCTAGTGTTACTCAAGTAATTTGGAGTTTTAAAGAGCATAGTCATATTGATATTTGTATCTACATAAATTCAACTAACCTTCCGAAGAAAAATTATTAGTTTTAAGGTAGAGCCGACACAAACTTCTGTCGCCTTCAATGTATACAACACACATTGGGTTTAATCGGCCTTGAGATTAAACAAATACCCCAACATTAGTCAAATAATGTCTACAAATAAGGGATCGAAACAAAGTGCTAACGGGAAAAATGAGAGACTAACATCAGTTCTACAAAGAAAATACCCTATATGTATCAAAGTTTGTTAACCAAACATGTATTCAAATTAAAAAGTCATCAACTTAACACAAAAATGTAAAAGAACCCAAGTTAAATCAATATTTGCATAGACAAAACTTATAAGAGAATTTTGTAATTATTAAATACCTTTAAAATCACTATTAGAGATTTAATTGCATGCCTCGTTAAAAACTACGGTAGAGGACGAAATCACCGCATTAATGTAGATATTTCTTTGGATATGTAGCAATTCAATGAAGTTTACACTTTGGTGGTGATACGTTCCATCCAAGTGTTGTTCGATTGATTATTTTTTTAAAAGGTTTCGGTTTTCATTGGAGAAACCGAGAGGGAGCGTTTCATTATATTCATTATCATTCGAAATCCAAGACCAACTCGCCCTCCGCTTTACGGGAACTCAATACAACCTTAGATTTATCTATTGGACGGAGAAACCTTGATACTAAATATGTAGTTTTTAGTGTTATTTATTATATAACGTGACATCCAAATGTTTTTTTCTTCTTCTTAATTTTCATGTATTTTAACCAAGTTTATATTAGCATTAAGACGATCAACCGCATTTCTAATTTATAGTGTTATCCTTTTGTAGCAGCACATAATTAACATAGTCAATTACTACTCATCAAAATCGGCCAGTACCACAAACCACCCGATATCACTTCTTTCTCCACCACCACCATTTTCCATCCCTCGTAGAATATTGGGCACACTTATAACTTTTGATCCCACACGTCATGTATAAAGTTTAGATTTAACAAACTTAGGTCGTCAATTAATTTATTCAACTATATGTTTTTTGTTAATACTTGAAAATCATGCGTTTAACGGTTACCAAAGATAGCAAAGTGGTACCAAAAACAACCATTTTGTCTTATATAATTTGGTATCATCCCAAAAGTATTTGTTATCCGCCTTTTTTGATCGTGTCAAAAACAACCAACTATACTTTTCACAATACAATGTTACCCGTCATGTAAAAAAATTTATTATTTTTGATTCAAAAAGAAAAAACCAATACCACCGCCATTAAAACCATCCAGTAGCCACTATTTCTTCCACCAAAACTAATGTTACCGCCTCCACCACTTAGTAACACCTTCCACCGCTTCCACCACTTACTTCTTCCTCTACTACCACCACCACCACTAATATCTATTGAAATAATTTTTGTCAAAATTATTATTTATTGATGGAGATATGTATTAATATTAATTAAGGGATATTTATGATGTAAAATTAATAAATCATTTATCATGAGAAATTAATGAGACATCAATTAATAAAACACTTATACTAATTAATATTTAAGTTGAACAAACCATAACCATAGATTTATTTTCTCTCTAGACAAATCATTTATACTAATTAATAAAACACTTATACTAATTAATATTTAAGTTGAACAAACAACCCTTTGTTGATTTATCTTTTCTATCAATTCCAACCAAGGTGGAACAATGGTTAGAGGCCACTCTTATGACACAATAGGTCATGAGTTCGAACCTCCCCATTATAACAATATTGGAATGAACACCACGTGTGCGACTTGTAGGGTGTGGCACGGAGAACCACGACCTTTGATTTATCTTTGCCAAGGATAAATCCTGACCACCACTCAGATAGGCAAAGTTAGCTAAACTCTGCTTTATACTATTGATAGGTCAATTAACAAATCAATTTAGCGTGCACTCCAAACAATCTATCAATCAATCATGAATGAATAAACATTCCTATTAGTAAAAACAATCGATAATCGTGTGAAAAACCTCAAGATAGAATTGAAACAAAACTCAAATCATATATTAAGAACTAGGAATTCATCCTCAATCAAAAATAAAATTAGCTACTCATGTTTTTGAAATTCACACAAATAATAATTAAAAGGAGAATTTTCAAAAGTTCACACAAATAATTAAAAAGAAGAATCTTAGAAAAGCTATCAAAAACACAAGTGATGTGTGTGTAGAGAGGTGTGTAGAAGTTGTAGAAAACTTCTCTATTTATAGGCTTCAATATTCTCCAAATCTTCCAAGGAATAGAATCCTTTTTCTTTTGCAATTCAATTTCCAAATCCAAGCTTTTCTCAACTCTTCCACCTTCTCTTTCCAAATTTGAGTCCAATTCTCCATCCAATTCCTAGCCCAAGTCTTCACACCCATGAGAGAAGTCCATAGAAAAATTCCAGAATTTTTGCTCACGGAAAACTTGGGATTGTGGCCGGAAAACGTCACCGCCGGTAATCTGAGATTCTTCTCCGGTAATGGAATATTCCGTCAAGATTCTCGTTTCTAGTTAACTGTTGACTAACGGTCGTTAATTGTTGACCGGGTCAAGGTCTAAGTCATCGAGTCGAACAAGTCGATTCTTTGAGTTTGGCCGATCTAGCCGAGCCACTTTGCACGAGCCAAACTTGTTGCAAGCACAATCATTGTGCATGACCAGCCATAATGGCTATACCTTCGTAGCATTTTGAAATCAGTCTCGAGCACCCGTAGCTTCATAACAATTTCTCGCGATCTCATCACCGGCTCCTCTTCCTTCTAAAGGCGAAGCAACAAGCTCATGGCAACACCACAGAGTCAGATTTGCAATTACAGCTCAGAGCAAACAGCCCAGAGCAACTACCATTCCCAGCTGCTCCATCCTTTCACCTACAACACAGTCTCAATCTGAGCCCTGCAACACAATCATTGCAATGCAGCTACAGTGGCAACACTTTGCACACCTCATGACCTGTAAAACACTAGGCATACATCTATGCAAATTCCAACCTTCCCTGTACTGCATTTCAGCTTACCACTTCCCATCGTAACTCATCCTTTTGCTGTAATGTCTCCACCATCTCAAGCTCAAATTTGCCAAGCTCTCTCATTCACTGTCTCAAATCAGCTATTTCCTGCGACAATCACCACCAATGCCTTGCTCTCCATCTCTTACTTCATTCAGACCTGCAACTTAAGCTACTCACATCAGTTCTTCCCATACTGCTTCCCTGAGCTTCAATCCCACCACCTAGTAGCACATTCATTCCCGGGTTGTATTTGAGCTCAAGCAACCCTTGTTGATTCCATTTGCTTCTTCATCTCGTTGCTTCAACTCAAGACCACCTTTGCTCAAGCCGTCTCATTGAAACAACCAACACCACCGAAAAGCCATTCTTTGTAACAACAATAGTAGATTTCTATATCTCGGAACAACCAATCCCAGCTTCGTTTCGTTCTCGATTTCAATCTGCAGCCACCAGCGACACCAGACCACCATTAGCCCCTCTTCCTTCAACTCAGAACAAAATATGAGACTCGACCCATTGCTCATTGAACTCAAAAGCCGTAACCCCAGGCTGTAATTCATCCTCTAATTCAATCAAGCACCACCATATGGCTAAAACCCATCTTGGTTCTTCAAACCGGAGCTCAATCTCCACCTTTTCTATCAATTCACCCCATCCTATCTCTACAGATCGATCCCTAATTTCTTCATACGCAACACCCATTTTCATCGAACTTCAAGAATGGCACAAGAAACTCGATTCCATCTCTCGATCTACTCTCTCGAGCTTCAATATCTCGGTTTCTCGATCTTGATTTCGGTTGCATCTCTCATGAACTAACGGAAGCGAGTTCATCTCCTTGATCACTCGTTTCTTGCATCATCTCAGTCGATTCTCACTTCCATCTCTCGGTTTAACCAAAGCAATGGCGCTCTCTTCTTCGGTTCGGGTGTAGGGAAAATCGAGTAAATGGCGAAATGAGACGAGTTCTCTCGATTTAGGTGAAGGTTAAATGGGGCGGATTCGGGTCTAGGTGTGGGTGTGGGTCTATGGGTTTGGGTTTATACATCCATTTTACCGGTGATAATAGCACTACATTTACGGATAAGGGCTACCCAGGTTTGGCAGCCCCTTAACTTGAACCCATCCTTTCTTTAGTAATCCTCTAATAGAGAGTAACCCTTAACCTTGGCTGGGTTCCAAATAGTGATCGCCCATGAAATGACAATTTTGCCCTTTTGGCTCAAAATAGAGTAACTTCTTCTTCTTTTCCTCCGTGTGACTCCAAAGTAGCTATAAAACTCAAAAACAAGCGTAAAATACATAATTTATAAGAAAAATAGCAAAGAAAGCATAAACTACTAGATAGTAAATTAGGTGTATTCTACACCTATCAAATTCCCCCACACTTAGACTTTGCTAGTCCTCGAGCAAATCAAACTAAAAACTCACAATTTCAAAGCGTTCAAGCGTCCTAAGCATCCAAAGAGTTATGAGGACATAGAGTTTCTGCATGCTAGTAATAAGAAGTTAGAAATACTAAAGAACATATTCTCGTTCTTAAATGTTGAGTGAGAAATAACCACACCATAATGAGAGAACGCGTGTTTGAGAAACGATCAATAAGCATTTCGCCTCGACTTCGCCTTACCAAAAAGGATTTTATGATAATTGCACTCAAAAAGACGGCTTTTTATGGTTCTCACATGTGTGCGAGGTAGGAATGAAGAGAGAATTCATGCAACACGTTGAATGGTGGGAAGGACAACTTCCGAAATATTTTTAAAAACCCACATCTTTTAATATTTTGAAAAACCATTTTTCGGACGATCTCTAAGAAAGGAAATCAACCATTTATATTGAGGATGAGATTACTTACTCACCTTCACATCCGATCGCCAATTATGATAACACCACTCTCACGGCATCCAATAGAAACTCTTCCGCTCCTCGTCTTGATCTTCATGGTCTTCGTCTTCGGTTTCAACTATTGATGATAAACTCTCGAATTTCATAAATCCTTGACAATTTTTTAACTCTTTTACCTTAAAAATCCTTGTCGCTTGAAACTTCCTTATATATTTTCCTTCCCCACGGCTCATTAACTAAAAATAAGAACAAATATTTCTCTTGTTTTTTTTTTTTTTTCTTTTCTTTTCTTTCCTTTTTTTTTTTTTTTTTTTTCAATTTTTTTTTTTTTTTTTTTTTTTGAAACAAGAGAAATTAAATACAAAAATAAACCATGGCCGTGGGAGAAGTATTTTATCGCTTGATTCTTCACAACTTGTATCGTCTTGAAATCATAAACTTCAAAAATTCTCACCTTTTAATTTTCTTCGCTTTCATGAATAAGTCTTCATACTTGAATATAAAATTACCTCATTGTATTGTAAGTCCTCAACATATATGTAAAATCCGCTCATTTGTATGTTGCTTTACTTGAATTTGAAATTTGCTCTTTTTCTTGTTCCGTTGCTTATAAACCTTAAACTTTTCCAACTTTCCTTGTAGATTTTGATGTCGTTCCTTGTTGATGATGAATGTTTCTATGGATCCGTTGTTGTCGTGAGAGAGAATGGTGCTAACTGCAAATCGAACTACAAGAAGGAAGCTTTCATCTATAGACGTCACCCTCATGATTGACAAAATTAGCACTCAAGAGATCAAAGAGTAGTGCTTCTATTAGTGGGAGGTTGGGTAGCTCACCATTCTACCGGAATTAACGTATGGTGACACACACTCAAAAGAAGCTCTTTAGTAGATGGAAGAATTAAGTCGGTGCCTCTCATGATATGAATACGGGTAGTCTCCACTAATGATTGATCAGCAACTCTAATAACGCATTTCTCCCCGCACCAAATTCGCATCACCGGCATGATTAAATCCATTATTTAACACTCAAACAAGCAAGAAATCCGAATGTAATTCTCTAACATTTCCAAGTTCAATTATGTCGGTCAAAATCTCTATGTAAACATACCTAGAAATATGCTAGTGACTCTAAAATCTTTAAAAGTTGGAGTTTTTATGTAAATTTTTTTTTTAAATTGTTTTTTGTTTTAAAAACATGCTTAACCACTCCCCCACACTTAAACCTTACATTGTCCTCAATGTAATTGAATCCTCCTAGTAAAGTCAAGGTGGGAAATTTTAACATGATAAGAAACAAGAAAAAGAAATAACAAAAAGCAAAAGGATAAGAAATACAAAACCGATGGGTTGCCTCCCATTAAGCGCTTGTTTTAAAGTCGACGGCCCGACTTAGCTCTTGCTGCACATTACTCCTCCAGAGGGAGTACATCTCGAAGTCCAATCACGTCCACATGCTCCGTTGGAAAGTTTTCATAATATGGCTTTAACCTATGGCCGTTGACTTTCAAATGTTGTCCTGTTTTGTCGCTAACAATTTCAACTGCACCATGAGCATAAACATTAGTAACAACAAATGGTCCCACCCAACGGGACTTAAGCTTACCGGAAATAAACGTAAACGAGTATTAAATAAAAGAACTTTTTGCCCCACAACAAAACTTTTCCATGAAATCATCTTGTCATGAAAAAGCTTAGTCTTTTCCTTGTAAATCCGAGCACTCTCGGAAGCATCATTACGTATCTCCTCTAACTCATGTAGTTGTAACTTCCTTTGTTTCCCTGCTTCATCATACTCCATGTTGAATTTCTTTATCGCCCAATAAGCCTTGTGTTCAAGTTCAACCGGAAGATGACAAGCCTTACCATAAACCAACCTATATGGAGACATACCAATCGGTGTCTTATACGCCGTCCTATACGCCCAAAGTGCATCGTTGAGCTTAAAGCTCCAATCTTTCCTCGTGGTATTCACCGTTTTCTCAAGAATGGACTTGATCTCACGATTCGAAATTTCTGCTTGTCCACTAGTTTGTGGATGATAAGGCGTACCAATTTTGTGTGTTATGTTGTACTTCTTGAGGAGAGCGTGGAAAGCCTTCTTGAAATGTGAGCCTCCATCGCTTATCACCACTCTTGGTGTACCATGCCTATTGAATATATTTTCCCTTACAAAATCACAAACAACTTGAGAGTCATTAGTCTTGGTGGCTCTAGCTTCCACCCATTTCGAAACATAATCAACGGCAAGAAGTATATAAAAGTTCCCATTCGAATTGACAAAAGGGCCCATAAAATCAATACCCCACACATCAAAAATCTCAACGGCGAGAATTGGTGTGAGTGGCATTTGATTTCGAGCACCTAGATTGCCCGTTCGTTGACATCTATCACACGATTTACAAAAAACAT
Source organism: Papaver armeniacum (assembly GCA_023531295.1). Taxonomy (NCBI): domain Eukaryota; kingdom Viridiplantae; phylum Streptophyta; class Magnoliopsida; order Ranunculales; family Papaveraceae; genus Papaver; species Papaver armeniacum. The sequence goes on from JAJJWW010011662.1 coordinate 171,913, forward strand.
ATGAATCTTCAAACAAGGTGGGCCAATAAAATCCACTCTCGAGAACTTTGAGAGCGGTACGTTTAGAACCAAAGTGACCACCACATGCAAAAGTGTGGCAAAAGGAGAGGATGGATTGAAATTCGGAATTAGGCACGCACCTTCGCATTATTTGATCAACGCCATATTTCCATAAGTATGGTTCATCCCACACATATTGCTTAGCTACCTTCTTAAGTTTCATCTTTTGGAAATTAGACATTGTACTAGGTACTTTCCTTGTCACCAAGTAATTCACTATATCCGCATACCAAGGTGTTGATTCTTCCATGGAGAAAAGTTGTTCGTCCGGAAAGCGGTCATGTAATGGAAGTTCCTCTTGAGACATAACAAGTCTACTAAGATGATCCGCAACGGTATTCTCCACACCCCTCTTATCACGAATTTCTATGTCGAACTCTTGTAACAATAGGATCCACCGGATTAATCTTGGCTTAGCTTCTTTCTTCTTTATTAAGTGTCTTAGTGCGGCATGATCGGAATACACAATAACCTTTGTACCCACCAAGTATGATCGAAATTTTTCCAAAGCAAAAACTATAGCCAATAACTCCTTTTCCGTGGTAGAATAATTGATTTGTGCATCATTAAGGGTCCTAGATGCATAATAGATAACATGGGACAACTTGTCCACCCTTTGACCCAAAACGGCTCCAACCGCATAATCACTAGCATCACACATTAATTCAAATGGAAGATTCCAATCCGGTGATTTGATAATCGGCGCACTTGTCAACATATCCTTTAATTTGTCAAAAGCATCCTTGCATTCCTTGTTGAAGTCGAAAAGTACCTCCTTTTGTAATAACTTGCACATCGGCATGGAGATTTTGGAGAAATCCTTGATAAACCGCCTATAGAAACCTGCATGGACAAGAAAAGAAGGAGTTTCCCTCACCGAAGTGGGATATTGTAAGTTTCTTATTAAATCTATCTTTGACTTGTCCACTTCGAGCCCTCGAGAGGACACAATGTGACCAAGTACTATGCCATGGTTTACCATAAAGTGACATTTCTCCCAATTAAGGACAAGGTTTGTGTCTATGCATCGTTTAAAAACTAGTTCAAGGTTATTTAAACAACCATCAAAAGAATTGCCATAAACACTAAAGTCATCCATAAATACCTCGATGATGCGCTCCACATAATCCGAGAATATACTCACCATGCATCTTTGAAAAGTAGCCAGCGCATTGCAAAGGCCAAACGGCATCCGTCTATATGCAAACGTTCCAAATGGACAAGTGAAAGTGGTCTTCTCTTGGTCCTCCGGTGCAATAACAATTTGGTTGTATCCCGAATAACCATCCAAGAAGCAATAATAAGAATGCCCCGCTAACCGCTCCAACATTTGATCAATGAAAGGTAAAGGAAAGTGATCCTTTCGGGTTGCGGAATTAAGCTTTCTATAGTCAATGCACACTCTCCAACCGGTTTGAACTCTTGTAGGAACAAGTTCATCATCTTGATTGCGAACAACCGTAACTCCGGATTTCTTTGGTACCACTTGAACCGGACTAACCCACTTGCTATCGGAAATTGGGTAGATTACCCCACACTTAGCAATTTGAGTATCTCTTTTTCACAACCTCCATCATGGGAGGATTAAGCCAACGTTGAGCATCACGCACGGCCGCGTTCTCTTCCATTAGAATCCGATGCATGCACATGGATGGACTAATGCCCTTGATATCCGCAATTGTCCACCCAATAGCCGTTTTGTGCTCTCTCAAGACTCTAAGCAAACGGTCTTCTTGTACCGGTGTGAGGTTCTTAGAAATAATCACCGGAAGCTCATCTCCATCTCCCAAGAAAGCATACTTCAAATGGTTAGGAGCGGCTTCAATTCTAGTTTGGGCGCCTTCACAATAGATGGTACAAGTACTTCATCATTCACGGGTAAAGAAATATATGAAACATTACCCTTTTTAGCTTCTCGTGATGTCTCCAAGGCACCACACATCTCCACCAATTCATTGGAGATTTCAACATCCAAGTTAGACAAGCCGTGGACGTCCAATTCAATGCTCTTTTGCAACACCACATCAAGTTCATCCTCTCGATTCAATTCCACCATTTGTTTCGCTAATGAATCAACCACATCAATGGAGTAAACGGAATGCACATCACTTGGGTAGCGCATGGCTTCAAATATATTAAAGTGTATTATCTCCTTGTCGAATTCCATAGTGAGTGTACCCTTATCAACATCAATCTTCGTCTTCGCGGTCTTCATGAATGGCCTCCCAAGAAGTAAAGAAGTAGATGCTCGGTTCTCATTGTTGTCCATATCCACCACAAAGAAGTCCACCGGAAAAATAAGCTCATTTACTTGCACTAGCACGTCTTCTACAAGTCCCTTTGGATATATGTTCGACTTGTTTGCTAATTGGATAATAACTCTCGTCTCTTTCAAAGGTCCAAGATTCAAGGAGTCATATATTTTGGCCGACATCACACTAATGGAAGCACCCAAGTCAAGTAAAGCATGTTCAAACCTTTGCTTACCAATAGTAATTGGCACCGTGAAACCACCGGGATCCGTGCACTTTGTAGGCATCTTCTTCAATAGCATAGCCGATGCACTCTCACCAACTTTAGTAATTTCATTATCAAGCAACCTATCCTTCTTTGTACATAATTCCTTCATGAACTTCGCATACCGTGGCATTGTCTTGATAGCCTCAATGAATGGAATGTTGATTTCAATCTTCTTGAAGATATCCATAAGTGCCTTGTCTTGAGCTTCTTTCTTGGATTTAGCAAAACGACTAGGAAAAGGAGGTGGAGTAGTGAAAGTAGGAACCGGTTCCTTAGATTGGTCGTTTGGTGTGGAGTTCTCCTTTGGTGCGGTTTCCTCCTTATCTTTGACTACCTCTTCAATAGCTTCTTCATGATGACTTGGACCATCCACTTGTCTTCCACTCCTTAAAGTAACCGCATTAACATTCTCTCTTGGATTCACAAATGGTTGTGAAGGAAGTTTTGTGGATGCTTGAGATTTTAATAGGTTCACATCGGTCGCCAATTGTCCCATTTGAGTTTGTAAATCCTTGATGGCCGAATCGGTCTTTTGTTGGCTTTGTTGGAACATAGAAGTAAGACCTTGCACACCTTGCATTAACGCATTGAGCTTGTCATCATTCAAAGAATCACGCTCCTTGACTTGTTGTGGTTGGAATTGTTGAGAACCACCTTGTTGTTGAGGTTGAAAGCGTGATTGTTGAAAACCTCCTTGTTGCGCATATGGATTAGGAGCCGCCGCTTGCTTATTTGCATAACTAAAGTTAGGATGATCCTTCCACCGGGATTATAGGTATTGGAGTATGGATCGTACCTTGGCCTTTGATTTGGATATAAAGCATTCACTTGTTCGGTCTCACCATCCGGAATAATTACCATGCCATTCTTTGCATCATTATCTCCATGTTACTCATCCTTTGATCAAGATGTGATGATGTATCACTAACTTCATGCACTCGCCTAACTATTGGTTCATCCCTTGTGTAGAATTGTTGCGAGTTTGCCGCCATACTTTCAATCAACTCTCTAGCTTCGGTCAAAGTCTTGTTCATTAGTGCACCACCACCCGAGCGTCAAGAAGAGACCTATCACTTGGGTGGAGAGCTTCATAGAAGTATTGGAGTATCATAACATCACTAAATTGATGGTGTGGACAGCCTTGCCACCAACCTCTTGTATCGCTCCCAACATTCATACAATGATTCTCCCACTTGTTGTTTCAATCCACAAATCTCCTTGCGAATTTGAGTAGCTTTGGATGCGGGAAAATATCTCTCGAGGAAAAGTTTCTTCATCCCATTCCATGTTGTGATACTTAGGAAGGCAAATAATATAACCATTCCTTAGCATTGCCCGCCAAAGAAAACGGAAAGCTTTCAACATTGCTCCATCCGCATTAGTCTCCGGTGGAAGCATAGCCATAACTATGGCATAGAAGTCCATAAGATGTTTGTTTGGGTCCTCATTCACCATGCCATGGAACTTTGGTAACTCTCTAATCAACCCGGCTTGATCTCGAAGGTTGAATTAGTTTGGATACACCATTGTTGTGTATCAAGCTTGTGAGAAGCTAGGTCCTTTAGTGTACGATCAGCCATTGTTTCTTCCTCTTTGTCCGAATCACTTGATGAAGAAGGAGAAAGTGGAGTGTTAAATACGAATGAAATCCTTTAGTTGAGTCTTGGGATCGAAGACGTATTGGACTCGATGTCCGCCCTCTTTAAGCATTCACCAAAGGTATAGCACTGAAATAAGATTCTCGAAAACTAAGTTAGATACGGTAAAGAATCTAACAAAGCAAGAATAAAGCAAAAAATAAAAATAAGAACAACTAAAAATCGCCGTTGCTCCCGGCTTGGCGCCAAAATTTGATGCGTGTCGTAGGTGCAATCAAATTAATCAATGTTTCCACTCAATTAAAAATAATATAATGGAAGTCAAGTTCGTTCCCACGAGGAGCAAGAGATCTTAGTTGTAAAAGTTGTCACGAAAGGGGGGGTGTAAAAAGCAAAAAGGAAATAAACAAAGCAATTAAAATCGAAAGTTGAAAACAATAAGAGAGACAAGATCACGGAATCCTTCTTCATTGCAAAACAATGATTAAAGTTATGTTCTTTTCTACTTGTTATTAGTCACAGATTATCACCAACCGTAGGATAGCAGGTCCGCTTAGCTAGCCCCAAAAAATCCCTAATTTCACTGAGTAACAGGTCCGCTTAGTTATCAGATTCTATTCAAAAGAACCACCCTGAGGTTCGCTTACAAGATGTAATTCCTTGAATGCATTAAGATTTATGAATTTAGGTTTAGTACTAGTAGTTAAACTCGGTTCGCTTGGTTCACTTTCTAGCGTTGTTTCTACACACAATTGCTCCACGGAATCCCTCCGCAAGGTCTTGTGTTTTCTACTTGTGTAAAGTGTCGAGAACGATTACGTATTCCCTAACTTATACTAGATATAGATCAATTAACAAATCAATTTAGCGTGCACTCCAAACAATCTATCAATCAATCATGAATGAATAAACATTCCTATTAGTAAAAACAATCGATAATCGTGTGAAAAACCTCAAGATAGAGTTGAAACAAAACTCAAATCATATATTAAGAACTAGGAATTCATCCTCAATCAAAAATAAAATTAGCTACTCATGTTTTTGAAATTCACACAAATAATAATTAAAAGGAGAATTTTCAAAAGTTCACACAAATAATTAAAAGAAGAATCTTAGAAAAGCTATCAAAAACACAAGTGATGTGTGTGTAGAGAGGTGTGTAGAAGTTGTAGAAAACTTCTCTATTTATAGGCTTCAATATTCTCCAAATCTTCCAAGGAATAGAATCCTTTTCTTTTGCAATTCAATTTCCAAATCCAAGCTTTTCTCAACTCTTCCACCTTCTCTTTCCAAATTTGAGTCCAATTCTCCATCCAATTCCTAGCCCAAGTCTTCACACCCATGAGAGAAGTCCATAGAAAATTCTGGAATTTTGCTCGCCGGAAAACTGGGATTGTGGCCGGAAAACGTCACCGCCGGTAATCTGAGATTCTTCTCCGGTAATGGAATATTCCGTCAAGATTCTGTTCTAGTTAACTGTTGACTAACGGTCGTTAACTGTTGACCAGGGTCAAGGTCTAAGTCACCGAGTCGAACCGAGTCGATTCTTTGAGTAATTGGTGATCCTAGCCGTGCCACTTTGCACAAAGCCAAACTTGTTGCAAAAGCACAATCATTGTGCATGACCAGCCATAATGGCTATACCTTCTGTAGCATTTTGAAATCAGTCTCAGAGCACCTGTAGCTTCATAACAATTTCTGCGATCTCATCACCAGCTCCTCTTCCTTCTAAACTGAAGCAACAAGCTCATGGCAACACCAGCAGGTCAGATTTGCAATTACAGCTCAGAGCAAACAGGGAGGAGCAACTACCATTTGTTGCTCCATCCTTTCACCTACAACACGGTCTCAATCCGAGCCCGCAACACAATCATTGCAATGCGGCTACGGTGGCAACACTTTGCACACCTCATGACACAGTAAAACACTAGGCATACATCTATGCAAATTCCAACCTTCCTGTCTTGCATTTCAACTTACCACTTCCCATCGTAACTCATCCTTTTCTTGTAATGTCTCCACCATCTCAAGCTCAAATTTGCCAAGCTCTCTCATTCACTGTCTCAAATCAGCTATTTCCTGCGACAATCACCACCAATGCCATGCTCTCCATCTCTTACTTCATTCAGACCTGCAACTTAAGCTACTCACATCAGTTCTTCCCATACTGCTTCCCTGAGCTTCAATCCCACCACCTAGTAGCACATTCATTCCCAGGTTGTATTTGAGCTCAAGCAACCCTTGTTGATTCCAGCTGCTTCTTCATCATTGCTTCAACTCAAGACCACTTTGCTCAAGCCGTCTCCTTGAAACAACCAACACCACCGAGAAAAGCCATTCTTTGTAACAACGGCGATACTTCTATATCTCAGAACAACCAATCCCAGCTTCGTTTCGTTCTCGATTTCAATCTGCAGCCACCAGCGACACCAGACCACCATTAGCCCCTCTTCCTTCAACTCAGAACAAAATATGAGACTCGACCCATTGCTCATTGAACTCAAAAGCCGTAACCCCAGGCTGTAATTCATCCTCTAATTCAATCAGTACCACCATATGGCTAAAACCCATCTTCTGGTTCTTCAGCTGGAGCTCAATCTCCACCTTTTCTATCAATTCACCCCCATCCTATCTTCTCTGGATCGATCCCTAATTTCTTCATCGCAACACCCATTTTCATCGAACTTCAAGAATGGCACAGTAAACTCGATTCCATCTCTCGATCTACTCTCTCTGAGCTTCAATATCTCAGTTTCTCGATCTTGATTTCGGTTGCATCTCTCATGAACTAACAGCAGCGAGTTCATCTGTTCTTCGAATCCACTCACAAACCCAGCTTGAATGGAAGCTCCATCGGTTCCTTCTCATCAACTCAGAGAGCAGCAACGTCTCAATCCCTCATTCCTCTTTTCGGTCTGATTTCTTCACTGGGTTTCGATCTGCTTCTCTTTCTTTCATCTCATGATCACAGATGCGCTTCATCCATCATTCCCAATCTCGATTCAACAGATGAGACATCAAAATACCCTAATTCTATTTTTGGGGAAACCCTGAACGAAACCCTAATTCGATCTGCAATTTCTTCTCTTTTAATTCTTCTCGTCATTCATCTTTTCTCTCGATTCTGCTCTCGATTTCAATAACATTAATCAGCAGCCATGACTGCTTTTCTTCCTCACTCTGTGGATGAGATGTGAATGAGAGAAAACTCTCTCTTTTCTTGAATTCATGTAATAATGATTTGGGAAGAAACGACAATAGGGTTATTTGGGTGATGGATTCAGACACCCCACCGGCTTAGATAAGGGCCACTCAGATGGCAACCCCCTTAACCTCAGCTCAGCTGCATTTAGTACTCCTCCAAGTTGGGTTGCCCCTTAACCTCAACTGGGCTCCATATATCAATCGCCTGTAAAATGACCTTTTTGCCCTTTTGGCTCAAATTGGGTGATTTCTTCTTCTTTTCCTCCGTGTGATTCCAAAGTAGCTACAAAAACTCAAAACAAGCGTAAAATACATAATTTACAAGAAAAATAGCAAAGAAAGCATAAACAATAGATAGTAAATAGGATGTATTCTACACCCTATCAGATAAACAGAAGATCCTTTTGTCAAACTCATATCACTTGTTTGAAAAGAGTTGTTACCTAACAGATTTGTTGTTCCTTTACTGTTTGGAATACGAACCAAAGGAATTGTTCCAAGTGTGTGACTTATTACAAGTTGGAGGCGCAAGGATACAGGCGGAACTAGGTGAACTATAGGTTTAGTTGTTTGGTCTCAACTATACGAAGTTGGTTTAGATTTTTTATATCGGCTTAATCCTGAGAGTATTTAATTCTAGAAAAGGTCCCGGGGTTTTTCTGCATTTGTGGTTTCCTCATTAACAAAATCTTGTTGTGTCTTTTACTTTTCTATTTCCGCAATTATAATTGTTTTATTATAATTAGAAGAAAATTACGCAAACGTTAATTCCTATTTACTTGACAGCAATCCTATTGTGTTTGGTTAAGTCCGGACCTTTTATCAAGTAAACATACTTTGTTGTTGTATTGTATCGATCTTGTATCCATAGTTAATCACACAAGTTATATTGTTGTCGTATTGTCTTGATCTCGTATCCATAAACGATCACACGAAGTGTGAACCGATTAGTTGTATTGTCTCGACTCATAGGTGGAAAAGTTTTAGATTGAGGTATATTTGGGTACCTTCGTCTTTTCAATTGGTATCAGAGCAGGCAAACACGAAAAGATCTAACAATCTGTGTTTGGTGCGATCCAACCTATAAGAAATGAATTCGAGTTCTCATGAATCGACTTCAATTAACGTACCTCCAAGATTTGACGGAACAAACTATCTATGGTGGAAATCTGCTATGAGATCTTTTCTTTAATCATGAGACTTTACTACATGGCTATTAGTCGTCGATGGTTATAATTACCCGAAGGTAGAAAATTCGTAAACTGAGTTTAAACGCTTAGTGGATTTTTCAAACGAAGAAAAGGCTTTTGCTAAGCAGAATTCAGATGGTTTGAATGCTATTATACATGTTGTAAGTCGTGATCTACAACATCATGTATCAACATGTCAAACTTCAAAAGAAGCCTGGGATAATCTTCACATCGTATTCGAAGGAAACACATCAGAGAAAGAAGCGAGACTTCAAACTCTTGTGTCCGATTGGGAAAATCTTTGAATGGATGACAACGACACTTTTGAAGAGTTTCATACTAAACTCTCTGAGATAATCAATGCTTCTTTCTCTCTTGGAAAGACTATTTCCGAAAAGGATATAGTATGCAAAATTCTCAGATCGTTGCCATCTTGATACGATTCTAAAAAGCATGCAATCATTGAAGCTAATGATCTTTCCTCTCTATCAAGAAGTTCCCTAGTTGGAAAACTGAAGATATTTGATCAGGAGTATTTGTCTAAAAAAAAAGTCAATCTGGCCTACAAAGCCATAAAAAAGGTTCCGACTCAATTTTCGGAAAACTCCCAAGATCAGGAAGATCAAACTGCTGAAGATGAAGCTGAACTAAATCATCATTTGTCTCTTATTACTAAACGATTCAAGAAACTGTTGAGACACCGAAAAAGAGAATCATCTGTGTCAAAAGGAAAACATGTTCCTTCACATAAACATGAAGACACTTGGGATGATGATGATATTATTCCTCAATGCTACAAGTGCAGAGGGTTTGGTCATATTTCTCCAGATTTTCCAACTAAGGATACACAGTGGAAGAGAAATGCTTACACTGCCACACTTGATTATTGTCCCAATGAGAATGATCAAGTTAATGTGATATATCATGTTGTAACCATTGCATAAGTCTATGACTATGAAATTCTTCCAACTCTAGATACTCAAGAAGAGTTTACCCCTTCGATTTTCAAAGAAATGTTTCCATCTAAAGATAAAAGAACTCACCTTCTTGAATCTGACATCATTGGAATAAAATCATCGCTTGATCAACTCAAACGAAGTTTTCTGAATGATAAAGAAAATTTAACATGCGACTGGAGAAAATCGAGGTCTCTCAATGTTCCGAAAATGTACAAGTATCTAAACTCATTCTCGACATTAAATGTTGTCAAGATGAGATAAGGAAGTTAAAAGCAGAGAATCAGAAACTGAGAGATAGACTCAATTGCTTTAGAAAGCCATCACCTGGTATGAATGCATCAAAAGACAATGAGGCAAGGTTAAATAAATTTGTGGAAGTTTGTAGTGCAAGCAAAGAGGGCATTATCAAAGGCAATGTCCTGATACTAAACAGAGAGGGAGACTGTATAAAACCAAAAATTCAAGATCTAAGTCTAGATCAAAAATATCTTCTAAAAGGGAGAATAAGTTCTTCGAACATCAAGATCTTGCATCAAGATTAAGGGTTGAACCTAAAAGTTCAAACATAATGTCTCCTCAAATCTGTAAGAATGTTGAAACCTTCAAGGGTAGAAAATTCAACAACCTAACTGGTTATCATGGATCCTTACTTGTTACCCTCAAAAGTATACAGTAAGGATATAAATATAAATATTTGGATAAAAATATTTCTAAAAATAATTTTTCGGTTAAGAATTTAATTGGAATAATATTCTCAAAGATCTTGATAAAAAGTTCTCGAACTTATAAGAGGGAAGACCTCTTACTTCATTTTATAGAGATTTGATAGAATGTCTACCTCTAGCTGCAACTCTCGCAAAACCGAAAAAGTCTGGACTATATTGTTTCCTAACAAGAAACTTCGTGTCGAGTCTTTTGATGGTGATTCAGATTCATCTTTAGAACTTCAGCAAGATGTTCCCAATGAAGAAATCTCTTCGATCAATGATAATCTTCTCAAGAACCTTTCACTAAAATTAGATCTAATTTTGTGTGAAGTAGAGAACATGGAAAAGGATTTGCGAAAGGAAGTAAAGGGAGTCAATGAAAATTTTATTAGCCTTGAATCAAGACTAGTAATCATAGAATATGATTGGAATCCAGTGAAATCTTCTGATCCGACTTCAACCTTGAAGGAAACTCTAAAAGGATAAATTTAGAGTCTCAAATTTTTTTAAAGAAAATAAACATCAGTTTTTGATAATTGTATAAGGTCTATTATGAATAAAACTATCTTATTTATGAATAAAATTATTAGTTTATAATTTTTCTTGTGATAGTTTTTCGTTTACATAGCCTGTGCTTGAATGCTTTATCTTATTGCTATGTATGTTTATGGGATGTTTGATTTCGGTTTTCTTAACCTTAATATTCGATCTCATATGGTGTGAACCCTTATGGTTTGGGTGACATTTTGGTTTAGCAGGATTAAGTTCTAGCCCATGTTGGTAGGCTTTATCAAAGGATCATAAGGGGTTCTAATTGAAACTAATATGTGAAAAAGTCACAATATGTTGAATCGTTTGGTTTATCATAAAAGCATATGTGTTTCGAGGTTTCAACTTTTGCATTGCATTAGTTAAAACCGGTTTTCAACCTTTCTCTGGTAAAGGTTGGTTTATGTTGTTGTTATTTTGTCTTGCGAAAGGATGACAACATAATGGGGGAGAATTCTAACTTGAACTGGCGCTTAATGACATATGTTAAGGGGAGATGAGGATGCGTAATTTGAGGTAACGAAATTGTTAGTTAATCGTTTTCCTGTTTAAGAAAAGCCTGATTTTATTGCATATATTTTGCTTAACAAAATTTCAGTACAATTGATGTTTATTCCATTATTTGTGTATAGATGTGTGTGTGATTCAATTGTTTCTGGTTAAGAAAAACTATTGTTATCTTGCTTTTTGTTTGGTATCAATTGTTTTGGCTTACAAAATTTCGGTGCAATTGCGGTACTTTAATGTCTATGTTGTTTCAATTGCTTCTGGTTGAGGTAAATAATTATGCAAGTTGATTTATTTGGTTTGTATGAATTGTTTATGGCTTAAAAAAAGGTTTTCGGGATGAATTGTTTAGTCCAATTCGATTCCGGATAAGAGAAACTAAGTTAATTCCGATCTTAGTTAGACTTATCAAAGTGGAGGTTTCGGTTATTCAAGTCTAATCGAATGCCTTAACAAGAAATGCTAGTTAACTAACCTAGTACTTGTCTTGTTTAAAAGTGAAAGGTCTAAGTTATTATTTGAATAATTAGAACCTGATGAGAAAAATATAGTTAATTCTGATCTTTATTTTGGTCTTATCGAACAAGCGATTGTATTTGTGCAATCGGTTTAGCAAAGGAACTAAGGTGCTTAGTCGATTTTTGATTTGCTAAACTATTAGGGAAAATTGCTTCGGGCAATTGTTTCCTTGGTAACATATCAAAACAAAATTACTTTGTAGTTTTGGTTTTGATATTGGTTATCAAAAATGGTGTGTGGAACCCTCGTGCTTAACTCTTATAGGTTGCAAGTCTTTTGAGATTTGTAAGATCCTTTCGGTTTGTATTTTATTTCCTCGTACCTTTCTCATTTTTTGATAAAAAGGGGGAGAAATATATGGAGTAAACAAGTGATTTGGTATCACTTAGGAAAGGACATTGGTGCTTAAACGTTATATCTAACTAAAGAGTAAAGCATAAACTAAGGGGGAGTAGCATATCATATTGATACTTGTATTTACATAGACTACAAAGGGAATAACAAAGACGTGCGGATTGAAAAATCTACCTATCTTACCTTTAGGGGGAGTATTAGCTTTGTTATTATAATGTCAACATCGGCATTTATGGGTTGAATGTACACAGGTTATTGTGCTATTGAATTTGGGAATCAAGCGTATGTGTAATGAATTCTTGTAATTTGTTTATCCATATGATGTAAGAGTTTTGTCATTAAAATTGACAAAGGGGGAGATTGTTAGAAGATAGCTCGATTGAACCCACCAAGCGTTGGTATGACAAGTTTGGTTGTCATATTTTAGTGAACCAAAACTCATTTAAAGAGTCGCTTGATTATTTACTAGAGTCAACTTCGTATAGGTTAGCTTGAAAGTATTAGGATAAGAGACATTACAAGTATTACGTGAAGACTTGAAGTATGTGAAGAACTAAGGAGATACAACGACGACATCATCCTTCCACTTGAGGTTAGTAATATTTAACTTGAACTGTTTCATTCCCTAACGTATCTTTCAAGTCGTGCATATTGAAAACATAACTGCGAAGCTGTGAATGATTATACTCTAGTTAGACATAGTATTAAGGAATTACAATACAAAGTATAACGTCTATCTTTTGAACTTAGTATATAAGACATCGACATAATCGTATGAATGGTTTTGTGATTATGTATGGGTATGGGTGAAGATTTCATCCTAGGAAACAATTTTTTACATTTGTTTGAAGGAAGTACAATTCATAAAATTGTTTTATGAATCGAAAGGGAAATCGCTAAGCTTATTGGTATTGTTATTCATTGCAATCTTTGGATTACCAATATGTGTGTTTAGTATAACCGCTCATAACTTGTTTATGTATCTTGGTAAAACTATTCACAAGGCCTGAATTTTGCATTGGTATGACTTTTATTAGTGAAACCTATCTTAAGTAATCACCTAAGATGGTATGATCGATTTGTTGTAATTGGTATGACCAACTCTAGACATTGGGGAACCGATCCTAGTAAGAGGTGCAACCGATCACAAGCAAAGGGGAATCGATCCTTGTAAGAGGTACAACAAGTCTTAGATATTGGTAACCGATCCTATGACTTGTGCAACCGAATACAAATTAGATACCATAAATATGTGGTAACCGATCCTAGTACCTAGTCAACCAAATTTTTGAAAGATAGTGTGACTGATCCTAGTACCCATATGGAGGTAGAACCGAAACTTTTTTTTGGTAGAACCGTGAAACCCGTGATTGGTGATTTGATAGGATAATCAATCACATAGTTCTTGGAAGTCAGATGAACCAATTCTAAACTTGTTTGGAAGTGTGGCAAATCGGTTCCAAGATTGTTAATATGAAAAAGGATTTACAAAGTAAAGATGTCGACATACTTTGAACAAGTGCAATAACTCTTATCTTTTATTGTTCAAAGATATTCCTTAATAGCTAAAGGAGAATCCCGGATCGAAATAAATTGAGAATCTTTTAATTAAGGTTTTTAGTTTTATATGCTTTTAATTTCCATCAATTAAAACGCATATCTTTAGAAAATAAAAATTGGTAATGTGCATTTACTAATTGGAGATTTTCTACTGAGATTTCGGTCAATATTTGGACAAAGCATTTCCAGGAATTATGGAAACCGAATTTGGAAATATATTGCATATCTTGAGAATATTTTCGGTTTTGGAAATTTCTTGGTGTCCAAACTTCCTTGGTCTATAAATATTGAAGTTTGCATTTTGAGCAAACTAATCCTCAGAGCCAGCAAAACTACCTTGTTGTGTTGTTACTGTTGGAGCCGTCTATTCGGAGAGGAAAGTACCCTAATTAGGTGAAATCTCTTACGACCTCTCGTTTTAAAGATTTCTTTGGGATTGGGAAGCTCTACGAGTACCGTTGGTGGGAAACTAGATAATTGTAGTTTATTATCAGTTTTCGATTGATTTGGTTGACTAACGGTTGTTGAAATTTGATTGCACCTAGTTTGTTTATGCTTGGGAATCTTCTCTTCTGATATAAGATTCACTCAAACTAGATCGAAGTTTCGGCGGGGATCTTTAGACTGTTTGTAGATCTAAAGACGTCTTGTGATAATCCATTGTTAACAGACTCCGTTCTATGTGTGATTGATCACAAGAGATTCAAGTTGATTGTGTGCATGTGTTTATTGAAGATCTAAGAAGATTTGAAGACAAAGAAGATTTCTAATTTGAGTTCATAATCTTTGGTGTGCACAAAACTTGATCGGCTGGGGATCTAACTATAATCGGTTTATCTTTATGATAATCTTGATTGATTAGTTGAGTAGATCGGCATCAATACGTTTCTTTGTGATTCGAAATATTGATTGCATATTCTTGACAATTACTTTGGTCATTTTTGAAAAGATAGATCTAAGGACCCGACAAAGGAGTTTATTGGGATAAATGGAAGAGCCTTTTGTCAAACTAATATCACTTGTTTGAAAAGAGTTTTTACCGAACAGATTTGTTGTTCATTTACTGTTTGGAATACGAACCAAATGAATTGTTCCAAGTGCGTGACTTATTACAAGTTGTAGGCGTAGGGATACAGACGAAACTAGGTGAACTATAGGTTTAGTTATTTGGTCTCAACTATACGAAGTTGGTTTAGATTTGGTATAGTGGCTTAATCCTGAGAGTATTCAATTCTGGACAAGGTCCCTGGGTTTTTATGCATTTGCAGTTTCCTCGTTAACAAAATCTTGTTGTGTCTTTTACTTTTCAATTTCCGCAATTATAATTGTTTTATTATAATTAGAAGTAAAATACACAAACGTTAATTCCTATTTACTTGATAGCAATCCTATTGTGTTTGGTTAAGTCAGAACCTTTTATCAAGTAAACATACTTCGTTGTTGTATTGTCTCGATCTTGTATCCATAGTCAATCACACAAGTTATCTTGTTGTCGTATTGTCTCGATCTCGTATCCATAGACGATCACACGAAGTGTGAACCGATTAGTTGTATTGTCTCGACTTAGCCTGTAGACAATCACTTTCGGAGAAAGGACTTATAGGTGAAAAAGTTTTAGATTGAGGTATATTTGAGTACCCTCGTCTTTTCAAGTTCATAATGTCGACATAATATTTTGAACATGTGTTAAACTCTTGTTACTTAATGTGCATGTATCCTTGATACTCAAGGTGAGATCCCAAACCTAAATATTCCAAAATATCTTTTTGATGTTCAGAATTTATATGTCTTTAATTTCCAAGTAATTAAAGCATTAAGATGTTTAAAACTTTTTTTTTCATCCATGGGCATCTTCTTAAACAGATGAACTTATGTCACTTATACTTAAAACTAGTTCACCTAGGAATGCAAGTGATTTTAGGACAGTCAGTTTAAGTAATGTGAGCTATAAAATCATATCCAAACTTTTAGCTAGTAGGCTCAAAGCCATAATGGATAATTTTTTAAGTCCTTATCAAGTATCTTTTCTTTCTTCTAGGCAGATAACCGTTAATATTGTTACTACACATGAAATTGTGGATACTATGAGGAAAAACAGGTCCAAGTTTGGTCTTATGGCCTTAAAACTTGATATGTCAAAAGCATTTGACATAATTGAGTGGTCGTTTCTGATTGCTATTGTAAGATATATAGGTTTTCATGAACACTTGTGATGTATGTTTGAACAGTGTGAAACTTTATTCTGTTTAATAGGTCACTAGGTGAGATTTTCTACAGGGGGTCTTAGACAAGGAGACCCCTTGTGAGACCCCTTGTGTCCCTATGTTTTCCTAATTTGTATGGATGTTTTGTCTAGGCTTTTACAAAATGTTGAATCTAAAAGTGATATACATGGTATTAAGGTTGGAAAAAAATATCCTACTTGTCCCTCAATCAGTCATTTATTTTTTCTAGATGATTCTTGGTTTTCACTAAAGCTTTGGTGAGTTGCCCTATGAAATTAAATAACATGCTTCAACAGCTTAGCTGGTTTTCAGATCAGGACGATAAATCTGATATTGCTTTTAGTCCTAATACTAATGACAAATTGTTAAAATTCTTCACATTAAGAAATCATGACTGAAAATAAGTATTTAGGTGTACGGTCACTTATACAAAGGAATAAGATGAAGACATTTGGTCACCTAATCGATAACTTTGATAATAGACTTACAACTTGGAAGAGTAAACACCTAAACCAACCGGGAAGGACTATTTTTACTCAGTCAGTCCCAGGCTCTCTAGCTAGTCATCATTTTGCGGTATTCCCTACGTCCAACAGAATGACTTATAGACTTGATGACTCAATCCAAATGAAGTTTTAGTGGAATAAGAAAACTAATGGTAGGGGTCTTTATCTTAGGAACTGGGGTAGTGTTACCTAGCCCATTGTTTTAGATGGCCTAAATACTAAAAATACTAAGTATTTTAACACTTCCCTGCTAACTAAGTTAGCATGGAGGATGATCAATGAACCTGATTCCGGCTAATATCCTTAAACACAAGTGTTTCCTAAAAATAATCCTCTGTACTATCCCAATGACAAGTCGGGTTCTTGGGTGTTAAAGGGTATATGCAGGGGACTAAATGTTGTTAAGGGGAACCATTTTTGGGAGGTGGGTGATGGAAGGGGCATATCTATATGGAAGGATAAATGGGTCCTTAATAGGAACACTCTTGTAATATCCAGACTTGTTTTTGTGAGTTTGTAGCCTGTAAGTCAACCGATTGATTAAAATGAAGGTAAATGGAAGATGAAAGTCTTGAATGATCTGTTTGATAATGCAACTATAAGAGATATTATATGTAATAATATTAGAATACTATCTAGAGGGGTTGACTTTTATATGGAAGCCATCTTACAATTGCTTGTTCTCAGTAAAGTCTGCCCACAAAGTTGTTATGGATAAAATCTATGGGAATGACCAAACTACATTTCTGCGGAAGGCTTTTTGGAAAAGTAACTTGCCACCAAAAGTTAAACACTTTTATGGAAATGTTTAAATGATTCTCTGCCTATTAGGAGTAAAATAATTAGGTATGTCTAAAATGTTGCAGATACTTGTCCTTTTTGAAATCTTAAGGCTTAGTTTGGTATTGTTGCAGCTTTTGTAAAAGCACTTTTCTGTTGTGCGTTGATGTGCTGTGTTGTGAGAAAAAAATAGTTAGACGTTTGGTAAAATATTAATTAAAGTTAAAGCTGATTAAAAAAACAATCAAAGTGTGTTTGGTAAAATACTAGATTCAACCATTGCTGTTGTGGCAAATGACAAAAACAAACATATCTCTAAAAATAGTTTTATTCAATTTTATTGGGGTTAAAAATAGTATGGGATTATTAAGTATCTATTGTTGGGTTGTCAAACTACTAAAAGACGTTGGTTTGCAGTTGGTAATCATTATGTAGGAATGATCAATATGATAGGACTAAATGAGTGGATTGCAATCCGGTTTGTTGTCACTGGTGTTTCTGGTAGTGTTTCAACTGATATAATTACTCATGCATGGTTTTTGCTATTGCATATTTGGAATTAGGATGTGCTATGATATTTGGTGGTACTCATTTGCTGATGATGGATTTCATAAGAGGTTTACAACAATGTCTAGTTGTCTGGGTGTTTATGGGTGAAAACTATTTCTGCCGGTTTTGGTAATTTGGGGTGTGTGGATGAGAAATGAATTTAAACCCTAAACAAATGCACTGCACGGGAGTGCTTGTGATTCGAGAAATCAATCTGTACAACTCTGGCCTAAACCAAGAAAATGGTCGTTCCAGACTTGCTTCGGTCACAAAGCGAAGGAGATGGGGTTGATCTTAGGGAGGGAAGCGAAGAAGGTGTTGAGATTGTGAAGGTGTTGACTGTGTATGACTTGTATCAGAAAGCTGAACTGGCTTGCAGGATGTAAGCTATCAGTTCTGGTGTTTGAATACGATTGTATCAACACTTGGTTTTCTGTCTTGTCCCTTGGAAATAGGGAGGAGAACCTATTTATACAAGTCATTGAGCCTAACCCTCGTCTCTCGTGGGAAGTGGAGGAAGTGGAGTGATGGAGTAGTGGAGTCGTGTTGGTGATTGTCACACGATCAGGTATAAGCCCACTTCTCCCATCATTACTAACCGTCCATGTCTTCCTGACACGTTCTTGTGATGGCGCATTGCACGTTGCACGCTGTAAACCACCAGACTAGTACCCCAGTATGTATCCCCCAGTTTGTGACATGCTTGATGTCTCGATTGTGTGGATCGTGGGACCCACATAAGGTAGCGTACGGTGCTAGGTTAAATAACTAAGTTATTTGGGAAATCGATATTTATGAAATATCGTGTGTATTCTATGCATGTAATACATCGAATATATTCAGCATGTATGAAGCATCGCTATTTTAAGGCTTAACGGAGTAATTCACGATCAAGCGTCTTAAAATAACATCACGTCCAACCATCTTCAAGTGATCGTTTGGAGGTTGCATGGGCGAGCCTTGCTTTGGCCGATCACTCTATGTGGAAGAGTGGCGGACGGCGATCATGGGGATGCTTCATTGGTCGTTTAACTCCTATCCAGGGCTGCCCAACCAAGCTGGTAGAGTTGGACGGACGAGGTGATCTTATGACACTCATTTGCGACCGTTGGTGGAATTTTAGGGTTTTAAAGAGGTGCGCAAGCATCACTCTTCAGCTTGGTCGAAACCAAGCATGGGAGGTGTTTTAGGCAGGACCGACCGGGCATACGTGTAGACGGCTTGCCGGTGTATACGTCTGTACCTCACTGTTCCATGAAAGTGTGATCTAAGCCACTCAATTTGACAAGCAAAGAGGAGCGACTGAGATTGATTTGCAACAGAAATCCCATGCCGCAAAAGAGTTGGAAATCGCGCGACATGCCTACATTGGGCGCGCGTTTCGAGACGTCCTACCATGGTTGGCCTTGGTCGATCGGTCATGCGTGTAGATGGGCCCACGGTGATCATGTTGACATGCTCGGGACCTTTTAAGTCTACATCTAAACCCTAAGCTTGCGAAGATGGACGCTCGTGATCAATTAGCGACACATGTAACATGCCGCAAACCCTAATTAGGGTTTTGGATCGGTCGTGTGTACACGACTTCAACCTAACGGTTTGTCAAGTTATGCTCCTCCTTTGGGGAGGCCGACCATGTGGGGCCCACATTGAGCCGGTGGTGAGCATGTGTGTACCTGTCCCACGGTCATAGGCTTGATCTAATCCATCCAAACATGCAGGTGAAGTTGGATGGTCGTGATCAATTTAAGACACTAGTGGACTTTCCTGTGAACCTTAAAGCATCACGCCGGCCGAACTTCGAGCAAGCGTTTGCTCCTCCCTGGCTAGGTCGTGAGAAGGTCGGTCAGGTAAGTAGAAAGAGGGCCCGCCGGTGTGCAGGACAACGCTTGTCCAACCGGCCATGGGACGATCTATGCCGTCCAACCATGCTGGCGAAGTTGGACGGCCGCGATCTGTTTGAGACCGACATTGGCAGTCTTGTGCGCACGAGCTTTTCCAAGCTGCTCCACACCAGCCCAACCATCCTACTTCAGGCTAGCGTTTGGTGGTTGTTTGAGAGCATGGCGTGTGTTCGGCCGACCAAGGCATAGATGGTGGTCATTGTGGTGGTAGCCTGCTCCTGCTTAGGATCGTCTAGGCTGGTTAAATCATGCGGCCAACTTGCATGGTCATGATTGTTTCTGAGACTGACATGGACAGTCCAGATTTCCCTCAGGAAATATATTCAATCGGGCTAGTATAACACACCGAGAGATGTTGCTCAATCGGGCTAGTATAACACACCGAGAGATGTAGCCTGTATGGCTACTTCGTATATGCCTCATTATTGACACTTGGAGATTCGTGTTACTCTCAGCAGAGTAACACTCAGTCGTCATGCCGCACTAATAATGAGAGTTCTGCGGGAACAACACAGGAAATACAAGGCTAGTCATGCATTATAAATAATGCTAAAAATTTGAGGTATTTGGGATTGTTGCTACGTGCTCCATCCCCGGATGAATTTTGTGTATTTACTTCGCTGAGAATATTTGGGATTGTTGCCACATGCTCCATTCTAGGTGAATTAGTAAAGTGAAGAAGTATTCATCACTCAGATAGCTTTATCCTCTGTAGGATGTCAGCGTATTAAATTTGGCTTTTATAATTTTAGCCCTGAACTAAAATCCACCATCAATATGAAGTCCCCTGCCTAGCGCATAATGGTTACATTATTGTGGGGTAGGCATGAGATGGTGACAAATACACGTGAGAAAAACGAGATGAAGGGAGCTTACCCTGAAAAGCTTTGACCTACCACTAGCAATTTCCCATGTGAACGCGCCAGTGCAAGCATGGAATTTTGGGTGGGACCGGTTTCCTTCTTCGGGTATTTGAGCCAAGAAGGGAATAGAACTTGTATGCTCCTCTTCCAATAGAAAATCATGCATGTAACCCTGGACGAATGTGGACCCCACCATGTATATGCTTCTACCAAACGTCACCCTGTTGCACCTGTTTGATAGGCATGTGGGCCCGCCTACTTCGCTCAACCGTGGGACTTATCATACGCCTGCTTGATCGAACATGGGCTTGTTGTGCCTGCTTCGGTTAAACGTGGGTCCACTGCGTGCCTTCTTTGGTCGAACGAGGGACCCGATGTAAGCATGCTTGCTTCAAACACGGGCAGATGTGCATGCTTTGATCAAACACTCGTCCACCGTGTACATGTTTCAAACGTCGGCACTGTCCTGTGCCTGCTTTGCCCGTACGGTTGATGTGCTTGCTCGAGCGTCATCCTTGCTACTTCGACCAAACACCGACCCAGCTAGCTTGACTAAACACCATCCTTGCTGTCTTGACCAAACACCGGCCTTGCTGCATGCTTCGCTCGAACATGGGACCCATCGCGTGCTTGCTTTGCTCAAAAATGAACCTTGTGTGCTCAAATGTGAATGTGGGTCCTGCAGAGAGCGTTGAAACAGTTTTTGGAGCGAGCCGGTCCCGGAGAGCGTTAAAGCAGCTTCTGGAGCGAGCAGGTCCTGGAGAGCGTTGAAGCAGCTTCTGGAGCGAGCAGGTCCCGGAGAGAGCGTTGAAATGCCTTCTTCTCGGAGAGAGCATTGGGCGGCCTGCTGGAGGGAGCGTTGAGGCGGCTTCTTGCGGAGAGCGGAGCGTTGGAGGGAGGCGTTAGTGGCCTGCTGGAGGGAGCGTTGAAGCGGCTTCTTTTTTCAGTTTGGTTTCCCCTTGCGAATTACATGCTTCTTGATTGACCATCTCTTGTGCTGAAGAAGTTCTTGACTTTTGTACGTAGTGGTCGTTGATATGGTGAAGCTCTGGATGGTATCAATCAACGAGCAACAACGGTTCTTGGCAGCAGCTGTGATCAGAAGAGACTGGCAGGGAGAGGCGTGGTGGCAACTTGCATGAACTTGCCACCCTTTATACAATGGTAGAGATTGTCTCGTTATTAGAGGGGGAAGCTGGAACCGATGGCTTTCTTGATGTTTCTTCATGGAATAGGGAAGATGGATACAGTCCCCTGCCCACGAGTATCCACTGAACTTTCGACTTGATAGATGCTGTCACGCTAGGTTTATGAGGCCGTCTTTACGTCTGCTCACTTGAGTATATCCTCGTCTTTGGACATCTTGGAATCATAATGATAGCGTGCTTGCATATCTCTAAATTCACCATCTTTGAGATGGGCAATGCTAAGCAGTCCCCAGTCATACTCCTTTGCCATTATCATCTTTGGATCGTGTCTTTGAGGAGTAGGGAAGTTCCTTCATGCGAATGACTTAACTAATGATGAAGCTCTTGACATGGAGAATTTGTATGTACCTCTTAAGACCCAGGTGCAATCTCCTTTGGTAACGCAGCTACTTCTTCTACGGGAGACGAAATTCTGAAAGTGTCTCTTATTGATGTTGCTGCCGTCGAGCCAGACATGGAATATCTTGGACGTTGTTTCATCATTGTGGCAGTCGTGCATGCGGTACTGGAGTTGGAGTTGACGCGCATGATGTTGTATCTCGGTGGTTTTCCTCCTACAGCTTCAGCGAAACTTCTTACAAAAGGCTGAAGGTTGTATTGTCCGTTGGTGAAATATATGCTTCCACGAACATCGTGAGGCTCTTCATTATTGGCAGGCTTGATGTTTCTAGCAGGGCAGGTGCTGTTGCAACTGAGCATTCAGCAGCTTCACGGAGTTCAGAGGATGTCTGAAAGCGCTGGTTTTTTAACAAAGCATGATTGACAGGTACCGCCCTATTGATGCGCAATTACACCTTGAGGTTTCGGCTCCAATAGATCTCGAAGATGTCCGGCCCGCTCTCATCCGAGCGACATAATAGGCGAACCCTTTGTGATGATTTTAAGATGACAATATTCGTTGAATCTTCATAAACGCTTCCTGATGTAGTGCGGTCCAGACGAAACTTGCTTCTTTCTTCAGCAAGGGAGTAAATGAAGCAACAAGCTAGGCTAGACCAGGTGTAAAACGTCGAATGTAGTTCACCTTGCCCTTGAGGCTTTGGATCTCCTTCACGGTTCGCGGCAGCGGCATTGTGAGGATAGCTTGAGTCTTGGATTTGATTGCATCATGCTCATACATCCTTATCTGGTTGTAGCCGCTACATCCATCCATGGAGGAGAACATGCCGTGTCCGCTGGTAGCATCTACCAACATGTCTATGTTAGGTAGAGGAAAATCATCTTTTGGGCAGCATTCGTTCAAGTCTGTGGAATCCATGCAAAACCTGATCTCGCGCCTGAATTGCCTCGGAGATTGTTTGACCGGCTTGGATCGGAGATTGTATGAATGCTTACACAAGGTCGAGATGATGGAGATAGGCCTAGGAGATTCCTCATCGTCGATCTCATCAGTTGTGGAGTTGGTGCCATCTTGCAGCTGTCGTGGAGCGTCTAGCACTTCTTCTTGTGGCTCGTCGTTGTAGTTGCGTTTCGTTGGGCGGAGAGACTGGGTAACAGTCTCCCCTGCTAATTGCTAACATCGGCGTCGGTATACGGTCTTCCCTTTGTGGTCAAGGCTTGCCACAAAAGTTCGCTCCCTCTTAGCGTGAGCGTGGGTTGCGGCTTCACTGGATGAAGAAGAACGCCTTGTCAGCAAAGATGCATCGTGGGGCTTATCCCTCAATGATGCGAGTCGGTCCTCCTCCTGAATTGACGTCCACGTGGGGAGTGGGATGCAATGAACTTTGTCTGATCCTTCATGCGGAGCTTCTCTTGGTTCAAACAATTTCACTCCACATATCGATGCATAGGGAGACAACGATGCAGGGATACGAACGACTTCTTTATTCAGCATAGTCTTCATGCACTGGTGATATGTCAAAGGGAAAATCCTACTGTCATAAAGCCACGGTCTCCCCAATATCATGTGGTAGTCTGGATCATTTTCTATGACTTCGAATTTCACCTTTGACTGGACGGGCCATACAGATAAATTCAGGTTGACATACCCGTACGTGTTGGTTTGGTTTCCCTCGAAGTATGTCATTGTAGTAGGCTTCCGATCTTGCCTGGGAGAACCTTGGTTGTGCTGAGAGTCTTGAGAGTAATCACATTCGGAGACGCTCTTGTGTCGATAAGGGCCTCTTGAACTCTGAATCCTTGATGCGTGCGGTAACATGTAGGGAACGGTTATGACCTTCCTCTGGTTGATTGCAGCAAACGTCTCCGTCCCCTGGTTCTTCAATAGGTGTAAAAGTTCGCATAAACTTTCCACTAGAGAAGCCGCTTCCTGATCCGCCGGCCTCTGGTTCATAGTGAAACTATTGACTTGAGGAGGATCGTTGTGAGGATCAGTCCCCAGTGTAGGAGTCCCCATGACAGGACCGCTCATAGATGTCATCTTGATGAGGAGATAGAGTATGCCGTCTATCCCTTCTTTGATAAGGTCCATGTAGGCCCGCGCCGTTGAAGTACCTGCTCCGGGTGCGTTGAATGCGTTCCTTGTTGGCTCCAGGGACTGTCGTGGCTCTTGTGGCAATCGATCAGTTAATGTCTTAAGAAAAGTGAGTACCTCTTTCTGAGTTGTAGCCATGTACGTTTGTGCCCTTGCGAGAACTTCTTGTCTCTCCATCAAATCCACCATAGTAATAGGGGGTTGTCCTCCTCTGGCTCTAGTGATAGGAGGCGTCACACCTAATGGAATATCTCCTCTGCTCCATTTGGTGCTGGTGGTAGAGGACATAATTCCACGAGATACATTGATTGCATTGACAGGCTGCACGGTAACACCACCAATCGGGATATCACGCCAAGAGTGTTGTCGGCGCTGGTTCCGTCAGGATTGGTTGCTGATCCAGACCTAAGATCCACCATTTTTGAAATCAGAAAAATTGAATTGGTATTGAAGAAATTGACTTCACAACCGAGAGATTAATCTCCCACTGTGGTCGCCAATTGTTTATGGGTGAAAACTATTTCTGCCGGTTTTGGTAATTTGGGGTGTGTGGATGAGAAATGAATCTAAACCCTAAACAAATGCGTTGCACGGGAGTGCTTGTGATTCAAGAAATCAACTGCACAACTCGGCCTAAACCAAGAAAATGGCCGTTCCAGACTTGCTTCGGTCACAAAGTGAAGGAGATGGGGTTGATCTTAGGGAGGGAAGCAAAGAAGGTGTTGAGATTGTGAAGGTGTTGAGATTGTGAAGTTGTTGGCTGTGTATGACTTGTATCAGAAAGCTGAACTGGCTTGCAGGATGTAAGCTATCAGTTCTGGTGTATGAATACGATTGTATCAACACTTGGTTTTCTGTCTTGTCCCTTGGAAATAGGGAGGAGAACCTATTTATACAAGTCATTGAGCCTAACCCTCGTCTCTCGTGGGAAGTGGAGTGATGGAGTAGTGGAGTCGTGTTGGTGATTGTCACACGATCAGGTATAAGCCCACTTCTCCCATCATCACTAACCGTCCATGTCTTCCTGACACATTCTTGTGATGGCGCATTGCACGCTCCACGCTGTAAACCGCCAGACCAATACCCCAGTATGTATCCCCCAGTTTGTGACATGCTTGATGTCTCGATTGTGTGGATCGTGGGACCCACAGAAGGTAGCATACGGTGCTAGGTTAAATAACTAAGTTATTTGGGAAATCGATATTTATGAAATATCGTGTGTATTATATGCATGTAATGCATCGAATATATTCAGCATGTATGAAGCATCGCTATTTTAAGGCTTAACGGAGTAAGTCACGATCAAGCGTCTTAAAATAGCATCACGTCCAACCATCTTCAAGTGATCGTTTGGAGGCTGCATGGGCGAGCCTTGCTTTGGCCGATCACTCTATGTGGAAGAGTGGCGGACGGTGATCATGGGGATGCTTCATTGGTCGTTTAACTCCTAGCCAGGGCTGCCCAACCAAGCTGGTAGAGTTGGATGGACGAGATGATCTTATGACACTCATTTGCGACCGTTGGTGGAATTTTAGGGTTTTAAAGAGGTGCGCAAGCATCACTCTTCAGCTTGGTCGAAACCAAGCATGGGAGGTGTTTTAGGCAGGACCGACCGGGCATGCGTGTAGACGGCTTGCCGGTGTACACATCTGTACCTCACTGTCCCATGAAAGTGTGATCTAAGCCACTCAATTTGACAGGCAAAGAGGAGCGGTTGAGATTGATTTGCAACAGAAATCCCATGCCGCAAAAGAGTTGAAAACCACGCAACATGCCTACTTCGGGCGCGCGTTTCGAGACGTCCTGCCATGGTTGGACTTGGTCGATCGGTCATGCGTGTAGATGGGCCCACGGTGATCATGTTGACATTCTCGGGACCTTTTAAGTCTACATCTACACCCTCCGTCCAAGCTTGCGAAGATGGACGCTCGTGATCGATTAGCGACACATGTAACATGCCGCAAACCCTAATTAGGGTTTTGGATCGGTCGTGTGTACACGACTTCAACCTAACGGTTTGGCAAGCTATGCTCCTCCTTTGGGGAGGCCGACCATGTGGGGCCCATATTGAGCCGGTGGTGAGCATGTGTGTACCTGTCCCACGGTCATAGGCTTGATCTAAGCCATCCAAACATGCAGGTGAAGTTGGATGGTCGTGATCAATTTAAGACACTAGTGGACTTTCCTGTGACCCTTAAAGCATCACGCCGGCCGAACTTCAAGCAAGCATTTTCTCCTCCCTGGCTAGGTCGTGAGAAGGTCGGTCATGTAAGTAGAAAGAGGGCCCGCCGGTGTGCAGGACAACGCTTGTCCAACCGGCCATGGGACGATCTATGCCGTCCAACCATGCTGGCGAAGTTGTACGGTCGCGATCTGTTTGAGACCGACATTGGCAGTCTTGTGCGCACGAGCTTTTCCAAGCTGCTCCACACCAGCCCAACCATCCTACTTCAGGCTAGCGTTCGGTGGTTGTTTGAGAGCATGGCGTTTGATCGACCTACCAGGGCATAAACGGGCCCGCTGGTGGTCATTGTGGTGATAGCCAGCTCCTGCTGAGGATCGTCTAGGCTGGTTAAATCATGCGGCCAACTTGCGTGGTCATGATTGTTTCTGAGACCGACATGGACAGTCCAAATTTCCCTTAGGAAATATACTCAATCGGGCTAGTATAACACACCGAGAGATGTTGCTCAATCGTGCTAGTATAACACACCGAGAGATGTTGCTCAATCGGGCTAGTATAACACACCGAGAGATGTAGCATGTACGGGTATTTCGTGTATGCCTCATTATTGACACTTGGAGATTCGTGTTACTCTGCTGAGAGTAACACTCAGTCGTCATGCCGCACCAATAATGAGAGTTCTCAGAATAAAGACAGAAATACAAGGCTAGTCATGCATTATAAATAATGCTAAAAATTCACAGGGTATTTGGGATTGTTGCTACATGCTCCATCCTGGATGAATTTTGTGTATTTAATTCACAGAATATTTGGGATTGTTGCCACATGCTCCATTCTAGGTGAATTAGTAAAGTGAAGAAGTATTCATCACTCAAATAGCTTTATCCTCTGCAGGATGTCAGCGTATTAAATTTGACTTTTACAATTTTAGCCCTGAACTAAAATCCACCATCAACACTGGGTCAGAGTTGCTAATATATATTCTAGTGTTATTATTGGCCATCCTCAAACAAGGATTAGTACTCAATGGAAATTTTCTGAGAGGAACGACGCAAATATTAACTTTGATGCCTCCTTCTTGAAAGATAATAAATCCATTTGTAGTGTACTGATTTGATTTTCTGATACATGATAGAGTGTGGAGGGGAGCATGTATACCATGGATAAGGCAACATTAAGAGTAAACAAGGCACTGACACCTTTGGAAGCAGTGAGGTGGGATAAACAAAATGGAGTAGATAATCTGCATCTAGAGGAAGATTGCCTAAATATCGTAAAGGTACTTAATGATAGTTTACGAATTGTCAAATGGACATGTAATTGCTGATTGTAAGTATATGTTGGAAACTTTTAACTCTTAGAGATGCACTCATGTGCCAAGACAATTAAATGACATCGCAGATGCACTAGCAAATGAGCGAGAAGTAGTAGTGAGTTATGAAGTGGTGAACTTCCTAGATGGCTGAAAACTCTCATTAGGAGAAGTTGGATGTAATAATTATTTGATTTCTTAATAAAACTGATCTTTTCTATGTGCATCAATATCCGGCTTCCCACGAATGTGAAAAACCAAGTCAGTCTCAAATCGGCTTAATCTCTAAAATATTGAAAAACACTCTTGATCCAGAAAGCATGACCAATTGGATCTTTAATGGTGAAGGAAGAAATGCTCATGGAAATAGTCAGGGGAATGGGTAGTTTATGGATGTAATTTAATTTAAGTATTTATAATGTAATCCTTTTGTTTTCATTAATAAAAAGTATCTTTAAATTAATGTTCAAATCCAAATTAGTTTTACATTTCTCTAAGTTCCAACATTTAATTTAAAAACCGCCATCGCATTACATAAAATGTAATCAAAATTAAACCCCTGGAGATGAATCTTATACAATCTTATAGATTGAGAAAACAAGATTGGGTGGGTGTGAGATTGAGTTGAGGAAAGAGAGTGCCTGAGGATCGGCGACTGACTCAGTCTTTTTTTCTCTCGATTTCCTATACTTTATTCAATGATTGGTGTTAAGTTTTTACTGAATCCTGACATTGATGGTATCTAAATCTTGACATTAATGATGTCTGAATCTACTTTTTCTCATTCTTTTAACCAGTTTAGATCGACTATGGCTGAAAACAATTCTAGGGTTTCCCCTGCTCCTGAATCGAAGTCCGATGATTCTAACAGGGAACCTTCTACACCAGCTCTATTCATCTCTGATGAAGATATTGATGAGAGTTTACACAAATGGAAGTTTAGCTTGATTGGCAGATTGGACTTCGTCAAATTAAAATTTGAAGTTGTTGCTATTTCTTTAAAGAGTCAATAGAAACTTACAGGTACATCTCAATTGATCCCTATTGGTAAAGGTTTTTTCATCATAAAATTGAATAATGAGATTGATATGAATTACATTTGGAAGGGTTATTAGATTTTTGGGTCTCAAGTTCTTAAATTGAGAGAATATGAGCCTAATTTTAATCCAGCTAATCAGAAATCAACTACTGCTTTTGTCTGGGCTCGTTTTCCTGGTCTGGGTATGGAGTATTGGAAAGAAAAAATTCTTATGGATCTGGGAGAACGAATAGGTAGAGCTATTAAGGTTGATGAAGTAACTCTTAAGAAGGAGGTAGGATACTATGCCAGTGTTTTTGTGAAAATAGACTTAGCACAGCTCATACCAAATCATATATTGATTAAGACCAAATATGGTAGCTTTGAACAAGATATCCAAATTCCAAAAATTCCTAAATTCTGCAATCATTGCAAGGTGGTGGGACATTTAGTAGTTGAATGTAGATCCAAAAAGAAGGAATCTCAATTAGAAGAGAATTGTGTTTCTATTCCAGTGCAACCAAAAAATGTTTGGAGAATCAAAACTAAGAAAGTGAATCCAGTTGGTTTTGATATTTGTCTAACACCTACAAAAAAGGATGACTCTGCAACAGAAAATCCTGCAAATTCAATCCATATTTCTTCAGTTCTTGAACCTGTTATTCCTCCAGTATTAACTCAAGTTCCACTTGATTTATCCTTATCTTCTAATGAAATTGGTGAACATAGTGGTGTTATTAAAGAAATCCACAGAGTTGAGATTTTATCATCTATTCCAACAACTATTATTTATTCTAATAAATTTGATCATATTCTTTGAAGTGGAAGAATCCATGGACTACTCAAGCTCCGAGGATGGAGAAATTAAAGAGGTGAATACTTCTACATTACTTTATATTAGTCTTGTTTCATAGACTGTCACTATTTTGAAGCATAATCCTTCTTCTGACCAAGTTTTGATTACTAAACATACTGCCATTGAAAAGAAAAAAACCTCCAACTAAAGTTACTAAACCTGCTCTAGTAACTAGAAAAACTAGAAGAGAACTTTTGAAACCTGTGTCTAATGAGAGGAGTTCCACACCTCCCCATCCTTCTTCTTAACATGAGATTGATATTCTGGAATGTCAGAGGCCTTAAGAGACAAAATGCCAAAGACAAATTAAGATCTGTAGTTATTCAATCTAATCCTTCTTTAGTTTGGGTTGTAGAACCTAAAATTCATTTTAATTCTCAGAATAGAATAAAGCTTCCTGGTATGAACAATAAAATTATTCACAACACTTGTGATAACATGAAAGCAAATTTATGGCTCTTTTGGAATAACTCAATAAACACCCCTATTGTAATTCATTCTTCAAGACAAAGTATTACTGTTGAAGTGGGTGGAATGCTCATTACTGGAGTTCATGCTGATGTGTTGAATATTAATAGAAGAGAATTATGGAATGATCTTACTTCTATCATCCTCTTAAATAAACCTTGGATTATTATGGGTGATTTTAACACCGTTTCTACTTTAGCTGGAAAAAAGGGTGGCATATGTCCTCTTACTTCTTTTGTTACTGATTTTAATGATTGGATTAACAATTGTGGACTTCTACAATCTCTAAAAACTGGTCTCCAATTTTCCTGGTCAAATGGAAGATGTGGAAGGAAAAAAATATTATGTAATCTGGACAGGACTTTATTCAATTCAAAATGGCTTGAGAAGTACCCTGGTTGGAAATATAATATGTCACTGCAAGAGGTATCTCTGATCATAGTATACTCATTGGTTCTAATTCAGATCTTCAGAAGCCCATAAATTGTCCATTTAAATTCCGAAAAATATGGATTCTCACCCTGGTTTCTTGCAATTAGTTCTAGATGCTTGGAATGAAGTTTTTGTAGGTAATGCTATCTTTATCTTCATGAATAAATTGAAAATTTTAAAAACCATTCTCAAGAAGTGGAATTGGGAAGTTTTTGGTAATGTGCAACTCACTTTAAAGGAAGCTGAAGTGAAGGTTCTTGAAACTAATCTTTTGTATGATGTTGATCCTAGTAATATGGAATTACTCAATAATTACATTGCAGCAAGGGGGGTAGGGACCTAGCAGCTCAAAACTATCACACTATGCTGAGTCAAATAGCGAGAGTAAATTGGATCCAATATGGTGAAGCTAATACCTCTTTTTTTCACACCTCTATCAAGTTAAGGCAAGCAAAAAATTCTATAACAGAGCTAGAAGATAATTCATGTACTATTGTTACTAACCAGAATGAGATTGCTTTTATTCTTATTAATCATTTACAAAGTGAATTTGCTGAACACTCTGTGGATTTTGCTGAGACAATTTTAGATGCTATTCCAAATGTTATAACTGATGAAGACAACACTTTTTTGGAATGTCTACCTTCAAAAGAGGAAATAAAAAATGCAGTCTTTGATTTAAACTAGGATGGTTCACCTGGACCAGATGGATTCACTGGAATTTTTTACAGAGTTGCTTGGGATATTGATAGACACATTTTTGTGTCTAATTTGATCTCAACACTATATATTGTTAGTACTTGATTTTGTACTTATTATGGTGTTTTATGTGTGTAGGTATTTTTGGGGAATAAACATTTTTGGAAAATTCGACCCGAAAAAGTGTTAAAAGGCACCCCGGAGGACACGTGTTATTCGGACTCTCAATGTAGGATAAGGGGCACCTCAATTACTAAGGGGCACCCACATGATATTCACACCCAAGCATCTGGATAAGGGGCAACCTCATCTCCTTCGTTTGAAAATGATTTTTGGCGGGAAAAAGAGTTCTTTCAATGGCAGAATTTAGGGATCGCGTTTTGGGCAGGATAGAAAGAGACTCAATGGCTGAGAATTGTTGGGATGATTTGACTGGTATTAACAGGCCTAGTATGGCTTATTTTGTCGGATAAAATTGGCTAGATTCTCGTGTTGAAGTAATCAGGGTAACTCGGGTTTTGGTTAGTCCATTCCGAGTTGTGCGTACGTGATGAAGAGGTTTTCGCGTGCTTGTTGATTGTTTGAACACTTCTGGACGATGATTTGGACGTGTTGGGAGTATTTTGCTCGAGAAAACAGCGTGTGGAGTTATTTTTGGGAAGAAAATATTCCCGAGAATATTGTTCTTCACTGCCGAGTTATGAGAAATTATTTGGGAGTTTAATGCGATTTTGGAGGATCTGACGAGTATATATAGGGTGCAGGGGACTCATAGAAGGAGGAGGAGAGTTTGGGCGAGTTTGGAACACCACAGAGCAGAAAAAATCGAGTGCAGAGAACTGCCATTTCTGTTGCTGCTGAAGAACACGAAGAACATAAGACGCACAGGGAACAATCGTTCATGCTACAGTAGAAAAGACTGCCAAGCGTGGGTCGCAGAGATACAGCAACAGTTTATCATTGTCGTTCTCTGTAACAGATATAAGTGTTACAAACCCGGTTTTTATTGTTTTTCTCCCATTTCATCATTTGTGAACCATTTTTGAGCAATGAAATCAACTTTTGAGCGTGTTTCCAACATGATGAGCTAAACCCATCCTCTGGGGCGACGGAGGAAGCCATTCTTTCAAAAATTATGTGGTAATATTTACTTTAATTTATGCAATATTTTTATATGATTAATTGCATTGATAAAAAAATGAATTAAATGATTTTTATTAATCAAATGTGTTTTCTCTTGATGATGCATGCTTAGTTTTAGACTCTTGATGCGTTATACTTGCGACTAACTTTTGATATTTTGGAAATCTGATTTTGGCAATACTTTAGAATCAAATCAATTGTTTAAATTGCACGATATAAATTAATTTAAAACCACATAAGTATTGATGAATGGTGAAATCCTAGCTCCAGCCTCTCCATAATTTTCATAACATTTTGTATTTTGAGTTTGTTATATTTTTGCTTTAAAAATTAAGTCTAAAAATTTGCTTTCACAAGTCTCAACGAACTTATTATTACAACATCATTGAAAATAACCATCAATTTTTGGCGCCGCTGACGCGGACTTGTCTTTAGGCTAGAGTTTTTAGATTTTTTTTTTTTTTTTAGGTTTTTATTTGTTTTTGTTCTTCTTTACACTTTTGGGTTTTTGTCTTTTCCTTACAGAATTTGGAATTTGGAGCGAAAGAAATTTTGCCAAAGCTTTTGGTGAATACTTAAAGACTTGGAGTAAAAGGCAAAGCGAAAGGAGCGAAAGAAGAAGATTTTTTTTTATTTTATAAAAAAAAAAGAGGAAAAAAAAAAAGAGAGACATTTTTATTTTTATTTAGATATTATTTTTATTTTTTAGACTTTCCTTTTCTTTTGCACTTTATTTTTGGACTTTGGACTTTAAACTTTGGGATATTATTTTTAAACCCTACGGAAGGGTAGTTTAAATATAAACTGTGTGCAGAGAAGGACGGCGATTACGATATCGCCTCGGCCCCTTGGGTTCGTACACGACATTGGAGTCGTGGCCCGAGTCGACTACAACGGTTCATCCCCCGTCTGGAACGGGAGGTAAGTTTGTTGAAACACTCGCGAATCCCATGTCAGCGGGTTACTGTATTCCTTCGTTTGCATATATGTCGAGGAACTGAATACGGCTGGTTTAATTTCCTAGTAAAGGGCAAGGCCTGGCCATACAAGATAAGGGTTCGAATTTCACCACCGTTCTCTTCTTTCCCGCCTTAGGAAAACGATACTTAACGCGAACCTAAGCTTTAAAATTTGGAATAGAACGAGACCTATAGGGTAATGAGCTTAATAGGAAAGTCGTTCGAAAAATATTGGTTACTCTTTTAAGCATACTTCGAAGTTCATGATGGTTTCTGTGAGTTGAATGCGTGACTGCGCCGCCTTGTAATGCGGTGAGGCCTTGGGTATCAAAGCTTCACACAGCTTCCCTCGCCTCTATTCAACTTACTTTAACTCGGATTGATTTCAGAGAGGTTTGCTCAAATTGTAACGAGTTCCTTTTCGAAAGATTAGAAGCTGGTCTAGAAACAATCTAAGTGGAGCCATCATGCCTTTTGTTTGCTAGAAATCATTAGGTTTGCTGTGGTGGAGTCAGTCTTGTTTGTGTTTGCATAGAACTTCCTTTCCTTTTAGGATTTTTTTTTCTTTTTCTTTTGTTTTTTCTAGTGTATGCCCGAGGTTATTAGAGAACGGGCTTGGAAAAGAGACAATCTAGGTCGATTGATTAGTGAAAAACCTAGTAATTCTTCTTGTGGAAGCGGGGAGCTCGAAGACTCTTCTTTTGAGAATTTTTGTTTTTGGAAACTTCAGTTTTGAGAATCTGTCTCTTCGTGAGGAAAGTACCCTAGTACTTCATTTGTGCAGCGGCGATGGCAACTTTTAAAGATTACATGTTCCCAACTAGGACCAACCGAGCTTCGTGTATTAAATTGACAGCCACTACGGCTAATTTCGAGATAAAACCTAGTATTCTTCAGATGATCCCTATATTCTTAGGAAAAGATGATGAGAACCCTTATTTTCATATTAGGGACTTTGAGGAAATTTGTGGGATAGTTAGAATAAAAGACCTTACTGATGAAGTTTTAAAACTTAAGATGTTCCCCTTTTCCTTGAAAGATAAAGCCAAGACCTGGCTAAACAACCTACCATCTGAATCCATTGAAACATGGCAGGAACTCATTGCTGCTTTTTATATGAAATTCTACCCTAAGCATAAAACTGCAGCTGTTAGACAGAGAAAATTAGTTCCGGTGTGCAACAAGAGGAAGAGTCTCTTTATAGGTTTTTAGAGAGATTCAATGATATCATATCCCAGTGTCCTCACCATGGATTTGATAAGATGAAACTCATAGAGATTATTTATGATGGTTTAGACTATTCGACCAAAGCCATGGTCGAGTCTATGTGCGCTGGTGAGTTCACTAGTAAAAGTGCTAAGGATTCCTTTACCTTCTTAGGAGTTGTTACTGAGAAATCCCAACAGTGGGAGTCTTGTGTTGACCCCCCCTAAAAGACTTTTGCTTAATATAAGTAGCACTAATATGGTAGATACGAGTTTTGCGTCAGATGCTAAGTTTGCTGCTTTGTCTAGAAGGTTAGAAGCTTTGGAAATGGGTCAGTCTAAAAATAGGTCCCTTGTTGAACCTAATAGAGCCTCTCAAGTCTCTAGTTGTGGAATAGAACCCGATAACTCATTTTGGGAAGGTCATGTTAGTGAAGAGCAAGCTCATGCTGTCTATAACAATGCTAGGTTTGAGAACTGTCAGAAGTTTGACCCATACTCAGAGACCTACAACCCTGGTTGGAGAAACCATCCTAATTTTTCTTGGTCTAAGGGCCAGATTCAAGGTCAGTCTAGTAATTCTCAGCCTCCCCCAGGTTTTGGTTATACTTAGAACCCTTCAGGTCAAACCCAGTTTCAGAACACTTTTGAGAAAAAGATCTCTACCTTAGAAGAAGCTCTTACTATGTTAGTAAAGAACCATGATATGTTATCGCCTAACCACCTTAGCTTTCAACAAGAAACCAGCGAGAACCATAAGGATAATTCCCGAGACTCTTGCTAAATTAGAACTTCAAGTCGGCCAAATAGCTAAGTATTTAAGTGAGAGAGAAGAAGGTAAGTTTCCTAGTCAATCTCAACCCAATCCTAGGGGGTCCATCAAATATCTTTAGTTGGTGAGGAATCATCAAACCATGTGAACTCGATAAAAACCCTTAGGAGCGGTAAAACAAGTAGACAATAAGGTAGCCATGCCTAGTGAACATACTTGTAGTTCCACCTTCTACTTCCCAAGAGGAACCCGTAATCGAGAAAATGAAACAATCCCTAAGGAGTCCCAAGAAATTCCTGATATGACTACCTTTGTGCCTAGAGCCCCATATCCGCAGTTGTTATACCCAACAAAGAAGGAGTCGACATTCAACGAGATAATGGAAACATTTAAACAAGGTGAACATCAATATTCCGTTATTAGAAGCAATTAGGCGGATGCACGCTTATGCCAAGTTCCTTAAAGATCTTTGTACATGAAAGCGTAAGCTTAATGTCCAAAAGAAAGCCTTTTTAGCTGGTCAAGTAAGTTCCATTCTTGTGAATCAAACACCCCCTAAGTATAAGGACCCTGGATGCCCCACCATTTCTTGTGCGATTGGTAATCACATGGTCGATAAAGCTTTACTTGACTTAGGAGCTAGTGCTAACTTACTCCCGTATCATGTATACACCCAGCTAGGCCTTGGTAAGTTGAAACCGACTAAAATGACATTACAATTAGCTGATAGGTCTGTAAAAGTCCCTCGTGGTGTCATAGAGGATGTTCTAATTGAGGTTGATAAGTTTATTTATCCAGTGGATTTCGTTGTTCTAGACACCCAACCTGTTCAGGACCCAAATGCTCAAATCCCAGTGATTCTAGGTCGCCCATTTTTAGCCACAACTAACGTTGTCATCAACTGTAGGACTGGGATTATGAACATATCCTTTGGTAATATGACCACCGAACTAAATGTCTTTAATGTTACTAGACAACCTTTCGAGAATGATGATGTAGAAGAAGTGAATATGATTAGCACTTTAGTTCGGGATAATTGGTATGACATTTCTTTGGGAGATTCTTTAGATGAATTTGAGGAAACCATTCTCTTAGACCCAGATGTGTGATCAATCTTTAGAAGAAGCCCTTGAGTATTTTAAAGACTCTACGGACCCAGAAATCCAGGCAATAGTGTTAGGTCTTTCTGAGAATAATGATGACCCTAAGTTTGGGGGTAGAGAACTAGAAGAATCTCTTGAGTATTTTAAGGACTCTGAAGATCCGAAAATTCAAGCAATAGTTAGAGGTTTGTATGTGAGTAATGAAAACCCTAAGTTTGGTGGTAGTGATGGTTCTTGTGATTGTCATGTATCCCTAATTAGAGTCCCTAACTTAGTACTCGAGCCATGTGTGTCTGAGATATTACTCGAGTCTATTCAGACTCAGCAACCCGATCCTCCCGATCTTTTCGTCCGGGAGGTAAGCCAGTTTTAGAGACCCGTTTTTTCGGATGAATTTATTTATCAAGACACACATATGAAGCTCAATTATGCTCCCCAGATAAACCTAGTTGTCTTGACAGAAACCTTAGATGAGGATGTGCTCCTTCTATTCATTTTTCTGAACCATTGCAATTGTCTCATATTGGTGTTAGCTCTATTTGGTCTTATGGACCCACAACTATTTCGGATATTGGTGTATGACTTTGAAAGGTGAAGATCCTTTTTGAGGTATTTGATGTCTGGCTGAAGACTTTAAACTTAGCACTCATTGGGAGGTATCCCTTGCTCATGCAACACGGTAATATCTTTCCTTATCTCTTTTGCTTAAAATGGTAACAGTTTCTCCTTGTTCATGTTTTTAATTTCATCTTTAGAACATTGAGGACAATGTTAGATTTAAGTTTGGGGGTATGGGAGAAACTTTTTAGTTGCAATAAATAAAACTCCAGAGCCTAGAAATTTATGTTTATTAAGGATGGCACTAACCAATCTAAGTGGATGGAAGCATCTTGGTTATAGGAGTTGAGGAACCAATCTAATTAGATGGAAACATCTAAAGAGTCTATTCATAAAAGAACAGAGCTTATGTGTTAGAATTAAAAAAAACATGGTAGTTTCGCCATATCCCGTGATGGAAACATCGAAAGAATCCTGATCACTTCTTTTTTTTTTTTTTTTTACCATTGCTAGGGTGAAATAGAGTGATTGAGATTAAAAAAAAAAAAAAAAAAAAAAAAAATTGAGACCAGACCATCGAGACCAAATAGGAATAAATTCAATAAAGTCGACCACTTTGGAGACCTTGTATATGCCATTTGTGTTGACCTAGAGTTAGGATTATCACCCGCTGGTTCCCTTGTATATGCAAGCTGTGTTGATATTAGTCAGACCGGTATCTCAGTCCATTAGGATAGGTTCACCTTAGTCAACATCATCTACGTTTTTCTCTACGTCCATCTTCTTAATCTATCCATGTGATTGGTTGACTCGGTTTATGATGTCCGAAACTATATGAGTAGAGCTCTGTCACTTTATATGAATTTTAGTATGCTTGAGTGCAAACTCGTGTACAACAATTGGAATTTCGCATCAGGGTACTTCCTCCTGTAGTCAATAAGTATTCCAACCAAGGAGATTCTTTAGTGCCTTCCAAGGTTCTGCGTAGATAGCTAGGGTCTGGAGTAAAGGTTTTGTGGGTACACCTTTGGTAAACCCTCCGGAGACATCACTCCGCCGCTAGGGCCACCTAGCGGTTTAACGGCTTGATGCACGTGCTAAGTGTAGTCATTTTATTTTCTAGAATAAATTTGCTCGAGGACTAGCAAATAATAAGTTTGGGGGTATTTGATAGACACATTTTTGTGTCTAATTTGATCTCAATACTATATATTGTTAGTACTTGATTTTGTACTTATTATGGTGTTTTATGTGTGTGTAGGTATTTTTGGGGAATAAACATTTTTGGAAAATTCGGCTCGAAAAAGTGTTAAAAGGCACCCCGGAGGACACGTGTTATTCGTACTCTCAATGTAGGATAAGGGGCACCTCAATTACTAAGGGGCACCCACAGGATATTCGCACCCAATCAGCTGGATAAGGGGCAACCTCATCTCCTTCGTTTGAAAATGATTTTTGGCGGGAAAAAGAGTTCTTTCAATGGCAGAATTTAGGGATCGCGTTTTGGGCAGGATAGAAAGAGACTCAATGGCTGAGAATTGTTGGGATGATTTGACTGGTATTAACAGGCCTAGTATGGCTTATTTTGTCGGATAGAATTGGCTAGATTCTCGCGTAGAAGTAATCAGGGTAACTCGGGTTTTGGTTAGTCCATTCCGAGTTGTGCGTACGTGATGAAGAGGTTTTCGCGTGCTTGCTGATTGTTTGAACACTTCTGGACGATGACTGGATGTGTTGGGAGTATTTTTGCTCGAGAAAACAGTGTGTGGAGTTATTTTTGGGAAGAAAATATTCCCGAGAATATTGTTCTTCACTGCCGAGTTATGAGAAATTATTTGGGAGTTTAATGCGATATTTGGAGGATCTGACGAGTATATATAGGGTGCAGGGGACTCATAGAAGGAGGAGGAGAGTTTGGAACACCACAGAGCAGAAAAAATCGAGTGCAAAGAACTGCCATTTCTGCTGCTGCTGAAGAACACGAAGAACATAAGACGCACAGGGAACAATCGTTCATGCTTCAGTAGAAACGACTGCCAAGCGTGGGTCGCAGAGATACATCAACAGTTTATCATTATCGTTCTCTGTAACAGATATAAGTGTTACAAACCCGGTTTTTATTGTTTTTCTCCCATTTCATCATTTTTGAACCATTTTTGAGCAGTGAAATCAACTTTTGAGCGTGTTTCAAACATGATGAAAAAATATGGATTTTTTGAATGCTTCTGCAATTTGAATATAGTTCTTCTTAAGACTTCAAAATTTTCCATAATGCTTAATGGTGGTCCTATGGGATACTTTGGAGTAGGAAGGGGACTCAAACAAGGAGATCCATTATCTCCCATACTCTATGTGATTGCAGCTGATGTGCTTAATTAGTAGGAAGATACTTCAATCTATCCAGCTAAATAAACTTCAACCAATGGTTATTAGACAAGGAATTCATCCTTCTCATTTGTTCTTTGCAGATGACATCTTTATCTTCTGTAATGTGGGGAAGCCTAGTTTACATCATTTGAAACAACTTTTACTTGAATATCAACTTGCTTCTGAACAAACAGTGAGTGCTGCCAAAAGTAAGTGTTTTGTAGGGGGTACATCAATTGTTAGAAGTAACCAGATTGCTAATTTTATGAACATGAAGTTATCTTCTTTCCCTGACCAGTATCTATGAGTCATGTTAATCCAAGGAAAAGTTAAATCTGAACACTTGTGGTCCTGTGTTAAAATGTTACAAAAAAGACTAGCTGCATGGATAGGTAGACTTCTAGCTTTTCCTGAAAGAATAACTCTTATTAGATTTGTATTGAGTAGTATTCCACTTTACAATATGTTCATTTACAAGTGGCCAAAAAAAGCGATTGATGCTTGTGAAAAAATTATTGGAAACTTTCTCTTGAGTGGAAGTGCTGAAGATAGGAAATATATAACTATCTCTTGGGACCAAGTTTGTACTCCAGTGGAAGAAGTTGGACTTGGTATAAGGAAATTTGAAGATATTAATAGAGCTTTATTGATGAAACTTTTATGGAGAATCCTTAACTCAAATGAGGAATGGGCTAAATTTTTTCTGGCTAACTATCAAGATAAACATAAATGCTGGATTTCTTATTACAAACAATCTTCAGTTTGGCCTGGCATCAAATGGATTTTGCAGGATTTCAATGACCAAATTAGATGGTAGGTAGGCAAAGGTGACCAGATTTCAGTTTGGAAGGATACTTGGATCCTGGAGCAGAGCATCATTAAATCATTTCCTGACAATGCTTATATAAACCAGCACATGCACATGAAGGTTAGTAGTCTGATTATTAACAATCAGTGGGTTATTCCTGATGAAATGCTACAATTTTTCTCAACTGCTGATCTGCCATTAATTATTCATGGTGAAGATAAATTGGTTTGGACTGCTACACAGGATGGTAAGTTTTCTGTTGCTAGTGCCATGTCTTTCATTAGAACTAGTTTTCCTAAACTCAGATGGTATAAGCATCTTTGGAAAAAATGTGTTCACCCTACTACAAATAGTAATGTATGGAAGATTACTAGGGAAGCATGTACTACTGATGAAATATTGAACAAAATAGGATATCAAATAGTCTCAAGATGTTATATTTGTTGTGGTTTTCAAGATTCTATGGCTCATCTCCTATGGGAATGCAATTATGGTCAAATTCTATGGAACTGGCTTGGAGGCTTTTTTGCATTTAAAACCCTAAATCTTCTGAAGATATATTATATTGTTGCAAACTTAAGAGTTCAGTGGTGAAGGAAATTTGGTTCATAGCAGCCTTTAATGTGATGGTGAATATATGGTTCACTAGGAACATGGTATTTTTTTGATGATATTGCTCCTGATGTGCTGAATGCTACGAAGAGAATAACCAGAATGGTAAAAGACTGTGAAATAAGACTTAGAGGTTACACAAATAACTCTGATTATGATATACAGGTTCTGCAATTCTTTGATTTTGATATTCAATACAGGAAGATGAAGATTACTAAAATTATTGAATGCCATTTCAAATTACCTGATGAAAATACTACTCTACTATGCTGTGATGGGGCATCAAGAGGTAATCCTGGTAACTCTGGTTATGGATTTATAATTAGAGATCATTCAGGTCAGTTCATAGCTGCTGAGATTGGAGGTCTTGGAGTAACTACAAACTTTATAGCTGAATTATGGGAACCTTATGTGCATTGGAATGGGCAGTAAAACATAACAAACTCCAAGTTATTGTTAATACTGACTCAAATGCTGTAATGTCAGTCTTCTCCAACAAAAATTTACCTTGGTTTGTATGGGCTAGATGGAAACTGGTTTGCAAGGCTCTAAGGAAAATTCATTTCAACCATGTTTACAGGGAGATCAACTTTTCTGCAGATTTCTTTGCAAAAAGAGGATGTCACTTGCTAATAGGGCAAGTACTACAGTTCTCCTCTAGACCATCTAATATGCAGAGAATGGAATTCCTTGGTTTACCATATTTTCGCTTTGCCCGAGTTTCTTTTATTGCTTCCTTAGGATAGTCTATGGACATGTTGTCCTTTTTTTGTTATGTGTATTTTTGGGCTTTGGACTTGTAGTCCTTTTTGCATGTTTTTTCTTTTTTTTGAGATTTTAGCT
This sequence comes from Papaver armeniacum, assembly GCA_023531295.1. Taxonomy (NCBI): domain Eukaryota; kingdom Viridiplantae; phylum Streptophyta; class Magnoliopsida; order Ranunculales; family Papaveraceae; genus Papaver; species Papaver armeniacum. Next base: position 213,449 of record JAJJWW010011662.1, read on the forward strand.
CCCCCTTTTGTAACCTTTTTGTTATTATCAATAAAATTTTGTTTCTCGCGTGAAACGAGCATTAGAAACTTTGGTGAAGCGAGTACTAGCCACGTTGAAATGAATTTGAAGTTGAAATGATGTTAGTTAAAATAAATTTGAAGTTGCGTATTTATAGGGGGTAAATTCGTGGCCGTTAGATAATGAACTTCTGAGCGATGATCATAGCACCGAGCAGTGGAAAGACTAGTTCTGGCGCTATACTGACTAACGATCGGTTGGATGACCATCGAGCGATGGAGCCTTATCGCTCGCTAGAGACTTTGTCGTGTATGCCTAAATGGTATGTTTACTTTTTTGCTATACTCATAGTGGGTGTCAAAGTGGAAAACTATGCTGTTTGACGTGCATAAGAGCATCTCCAACAGTGGGTGTTAAAAATCCCACGTGGAGGTCTCATTTAGACCCTCATATGTGGGTTTTATATGTGTAGTGAAACTAAGAATACTTTTTTAACAAATCATCTCGAATAGTGTGGAGTTGTACTTTTTGGATTTGGTCTTTGGATAAGGAAGATAAATAAATTTTTTTCCTATTGGTTAAAATATTTTATAATTAAAAAAAATAGTTAAAATGGTGACATAAAGGTCTAATCAAAGATGTAGTTAAGACTTTTTCCAACACTTTCTTAATTAGTATTTTACCCCTTCTAGTTTGTAAGACCTTGATATTGGAAATGGGTATATGCTAACCTGGCTAAATTGGGGCCTATGCCACTTAATTGAGGCCTATAGCTAGATGACAAAATAGGGTCATTAAGAAATATATTTCATAGAAACCCCTTATCCACTATTTATGTTAATACCTAATATACCATTGTTAAATTAGTGCTTATTCGGAATATTAAATAATATTTAATCAAGCTAATCCTGAAATTAACTTTCATTAATGCATAATCAACAATTGTCAAAAAATTTAATTTTCTTTCGAAAGACTCGATCCAGAATCGGTTTATGTTAGTTAATTTGTAAACCGATTCTGGGTTTAGTATTTTCAAGTGACGAAGTAAACCCAAAATCGGAGTTCGAACAATACCCAAATAAATCGATTCCCAAAATCGGTGTTTATATATATCTATATAATCCGATTATGCCTTGCTTTCAAAAACAAAATATTCATTACATAGTTTAGGAAATTAGCGCAATACATATAGGATTCAATATGGGAATTCTAGAATTTGACACATCAAATGCTCGTCAATGAACCTCCGAGCACGTCGATACAACGTCGTGTATTCTTTGTGGTGAATGAACTTTCTTTCCCCATTACGAATTCTCCATAGCCCGTTGAAACGTTCCAGCTGAAATTCAATGAATTCTTATATGTTAGTATGTGAACTAGTGACATAGGTATAAAAATGATCGCATTACTCACTTTTTCCCTAAGAGGAGCTCGTGGATGATAGTGGTACACCATATTTCTAACTATTACGTACTCTCGCATTGCCCCTTTAATGTATTGGAATCGAAATGCCAAGTCTCTCCATTTGCGGTTGTTGGGATTCTCGGTACGCCTGTAAAAGAACTCTTTTAACTCTCTTCCAAAACATTGAATAGATTTCATTCGGACATTCACGAAAAGTATTAGCAAATGATTTAATGAGACACAAATCTTCAAACGGTTCCCATTCCATTTTCTAGGCTAAGTGTGTGATATGGGAGTGGCTGAAAGAGGTTGTCCTTATATAGATAAGGACTCAAACAATCGGATTTTAGGTATGTCCACATAAACCCATTGTGTCCTTATAAAATCATATAAATTGTGCCTCTCAACAATCGGGCTTTTTAATGCACATGTAAACCGATTGTCAAAGTTACAGAACTTTTCTTCATGAAAATCGGATTACATATTCATGCATGTAAACCGATTCCAAAAGTTACAGAACTTTTCTTCATGAAAATCGGATTACATATTCATGCATGTAAACCGATTCTAAAAGTTACAGAACTTTTCTTCTTAGCAATCGGATTACATTTATGTACATACAAACCGATTCTTAGCCTCAAAAGTTACAGGAGTTTTCTTCACGACAATCGGATTTTATAAAGGTACATGTAAACCGATTCTGATACTGAACCTCTGGGAAATTGTCAGAATCGGTTTACATATAGTTATATGTCAACCGATTCTGACAGAAAGAATGCCGGAATCCTCCATTATTTCCACACACACTAAGTCATTCATAAACTGGAAACCAGATTAAGTTATTAATAAACTAGGAGTATCACCAAACATAATTCGACAATAAGTTTAAGACAAGACATAAGTTTTGACTCCATAATTATCCATAGTTAAAGACATAAACATGAATATAACCATTCATTCATGAACATCCCCACCACGACCACGTCCACAACGTCCTCGTTTACTAGGTTGGACGTTGCTCGATGCACCTTCAAACATCTTTTTGGTAGGGGCTCTCTTTCTCTTCTTATTTGGCTCATCCTCCTCCTCCTCCTCCTCATCATCATCCTCTTCCTGCTCCCCAAACTTTGCACCAACTTCTACATCTTCAAGACCGTTCAATTCATCAATTAGATTTTCATTGGCCTTCACATTTTTCCCTTCCCTGATTTGTAGCTTTGCCTGGGTTATCAAGTGTCCGACTCGTCTTATCTGTTTCAATTTCAAATAACAAACATTCAATATATAATGCTAAAACCATTAACAAAATCGTAATTGAGTAACAATACACACCAAGTAATCGAGAGCCGTATCTTTGTCCTCTATTTTGGGCCTCTCATCTACTCGTATCACTCGAGTATGCGAAACTTTGAGGTACCACGGTATGTAACCCGGAATTGCCTCGTCATCTGCTCGAGATGGACCATCCAAAGGATATATGTGAAATGCTCTGTCGTCCCAATAATCACATGATGGTAAAGGCTTGTGAACAATGACAATATCATTATCATATGATTTGGTTTTTGTCTCATGGATGTTGAACATCTTGTGTGCCTTTGGGATTTTTTGTACGTAACCGCATTGTCTTGCGACTCTCGTCGGGTTGTACATTACATATCCTCTTGGGTGAAACAAAGGCCCACAATAGTCACTTTGCTCTCTGCATCCAACCTTTTTTCCTTTTCCTTTAGCCAAATGCTGCTTGTAAGGATCAAAGACAACATCCTTCGTCGTCAAGTTGTCTAACTGGCGTCTCAAATTCATAAAATCCTTTTTTTGTTTCTTCGGCTTACTTCTGTAGTTGTGCTTGTCTCCATAATTCTCTCCGTCCCATTCCTTGTTCTCAAAAGCCCTTTTAGCAAATATTGGGAAGTGCAAATATATCCACGCCTGCAGAAAAGCCATATTCCCTCCGAGTTGGTTCTTTCTTGCCCTATAAGCCTTTCTCAACTCCTTCAACGAGTGTGCAAGGATGACAGTGCCCCAAGAGTATTCGTGCATCTTGTCAAATGGTTGCAACATCTGGATAAAGTTGGCGTTCACACGGGCACCGGAAACGTCAGGGAAGATAACAGCTCCCAGGACATAGAGGACATACGCATTGGCCGTGGCGATGATACGTTGCGGCGTCACTTCATTGTTATGAGCACGAAGCTTATTTGTTCCCATGAAGTTGTCCCTCAGCTTCGAGAGATGGAATATCCTCTGCTTTGACTTGCCTACTAGCATCTCCTTCTTGGTCTTCTCCTCATCCCATTGGAACACTTCCTTGGTCCACGCATAAATCTTGTCCCAATCAAGCTCTTGCACGTACCCTTTGTGCTTCATGGCTTTACCTTCTATGCTTAGCCCGATAATGAACTTCGCATCATTTGGAGTTATCGTCATTTCTCCAAACGGAAGATGTAAAGTATCCGTTTCCCCGTAGTATCTCTCGGCAAAGGCGGAACATAGAGGTCTGTCGTAACCAAGGTGGTCCAAATTGTCTACCATAGGTACCAACCCCGTAGAATTGACTAGATCGACTACTTCCAGAACTTCTCCTTCGGTGGATTCTGCAGCTATAAGTGGCCATTGCCTCATCATACTCACTGACGTTCCTGGCTTCATAAGACGAACGACATCCTTGTGATCCTATAAAACAAAACAACCACGATGGACAATCAAAACACTACATGGATAATAATGTTTACATCACATAGCATAAGGTTTAGGTACTTACCATGGTATTGTAAACGACGGAGGCCCAACTGCATTTGTAACCCCATAATACCTTTACTCCATCACCGGGTATCCCTAAAGGTGGATCATCAGGGCTGCGAGCAAACATCTTCAGTGGGTCGGGCATGTGGTCACCTTTCTTCTTCTTTGGTCCATCTTTCTTCTTACCTTTTTGTTGAGCGTCTCCTCCTTGGTCTTGTTGTTGAACTTCTTGTTCTTGAACGACTTCTCTTATCTATTCATCATCTTGCTCCTCACTTTCATCTTCATCACTTTCAACCTCACCTTCTTCTTCATCACTTTCACTCTCATCACTTTCTTCATCACCACCTTCCTTGCCACCACCTTCCTCATCACTTTCTTCTTCAACACCTTTCTTACCACGACTTTCTTCTTCAACACTTTTATTGCCACGACTATGTTCATCACTATCACTCTCATCACTTTCTTCTTCATCACCTTCCTTGCCACCAGTTTCTTCTACATTCATCTCTTCCTCACCACCTTCTTGTTCAGTCGGTGTATCAGAATCATATTCTTCATGTGTTGGTTGCTCCGCTGGAGGTGGTGGGTCATTGATGCTGATCCCTTTGGCTTTAATCCCCGTGCCCCTTCGGTGGGAAGCATTCAAATTTTGACCACCTTTTCGACAAGGTTCCAAAGGCTTAGGAGTAGCATGGTCATGTTTCTTCTTATATTTCTTTTCGGCTTGATTTTTTTGCCTGTAGAATACGGATTTAAGCGACAAAAAACAATGGAATAGAATGCATTTTTAAAGTCAAGGTACATAATCGGTTTACACGATATACATATAAAACCCGATTCCTAACATAAGAAAATTCACAATCGGATTTTGTTAAGTGCTAATGTAAACCGATTCTAAAAATCGGGTTACTCGATATACATATAAAGTCCGATTATAAACTACACAATCGGTTTTTGTGAAGACATATGTAATCCGATTCCAACAAAATAAAGATCCAGGAATATTGGCTATAACAATCGGGCTATTTATACATTAACGTTCACCGATTCCATTTCACATGCAAAGACAATCGGTTTATAAGTTTTAGAACATAATCCGTTTCTAACAAGCATCGGGTTACTTCGTCATTAACGTAACCCGATTCTGTGAACACATAAATTTTTTGATTTCAAAATTATCGATTTCTAACCTAATGCATGTTACTAAAACCTAGTTTAGAGGATTGGGTTGATAGAAAAGTACCTGATTCGACCCATTTCTTCCTCTTGTGCGATACGAGAGGCTTCGGATTGTTCTTGCACTTCCTTCGTTCTATTTCGAATCGCTTCAACAAGTCCGGATTGTCAGCACTAGAATGATTCCTGTTAGTAGCATACTTAGTTCTTGGTTTCGACATTTTATGGAAGAAAAAAACGATTAATCGTTTTTGAATCGTCGATCATCGACGATTTTTTGTTTCAAAAAAATAAAAAAAGAAGGAGTAGAGGAGATGAAGAATCGATATTTAGGTTAGAAATGAAAACTGATTTTTGTTAGTTATGTTTATTAAGGATTGATGGGGGTAATTTAGTAATAGTAATATTTTTTTGAGGGTAATTTTGATAGTTTACATAAATATTAGACAACCCTTATCATTGTGTATTAGGTAAATGAAGTAATCTATAGGCCCCAATTAAGTGGTATAGGCCCCAATTTAGCTTGGTTATGCTAAACGTGGGTCTAAAATCCAATCCGTCATGAAAAGAAATAAAATCCACTCTTTATTAGAGATGCTCCACAAAGAATAGGCCTAAAAGTTACCCTAGCGTCCCAATTTTTGTTTACACGGACGGATATACAGACACGACAAATAAGCCAAAGACATTCTTTGCCCTTTGCATATGCCTTATCTTTTGGCATTTTCTCGCTACATTTTCGTTGACTGTTGTAGCATGAGACACGAGGCTCGAATCTATAGGGAAAATTCCGTTGGTACCCGTGACTTCCTAATTCCAACTCAGACCTTTGTCTAAACAAACAATCACATTCTCTCATACTCCCCAACCCTCGTAATTTCCTCCCACCTTTAATGGCAATATCATTCTCAAATGTCAAAAAACCACCTTCATCTTTCACTCTCCTCTATTCACCACTCACTCAAAAATGGCAAAAGAAAACACTAATTTTAATCCAGCTAATCAGAAATCAACTACTGCTTTTGTCTGGGCTCGTTTTCCTGGTCTGGGTATGGAGTATTGGAAAGAAAAAATTCTTATGGATCTGGGAGAACGAATAGGTAGAGCTATTAAGGTTGATGAAGTAACTCTTAAGAAGGAAGTAGGATACTATGCCAGTGTTTTTGTGAAAATAGACTTAGCACGGCACATACCAAATCATATATTGATTAAGACCAAATATGGTAGTTTTGAACAAGATATCCAAATTCCAAAAATTCCTAAATTCTGCAATCATTGCAAGGTGGTGGGACTTTTAGTAGTTGAATGTAGATCCAAAAAGAAGGAATCTCAATTAGAAGAGAATTGTGTTTCTATTCCAGTGCAACCAAAAAATGTTTGGAGAATCAAAACTAAGAAAGTGAATCCAGTTGGTTTTGATATTTGTCTAACACCTACAAAAAAGGATGACTCTGCAACAGAAAATCCTGCAAATTCAGTCCATATTTCTTCAGTTCTTGAACCTGTTATTCCTCCAGTATTAACTCAAGTTCCACTTGATTTATCCTTATCTTCTAATGAAATTGGTGAACATAGTGGTGTTATTAAAGAAATCCAACAGGTTGAGATTTTATCATCTATTCCAACAACTATTATTTATTCTAATAAATTTGATCATATTGCTGAAGTGGAAGAATCCATGGACTACTCAAGCTCCGAGGATGGAGAAATTAAAGAGGTGAATACTTCTACATTACTTTATATTAGTACTGTTTCACAGCCTGTCACTATTTTGAAGCATAATCCTTCTTCTGACCAAGTTTTGATTACTAAACATACTGCCATTGAAAAGAAGAAACCTCCAACTAAAGTTACTAAACCTGCTCTAGTAACTAGAAAAACTAGAAGAGAACTTTTGAAACCTGTGTCTAATGAGAGGAGTTCCACACCTCCATCCTTCTTCTTAACATGAGATTGATATTCTGGAATGTCAGGGGCCTTAAGAGACAAAAGGCCAAAGACAAATTAAGATTTGTAGTTCTTCAATCTAATCCTTCTTTAGTTTGGGTTGTAGAACCTAAAATTAATTTTAATTATCAGAATAGAATAAAGCTTCCTGGTATGAACAATAAAATTATTCACAACACTTGTGATAACAGGAAAGCAAATTTATGGCTCTTTTGGAATAACTCAATAAACACCCCTATTGTAATTCATTCTTCAAGACAAAGTATTACTGTTGAAGTGGGTGGAATGCTCATTACTGGAGTTCATGCTGATGTGTTGAATATTTATAGAAGAGAATTATGGAATGATCTTACTTCTATCAGCCTCTTAAATAAACCTTGGATTATTATGGGTGATTTTAACATTGTTTCTACTTTAGCTGAAAAAAAGGGTGGCATATGTCCTCTTACTTCTTTTGTTACTGATTTTAATGATTGGATTAACAATTGTGGACTTCTACAAGCTCTAAAAACTGGTCTCCAATTTTCTTGGTCAAATGGAAGATGTGGAAGGAAAAAAATATTATGTAATCTGGACAGGACTTTATTCAATTCAAAATGGCTTGAGAAGTACCCTGGTTGGAAATATAATGTCACTGCAAGAGGTATCTCTGATCATAGTATACTCATTGGTTCTAATTCAGATCTTCAGAAGCCCATAAATTGTCCATTTAAATTCCGAAAAATGTGGATTCTCACCCTGGTTTCTTGCAATTAGTTCTAGATGCTTGGAATGAAGTTTTTGTGGGTAATGATATCTTTATCTTCATGAATAAATTGAAAAATTTAAAAAACATTCTCAAGAAGTGGAATTGGGAAGTTTTTGGTAATGTGCAACTCACTTTAAAGGAAGCTGAAGTGAAGGTTCTTGAAACTAATCTTTTGTATGATGTTGATCCTAGTAATATGGAATTACTCAATAATTACATTGCAGCAAGGGGGGTTAGGGACCTAGCAGCTCAAAACTATCACACTATGCTGAGTCAAATAGCAAGAGTAAATTGGATCCAATATGGTGAAGCTAATACCCCTTTTTTTCACACCTCTATCAAGTTAAGGCAAGCAAAAAATTCTATAACAGAGCTAGAAGATAATTCATGTACTATTGTTACTAACCAGAATGAGATTGCTTCTATTCTTATTAATCATATACAAAGTGAATTTTTGAACACTCTTTGTGGATATTTCCCGAGACAATTTTAGATGCTATTCCAAATGTTATAACTGATGAAACAACACTTTTTTGGAATGTCTACCTTCAAAAGAGGAAATAAAAAATGCAGTCTTTGATTTAAACTAGGATGGTTCACCTGGACCAGATGGATTCACTGGAATTTTTTACAAAGTTGTTTGGGATATTGATAGACACATTTTTGTGTCTAATTTGATCTCAATACTATATATTGTTAGTACTTGATTTTGTACTTATTATGGTGTTTTATGTGTGTGTAGGTATTTTTGGGGAATTAACATTTTTGGAAAATTCGGCTCGAAAAAGTGTTAAAAGGCACCCCGGAGGACACGTGTTATTCGTACTCTCAATGTAGGATAAGGGGCACCCACAGGATATTCGCACCCAATCAGCTGGATAAGGGGCAACCTCATCTCCTTCGTTTGAAAATGATTTTTGGCGGGAAAAAGAGTTCTTTCAATGGCAGAATTTAGGGATCGCGTTTTGGGCAGGATAGAAAGAGACTCAATGGCTGAGAATTGTTGGGATGATTTGACTGGTATTAATAGGCCTAGTATGGCTTATTTTGTCGGATAGAATTGGCTAGATTCTCGCGTTGAAGTAATCACGGTAACTCGGGTTTTGGTTAGTCCATTCCGAGTTGTGCGTACGTGATGAAGAGGTTTTCGCGTGCTTGCTGATTGTTTGAACACTTATGGACGATGACTGGACGTGTTGGGAGTATTTTTGCTCGAGAAAACAGTGTGTGGAGTTATTTCTGGGAAGAAAATATTCCCGAGAATATTGTTCTTCACTGCCGAGTTATGAGAAATTATTTGGGAGTTTAATGCGATATTTGGAGGATCTGACGAGTATATATAGGGTGCAGGGGACTCATAGAAGGAGGAGGAGAGTTTGGGCGAGTTTGGAACACCACAGAGCAGAAAAAATCGAGTGCAAAGAACTGCCATTTCTGCTGCTGCTGAAGAACACGAAGAACATAAGACGCACAGGGAACAGTCGTTCATGCTTCAGTAGAAACGACTGCCAAGCGTGGGTCGCAGAGATACATCAACAGTTTATCATTATCGTTCAGAATGAGATATAAGTGTTACAAACCCGGTTTTTATTGTTTTTCTCCCATTTCATCATTTGTGAACCATTTTTGAGCAGTGAAATCAACTTTTGAGCGTGTTTCCAACATGATGAAAAAATATGGATTTTTTGAATGCTTTTGCAATTTGAATATAGTTCTTCTTAAGACTTCAAAATTTTCCATAATGCTTAATGGTGGTCCTATGGGATACTTTGGAGTAGGAAGGGGACTCAAACAAGGAGATCCATTATCTCCCATACTCTATGTTATTGCAGCTGATGTGCTTAATTAGTAGGAAGATACTTCAATCTATCCAGCTAAATAAACTTCAACCAATGGTTATTAGACAAGGAATTCATCCTTCTCATTTTTTCTTTGCAGATGACATCTTTATCTTCTGTAATGGGGGGAAGCCTAGTTTACATCATTTGAAACAACTTTTACTTGAATATCAACTTGCTTCTGAACAAACAGTGAGTGCTGCCAAAAGTAAGTGTTTTGTAGGGGTACATCAATTGTTAGAAGTAACCAGATTGCTGATTTTATGAACATGAAGTTATCTTCTTTCCCTGACAAGTATCTATGAGTCATGTTAATCCAAGGAAAAGTTAAATCTGAACACTTGTGGTCCTGTATTGAAATGTTACAAAAAAGACTAGCTGCATGGATAGGTAGACTTCTAGCTTTTCCTAAAAGAATAACTCTTATTAGATTTGTATTGGGTAGTATTCCACTTTACAATATGTTCATTTACAAGTGGCCAAAAAAGTGATTGATGCTTGTGAAAAAATTATTGGAAACTTTCTCTGGAGTGGAAATGCTGAAGATAGGAAATATATAACTATCTCTTGGGACCAAGTTTGTACTCCAGTGGAAGAAGTTGGACTTGGTATAAGGAAATTTGAAGATATTAATAGAGCTTTATTGATGAAACTTTTATGGAGAATCCTTAACTCAAATGAGGAATGGGCTAAATTTTTTCTGGCTGAGTATCAAGATAAACATAAATGATGGATTTCTTATTACAAACAGTTTTCAGTTTGGCCTGGCATCAAATGTATTTTGCAGGATTTCAATGACCATATTAGATGGTAGGTGGGCAAAGGTGACCAGATTTCAGTTTGGAAGGATACTTGGATCCTGGAGCAGAGCATCATTAAATCATTTCCTGACAATGCTTATATAAACCAGCATATGCACATGAAGGTTAGTAGTCTGATTATTAACAATCAGTGGGTTATTCCTGATGAAATGCTATAATTTTTCTCAACTGCTGATCTGCCATTAATTATTCATGGTGAAGATAAATTGGTTTGGACTGCTACACAGGATGGTAAGTTTTCTGTTGCTAGTGCCATGTCTTTCATTAGAACTAGTTTTCCTAAACTCAGATGGTATAAGCATCTTTGGAAAAAATGTGTTCACCCTACTACAAATAGTAATGTATGGAAGATTACTAGGGAAGCATGTACTACTGATGAAATCTTGAACAAAAGAGGATATCAAATAGTCTCAAGATTTTATATTTGCTGTGGTTTTCAAGATTCTATGGCTCATCTCCTATGGGAATGCAATTATGGTCAAATTCTATGGAACTGGCTTGGAGGCTTTTTTTGCATTTAAAACCCTAAATCTTCTGAAGATATATTATACTGTTGCAAACTTAAGAGTTCAGTGGTGAAGGAAATTTGGTTCATAGCAGCCTTTAATGTGATAGTGAATATATGGTTCACTAGGAACATGGTATTTTTTGATGATATTGCTCCTGATGTGCTGAATGTACGAAGAGAATAACCAGAATGGTAAAAGACTGTGAAATAAGACTTAGAGGTTACACAAATAACTCGATTATGATATACGGAGTTCGCAATTCTTTGATTTTGATATTCAATACGGGAAGATGAAGATTACTAAAATTATTGAATGCCATTTCAAATTACTCCGATGAAAATACTACTCTACTATTATCTTTGTGATGGGGCATCAAGAGGTAATCCTGGTAACTCTGGTTATGGATTTATAATTAGAGATCATTCAGGTCAGTTCATAGCTGCTGAGATTGGAGGTCTTGGAGTAACTACAAACTTTATAGCTGAATTATGGGAACCTTATGTGCATTGGAATGGGCAGTAAAACATAACAAACTCCAAGTTATTGTTAATACTAACTCAAATGATGAAATGTCAGTCTTCTCCAACAAAAATTTACCTTGGTTTGTATGGGCTAGATGGAAACTGGTTTGCAAGGCTCTAAGGAAAATTCATTTCAACCATGTTTACAGGGAGATCAACTTTTCTGCAGATTTCTTTGCAAAAAGAGGATGTCACTTGCTAAGAGGACAAGTACTACAGTTCTCCTCTAGACCATCTAATATGCCAGAGAATGGAATTCCTTGGTTTACCATATTTTCGCTTTGCCTGAGTTTCTTTTATTGCTTCCTTAAGATAGTCTATGGACATGTTGTCCTTTTTTTGTTATGTGTATTTTTGGGCTTTGGACTTGTAGTCCTTTTTGCCTGTTTTTTTTTTTTTTTTTTTTTTGAGATTTTAGCTCCCCCTTTTGTAACCTTTTTGTTATTATCAATAAAATTTTGTTTTGGTAAAAAAAAATAATTAAAAAAATACAATTGATAACACTCATGCTTAAATTGTCTTTTGTTGTCTTCAACAAATTTCATATCAGCTTTAATTTTTAGTTCGTCGATGGACAACTCAGGATGATCCACCTTAATCATTCACAAAATTTGCGCATACTTTCTCACATCGTTATTGGTAAATCAAAGTCTTTGTTGAAGGCTCCCATTTGTTCTTCTTGGATTTACATGACTTAACGCCATAAACCTTTGAAACACAATGTCTCGTACGTTAAACCTAGCTAAATTGAAATCTATATTGCTTGCAGCTGATATCCAATACCGAATTAGAGAAATATCTTCTTCTCGCGTGAAACGAGCATTAGAAACTTTGGTGAAGCGAGTACTAGCCACGTTGAAATGAATTTGAAGTTGAAATGATGTTAGTTAAAATAAATTTGAAGTTGCGTATTTATAGGGGGTAAATTCGTGGCCGTTAGATAATGAACTTCTGAGCGATGATCATAGCACCGAGTAGTGGAAAGACTAGTTCTGGCGCTATACTGACTAACGATCGGTTGGATGACCATCGAGCGATGGAGCCTTATCGCTCGCTAGAGACTTTGTCGTGTATGCCTAAATGGTATGTTTACTTTTTTGCTATACTCATAGTGGGTGTCAAAGTGGCAAACTATCTGTTTGACGTGCATAAGAGCATCTCCAACAGTGGGTGTTAAAAATCCCACGTGGAGGTCTCATTTAGACCCTCATATGTGGGTTTTATATGTGTAGTGAAACTAAGAATACTTTTTTAACAAATCATTTCGAATAGTGTGGAGTTGTACTTTTTGGATTTGGTCTTTGGATAAGGAAGAAAAATAATTTTTTAATTAAAAAAAATAGTTAAAATGGTGACATAAAGGTCTAATAAAAGATGTAGTTAAGACTTTTTCCAACACTTTCTTATTTAGTATTTTACCCCTTCTAGTTTGTAAGACCTTGATATTGGAAATGGGTTTATGCTAACCTGGCTAAATTGGGGCCTATACCACTTAATTGGGGCCTATAGCTAGATGACAAAATAGGGTAAGTAAGAAATATTTCATAGAAACCCCTTATCCACTATTTATATTAATACCTAATATACCATTGTTAAATTAGTGCTAATTCGGATTATTAAATAATATTTAATCAAGCTAATCCTGAAATTAACTTTCATTAATGCATAATCAATGATTGTCAAAAAATTTAATTTTCTTTCTAAGACTTGATCATCACTTTCACTCTCATCACTTTCTTCTTCATCACCTTCCTTGCCACCAGTTTCTTCTACATTCATCTCCTCCTCACCACCTTCTTGTTCAGTCGGTGTATCAGAATCATATTCTTCATGTGTTGGTTGCTCCGCTGGAGGTGGTGGGTCATTGATGCTGATCCCTTTGGCTTTAATCCCCGTGCCCCTTCGGTGGGAAGCATTCAAATTTTAACCGCCTTTTCGACAAGGTTCCAAAGGCTTAGGAGTAGCATGGTCATGTTTCTTCTTATATTTCTTTTCGACTTGATTTTTTTGCCTGTAGAATACGGGTTTAAGCGACAAAAAACAATGGAATAGAATGCATTTTTAAAGTCAAGGTACATAATCGGTTTACTCGATCAATAGTATAAAGCAGAGTTTAACTAACTTTGCCTATCTGAGTGGTGGTCAGGATTTATCCTTGGCAAAGATAAATCAAAGGCTGAAATTATAACGGGGAGGTTCGAACTCATGACCTATTGTGTCATAAGAGTGGCCTCTAACCATTGTTCCACCTTGGTTGGAATTGATAAAAAAGATAAATCAACAGTGGTTGTTTGTTCAACTTAAATATTAATTAGTATAAGTATTTTATTAATTAGTATAAGTGATTTGTCTAGAGAGAAGATAAATCTATGGTTATGGTTTGTTCAACTTAAATATTAATTAGTATGAGTGTTTTATTAATTGATGTCTCATTAATTTCTCATGATAAATGATTTATTAATTTTACATCATAAATATCCCTTAATTAATATTAATACATATGTCCATCAATAAGTAATAATTTTGACAAAAATTATTTCAATAGATATTAGTGGTGGTGGTGGTAGTAGAGGAAGAAGTAAGTGGTGGAAGCGGTGGAATGTGTTACAAAGTGGTGGAGGCGGTAACATTAGTTTTGGTGGAAGAAATAGTGGCGCCGGATGGTTTTAATGGCGGTGGTATTAGTTTTTTCTTTTTGAATCAAAAATAATAAATTTTTTTACATGACGGGTAACATTGTATTGTGAAAAGTATAGTTGGTTGTTTTTGACACGATCAAAAAAGGCGGATAACAAATACTTTTGGGATGATATCAAATCATATAAGACAAAATGGTTGTTTTTGGTACCACTGCTATCTTTGGTAACCGTTCGTACGCATGATATTCAGTATTAACAAAAAACATATAGTTGAATAAATTAATTGACGACCTAAGTTTGTTAAATCTAAACTTTATGAATGACGTGTGGGATTAAAAGTTATAAGTGCACCCAATATTCTACGAGGGATGGAAAATGGTGGTGGTGGAGAAAGAAGTGATATCCGGAGGTTTGTGGTCTTCGGTAGGTTTTTGATGAGTAGTAATTGACTATGTTAATTATGTGCTGCTACAAAAGGATAACACTATAAATTAGAAATGTGTTTGATCGTCTTAATGCTAATATAAACTCGGTTAAAATACATGAAAATTAAGAAGAAGAAAAAACATTTGGAGTCACGTTATATAATAAATAACACTAAAAACTACATATTTAGTATCAAGGTTTCTCTGTCCAATAGATAAATCTAAGGTTGTATTGAGATCCCGTAAGCAGAGGGCGAGTTGGTCTTGGATTTCTGAATGATAATGAATATAATGAAACGCTCCCTCTCGGTTTCTCCAATGAAAACCGAAACCTTCTAAAAAAAATAATCAACCGAACAACACTTAGATGGAACGCATCACCACCAGTGTAAACTTCTCTGAATTGCTACATATCCAGTGAAATTTCTACGGATTAATCTGGTGATTTCGTCCTACCGTTGCAAGGCATGCAATTAAATCTCTAATAGTGATTTTAAAGGTATTTAATAATTACAAAATTCTTTTATAAGTTTTGTTTATGCAAGTATTGATTTAACTTGGGTTCTTTTATATTTTTGTGTTAAGTTGATGACTTTTTAATTTGAATACATATTTGGTTAACAAACTTTGATACATATAGGGTATTTTCTTTGTAGAACTGATGTTAGTCTCTCATTTTTCCCGTTAGCACTTTGTTTCGATCCCGTATTTGTAGACATTATTTGACTGATGTTGGGGTATTTGTTTAATCTCAAGGCCGATTAAACCCAATGTGTGTTGTATACATTGAAGGCAACAGAAGTTTGTGTCGGCTCTACCTTGAAACTAATAATTTTTCTTCGGAAGGTTAGTTGAATTTATGTAGATACAAATATCAATATGACTATGCTCTTTAAAACTTCAAATTACTTGAGTAACACTAGATGTGAGAACGTCATTCATGCACTACTTAGCATAGTTGGTGTGAAATATTTTTATCCATTTAATTTCTTCAATTTTATGTTATCAATATGATTGAGAAAGAATCTTACACATGTTTTGATTTACTATTATAAGTTTATTTTTTCAACTCACATGTGTATATCTCAGCCTTCCAATAGCCAAGGGTTCTTCATTTTTATAACTCTCACATTTGCAAAAAATAAATAAATTGTGTTTATCTATAGTAAGAAAAATATTATGGGTTTTTGCTTCACTCCTTAGAGCCTTAGTTATCAATAATTGTGGAACAAATGTATTCATAAACATCATGGAGTTGGATTGGCAGTTTATGTTTATGTACTCTTAGATGAGATATTCTTTTTGAAGTTTGAAATTATGGTATGATGGAACAATAAATGGGGAAAAATTTTATTTACTGTATTTTTTATTTTATTTTCATGTTGGCACTACATCATTACTCCGCCCAAATAATAAATTGGAATAACATGCTTAAGTAAAAAATAAAAAGATCAGGTAACCCATTTTGTTTCCCAATGAAGCAAGAGGAATGTGAACAATATCGTATTAGAGACAAAACATCCCGTGCCGTTACGGCACGGGTTAAGATCTAGTATACATATAAAACCCGATTCCTAACATAAGAAAATTCACAATCGGATTTTGTTAAGTGCTAATGTAAACCGATTCTAAAAATCGGGTTACTCGATATACATATAAAGTCCGATTATAAACTACACAATCGGTTTTGTGAAGACATATGTAATCCGATTCCAACAAAATAAAGATCCAGGAATATTGGCTATAACAATCGGGCTATTTATACATTAACGTTCACCGATTCCATTTCACATGCAGCACAATCGGTTTATAAGTTTTAGAACATAATCCGTTTCTAACAAGCATCGGGTTACTTCGTCATTAACGTGACCCGATTCTGTGAACACATAAATTTTTTGATTTCAAAATTATCGATTTCTAACCTAATGCATGTTACTAAAACCTAGTTTAGAGGATTGGGTTGATAGAAAAGTACCTGATTCGACCCATTTCTTCCTCTTGTGCGATACGAGAGGCTTCGGATTGTTCTTGCACTTCCTTCGTTCTATTTTGAATCGCTTCAACAAGTCCGGGATTGTCAGCACTAGAATGATTCCTGTTAGTAGCATACTTAGTTCTTGGTTTCGACATTTTATGGAAGAAAAAAACGATTAATCGTTTTTTGAATCGTCGATCATCGACGATTTTTTGTTTCAAAAAAAAATAAAAAAAGGAGTAGAGGAGATGAAGAATCGATTTTTAGGTTAGAAATGAAAACTGATTTTTGTTAGTTATGTGTATTAAGGATTGATGGGGGTAATTTAGTAATAGTAATATTTTTTTGAGGGTAATTTTGATAGTTTACATAAATATTAGACAACCCTTATCATTGTGTATTAGGTAAATGAAATAATCTATAGGCTCCAATTAAGTGGTATAGGCCCCAATTTAGCTTGGTTATGCTAAACGTGGGTCTAAAATCCAATCCGTCATGAAAAGAAATAAAATCCACTCTTTATTAGAGATGCTCCGCAAAGAATAGGCCTAAAAGTTACCCTAGCGTCCCAATTTTTGTTTACACGGACGGATATACAGACACGACAAATAAGCCAAAGACATTCTTTGCCCTTTGCATACCTGGCGAGATTGGGGTATACTCAAACTAATTGGGGTATACCCAATGAGACAAAATAGGGTCATTTTGAAGTAAAGAGGTCACCCCTTAACCAAATATTTTCAAAATGGCAAAATTGCCCTCGTTTAATTAACACTAAAAGTTTGATTAGATTAATTAATTAAGTTTAAATTGATTGAATAGATTAAAACTTATGAATTTTAAGTTATGAAATTTTGTTTATGATTGACTTTTGTGGGATGATTTTTGATGATTTTTTTTTTTTTTGAGAATATCTCTTGCAACAAAAATGAAGCACACAACCAAAATACTTCTAAAAAGGGGATTGCAAATCTGTTATATGAAATCATACTCAAAATCAAAGAATAAATCAACACTTTTAGTTCTGAAAGTATGAAAAGTCGGCGAGGTCGACTAATGAAGATCATGCTTAGGCCAAAAGTGGTAAAAGAAGATCTTCATCGTCGACCAAACGCCAAAAGTGGTGAGCAAGGTCTTCATCGCTGACCTCGCCAGGCCAAAAGTGGCCAAGCATGATCTTCATCGTCGACCTTGCCGACTTTTGTTTTTTGACATACGAGGAGATGACATAAAAAATTATTGGTCAAGCAAGGTATTCAAGAAATACCCTTCCTATTTGTTTTTGGTAGGCGAGGTATTCAAAAATACCATTCCTATTTGTCTTGGCGGCAAGGTCTTCAAAAAATACCCCGCCATTTGTTGAAATTTTTTGATCACCGCCATGGTCGTTATGAAAAGTCGGCAAGATATGCATGTCACGACCTTGCCGCCGAAGACACCGAAATCATAAATTTCGATTTCTAACTTTGATATAACAATCAAATCACACAACACAATGATGGGTTTAAGTTTAAACATCATTTATAGTCTTCTTTTATTGGTAGAGTCAACATTTTTTTTGGAAAATCAAAGTTGAGATTTTTATATGGGTTTGGTTGATGGAAGATGAAGATGAAGAAGAAGAGAAGATTAAGAGTTGGTTAGTTTTTTAATTTTATGGTTAATGAAATTAAGAAATGAATTTATTTTTAAGATTTAATTATTTCAAGGGTATTAAAGTAAAATCACACTTTTTAATAATGACACACCATGTCCCCTTCTCATTGGGTATACCCCAATTAGTTTGAGTATACCCCAATCTCGCCAGGTTTGCATATGCCTTATCTTTTGGCATTTTCTCGCTACATTTTCGTTGACTGCTGTAGCATGAGACACGAGGCTCGAATCTATAGGGAAAATTCCGTTGGTACCCGTGACTTCCTAATTCCAACTCAGACCTTTGTCTAAACAAACAATCACATTCTCTCATACTCCCCAACCCTCGTAATTTCCTCCCACCTTCAATGGCAATATCATTCTCAAATGTCAAACTTAAACCACCTTCATCTTTCACTCTCCTCTATTCATCACTCACTCAAAAATGGCAGAAGAAAACACTAAGAAAATCAAGTTTGGAATTCTAGGTTGTGCAGAAATAGCAAGAAAGGTATCAAGAGCGATTACACTATCACCAAACTCACAGCTCTATGCTGTAGCAAGTCGTTCTATTGAAAAAGCTAAGAACTTTGCTTCAGCTAATGGATTTCCATCAACTGCAAAGATTTATGGAAGTTATGAAGAGTTATTAAATGACCCAGATATTGATGCTGTTTATGTACCACTCCCAACGAGTTTACATCTAAAGTGGGCAGTAAAAGTTGCTGAGAAAAAGAAACATCTGTTATTGGAAAAACCTGTTGCTTTGGATGTCAAGGAGTTTGATGTTATTGTCAAAGCTTGTGAAGATAATGGTGTTCAGTTTATGGATGGTACCATGTGGATGCATAATCCTAGGACATCGAAGATGAGAGAGTTTCTGGATGATTCTGAAAAATTTGGTGAATTGAGATCTGTAAGTAATCTTCTACTCTCAAAGATTTGAATTTTTTTCTATCTCTGAAATGTTTTTGATTTGGATTTAGTGATTTGATTGATGAAAATTTGGGGTTTCACTCAGAACTTTTAGGTTTTGTTAGATAGTTTTAGGTCTAGCTGACAAAAGCTTAGATGAAATTAGTTTTTCCTAGAGAACTTTTATCAACACCAATGTGGTACCATGCCAAGATTTGGAATAACAACAATATGGTAACTTGTGCTGAAGTGTACTAACAACCAGAAATTTGGAACATCCTAACTAGGAATTGGCTATTTTGTTTGGTTCCTTGGAATAAGCAAGGGAAAGAAAGAGAAGCTTGTTCACCATTAGTGCTCGGTACCAGAATGAACTATTAGAATCAAAGCTACTTGTACAATTTGCAAGTCTGATAGCGGTGACTTTACATAACTTTTAGTCACCCTTTATAAGTTTTTAAACAGTAGAATGCTGGTTATATAATGCCAAAATCTGCATGTCATGTAACTAGTTTTTATTTTTGGCGGCTGAGCCTCTTCAGCTGAGCTAGCAGTAGTGCATAATAAACTTGTGTCCATTATTCATTTGGCTCATACGCATCATAGCAAAAGTAATGTAGTTATTATCTTTGTTTACGGTTTATATCAGTAGTTTACAATAATCTTTGCTCACTCATTCTCACTTTCCAAGGGAAAAGTGGAAATGAAAACAACTTTTTCCAGGTGGTATTGTGGAACTCTTTTTGATGGGAAGACATCAGTGGTCCTACCATCAGTATTTCATTCAAATGACTTTTTAGGTGTTAATATATGTACGTGTCCTCTAAGGGTGGGGTTGAAATAATTCTCTTCGGGTTCAACTACTGTTACTTTTGGTTATTTTCTTAGATCCTAAATGTATAGTCGTACTATTGTAAAGATTCTTGTTCTGCTCCCAGCTCATTTGATCTGTCTATGTGTTATCCATGGCCTAAACTCATGCATTTTTCCTCATGTTCTCACTTTACCCATTGGGAATTTGAGTTTTATATTTGTTGAAAGCAGTCAATTTGAAAGAAATATTTAAAGTTTGTGCACAAAGCTCCCTTTCTCTTTTTCCTTCCGTGTACATATTATATACATTTTCCCAACTTTTACTCAGCATAGAACCATCAAACAATCTTTGTATGTCTTACTTTGCGTGTACATTCAATATATTTATCAAACTAACAAGGTTTCCAATGCATCTAAGGCTTGTTTGGCACCAATAGTTTGTGTAAATTTTGAGGAAACCCATGCTTTGTCATGTATGATAATAAACTAGATCCGAGGAACATTAGGTAGGGTCCGTAGGGAGCTTGAGAGAACATGATATGGTTTTTTCTTGATTTCGGGCCTAGTTCCGAGGAACTTATGTAAAGTTTTTCCTTGTTTTCTCTCAGATCAGTTTCAAAATATAATGTACCACCTCTTCATATTATTCCAATACCAGTTACATGCTAATCATTTGAATATAACAATTACCATGGCTAGTCTGTGTCATGCGCACCAATATCAAGTACCAGTTTTTTAAAGTACATTTGCAATGGATACAAGCACATGTGCCGAATGTATGGCATCGTGCTATTAGATTTAAAATTCAAGAGAGTCGTCTTAAAGAATTTCCGATCTTGCAAACTCATTGTAAGGAAGTTCCAAGTAGCAGTGGCAGGTAAGTTTAAGTTTCAGGAATCATGCAAAAAGTTTGTGTGGGCAAAGTCCTCGCTCCAAAGAGATAAATATCCTGCAACAAATTGACATCTTAAATTCATTTTTAGCATCTGCATATAACAGTGATTTTAGCAAAAGAAGTCCCCATTGCAAGTTTGGTTTACACTCTAGTTTACTTGAAATGAACAAATGTTAGGTTTTGTTACCACATTAGTCTAATAGAAAAAGACAAGTGCATTCTGCTCATATAAACACATTGATGTCGGTTTTGAGGGTTCAAATGTTGTTCTATTTGTGGTATATTGAATGACTAGCATTTGAAACCTTTGTTTGGTCTGCACACTAATTTAGTTATATCTTAGGAATACTTAAAGTTGTGGGATTATTTTGAGCGTTCAAGGTTGAACACTGAAACTGTGACTGTTGGAGTACTTTATTCAGTACAATACATGATACTTAAGGGGGAGTATTGGAGTACATTCCCATGCTTCAGTAATTGCCAGGAACATAACTTTTCTTTACAGGTTTCACAAGGGTTAATTAAGTGTACATGTATGTTCATGCACATCTTTAGTAAATGCAGACAGAAGGGTCACTGGCAGAGAGAGATTTGCTTATCATGAACACCCACATAGAATCAAACTTAAAAAGAGCAATTCGCTCCTTCTCTGCACCAGTTCAGCACATCTGTTATCTTAAGAAATATGGTCATTTATGGGCTGCAGGTACACAGCATCTTTACATTTACTGCTGGGGATGCTTTTCTCAAGAATGACATTCGAGTGAAGCCGGATCTTGATGCGCTTGGAGCACTTGGTGATGTCGGATGGTACTGCATCAGATCAATCTTGTGGGTGGCCGACTATGAATTGCCTAAAACAGTTACTGCACTTCGTGGACCTATTTTTAACAACTCAGGAGTAATTCTTGCATGTGGCGCTTCTTTTCAATGGGAAGATGGTAAAGTAGCCACCTTTCAAGCTTCCTTCCTTACTAATCTCACCATGGATGTAACTGCATTAGGTACAAAAGGTACTCTTCACCTTAGGGATTTTGTTATTCCTTTCCAAGAAACCTCTGGTAACTTTACATTTGCCTCTAAGTCTGGTTTCGAAGAACTTGTGACTGGGTGGGTACCATTGCCGAGCGAGCACATTATTCCAACTGATCTTCCACAAGAAGCTCGGATGGTTAAGGAGTTCTCAAGTTTGGTTCTAAGTATTAAAGAATCTGGTTCACAACCAGAAAAGAAATGGCCAAGTATTAGTAGGAAGACGCAATTCGTTCTTGATGCAGTTAAGAGGTCGATTGATCAGGGTTTCGAAACAATTGAAATTATTAGCTAAATTGGGCGAAAATTCTGTTGTATTTGATCAGACGCTTGTATTGAATATGCTTGCATTTTTCATTTGAAGCTTAGGATGGAACTTACTCTCACTGTTGAATCTTATTATTATCTGATAGAGAAATATGTTGTTAAACCCAGTTTTATTGTCTTAAATGATGCAGAAGTACCAGAAACAAATTTGTTTCAATTAAGGATGCCATTCCTTTTGAGATGCTTACACAACTTATTCATACAGGCAACAAAAACTTGCTCAAATTATTGACACTTCAAGCAACCAAAGGTTTGTTTCCAACAATTACACAACTACACAAAAATCAGATGAAAATAGTGACCATTGCAGAGTATAAATTTGTAATTTTGAGTGTCTACATAAATGCGGCCACAATATTACATAGTCACTAGTACTAGTGATTCACATTAAAAACAGACAGAAAATTGCATCTAATTTTTAAGGGTGATGCTGCAGAGGACCAGTTTGCTCGAGAACAGGAAGAATTTGGCCGATAAATGCTGGCTGGAGTGAACCCTGTTGACATTCGTCTATTACGGGTAACTTAAGGAGTTGTTCAGTGCGATATCTGGTATATCATAGTTTTTTTTTTTCAGAAATAACTAACAAGCTAATTATCTACAGGAGTTTTCACCAACTAGTTATACGTCAATAAAACCAGTTCACTAAGAGAACATATTGAGAAAGATCTAAATGGATTAACTGTGGATGAAGTATCTTTCAGTTTCTGCTATCACTAATTATAAACTAAATTCTTAATAGCTGTATAAATTGTAATAGGAGAAGAAAGTTATATTTACACAAGCTATCAGCGTAAACAAGCTATTTATGATAAATCATCATGATTCATTGATGCCATACCTGAACTGGACAAACACAAGTAAGACAAAAGAATGATCACTCCTCTTCCTGAAAGATGATAATACGTGGCAATTGAACTGAGCTTACGCACCCACAAGGAGAAGAACAAGGTGCCGTTAGTAAAATCTTCACACCGGCAGAAGGAGATGTCAAGGGTTCAATTTAGCAACTGACATCTGGGAAAGCTTTTCCAACGATGTATGACTCAGGTGTTCATCAACTCATCAGCCACTTGTGAGATCCCGTGGTGATATTTGAAGCATGTAGGACAAAGTATTTATTTTTCCCAGGATGATTCTGATTCTTTCTTATTGCAGGTTAAACACAATGCAATGATCAAGCCATGTGCAGCAAACAAGCAACTGAGCATGCTTCATAAAATTCATAAACTCTTACACCCTTATTTCCATAATACGATGAATATAAATGCCCCGGATAGACATATCCTCATCAATGCTAGTGGTGTTCTGCAGAAGACAGTCTTTCCTGCAAAATACGATGGCAATGTCAGCTGCAATTTATAAAAATTGAATTTGATAAATCAAGCACTAGGATCTAATAATGAGGTAAAAGTAAAACTAAACCACAACTAGAAAAGGACTAAGAAAGCTTGCCTAATTTAAACTCTTAGCACCATAATGGACTTCGCTTACCGCTTGAAACTATGGTTCCAAGGTAATTTAGAGCTCCAGTCAAGGTGGCCGGAGATTCACGATATAAGTTATGGGGACAAAGAAGAAGGAACCATGTTGGTTCAAAGGCAAACATTCTCAGACCTTTAAATCACGCACCATCATCACATGGGTGGCTTCCTTCATGCAGCTGATTCTGGTCGGTATCCCTATGCATGGTACCTCCCAAACCGCCAACCTTATGTCGCTTCATGCCAGAGCCACTCCTGAGTGTGATGAGGTTGAGAAGAACCCTGATTTTGAATTTCTGAAAACAATCACAAGTCAACTTCAAACTTACTTGGCATATCCCTGACAGATATTTTGTCTAGGCAATCTTCAGATGAGGTTTGTCTAGGGCAGAGAGACAGTCCTGAATGAACATCAGATATAGCACCGTTTGAGGAATTTAAGCAGTTTGGGGCTAAGCTGGTTGAAATCGAAAGCAGAATTATAGAACTGAACCAAAATAAGATATGGGGAAGTAGATTCTGAATTTCTCAGAGTTGGCGTCTTACAGACCGGGGAATTCCAACAGTGTATCAAACTAAAAAGGGGTTTATACTTTATGGGTGTAACAGTTATTTTACAGAACTGGACAATTGTCTCCACCAATACTTCTAAGTATTTCGTGTTTATATCCTTGTATTGTTTCTTGGCGTGCCAACATAAATATAACTATGTGTATGGATTCTAAAATATAATCACCTCTGAATACAAGTGTTGCTCGATTAACTAGTTCTCATTCGCAATTTTGTGAGTAGCCATTTTTAGCAAATTAACTACAAATATACCTGTCTTCTAGAGCTGACCATAATGTCAATACAACATACCTGTTTTCCGGAGCTGATCATAATGCATTTAGAGCTAGAAACAACACAGGATACCTGACAAATTTCCTATTCAGAACTTGATATTAATGAAAAGGAGATATCAAATTTGTAGCAGAATAGAAAACCTTAATGCTGTATGAAAGAGAAACTTTAATTTAAATGCTCAGAAACTTTCCATCAGTTAAAAGGGAAAACATGAAGGAGTGATCTGCACACTGATGAATTGATCATCTCCACAGCATGGGGCTTCCTGACATTACACTTTTTATTGGAAACTTCAACACGTAAAGAAAATACAACTAGGAGGACAATGTATTGTCACGACAAGTGAAACATAGACTCTCACTTATTCACCACCGACTACAACATTACTCTTTAAGAAGAGCTGCCAGGTTTTTGTTAATATCTTCTTTGGCTTGTGTATCAAATGGGTCTTCACCAATATACAGATCAAAAATCGATCGACACAAGAGCTTGCTCTGGATACTCCCAACCTCTTTCCCATCAACTATAGAAAACAAAAGTTTAGAAAACAAGTTTTAGAGAAGGCAATTGATATTGCTACAAATAAGTGAAGAGAACCAAATAGGTCCATTGATAAATAGTTTTAAACTGAGCCGTTCAAATTAGTGCAACCCTGGCAAAACTGTCAAAACATAACTTTGAACTTGTTTTTTTATAAAGAGTACAATGATTCTTTGAGTAAATCTGGCTGTTAAAGAGAGATATTTGGGCATCAGAGGCAAAGGGAAGAGGCTGCTATGTAAAGTGGATCTGTGTTCTTAAATTTATCTTCAGCGATATCAATTACATGACCAAGCACAAAGATGATATACTCGGCAGGTGGAGTCCGATGGTAAAACGAGATGCCCTGTTATAGATATTTCTTCATCTAGTTTAATTTTCAGAGTGATCATGCATTTCAAAGTTCTGAACAAATCAAACAACAAGTAAAATATCATGAATGCAAGGCACCATGCTGAAGTAAACAATACATCAAGCAAGTAAAGAAAGAGACAATACTGTACAAGTTAAGTGAATATGCTTGAAATAGTTCATAGGATTGAGAAGGAAATCATATTACTTGTTGTACGAAGTACATGGCCTGGTTCTCTTGAAAGATCAATTACTGATCCTCGCGGTAACTTATACTCATCTTTAAACTGGGATGTGAAGCTGCAATAGAAAGACAATAACATTACAGCCAAGTTAAAACCACACGAACACATTGCAAAAAGACGTAAACTCGTTGAAATTGAGATGATTACCTATGAAGCAATTCTGCATTATCTGCACCACCAAATTTTTTGAGTCTGTTTCCAACGGAGTCTTCAAAAGCATTTCGTACAGAACGAATACTTAATCTTCCATAAGCTATCTGAAGCCTAACAGTCATACATATATCCTTTTCCATGATATCCTCATTAAGTTTACTGTTTTCTTTGAGTTCAGAAGCCGAAAAATCGCTATATTTATCAGTTAACAATTTCTTTATCTCACTATCATCGGCATAAACACCTACGAAGGTAATAAAACACTTGATTTCACTACAAAAATCTAAACAACGAAATTCATTTCTATACATGTTTTATACAGAAATTCACAAGATGGGCAGCGAAATTTCCTACATTCAGAGAGAGGGAGAATTACCAAATGCGTAGACATCAATATTCTTCAACCCAAAGAGAACTTTTCTTCGTAACCCAATTCCAAGGAGTCGTCTATTATCATTCAAAATGGCGGGAAATGGAAACCCAGTTTTGGAATCAGTTACAGTTTCAGCAGAAGTTAATGAAAGGGAACCCCACAGTGGAGAAGGATTAGAAGAAGACAAGTGAGAGATGAAATCATGAAATGGATTTTTTTTCTTATTAAGTGAAATGGCTGCACCCATTCCAATTCCAAAACCTAATGTCACTGCTGCAATTGAACCAGCAGCCATGGCTGCTCGAGAGAAAGACTCATGGGACCTTTTAGGGTTGTTTTTTGGGGGCTGAGAAAACGAGAAAGGGAAACGCAGAGAAACCATTTTTCTTTTTCTTCTCTTGTTTTTCTCTGGAAAAAGAAGATGCAGTCTACTTCTTCTGAACTACAAGAAGTTAATGCTCCTGGCAGCCCCTGCCTGGATGCCGTAACGCGGGTGCTATTATTCATTAACGTGGGTGCTGTTAATCATTAACGTGGGTGCTGTTAAACCCAGTTTTGCCTTTGCTTAACTTCCCGCTGTAGAGCAGCAGTTGCCTTTCCGCTACTTCTTCTCTACTACTCTCTAAGCTTGATACCGGATTCGCTCAAGTTTACATCTACATAAGTAAAAAGGTATTGTTCTACAATCTGCTTCTTCTTACAATCGTTAACTCTAATTTTTGGTTGAAACTTAATATTAGGTTTACTGGATTTTTTTGATAAAATATTAGGTTTACTAATCTTTTCTGTGTTTTTAATCTAGGGTTTTTAATCTTTTCTGTGTATAAGTGAATGGGTTGCTGCAATTGCAGGTATTAAACTAGTACTGTGATTCTTTTGCAATGGTGTTAAATGAAAGTAAGTTTAATTTACAGCTTCAACTATGGGCACTTCGAATTCCTCGCGAGCACTGCAAGACCGCTACTCGCTTGCTAAATGGGTAATAGTTGCAATAATTTTTCCCTCCCAGCAAACCTTAAGCTGCATTGATTTTCAAGTAAAGAGTTGCATTTAGTTGATGATTGTTGTTGTTTTGGATTTTGTTTTGAAGATATATGCTAGATAAGCCGCGTATTAAGCCAGTAGTAGAAGACCCATCTTGCGAAAAGAGCAGACTTTTGATATTATCTGAACAGATTGAAAATCCTGGTAAGAAAATTTTAAAACGCATTTAGTTTCTGTTTGTGAAATTTCTGAGTTGTATATAAGTCTGTTGATATTAATAGGAATGTTTCTTGATTTGAAACAGACTTATCTGGCATTCCCGAAAAGGCTCTCAATGCATTGAAAAGCTTATGTAACATCGAAGTAGTACCCTACTCAACAACACTAGGATATTCCTACTGGGGTGCAGGTCAGTATGAGTTCTCTTTCAAAAGTAATGCATGATTCTTTCTCTCTATAATACCTTCCTACCATATATTCATTTTGGAAAAGAAGGTTTCAACTCTTATGACCTTAACAGTAGTTAGTTTAAGATTCATTTACCCTTTTCGTTTAATGTTTTTGAAAAGCCAAATTGTTTTGTGTTGCCAGATCATATTTTGAAGCAGATACTTCCTTCCGGAGCGGAGGTACCTTCATCTTTTGAGACAATAGTTAAGTACTCTCACACGTTCTATTATCTGTCTAATGGTTTTCTGGATCTTTATTATGCCTCCCCCTTCATATGCGCTGTGTTCTTTACGTGTCTGATACTTTAGGGCAGTCTTAGTCAACAAACCAATCTAACAAATGTTCTTGTTCATTCAGGTCATGTTGCTCATCTGAATATACCCGGTGATTTGCTTCCTTACAAGGATGTTATTGCTAAAGTTATCTATGATGTAAGTTTGAACTTGCTAGCTTTCATGTATCTAACTGTGAAAAAGGAATCTCTCGCTTGTATATCTTATTATTTTTTAACCTATTGTTGGTATGAATCATGCGGTCGCAAACGTTGAACCCTTAAAATTTGTTTTTCCATGGCATTCATTTATATTCTGATTTTTTGTTACATAGTGATATATTCTGCAATTACCTCCCTTATATCATACCACTCATATAGCTGCCATTATGCTGGTGGTGGAATGACCCACTGGCTTTTCTGGCTTGGTCACGTAGAAATACAGCTTGAACTTGTTGTTTTGTCCCTCGTTTCGCCTGACCTAGTCATAGTCGGAAGGCTACCTGTTTAAATCCAACTTTTATTGGGTCGTGGCAGCCCTAAACCTCGGTAACTGGTATCATGCTAGCAATAATACAACTTATGGCATCTCCAAGGGGAGAGAGGATGTTTATCTTTTCTAAATATAACTTACCCTTTTTAACTATTCTATTAACTGTTTATCCTTTTGACTAACCTTGTTATGGGAGTTCATCTGCATGTTTTCTGAATTTTACATATTTCATCAGAAAAATCAGCCAAAAATCAGAACTGTTGTTAATAAAGTAGGTAGCATTTCAAACGAGTTCCGTGTACCAAAGTTTGAAGTATTAGCTGGCATAGCCGATATGGATACAGAAGTCAAGCAGTATGGAGCAACGTTCAAGCTTGATTACGGGCTGGTTTATTGGAATTCAAGGCTGGAGCATGAGCACATTCGACTGGTTTCTCAGTTCAAGGCAGGAGAAGTCATTTGTGACATGTTTGCTGGTATTGGCCCTTTTGCCATTCCGGCTGCACAAAAAGGATGTGCAGTATTTGCAAATGACTTAAACCCAGATAGTGTTCGCTATTTGAAGATTAATGCGGAGGTCAACAAGGTTGATGATTATCTAAGTGCATACAATATGGACGCAAGAGCGTTTGTTTCTGATCTAATGGCACCTCCAGCTAGTGAGATAAAATCAGAAATCGAGGTTTCTGTGCTTGAAACTGGTGATGCAGACAATGTAACCTCTAATGGGAGGGCAGCTTCTGAAAATAGAGTGCCTCAAGGTAGTATGTTTACATACACTATTGCTTTTTCTAACGAGAACTGTGTTTAACATTCATATGCTTTGATGCAGACATGACAGGAAACTTAGATAACAACTTCCAGAATCATGAAAACGTTGAAGGCTCTTGCACGAATGTAGAGGCTGTTGCTGCTGCGAAAAGACCCTCCGAAAGTGTGGTTAATAGTGAAGCTAGTGCACCCAGTGGGAGAAAGCATAGAAAAAACAAGAGATTGAGAAGTTCCATATTGTGTAATACAAGGACATGGGAGCATGTTGACCACGTGATTATGAATCTCCCTGCTTCTGCATTACAATTTCTGGGTAAGCCAGTGTTCTGACTTGTGGTTTTCGGTAGTTTTAGTTTGCCACTTTTGTGGACTAGTATGTGGTCTATGAAACTTTATTAGTGATGATACCTAGCGGAGTAGTGGTTCACTTTTTTGTAGTCAAATTTGATACTTCATAATTGATTTATTTGGAGTTCCTTTCTGAACTTATGAAACTTACGTTACGACTCTTTATTTAACTTTCTGGCAGATGCCTTTAAGGGTCTTATCCGAAAGAAATGTTGGAAGGGACCATTTCCTTTGATTCACTGTTATTGCTTCATACGCTCAACTGAAACACAAGAATCAATAATCTCTGTGAGTTGTCTCTTGTAATAAGATCGTTTGAGCATACAATCTATGCTGTCAATATATTACCATATGCCTTGTTTCAATTCTCAACTGTCTGGTTTTCCCAGCATGCTTAATATTGGAACAAGGAGAAAGATTTCCAGCTTCACTGATAGAATACTGTGGTTTAACTTTAATGTGCTCTTAACCTGTTTTATTCATCTTTCTTTCAGGAAGCAGAGTCATATTTGGATGCTAAGATACAAAACTATACATTTCATAGAGTTAGGGATGTTGCTCCTAACAAGGTACAAACTCGTCAGCGGGTGCTTTAACCTGTATTCTTCTGTTTCATTTTTGACTTCAGCCGTTATGCTGTGATCAATCACCAATTCAGCATTGACCATGTGAATGTTGTTAATTGATACCCATAATTGCTAAAATACCCATACGTGATTAAATGTTTTCTTCACCCTGTTATTCTCTCTATCTGTTGTACATAGGGTTCACATCTTAAAATTACTTACATACAGCGAGGATTTTAACAAAGTTACACATTTGAATTTTGGTTTTGTTAAAGTTACCTCAGGGTATAATATCCTAGGATAACTTTTTCTTAAAACCTAGGTGTGAAAGATCTAGTGAATTAAATTCAATGTTTATTTCTAGCCATATATTTTTGCGAATAAAAACCAAAAATATCCCCAAAATGTGCTCATTTTTGGTAGTCATGTAGAACTTGGTAAGAGGAACATATCCCCAAAATATTAGCTTCAAAATCCGTTGCGGTTTGGTTTTTATTCGCAAAATGATGCCCAACGTGTGAGATAGTGTCATGATAAAAGTGTGAGGGGATCCCTCCTCATATTTATTTCGTCAAATAGTCATCTAATGTTTTGAATGTTTCTTGAGGAGAACAAATTAAACTACTATGTTTTAACTATAAAGTTTTTAAGTATTTAAGGTTTGTTATTCGTTGCAGGCTATGTTTTGCTTAAGTTTCCGGCTGCCAGAAGAAACTTGTTTTCTCGATGAACTCAAGCCTGACGGTACCGATGCATCTGTGTAGTTGAGTCGACACTCAGAAGTAACCTTTGCATGAGTCACACATTTGTATCAGCACTCAGGTAATGGGTGTGATTACACCCATATCATAGCAATGTAGAGAGACGGAGGAAATCAAACTAAAATTGCTGAGCCGAGTGTACAAGTGAACAGAGTTTTGTCAAGTGGTATGAGCTTTAAGATATTGTTTAATGACTTCCCCTTTCAGCTTTTCTATACTGATGGTCATGTGGTCAACAAAAAATAGTAATCTGTAAACTGCACAATCATGTGATGGGGTTAGAATTTGTGTCAGGGTTTGGCCTGACTGTAACACTTTCTGTTTAACAATCACATTTGATGGAAGATTTTTGAAAAGCTACTTTATAGTCCAATTTTTTCTTAACGAAAGAATGATTCTTCTTTTGGACAAGTTCTTTCATCCTTCAACCATTATTACCAAGTAAAACGAAACTGTTTTGTTTTAAATGTAGTCAATTTTTAGCCTTTTTTCTAAATTTTCCAAAACATATAAAATGGGGCAACTTAAAGAAAGGTCTTACCAACAAAAAGCAGGGCTGGGTCTACTCTTGCATTTAACAGCCAAGATTTTGAGTCGAGTTCATTTAGTTCTGTAGTAAGAAAAAATCGTTCCAAGTTGAAGCTCTGCTGCCCGACAGTCTTTGTACCGAGGAGCTTGACTGGCAGTAAAAGTAGTAGTGGTACATCTGTCTGATAGAGTACCTGAACATCTGTTACTAGGTCAGAAAGACTGACAGAAAAATCCGACAAGATTTCCAAGCAAAAAATGTATGACCAGAATAAGAGTAAGATGCTAGAACAGACTTAAAAGTTGAAACAGAGAAAGAATCCATTCGAATCAGAATTGAAACAAAGAAAAAAAGAAAAGAACTAAGAAGTAAAGCAGGAAAATGGGAGGTTCAAGAAGAGCTATGATGAATAAAAATCTGTTGCTGATTTTGTTTTCATGGTTTATGAGTAACATTGTTATTGTTATGAATGTAACAAGTATTGGAGTGAATTGGGGTACAATGGCAACTCATCAATTACCACCTGAGACGGTAGTTGAAATGCTTATAGATAATGGTTTCAGGAAAGTTAAACTATTTGAAGCTGAAGAAAAAATTATGAGAGCTTTAGTTGGTAAAGATTTAGAAGTTATGGTTGCTATACCTAATCATATGCTGGATCTTATTAGTAGAAATTCTAAAGCTGCTGCTGCTTGGGTTGAAAAGAATGTCACCATTTATAGCTTTGAAGGTGGTGTCAATATCAAGTAATCTACCTCTCTCTTTCTTTTAATCTGCTTGGATTTTTACATTTCTCTTTTTGAATCTTTTGTGGGATTTCTAAATTGTTTCATAAAGTTTCATGTTTTTCACAAATTGTTTTACATGTTTCATAAATCTTTTTGGATTGTTTTTGTTACAGGTATGTTGCAGTAGGAAATGAGCCATTTCTTGCAACCTATAACGACACCTTCTTGGATGTAACCATGCCAGCATTGCAGAATATCCAGCAAGCGCTCTATGATGCTGGATTGGGTTTTCGAATCAAAGCCACAGTTCCTTTCAATGCTGATATCTACAATTCACCAAACTCCGCTCCAGTTCCTTCTGCCGGAGATTTTAGACCAGATATACGTAACCTGACAACCCAAATTATCCAATTTCTCTATGATAATGAAGCACCTTTCACTGTTAATATATACCCGTTCCTTAGTCTCTACAGCGATGAGCACTTTCCGATGGACTACGCCTTCTTTGATGGAACAAGCGAACCTCTGCGCGACGGGCATGTTAACTACACAAATGTGTTCGATGCAAATCTTGATACTCTTATATGGGCATTGAAAAAAGCTGGTTATCCTGATATGCCTGTAATAATAGGCGAAGTTGGATGGCCAACTGATGGTCACAAACATGCAAATGTTGCCAATGCAAAGAGATTCAACCAGGGATTGCTTAAACATATTTTGAGCGGCAGAGGATCTCCAGTTAGAAAAGGCAAGATCGACGCTTATCTCTTTAGTCTAATAGACGAAAGTGCTAAAAGTATTGCACCAGGTACTTTCGAGAGACACTGGGGGATGTTTGAGTTCGACGGAAAGGCGAAATACCAATTAGATTTATCAGGAAGGAACTCAGATAAAAAGGAATTGGTCGGAGCGAAAAATGTTAAATACTTGCCGAAAGCTTGGTGTGTTTTCAATGATGACTTCTTAGTTACTGATTTTATTGATTTGCGTGAAAGTGTTAATTACGCTTGTGAACACTCAGATTGCACAGCTCTTGGTTATGGGTCTACTTGTAACCGTTTGGATGTTCGTGGGAACGTTTCGTATGCATTCAATATGTATTATCAGGTAGGAAATCAGAAGCATTCAGATTGTGATTTTGGAGGGGCAGCAATAGTTACAGATGAAGATCCATCTGTTGGGACTTGTAGATTCCCGATTATGATAGCTTATGGGTCTTCAGTTTCATTGAAGAGGGGCTTTCCTGACACTCTCTTACAGCTGGTACTAATATTTTTAGTTCAAGGTGTTTTGCATGTAATACATTATCACCTATAAAAATCATAAACATTAATTTAATATTTTCAACAATGCGAAACTGCCATGTAATTGATGCCTACAACACTGTGAAATCGAGATTTGAACCTTCCTCTGTCTGCTTTGTATCAAGCTTTCCACTTTGATAATATATTGTAATGGAAAATTGCATGATTGTTGCACAACCAGGTCTAACTCAGTCCAATTTAGATTTTCTTGAATTTACACAAATTTCTAATTAACATATCCTTAGAGAACATCTTACAATTACAGAACATCTTACAAAAAGGAGACCTACCAGTGGCATCCTTGCAATAATAATATTACTGCCTGTATGAAACATGACACACACTTCTTCTGTGGTATTCAAACATGACATATACTACCTCACTAATCTATACAGTACTTAATTTCTTTCTTCAAGTACTAATCTATACATTATCACCAATATAATCCTTAGTAATTAATATTATAATACAGTAATTGCTATTCTGAAGGTGATTAATTGATTGCCTAATGAATCCGGTAATGAATGGATGTTTCTATTTCTAAAGATCGTCCACCCAATCGCTAAGTTCACTTTCGAAAAACAAACCTTCGATAAGATTATCGATGAAAAGATCAATGAATGAGTTACACTTGACATTGAAAACTCGATTCACCTTGGTTCGGGCACTTGAGAGGTACGCAAAAGCAGCAGAAAATACTACCGCAGCCAAACAAGCCCCGGCTGTTTCTGTGATCTCTTGTAAGTCCATCTTTTGGAACAGCGAGTTCCCCGTGATAGATTCCACTGCCAATGTTGTAGCGAAAACAACCTACAGTAAAAGCAACAAATTAAATCTTGCTCTAGGAAGATTGCAGACTCCTATCAGATGATAATGGGTGAAGGTAAAAAAAAACATTCTAAAACATGAGCAGATCCTAGTCAAACCCGAGCCATTATTTCAGACCTTGAGTCAGACGAAAAAAATATCGATTTTTCCGGATTTTGGCATTAACGGTATATTTGTGTTTAACCATAAACAACAGCTAAAGAGTAAAAATTACCATCGAGACACGCCCAAAGATCATTTCAATATCCCGACTCTTCCTCGAACTCTCGATATATTCCGATAAACTTGGGAAAAACGGTGACCCTCCATCGTATTCATCAATTTCAGCGTAATCACCGTTATCGACCACAACTCTACGCGGTTGTGTGGATGTTTTGATCAGTCCAGCTCGTTCTGAGCCATATGACCTCAGAGTACAGACTCTTGGCTGTAAAAATATCTTTACATCGTCATTCGACGATAAATTAACCGATTTCAGCTTCTGAATCGCCAGTTTATCTGGTTTCAACTCACAGAATATCGCCCTGCAGCTAACTGTAGTAGCCATTCGGGCAAATAAAGAGAGTGGAGATACGAAAAGAAAGAAAAAATGACTTCTGACGGAATCCTGAGAGATTGAGTAAGTTTTAAGAGTGAATCGAAAATTCAGTGTCAGTTAAGATTCCACGTCTTCTCTATATAGTCAATTCATATGTGGTACGAAATGTGGGAACCACCTATTAAGTGGCACTAGGTTTCATCGTTAACGTTGTTTTCTTTCTTTGGGTAAGTTTGTCAGCCAACTAAAAGTCTCTAGCGTAAGATATAAGGAATCTACGGTATTATCAATCAATCAATAACCTAACCACCCAACCACATCTCTCACACCACATCGAGAGTTGCGCTTACCTCCCCTCCCATTGGCTAGTGAACAAAACCCTCGCTCCTGATTGGCCGAAACAAAGTTAGCCCCTTACATTTCGTGGCCGTCAATTTCTAATTAAATAGATTCGATCGGATGCTCCAAATTGAACGATAACGTCCACCCTCTTTTATATTGGCCGAAACCCTTAATTATGATTGGCTGAAATTTGTTGAAAATTCTCACACCACGTTTACATGATATTCATAAAATCCGGATCGTAAAATTGAATCAATAATAGAGGGCCAAGATATTTTCGGACCGTGAAATATAAAAGAAAAAAGAAAACAATCTCGAAAATCATATTACTTGATACGAAGATCTCATGAATTACTATAAAAAAAAATCTCCAAAATCTTATTAATTGATATTAAAAGAAACTTTTTAAATGTTTTCGTGCATGTATTTTTGTGGAAAAAATCGGATAATTTCCCTAAATAAAGAAAAATTACCACAGATAAGTATTTACAAGATTTTTTCATAAGCAATTAGAAGAAAGAAATATTTGAAGATCTTTATGGGAAGAGTCGACGCAATTTTTTTTATATAAACAATGAAAATTTCCATATCAAAGGTATGGGAATAAATACAGTAACAAAAATAAACCGAAATACTTAGTCTTAATGGTTCCCGTATTTTAATCCTGATACGCAATCCTATGTTAGGTATGACGATGATGATTTCCATTTTAAATTTTTATGCCAAATTTAGGCGATAAAAATATGAAACTGTATAAAGGTGTGTAGGAAAACATAACCCCAATTAATTTTCTTTCGTTCTCTCTCTCTCATTGTTTTTCTGCTCTGCTGACTTTGTTAATGGTTGTTTGAGTTACAGTGGTTGGAGATCCTGCCATTGTTTCAGTAGAGAAGTGTGTACCAGGTATGCAATCAATATCTTCTGTTTTTTATTCAATCAATATCTTTGATTTTAGGTCTTTAATATGTTGATTAGGATATACGAGAATTCTTTTTTCAATTTTCCTGGTGACCTTGATGTTGTTTCAGAACATAGTGATGGTGTCCCATTGGATGCATCATCTGGAATGTTAATGAAGTCAGTTTCGTTAAGGTTTGCTTACTTTCTTTCATATGGATTTTCAATCTGATTCTTATTAGGTTTTTGCAATTTGTTTTTTCAGTAGTTATTTTCTTTAACATCAGGTATGAATTTGAATTTCGATTCTCTTTTTTTTTGCATGTCATTTTAGTTTGTAGCTTTGGATTTGTTTTGATTTTTCTTTTTATAATAAGTAAACATCAATGGAGCATGAAGAAAGTTAGAAATCTGCTTCACCACGCAGCAAGTTCTAGGACTGGATAACCTTGATTGAGAAGTGAGTGCACATCCTCTACATCTTCATGGGTTGCTTTTTTACCAATTCATAAGGTACCTTTGATCACTATTTAATATTAACTAATGCTTCAATTTATTTGGATCTTTGCTCTATTATCTCTTTACTTGCACCAAATGTGGCAATGACAATCTGCCTGTGTGGTAAATTTTCTGTATTATAGTCAAAGAGAGTTGTGTTCTGTTGTTGTGTTCTGTTGAATTGTTTTGTGTAAACTAAAATTATCCTGAAGGCCCAAAAATATTAGGAGCTTTACCAGCACCTGGGATGATCATATACAATAAAACTTTTGTTGGTTTTACTTAATTAATTAAAGGATAAAAAAACTATTTTTATGATACATGGTCAGTTTTGGAGACAAGATCGGAGACAAGATCAGCATAGATTTATTTTGAAGGTATTTTCATGTTTTATACGGAATTTAACTTAAGTAGAATTAGTCTTTCCTAACCATATTTTCATCCTGATTTTATTTTGCGGCTAAAATATCTATATTTTATTTTACCTGCCTTCCTAATTTAGCCCATTTGTCGTGTTTCCTTTTAGGTGCTATTCAAAAATTCGATGTATCTATTTCTATAATTATTCAGCATGGATTACGGATTCAGCATGGAGTATAGTACAATTTCGAGAGATTCAATAGAAAAAGTGATGGCAATTGCTGCTTAAGACTCTGCTGATTGTTTTGATCATGATATGTGTTTTTAGTAGGTGTTATCCGATACGGGAAACAATTGATACTGTCCAAAAACTCTCCCAATGTCTCTCTTTGAAGACATACTTGAAAAGATTGAAAGAATATGGGAGAAATTCACGAGGACAGGTTACCACTACATGAGGAACTGTTATCTAGGTGCGTGCTTTTCGTTAGTCCTTCGGAATATCTTTTTTTTTCTTCTTGGTTTCCAGATAATTGAAAATCTCATATTGCTCAACTAAAGTAACTTACGTATTTGTGCAATTGCAGAATGTAACAAATACCCAAGAGCTTGCTGCACTAGAGGTTCGTACTGCTTGGCCACTCATTCTGGCAACTATTTCACGAGCACTCTGGAAAGTGTTGGTTGTAAGAACATAATACCGGTGAGAACTTTACTTTGGGTTCGTGTTATTGTTTCTTCTACCTTTTTCCCTCCTTTAAAGAATTAAACTTATCATTTTAGTTCTTATTTGACCTAAACTATCAAAACAAAGATTGTTTTTGTATGCACTCATACCATCGGGTATAATGTATAAGTGCCAGATATGGGACTTCACATATAAAGCGTCCTTAAAAAGAAGTTTTTAGCTCAACTACGTGGCTAGCAATTTGCTATGATCATCAATATATGTTAGATGAAGCTGCAACCAAGTACAGTATAGCACTTCACCAAGACTTCACTATCCTCGTTTCATCACCAATTACACAGACTCATGCAATAACCCCTGAAGCCTCTCTAATCATAATCCTAAGGAGTCATATTCAGAATGGTTTACAATGGAACGGATTGGTAATACATGAGGAATTTCAGGCTGAAGCCCTCAAAGATTACATGGACAGCCATGTAAGGTAGCATATAAGAAGGTAATTATTTAAATTTTGTGCTCCTCGATTTATATGTACCTTGGAAGCGTATAGTTCAATAAGGTGATCTCTTTGTTAATCCAGTTTACAGTTTAAGTTACAAGTTTATTTAACGTCAAGTACTGAGTATTTTTATTTGTTAACGAAAATGAAAATGTCGAACCATGAGAAAATAGAGGGTGAAAATGCAACCTTATTAGGCCAACAAACCTATATAATTAGGAGAGAGCAGTGTTCTTTTTAATTATCCATTGTAATATCATAAATGCAATTTACCAATTATATACTTTTTTTTCAAGAGTCCCCTGAGGCTAAACAGATGTTGGAGTTCGGAATTTTTTTACTGCACATTAGGAGAAGAAGATAATGCTCACTGCAATTTGATGGAATCCAGTTTTACTTTGAATCTGATATCCTTTTGTACTACTAACCAATTTTTTTGGAAATAAACTTCCTGAATAATTCTCTAAAACCCTCAAGGTTACGTTGATCCACAATCATCGGGTAATCAATTTTTTCTTTATCTAATTATAAAACAACCAATGTAGTTAACCTAAAATTTGTTTATTTCTTGGAGTATATTCCTATTGGTAACGATGTTATTGACAATTTTTAGTATGCGCAGTATATGTTGAAACGTTAGCTGGTGTACTCACCACTCACCAGAGTGATCTACTTTCTAGGTTGCTTTACGGACTCTTTAAGCCTTTGCAAGTTGTTTGCAGTACGAACTTTTTTACTTAATTCCTTATTTTATTTTTTTTAATGATCTTTTTGTTTTAATGATCGCATAATTCTTGATCCATGGTATTTGTTTCTTCATGGAGTTCCGTCAGACTCATGGAGTTCCATTGTACATTGTTTATGAAGAAATGTAGGAAATGGTCCCAAACACAGTAGTAGTAGATGGTTCTTCTCATGTCTTTTATAACCTCTCTTTTATATTGTTGCTTTGGTTAGTATTGGTTTTAATATTTGGAGTTTGATTATGTTTCCACTTTCTCAGATGTAAAAATTTAAGCACGAGAAGGAAAATTTCACCACAAGTAGTGATGTTCCAAACTCTTTTAGAAATTTTGGATGGTTTAAGCTTTTGTTGACCCAGTTAGTTTTGTTTAAGCTTATATCATTATGTTATCATAATTATTCACGACCATAAAGTTCCATTTAACTAAAATAAACTAAATGAATTAGTGTTTATTCATTCCAAGTTTTCGTGTCATTATGAATCAGTTTAGTATCAATGCAGAATCCTCAAAAATGGATACAATTCCAGCTTCGTACATTATACACACAACTCAAGCGAAACCGTAGGCAGAATTCACCATTTCGACGGTCAATTCTGTAAGCAAAGAAATCATCTTTAGTTTTCTGTGATGATGACAAGGTGTTAGAAGTAAAATAGGGTGTCGTGAGGTAGAGGCCATTCAAGTTTTGGAGGTCATTCATTCCTCATGTTGATTAACTGGTGCATGTTGGATTCATGGAGTATAAAACCAATAAGTGACGCTAAAGCCCCAATTTATTTTGGATTTAGTTCAACCAGTACACATAGATGACGACCTAAAAGCTAGAACCATGATCCCTCTACGGAGCATCCAACACAAACCATATTTTTTTTCTCCCAGGCAAGGTACAAAATGTCAGTGTTTATTGATGTTTCATTAACCTAACCTAGAAAGTTCTCACAAATATATCATATCATTCCACCTTTTTTTTTTGTTTCAAATGCCTAGAAGGATGGGTTCTCGCAAATATATTTTTAAGGAGTATATCTTAGCAAGCTTGAATAGTAATTCAATCTATCTATCTCACTTAAATACTGAATTTCGGACAGTAATTGAACAGTAAGAATGGTGCATACTCATAATGGTATTTTCTATGTTATACTGTTTGTTTTAAACTGTCGGATTTTAGCTTGGTTTCTTTAATAATAGGTAATTTTTTTGTGTGATTTGTATTTATTTACGTGTTTGTGAGTTGTATTTATTTACGTTTTTGTTATCAAATGCATTCTTTTCTTGGTCCGACTCTTCGATAGGTCAATATAATTTATAAGCAAACCAGCGTGTATAAACAAGGTCTACTCCTGGAAAAAACTATTGGGGACACTGTCTAAGAGAATGAAATTCAAAATCTTAACGAAGTGACTAACAAAGTAGTACGATGCGGTGTAAATTAAAAATCTCGGTAGAGAAAGGGTATATACAAAGATTACAAATGAAGGAAAATATTGGTTCTTGAACATGTTATTTTCATTTTCATTTATTTAGTTTTCTTTGAAGCACTTCAGTTTAAGCAGAGGTCAGCGATAATAACACTTTTCATCGGATCCGGTACGCGGCAGAAGCAAGTGACATGAACATTTTGAATTTATTTTTGATTTACTGCAGTATATCAATTTTATTTGGAAGACTTTAGTAATTCTTCTTGAGTGACTTTTATTCCACCAAAGCTACGAATACTCTTATAGAATTTACGATATCAAATACTTTGATACCCGTAATTTCCGGCAGAATTGGAAAAAGAACTTGGTTAAATGGTTGTTTATAATGTCTGATTTGTATTTTCCTAAATAAAAATTTTCATTTAATGAAGGGTATTGTATTCTTACAGTATGCTTCTCTTAAATGAACGAAGGTAGGGATTTCCCATTTTTTTATTAAATAAAATAGAATGCAGTGAGTCGTATATCCCTTTTTAGGACGGTGACACCGATCTAAACTCGAACGAAGTTTCATATATAAATATTCTTCAATATTTGGACGTTGTATATAAATATATATGGAAATATAATGAAGCTAAATCCTAATCATACTTACAAGACGGATGATGATCCTGGAACTGAAGGTAAATCCTTGATCCTTTTGTGGGCAGCAACTGCTGGGAATAGAATTAATTCATGTGAACTTTGCGAGTTCAATCATGAAGGATAGAGATTCTCTGTTCATGTAAAAAAAAAAATCTACCTCTGGTAGACATATGTACATTCTCCTTATCCAACATATCCTCTTTTCTGATTAAATAAAGAATAATTTGGAAATAAAGAATAATTAAGATATCCAAATTTTTTTCTAGAATCCTTCATTGGACTTGCAAGTATCCATGCCATAATTATATATCCTTGATAAGTGAGAGATTATATCGATTTTTAAATGTATTAAATGATAATACATATCAAATTTTAAACGTATTTCTTTAAAACTGTCATTAAATGATAATTTGTGTTTTAAACCCCCTCTTGACCGGGTGCGGGGTGAGGCCTCTCCTCATTGGTAGGCCTGAGAATGGGGTTATTTTAGCCTACTAATTATACGCAAGTGCACGGTGTCGTGATGTAGGACTGAGCAAGTGCGGGTCGAACCACAGAGACTTGTGGTGCCCTTATGTGATCTAAGGCTTGCTACTTAACTGAATTCAAGGTTGACAATGTGACAAAAGGCAACAGAGAGTAATATAGATAATTGGTTGCGAAACATGGTGATATGTGATGAATGAAGTGACTCTAGCTAAGGTAACAGAGATAGTGTAAAGGGGTTGCTAAGGTTATCGATTCCACCACTAACCTATGCTATGTTTTCACTTCATGAAATTACTCTTATCCTTGTGACAGTCAAGGGAGAGTGTCAAGTCTCCACTTACCTAAGGTTGTTTCTCCGCTTGATAGATTAATCACAACTAAGTTTACTACCCAAGTATTACTTGTCTGATTAAGGTACAAATAATCGAGGATCATAATAATTCATTAAGCTTGGGTTGC
This sequence comes from Papaver armeniacum, assembly GCA_023531295.1. Classification (NCBI taxonomy): domain Eukaryota; kingdom Viridiplantae; phylum Streptophyta; class Magnoliopsida; order Ranunculales; family Papaveraceae; genus Papaver; species Papaver armeniacum. The sequence goes on from JAJJWW010011662.1 coordinate 255,418, forward strand.
AAAGTATACATAACAAAGAGGGGATCAAACTACAGTGCATCCATGGCGTTGGTATGCACTGTGAGAGCAAATTGTTATCACACTGAAATTAATCCTATCTAGAAAACATTCAATCATTCAAGAACATTCATGAAGAAGAACACAGTGATAAGCTAGGGTTTCATCTCAAACCCTAGCAGAATTAAACTAGAACATGCTTTGAGATAAACACAATACAAATTAAACCTAAAGATGACAGCCCGGCTAATCCAGGCGTAACTAATTTCTCAGTTTCCCCTTCTATTTATACCAACACAAACCCCAAACCCTAGTTCTTGATAAAACATCAATTAAAAATGAAATAAACTCTCACCCACTTCTCGACTCGCGTGATGGCTCTACTCAATCATCTCTGTCTTCGAATCGAACATGCGGGGTGGTTGGTGATGAAACCCTAACCCTATTTATCTTTAACCTAGCTTCTAGGTTGAATAGAAGCTATAAAAAGATAAATAAGGGAGAGAGTGGTGGCGCAGAGGCTAGAGGAGTTGTTGGTGATGATGATGGCTCTGCAAAACGTCGTGGAAGAAGGAGGTGGAGGTATGGTGTGGGTAGGGTTTTGCGAGAGCGAGAGGAGAGAAGAAAGAGAAAGTGAGGAGAAGAGAATGGGTCTGTCGATGGGGTGTATAGGGTTAGGTAGATAGGGTGTTGAGCGGGCACGGCAAAGTGTCGATGAGAGGGGCTGCACCGAGCGTAGGATCTTGCGGGAGAAATCTCAACGGTGAGAAAGGTAAGCGGTATTGGAGTGATTCGATGTTGAGCGGAAGCAGCAAACTTCGATGCGCATGAGGGAGCGGACCGTAGGATGTAACTAGATGCGATCTCAACGGCTCGGGATAATCGGGCTCGGATCGGGTGCAGCTCAAGCCCATTTCTTGTAGATGAGTCGCTACTTGTTGGGTTGCAACTGTTGCGCGCGCGGGCTTTGGCTATCTACTCCATAGATGCTCGACTTCAATTCTTCGCTCTTTAGCTCCTCAGATTCTCCGGACTTTATTTAGTACCTAAAAATACAAAATTAATTAATACAAATATTTATTCTTGAAAACAAAGAAAATACGAATATGGGATAATATCTGATTTATAAGCGCAAAAGATGAGTAAAATGCCAATAAAAATGTGTATAAATATGCACTATTTGGCACTCATCAAATACCCCCAAACCTGAATTTTACTTGTCCTCAAGTGAAACAGAAATAAAGAAATCCTAACTATACCATTTGTCGTAGGTCTCTCGAATGCATTTAGCGTATGCACTAAGCCTTTAAACCCCTAGGTGTCCCTAGTGGACGAGTTGTAGTCTCGTGAGGGTTTACCGAGAGGTGTACCCACAAAACCTTCTCCAACTTCAGAGTGTAAAAGAGTCTCAAGCCTCCAAGAAGCTATGAGGACATAGAGTTTCTGCATGCTAGTAACAGAAGTTAGAACTATCGAAGAACGCATTCTCATCCTTAAGTCTTTGAGCGAGAAGTAACCATACCATATGAAAGAATTCGGATTCGATTGTGATCATAAGCCTCGACACGCCTCACCATTAGGGTTTTATGATAATTGCACTCAAAAGATCGCTTTTAGTCTCTCATGTGTGCGGGCGGAATAAGAGAGAAATCCTCGCACACGTTGTAGGTAAGAAGGATAACCTTAGAAATAAAATCGGAGACTCCACAAAAGTGTGGACAAAAGAATCTTTTTCTAATGATCTCTAAGAAAGGAAAATCAACCATTAGTAAGAGTGGGAGTACTCACTCACTTCTCACCCGATCGGCAATTAATATCACTCTCTCATAAGAAACCATAGAAACGTCTTCAATCTTCGGTCTTCGGTCTTCAATTGTTGATGACGAACTTGAACTTTACAAAAACTGAAAAAAATTTTTTTTTTTTTTTTTTTTTTTTTTTTTTTTTTTATTTAATTTTTTTTTTTTTTTTTTTTTAATTTTTTTTTTTTTTTTTTTTTTTTTTTTTTTTTTTTTTGGTTACAATAAAACGATAAACTCAATTTTTCACAAACTTCATTAATTCTCATCTTATTTCCTTTTCTTTGTTGCACATAAACCTTGGACTATATCAATTTTTCTTTCAATATTCGATTCTGCTCAGGTTCTTTGTGATGATGTGTTTCTATGGGTCTTGCTGATTGAGAGAGAGAATGATGCTAACTACAAATCGGTATTTAGAAGGAGTTTTCATCTTTAGACGTCACCCTCATGATTGACGGAATTAGCACTCAAGAGATCAAAAGTAGTCTTTGAAAGTGGTGCGAAGTTGGGTAGCTCACCATTCCTACCGGAATTGACGTACGGTGACACACACTCTAAAAGCTTTTCTAGAAAGTCACAAAGAGTGAAGGTCGGTACCTCGCTTGATGTAAAATGGGTAGTCTCCACTATGGGTGATCACAATTCTACTACCGAATATCTAAACGACACCTAATTCGCCCGGTATGGTTAAATCCAACTTTAACGCTCTAATCAACTAAGAAACCCGATTGCGTTTTCGGTACTTCCAAGTTCTGTTATTTCGGTCAGATTCTCTATGTAAGCATAGCTAAAAGCATGCTAGTGACTCTAAAATCTCTAAGAGTTGGAGGTTTTTACAAAAAGAGTTTTGAATTTTTTTTTTTTTTTTTTTTTTTCAAAATAAAAGGTGAAATAAAAGACTAAAAACTCTAAATGCAAATCACACCCCCAAACCTAAATCAAACATTGTCCTCAATGTGTCTTGAGATAGGAAAAATTAAACAGTCACATACCATGAGAACTATCTTTGAAAAGATAAAAGGGAAGAGATTACTGGTATGTCGGCGGGAGCAAGGTTGAGCTTCATTCGTCAAGGCAAAATCCAACATTCTCGGTGGTGATTATATCGGATTAGCATAATATATGTGCAAGAAGACTCAACCGAATCAAGAAAAGAAAAATTTAACAAGTCCTACTTGGATTATATACAAAAATTCACCATAAACTAACAATCAAAGAGTTGAGGATCAACCCAATAGACGATATGTACACATTATGACCTTACACGAATATAATATGAGAGTGCACGTAAGACTGCAAATGGGAATGAGTTTCCCCCAAACCTAAATTTGTGAACGGGTGTGTTTGAAAGCACAAAGTCTTGCAATTTTAAAGGTACATCATGCAAAAGGTCTAACTCGAAATGAGTTTTGCTAATTACAGGCAGACATACATATTCCAACTGTGGCTCCTTAAGAGTGTTATACTTTGATGCAAAATGGTCCAAGAGGACTTGGGAAGCACAAAGCTCTAGGCCTAAGTTAGGCATTTTGAAGAAAAGTTGGTTTTGCAATTTTGTGACAAACTACACCTAGGTTTGGTGGAGGAGTTTCAATTTGTGACTCGGGAGAGAGGTTAGGTACATCTAAGTTATTTTCATGTATCAAATCATTTGCACCGTCACACTCTTTCCTAAGGTCAAAGAGGGTAAATCATGGTCATTTTCACAGGGAAATTCCACAGGTTCCACATCAATATCACATGCATGAATATCGAAGAAGCATCATTCATAGGGTTCGGGAGAGACACTTAATGTCGCGAGAACCTAAAAATTCTATTACATTTTCAAAATACACATGCTCTTCATATTCATCATCATCATCATCATCATAGCAAAAATCCATCTCTCCATTCAAAATTGTAGTTTTTTTAGTGTACTCATCTACCTCTAGATTAGGTTCATATTCAATGTTAGTTGCATGAGTAAGACTAGAAACACTATTTTCAATCTATCATTTTGTAACTCAATCGAGGTTCCTTTGAAGAATCATCTTGAGTTGTTCCATTGAAGGAGAGTCTTCACTAGTGGGTATGCATTCCTCATATGGATATTCATTGTATGGTTGTGCATGCGGTTCACTAGAGAAGGGAAATTCAGATATGTTGCTATATGGATGGTCATGCATTGCATTCATTTCAAGCCTAGCATTTAGCTCCATGAGTGTATCCATTGTTGATTGCAAACTAGGAGTTGGGGGAGTATAAAATTGTTCATCTCCCCCTTTGTGGTGAATGATGCATGTGTGCGGGTTGATTATGGTCCCAATAGTCACTTCTAGACACTTCGTTCATTGGATTATCATGGTTTTCCCTAGACTTGTCTAAAATCATGCAAGATATAACAGTATTCAGCAGGGTGGTCTAAGCCACCACATAAGGTGCAAGCATGCGTTTCATATTGCCTAGAAAAACTAGATTCGACAGATTGCCTTTCTAAAGTAGATTGCCTATCTAAAGCAGATAGTCGAGCTTCTAATTGATCGAGAAGTGATGATTTGGGTATGAGGAGAGTGTTCATTCTCAACTTTGTGGTGGATGATACATGTGCTCATAGTGATTAGGGTATGTGAGGTCGGGGCCTTGAGAAGGCGCATAAAATTCCCTAAAATCACTATGGTATGTGGGGGTTCATCTGTGAAGCGTGCCCGTAAGCACGCTCTCTAAGGGATTTGTTTCCATCCCAGAGATGCGGACCAAAATCCGACATGGTCTAGCTCTCAAATTGAACTCACAATCTAATTTGGTTTTGGTGGGATTGGTTTGGTTTATTGGGTTTCATTTGGTTTTGTTGGGTTTTGGTTTATTGGGATTTGTTGTTTGAAGCCCAAGATTTGTGAAAACAAACACAGCCCAAGTTTGTGTAAAGCCTAGTGGAACTGTGGGCTCGATTTTGTTTAGGCCCAGCAGTGTGGCTTATGTGGTTGTGCAAAAGCCTAGTGGACGGGCTTATGTGGGCTTCAAAATGTACGGCCCCGGGTTATAATGTTAAGCCTAGTTGGGTTAGCCCACATAACTTGCACTTTCATTTGGTTGCGGTGGTGTGGCTTATGTTAGCCCAGCTGGTGTGGCTTATGTTAGCCCAGGAGTGTAGGCTTGCAATGTGTGCAGACAGCCCAGCAGTCTATGGGCTCGATTTGGTTGCAGCTTAGGGTGAGCCCAATGGGTGGGCTTCAGTTTTGTTTGCAAACAGCCCAGCAGTGAAACTGCACAGCCCAAAATTTTGGGCTTCAATGAGTTAACAGCCCAGGTTCAGTTAACCCAGCAGTGTGGGCTGAAAGTTTTGGTTTATGTGGGCTCAGCTGAAGTGGTCAGTCAGCCCAGCTTTAGTGAATGCACAGGCCACACAAAAATGCTCAGGCCACACAAAAATGCTCAGGCCACACAAGGCAAAGCAACACAGAAGACAAATGCCCAGGGGTTTGCAGCTAAGCTCAGGGGCTAGCAAGGTAAAGCAATACTGGGCTCAGTCAAGTGCAATACAGATGGCAACACAGATGACAAAATAGTTAACAATTGCTTAGATCTTTGAGCAATACGGGGCAAGGCAATACGGGCCGGTGCACGGGTCAATGGCTCAATGGCTTAGATCTTTGAGTCAAGCATGCATAAATTGCTCAATGGCTTAAGCCTGCGGCTTGAGGGGCTTGCAAGTAAGCACAGATGCACATAGTTCTCAAGCCATACAAGGTCAGCACAAGGTGGTTTCACACAGGCTCACTGTATAACACCTGAGCATCAACTATCTCAGTTGACCTCACTTGTGTTGCAGCTAACTGTGTTATCAAAGCCCAACCTCACAGCTACAGGGGCTGCTTGGCAAGGGGTCTAATGCAACGGTGAGTGAGGTCAGGGGCTAGCATGAGCGGGGGTCGGGTGAGTGAGGTCGGGTGCTAGCATGAGCGAGGGTCAGGTGAGTTACAGCACAACACAAATTGTAGCCTTGCAACACAGCACACAGCTCACAGCGCACAGCACAATTTTAACAGGGCAGCTCAACACTTATGAGACTAGAAAGAAAGCTAGGTTATCAGGTTGCAGTGCAGCTAACTTGGGCTTCCAAGTTGTGACCCAGCTCAACTCCAAGCTTCGGGGCTGGAGTTTAAGCTCGGTATGCTAGTTTAACCTAGTTCACGAGGCTATGTATGGAGTCACTTACCTGAATTGTGCTCAGAGTTTTGTGACTCAGGCCCCTTGCGCTTTTTCTCCCACTCCTTGGGCTTGCTCAAGAGCTCACAGGGTTTGTGTGGGCAGCTTTGTTAACCTTACTTGCCTCAGCTGTCCCAGCAACTTTGCAGGTACCTGTGCTCAAGAGAAGAGTTTAGCTCCCACAATATGCAACTTAAGGCAAAGAGAATGATGCAATCTGAGAATAACTTGGACTGACAGGGGAGTTAAAAGTGACAGGGGACAATGCACAAGGAAGCACAAGTGACAGTGACAATGCACAGTGACAATGCACAAGGAAGCAAATTAAACTAAATTATAACAGGGCTAATGATAACAGAGCAATAACAGGGCAAATTAAACTAAATTATTCTAAAACATAACAAAAAGGAATAACACAGAGCAACTATGTACAAGGTGAAATGAAAACAGCTAAGCGAGCCAATGAATACAGGGCACGCGCCAAGTCCCCGGCAGCGGCGCCAAAAACTTGGTAGGCCTGAGAATGGGGTTATTTTAGCCTACTAATTATACCGCAAGTGCACGGTGTCGTGATGTAGGACTGAGCAAGTGCGGGTCGAACCACAGAGACTTGTGGTGCCCTTATGTGATCTAAGGCTTGCTACTTAACTGAATTCAAGGTTGACAATGTGACAAAAGGCAACAGAGAGTAATATAGATAATTGGTTGCCGAAACGGCTGATATGTGATGAACTGAAGTGACTCTAGCTAAGGTAACAGATAGTGTAAAGGGGTTGCTAAGGTTATCGATTCCACCACTAACCTATGCTATGTTTTCACTTCATGAAATTACTCTTATCCTTGTGACAGTCAAGGGAGAGTGTCAAGTCTCCACTTACCTAAGGTTGTTTCTCCGCTTGATAGATTAATCACAACTAAGTTTACTACCCAAGTATTACTTGTGCGATTAAGGTACAAATAATCCGAGGATCATAATAATTCATTAAGCTTGGGTTTGCAAGTATACATAACAAAGGGGATCAAACTACGGTGCATCCATGGCGTTGGTATGCTTGTGAGAGCAAATTATTACACTGAAATTAATCCTATCTAGAAAACATTCAATCATTCAAGAACATTCATGAAGAAGAACACAGTGATAAGCTAGGGTTTCATCTCAAACCCTAGCAGAATTAAACTAGAACATGCTTTGAGATAAACACAATACAAATTAAACCTAAAGATGACAGCCCGGCTAATCCAGGCGTGACTAATTTCTCAGTTTCCCCTTCTATTTATACCAACACAAACCCCAAACCCTAGTTCTTGATAAAACATCAATTAAAAATGAAATAAACTCTCACCCACTTCTCTGACTCGCGTGATGGCTCTACTCAATCATCTCTGTCTTACGAATCGAACATGCGGGGTGGTTGGTGATGAAACCCTAACCCTATTTATCTTTAACCTAGCTTCTAGGTTGAATAGAAGCTATAAAAAAGATAAATAAGGGAGAGTGGTGGCGCAGAGGCTAGAGGAGTTGTTGGTGATGATGATGGCTCTGCAAAACGTCGTGGAAGAAGGAGGTGGAGGTATGGTGTGGGTAGGGTTTTGCGAGCTCTGCGGAGAGAAGAAAGAGAAAGTGAGGAGAAGAGAATGGGTCTGTCGATGGGGTGTATAGGGTTAGGTAGATAGGGTGTTGAGCGGGCACAATGAAAGTGTCGATGAGAGGGCTGCACCGAGCGTAGGATCTTGCGGGAGAAATCTCAACTTGGTGAGAAAGGTAAGCGGTATTGGAGTGATTCGATGTTGAGCGGAAGCGACAAGACTTCGATGCGCATGAGGGAGCGACCGTAGGATGTAACTAGATGCGATCTCAACGGCTCAGGATAATCGGGCTCGGATCCGGGTCTAGCTCAAGCCCATTTCTTGTAGATGAGTCGCTACTTGTTGGGTTGCAACTGTTGCGCGCGCGGGCTTTGGCTATCTACTCCATAGATGCTCGACTTCAATTCTTCGCTCTTTAGCTCCTCAGATTCTCCGGACTTTATTTAGTACCTAAAAATACAAAATTAATTAATACAAATATTTATTCTTGAAAACAAAGAAAATACAGAATATGGGATAATATCTGATTTATAAGCGCAAAAGATGAGTAAAATGCCAATAAAAATGTGTATAAATATGCACTATTTGGCACTCATCACTCATTAAGTTGGAGTCAATTCTCATCATACAGGATGTGCAGTGTACGTAATATATTACAGACTTTGAATTTTGTTATTTTCTTTTTTCATAGTGTTTTTTATTTTCTCTCAGGGATTGGTTGACTAAGATTTGTAGGGATATCAAGAGAGTTTTTACGCAAAAGATTTTGAAAAACTCTCTCTGACTTAATAGATTTCGAGAGACCATCTTAGAGATTTTTAAGGAGTCTCGGTGATGCATGTATATAAAACTATATAGGATTTCATGTTGCATACATCAATTAATCAATTATTTTTATTTATTTAAATATATATATATATACAAAAATCATTTTACAAAATATATGTTCAAATAATCAAGCGTAACAATTTAAAATTATACATTTTTAATAGAAATTGTAATTATTTTGTGTACCACAAATTAAACCAAAATGGACATGAATACAAGGAATTGGAATCTGTCATAAATATTATGGATTTCGGAATATAACATTATTATTTGGTTATTGTTATTTATTTAGTCTCTCACGATATCACTTATTTTGGAGAGACTTCTTTTAAGGCTTTTATGGCATTTTTAAGGTAAAAGTCTCTGATCAAATCCTTAAATCGCTAATTTTAAAATTTAAGTAGAATAACAGAGAATGTTATAGACTTTTAGGAAATTCTTTATCCAATAACAGAAACTTTCGGAGATTTTCAGAAACTCTCTATTCACTAACAATAGATTTAAAATGTCAATGTAATTCCTGCTAAAAATATAAATCTTAAAAAAAAAACACGTTATAGTGCATTATATCGTTTACCATAATCCATCCTTTAATTCATGGGTACCATAAACAAACTCAGTGAATCTATATATCATTTATAAGTACTACACTCTCGCTAAACTAACTCATAAACTAACTCAATGAAATCAAGTTTATGTATCTATATGAGTGCCACACTCTCGCTATATTGTACGGGTACTCAATTCTTGCTCTATAACATAAGTGATAATCATTCAATTAATGAGTAGAGATATCTCAAAAATATTTACTCTAAAATGCACGGGAGCATATAGTTTACATCCCATAAGCTAAATCAATAAAATCATGGTTAGGTATCTATTATGATATACGAGCACTCAACTTTCACCCGATAATAAACGAGATTATTATACAATTTGTTATTGGTAATTATATACCTATAGACAATTCACCCTATAATGTACTGAATACCATCTTGCAATCCATGAGTACCTATAAACTAACTCAAGGAAATAAGTAAATTTTATAAATCTGCCAACAATATACATGTATCCGTCTCTCACCTATAATATACGGGCAACTAATTCCCACCCTGTAATACACGCGGGAATCGTTATATAATTCTTGGTTAAACATATATTCACTCAAAATTGTTGTCAATATAGTGCACATGGTTATCTTATGATTCACGAATACCATAAACTAAATCAATTAAATCAAGTTTAAGTGACTATTTATTGTATAAGGTTGCTCAACCCCCACCATATAATATGAGAAATCATTATACAACTCATGGTGAATATACATTTACTCAAAATAATAGACTCCATAGTGCACAAGATCATCTTATAAATCACAGGTACCCATGAACTAACTTAATAATAATGCAGCATTTATCAATGATATAGGGATACCCGACAAATATATCATGTTATCATACAATTAATGGGTGATCGTAAATACATTAGAATATGGCACATATTTCCCTATCACTTAAAAAAAAATAAGTTACCAATTGGGAATTTTTTAAAGATGTTATCACGTGTCTGGAAGACCGGGGTGGGGCGAAGCCCCGTGACTCCCAAACCGTAATTTTTACAAACTAGCATGGTATTTTCCATGCAATTGTGGGTTCGTGTCAAATGGCAAAAAGAGGTATTAGATTTTTCAAGATTCTCTGAAGGCTCTCTTTTGGGAACGTTATTTGGCCATAAATATTATCAGTCGGTAGAATCACTCCAAGCAAGTAATAGAGCTCTGCCTCAATGTGTGTCCCAAGCTTTGTGAAGTATCTATTAGAACATTCTTCTTCATTAGAGGAATAAAAATCTAAGTTATAATGTAAGTTCCAAACGAGTCATATTAAATGCACCAATTCCACGGTAACAAGTATAAATGTTAAGTTATAAATTCTATTTATTTCTTATTACATGTTATATGACAAATGTAACTAAAGCAACACAACGGTATATTCACATCAATAGGACAAACGACTGAAGTGGTTATAGATAGCAATATTAGAGTAACAAAAATGAGGGTATTGCCAACAATATATGTAAAGGTAACCGAAGGTTTATGATAAGCATAATTTTCGTGGGGAAAAAAAAAAGAATGCAATCCCTTAAAATATAATTTTGTTGAAAAACCGGGTAGATAGCGTAGGGATTTCAATAGTTTTTAGATTCATACTTGAAGAAATAAACTTCATATATCTCACTCTAAAAGCACATGACATATTTCAATGTGATAATGCTTCGAAGAAAGCATATCTATTAAACAAAAAGGAATCGATAAGTACCACTCCCGACAGAGAACAACTCCAGACCATTGAAATCCCTATTGCAAATATTCATAAGCATATAAAATTTAATTATTTTAAATCCAAATTTTATGGAGTCAACTTCTTTTTAATTATTTTAATATCTGCATATAGAATTAATACCTGAATTTATGTTTACAATGCCAAATTTAAATCATTAAATCATTAGATACCTAAAAAGTATCAGACTCCCATATCCCTTTAAAAGATCAAACTAATCAAACATTGTTCAAAAATAATCTAATGCATTTAACCACGGGTGCGGGGCGAAGCCCCGCCACACTAAATTAGCTGATCCCACCGGTCCCGGTGCGTAGCACGGGTTACACTCTAGTTAAAAGTAATACTATATCATCACGAGAAAATGAAATTACGGGTCATCGATTTGTTTCTTTCTTGGTTCTGTCGACGTACGTACGTTTAGCGAAATGTTTGGACAGGAGGGATTGAACCTGGTTCAGCACCAGTGATTTGACAATTGAAGACGATAACGTAGTGATGGAAGTAGTCCACTACAAAAAAACGGTTCACGCTTAAAAAAAAAAAAAAAAAAAGTTCCTCTGATAACTAAGCTATTAATTATGAACGCGAAATTGGGGATATAAAAAGGAATTGGGGATATTGATTACTTCTCCCAACCCATGGTGTGTGTTAAGGGGTATTTTTTGGTATGAAAATACTAAAATACCCTTTGGTTAATTAAAAAACATTATGAAAAGACCATACTACCCTTTCCCCTAAAACTTAAAATCTAAAAACCAAATTCATTTATCCCCATTCTCCACAAATCAGTTCCGGCACTCTTAGGGTTAGGTTTTGAATATTTTTTTCATCGTTCTTCATCCGTTCTTCGTCGATTAAAAAAAAAAAAATCGTCGATTAACCTACCCGAATCATGCCTCCACGAAAGAAAGCAAAGAAAGCAAATGCCCAATCGAACTCAAAATCGATTGCTCAACAAAAACAGGAACAAAGAATTGCTACGATTGCTCAAGAGCAAGAAGACGAAGAAGCAACGTTCTCTGACGATCAACCCCTCGCAAGCATGGCTTCTGTGAGAAGGTATGTGATTTTGAACTAGTTTATGAGTGTTTAAATTGATTTATAGCAATGGGTTTAGGTTAGAATCGCGAACCCTAACTCAAACAGTTGAGTTACAGAGAGTACCGGCACTGAAATTTGTATGAACACGAGACTGGTTTTGTATTCGGCATTCAATCTAGGATGAATACGAAGACAGGTTTCCAACCCTGCATTCACTGAGAAACTGAATTTTCCCTACTAGGCATTCAATCTAGGATGAATACAGTCTTAGTTTTTAGTATCGGCAGTCTTTGGTAATGATTCGTGTATGCCGGTAGTGGACTTAAAACACACAGGAGAGTTTATGAATTTGTCACCAGTACCGGCATAGATTTTTGGTTGCATTGTATGCCGGTTTTGGGTACCGGCATTCTTTTGTAATAATTCGAGCATGCCGGTAGTAGACTTAAAACATACAGGGAAAATTGTCACCAATCTAGGCATGGATTTTAGGTTGCATTGTATCGGTACTTATTACCAAAGAAACTGTCGATAGTCAATGTGTCTACTGCTTGGAACATTGTACCGGCGTGGTTTATTTTAAGGTAGTCAATGCCGGTACTAAAACTGAAGGTGAGTTGTCTTATATTCATTGCTTTTCGTGTGTTTACGATATAGGTAAAAAGCAAAGGAAGCTAACAAAAGAAAAACTAAAGATGTTGTCACTAAGAGAAGAAGGAAGGACGGTCTTGATACTCCTTAGTCTCTGCCTCCTCGAGGGAAAGATGAAGGTCGTAAGATGCGTTTGGGGGATGATACAAGAGGGATAATTTGGGAGAGTGGTGGTGACCGTAGTCGACTTGCAAACCGTGAGCACGATGATCAAGATGAGCAAGATGAAGAGGAAAGTCAATTAGCAAGCCAAAGCGAAGTTGGTGGGCCAAGTCAACAACCAACACAAGGCAATGGCAAGAAGGGCAACGTCAAAGTGAAAGTTAAAGGTTCCCACCTTCCTCATATTAATGACATGATACCTGACCTTGAACGTGGTAGAATTTGGGGTGAAGCTCCGGAACCAAAAACACTATTTGGATACAAGCACTCATGGGCTCGTACTATCTATCAAACCTATGTAAGCATTTTCTATCTTGTACATATGTATTGTTGTGTATTTATGTAAAATCTCTTAATTGTATTGTCTTTAATTGTAGGATCATAAGAAGGTTGTGCGTGTTTGCCGAAACCAAGCCGCGGATTGTTGGAAATTGTCCGACGAATGTGAAGAGGTCCAACAAATAGTAAAGGATACTGGTCTATATGCTTTGGTTGAAAATTATGTGAAGCCCGATTCATTCCGTCAATTGCTTCGTCGAAAGGTATCATGGTGAAACCGATACCATGCACTTCCATTTTGGGAGATGACCTTCATCCCTGAAGATGCTCGAACATTCTAGGCTTGAATGTTATCGGCAAATCAATTGCAGAAGGAGTTGAGTCTCTGGACCTAGAATGGTCGAAATTGCACGGTCTGACTAACAAGTTGTTTGGTTGGGACTACAAAACTTTTGTGGAGAGCTTTTATGAATCCACGTCTGGTAAGACAAAGACAATCAAGTTGATTTTGCTTAAGAAGAATTTTGAAAACATAAAGAAAATAAGTTTGGAGGATGGATGGGACCCTAAACAAATTCGTTATACTGCTTTGCTTTGCATAGCTGTTATACATCTTGGGCACTAGGGTATTCCCTGACACCAATGAAAATAGGGTTAGTGCGAACTACCTTTAGTACTTGGATCCGTTGGAAGATGTCTATAATTATTCTTAGGGCACCGCGATAATGGCACATTTGATGACGGAGATGAGAAGGGCCTCTAAGGCTAAAACCAACCAATTTGTCGGGAATTTCACTTTACTGCAGGTAATTTTGTTTTTAAACTTATGTTATTATGTATATTGTTCACATGTACCCTTATCGTGAACTTAGAAAAAAACTTATTGATTCACATTGGAATAGGTGTGGGCTTATGAACACTTCCCAACCTTGTTCAAGGTCTACCCCTCCTTGAAGATCATAGACCTTCCAGGAACCCGATACGCCTATAGCTAAGAGATACGAGTTCAACAATACTACGAAGCCGGTAACATAGGTCGGCGATCGATATGAGATTGGCTTTGGACGCAATGAGTACCAAAGATGTTGTGTTCGACCCTTACAAGGAGGCTAGAGGAAACCGCCAGGTTTTGAGGTTTGGTAACGTTGCATTTTACCATGGGCCGTTGTTCCACCCAAAAGGATACGTTATGGCTAATCCTACACGTGTGATGCGCCAACTTGGATATAAGCAATTAGCACATTTCCAGACGGCCTTTTTCAATGTTTTGATCTTGACCTTTCTCGGTGCTTTTCAACTCCAAATCGGTTGCATGTAGAGTATGTTCCAAAACCGGACCCAACAGATTGGAGTGATAGGGAACCACGTCATTTGGTAGATATTAGTCAGTGGGAGAAGTTGTAGATTGCTAAAAACGGTGATGAAGTTGATGCCGACTACATGGAAGTACCTGCAATGGTCACATCCTTTGTCGTCCTCAGGATGACGTCCAAGTTCCTCCCAGAAAAACCCTCCCGTTCCAACTCCCGCACATGCACCACCTACGATGACCCAAATTAATAAGACCGTTGGATTGCTAGTAATTATTGTTAATTACTTAGTCGTTTAATGTACAAATAATATTATATGTATACTAATTATGTGTTTGATGTATTAAACTAGCGGCGTCGGCTTGGCAAGTTAAAGAAGATGTTGGGTTGCAAGTACCAAGAAGGAGAGGTGCTATCCCTTGAAGAAATTAAGGAAGTCGAGGAAAAGCTTGATAGAATTGAAGAAACCAACCCTAGTGCAAAAGCTTTGTTCGTGGAAACTAAGAACAAACCGGCACAAAAGAAGCAAAAGACCAAGTGATTAACTCTTTAGTTGTGTTTCTTTTTTTGGATGGTGTTTGTTACGTCTTGAATAATTCCGAACTTGTTTTCGTTTGTACCTCGTGGTTTACTCTTTAGTTGTTTGGTTTGCTTTTGGTTTATGATACCTGGATTAAGAACATTTAATAGCAGAATCCAGTTATCTGGTTTATGTTGAACATGTTTTGATTTCTAGTGATTGGTTTATGTTGAACATGTTTATACTTGCAAGATTTATTTGCGACTGTTGCCGGCATAAATAAGTTTAGGTTCAACAGATCTTGCGTAACTATTAGGCATGCAAGATAATTATAAATCAATGACGGTCCTTGATACGGCAATGAAATTGTTTATAAAACCATACTAGGAACAAGAAGATTAAAAATTAATTGTTCTGTATAGATATTGAAAGGTCTTAGGCATAGTAGTATTTTCTTAAATCTATCACGGGTTTTATGATATTTTCAAATTTTCATAGTTGTCGAGAAAACCTAAGCCTTTGTAAGCTTGATTTCTTCTATGTCGGTACTCTGCTAGTTTTGAATATAAATCCATTTCGAATGCTCTTTTATTTTATTCCTAAGTAATCTATTACATTGGATTTGAAACTTTTAATTAAAACATGCTAAAAAACATGGAATGGATTACATTTGGTTAAAGATAATCTATTTCCACCACTTTTCAACAATTGCGGAACCTTTGAGCCTTTCCGAATCTCTTGAAGACATCGTCCGGGATGGGGGTGTCAAGGATCATCTTCATTGGTTCTTCTTCTCTTTCAACATATTCCTTTCCCTTCATATAACACCCATCACACCCATCGATAGGCTTGCATTGGCCCTTGTGGTTTTCTCTTGACTCTGCTAGTTCAACATCTTTGTCAAACCATTGAAACTCATCGCACTTTGGATGATTCAAACACCTTAGAAACATTCTTCCATTTTTAGTATCATCAGTTTTTGCAATCCAAAACCGACGTGTCCCATCACAGCTTCTACACTTTGAATAAATAAAAGGACAGTCCATGGCTAGATGAGAAGGTGACTTTCAAATTTGACACTTGCAATTATGATTCTGTAAGAGAAGATTATATTAGTTATGCGTCATAGTAGTGAAGATCATATTGTTAGTAAATCTACTTACTTTGCAAATAGAGGTAGATGATGAATCCTCCATCCCTTGTGAATCTTTAACCGTGCTTGCTTTCTTGAGAGAATGATTTTTGCTATTTGGTGGGTGGTTTGTGTAGATTTTTCCAAAGGAATGGTGGGTATTATATATAAATAAATCTCCAACGGTCTTATTTTTCAAAAAAATAGCCGTTTTTTTTTCGAATTTAACAAATGCCGGCATAGTCGTTATTATAGATTGAATGACGGTTCCTTGT
Source organism: Papaver armeniacum (assembly GCA_023531295.1). NCBI lineage: Eukaryota > Viridiplantae > Streptophyta > Magnoliopsida > Ranunculales > Papaveraceae > Papaver > Papaver armeniacum. Next base: position 271,529 of record JAJJWW010011662.1, read on the forward strand.
ACCGGCGTTTCATAGTGTTTTGAAACCATGCCGGCGTTTCAAAATTCAATGCCCAGCGTCTATTTTTTTGAACCATAAACCAGCAAAGACAAGTGCCGGCGTTGATACTAGGGCACTGACTATGCCGACACTATAAAGCCGTTGTGCATTCATCTATTTAATGCAATGGATTCACCCATTGCACTTGATACCTCCAATGGCAAATCCATCAGCAACTACCGATTTCATCATTGCCATGGAAAAAGACAAACTTAGGAAAAACAAACTATCCAATCCGATGGGAAATCAATTATCATCCACCACCATCTCAAATCCATCAACAACAACCGATTTCATCATTGCCATGGAAAAAGAAAAATTCAAGAAGAACAAACTATCCACTCCGTTGGGAAATCAATTATCATCCACCAACTCAGTTGCCCTTATACTAGAAAAACAAAAAAGGAAGGAAGAAACCACCAAGTCAATTGCCGCAATGGAAGAAGAGATACTTAAGAGGAAAAGAGAAGAAGAAGAGGAAGCAAAGCTTGAACATTATCGCAAAGAAGCCAAAGAGATACTTAAACGTCAAAAACAATCTAAGATAGAAGCGAATATCGAGGAAGAAACCGAGTGGATTAAAAATTACTACATAGTATCGGATTTCCAGGAAGATCACCGCCCTTCGAATCTTTTTTGGGGTCTTGTTAGGACTGGTCCTTACATGAATAACTTCTTGGAAGGTAAGAAATGCAGAATTGATTACGGTGATCTCTATGTACAAAATCGAACAATTGCACTCATAAAGTTATGTCGCAAATACAACGAGTTTCTTGCAAGATACAGAGGGAATAGGTATCAAGCTCAGGACGCATATACCAAATGGAAAAAAGGGCCTTTTAGGCATTTCGAAGCTGCTTTGCTTATTGAATATCGTTCCAAGAAATGATGTTAGTTTCAATTGGCTTGAGATCTTTCATTTTATGTGTAACGGTGTTTATGTTTATTTCTCTAAGAAATGATGTTAGTTGCAATTAGTTTGGGTTAATGTTTTTAAGTTTATTTCCTTAAGATTATGTGGTTAATGTTGTTTATTTCATCAAGTTTCTTTCCCCTACCGGCATTGACAAATAACCAAATACTATACCGTTACCTGTGTCGGCGTTGAATTGTGATCAACAAACAATGTCGGTCTCATGGTTACAATTTAAACTTATTGTCGGAATACCGGCATTGAATTGTTCCATCTGTCCATGCTTAGGCATTCCTGATTACAAACACAAGTTATGTGGCGATTTACAAACTCATTCATTCCACTTATTTGTGATTTACAAACTATTTTATCTCACTTATTTGACGGTTACAAAATCCTTAATACGAGTTTATGCGTCAGCTACAAACTCCTTCACTCTATTTAAGTGACGGTTATAGAAAGGAAAATATTTCAGTCTCCCTTTGTATTCAATCTCCATTTTTTTTTCATCTTTCATACCAAAGACAATGGGTCGTCGCAAACCCCGTGAAAAACCCATACCCAATCCTGATGAATCTGTTGAAGATGGTGGAAAATCGAAATCAAGAGCGCAACAAGTACCTGACGAGTGTGTTGGTGAGGTGGAAATAACAAATTTGATGCGGTAAGTGATGCTATGTTGAATTGAAGTTTTTTACTTTTAGGGTTTATCCCATAGTAGAAAACACAAAGTGAAACTTGGTTGTTTAGTCTTTCTACTACACTAAAAGTAATTTTTAAAATTCCAATTTGAAGTTCAGTTGCATGTTTGATTCGCGGTAGAATACAATTTGAAAATCATGCCAGATTATATGTCTTGAATCCCGATTTTATTGCATGAGCCTGCCGGCATATATATTTAATTGAATACCATGCCGGTTCCATGTGTCGGCTTTGTATATTTGATCAATACTATGCCGTTTTCATTTGCCTATTTTGTTATAAACTCTGTACTAAAATCCCACGGTACCGGCATTCCTAATATCTATTTGACGATGCCGGTTCCCAATGCCGGCAGTGTCGATATGTTAACTTACTATGCCGGTTTTTGTTGCAAAAAAATGTTAATTCTCTGTCTAAAATTCAAAGACAACCGACATGGTATTTTAATTAATTAGAATGCCGGCTTTTGTGCCGGCACTTATGTTATGTTCGATTTCTATGCCGGCTGTCATTATATAACTCAGTTTACATATTGGAACATAGGTCTAAATTAGCACAAAAGAACAAAGGAAAAGGCAAATATGTTTTAGAAGCAAAACGTAAGTCTTCTCGACGTAGCCGTCCTGATCCGGATACTGCTAAGGTCACAATTCGGGATCAACCTATAAGCTACTCAACCAGCAGTGATGATGATGATGAGTGAGAAACATATCCTGTACCGAACGAAAGCGGTGGCTCATCCTCACAAGCGGGTGGCTTATGATGATCGATGTCGGAGTTGAAGCCCCTAAGGATAATGAAAAGGCACCCCAACCCACTTTCCTGATAAGTATGACATGATTCCAGACCGCGATGATGGCAAGCATTGGGGTGAAAAGATAAACCCGCAACTCTTATTTGCCTACAAACACTCTTGGGCTCGTTGGATCTATCAAACTTATGTAAGACGTTTGCATCTTGTTATTATATTATTTATCTGTGATCAAGTGAATTTAATTAACTTTGGTGTGTTTTTATAGGACCACAAGAATGCCTTCCGTGTTACCCGCCATTAACAATCGGATGTATGGCATTTGAAATATGAGTGTGACGCTGTTAAAGCAGTAGTCAAAGCATCTGGGTTGTATCCCGCGAAAAAAATTTATGTGGCCACTGATACCGTCACGGCGAATTGCTTTTTTGGGGAGGTTTTTTGGTGAAACTGATACCATGCATTTTCCTTTTGGCGAGATGACCATTATCTTTGAATATGTCTCTAAGGACCTTGGGAAAGCCGTTAAGGTAGGAGATGACTCTAAGGACCTAGGATGGGACAAGATCTATGAGCTGACTAAAAAGTTGTTTGGATGGGACAAGGAAACCACTTTGGCAAATATGTACAAGACAAGGCGTTCCCAGACAAAGACTATCACATTCGTCAAACTCGTTGAATTGTTTGGGAACACGAAGAACAAGGAATTGAATCCCGAACAAGTCCAGCAACTGCCGCGGCTTATATGTTGTTCATCTTGGGCTCCGCTATATTCCCTGACGCTAATGGTAACAGGGTGCATATGAACAACCTACAATACTTGGATCCGTTGGAAAAGGTTCATGAGTATTCATGGGGCACTACTTTCTTGGCATATTTTTTGGCAGAAATGCGTTGAGCTTCTAAGGCGAACGCCCGTCAATTTAATGGGAATTTCACTTTACTTCAGGTATAGTCAACTACTTATTTTTTGATTTTTGTCATTAAATTTGTTAGTTTCCAATTATTTATTTTCTTATACATTTCATTGGAACGATCTTTCATTGGCGTAGGTGTGGGCTTATGAACACTTTACAAAATTGTTCATACGGTATAAAGGATTGAAGATTTTCACTGAATATCAAGAGAATAGGCCTGTAGGTCAGAAATACTACTTCGACATTACCCCAAGGCCCAATAACAAAAAACAGTTATTAGAAATGAGATTGGCTTTGGACTCGGTGGCTGTCCAAGATGTTGTGTTTGAACCATATAGGAATGCCAGAGGAGTTCACTTGCAAAGGCGTGACAATGTTTCATTTTACAATGGACCGTTATTTCATCCAAAAGGATTTTTTATGCACAACCCTCGCCGTGTAATGCGCCAACTTGGGTACAAGCAGAAAGATCTCACGGATACATCTTATCAGAAATTCTCTCATGACTTTCCTCAATGCCAATCAAATGAGAACCATACTCTCGTAGTTTACGACCCAAAACCTATTCTTGCACATTGGAGTGAAAGGGAAGAAGAAGGACTTGTGTTGGATAGGGCTGATTGGGAATTGGCTGAGAACGGTTATGAGAGTGAACCAACCTTCCTAAGAGGCCATCGGAAGTTCTCGCATCCTTATGTTGTACGCCCGGATATCGTAGTTGTTCCTCCACCACCAGCACGTTCCTCCACACCTCCGGAAACTGTACCCGCACTTCTACAGCTCGTTACGTTGTTGGTACGTACATCTTGTTCATTACCATTATTTTAATTTATATCAATGACTTATACAATTGTACATACTAAGTACATGTTTAAAATTTCCTTAACAGCTTCAGCGGATTGGAAATTTGTCAAAGTTCTTTAAGAAAAAGAACAAGAAAGGAGAGGTGCTGACCCAGAAAGAAATGGAGAACGTCGAGCAAAAGATGGACAAAATTAAAGATCCGAAGGCAAAAGACTTGTGGGGCGAAAGGAAGAAGAGGGTACACAAGAAGCCAAGAACCGAGTGATCGTGTGTTTCTTCTATAGTATTAGTTTGGTTTGAACAATCTAGTGTTGGTTTATGTTTGTTTGTGAGTCTTGAACAATGTGTTTGTTTGTGTCTTGCTAAACTCTTTGCTTGACTTGGTTTATGTTTGATTTGTTTTTTGGTTTGGAACCACATAACTTTGGAGTTTGTTCTTGTATACAATCTAGTACTTTTATTATATTTATTATGTTGATAAACTTGTGTCAAATTACCTCTTTTACAGAGTTTGAATGTGCCCAGATCACTTAAATTTCTAAGTTTTTCTTGATCGGCATGCTAAAAATAAAAGCAATGTTGGTTCTCTAAATGACAGAGTTTCGACATTTAACTGTGTTTGGATACTATGCCACTGTCTGTAATCTCCATGACAAATATGATTTTGACAGAGTACCAAGCACGATTATGATGTTAATTTCAATCTTTGGAAAGGTCACTGATTTCTCCGGAAGTTTTTTCGCATTTCGGCATGGGTTCAAAACAAAGGCTACGCCAGTACAGTAGTTCCGGCGTCGTAATTATAAAACACAACTATCGGCATGGGCATCAAAATATGATTTAATGTTTACAATTCAGACTTCCAAAAAAACAAAACGTTGCGTACTATTGAACCACATAAATCCAAATTACTCATCGTCGCCTCCACACGTAATCTGTTGCATCTTCTCCTCTTGGAGAGGTTTTTTTGATAAGGCCAACGCATCCCAAAATTGGTGATTCTCCTCATACGATGCCATCCATCCCTTCCAGATATTGGGATCTAGACCCTTGTTTTTAATCATCCCACAGATAGGTGGCAATGGACAATTTTCTTTGAGTTTTAGAATAACGAAATGATTACCGTTCACGAACGCCAAAACAACTCTTCTCTTCTTAAGGGATCCTTCGCATTTTCGCCACTTTGGGGTAAATGTTACTTCTAAGGTGGGGGTAAAATAATGAACAACACATCTAAATGTATCCGCCACTAGATGCCCACAAAGCGGCATTCTCATCCAATATTCAGAAGGAAAAAAGTTCATCTGTTGCTCGGGCCCCAATACTTGAGCATGCATATCATCAAACCCCTCGCCTACACCAACCAATTGCTCATAAAACCTCCTCTTGTTCACAAGTTGTTCGACCATCCTCATTCTAGCATATTGGCATGGTTTCATACCTCTACTAACCGCCGTGTCAAAGATTCCTAATTGTTCGGTCACAGCATGATAGCCACAATTTCCATCTCCGTCGACATCATCCGTATATAAAATATACTCGCGAATAACCTCGGAAGTTGGTCTATGTAAGACTTGTATCTTGGTATGATAACTTCTAATTGTCCTACCTGTTCTGGGATCCTTATACATCTTCATATTACCCTTTTGTAACAATAATATATCCAAACCATCCTCTACAATCTCTACACTTGCAATGTCTTCAATATGTGATGGGAGTCCGTACTTCCTTGGCCTACCCCTTTTCCTTGGAACTAAAACTACATCAACTTTGCTATCACTTTGGTTTGTCACCACCTTTGCCTCGTCACCTTGTTTTTCTTTGTCACTTGATGATGATACCTTTGGCGGCCTACCCCTTTTTCCTTGGAACCTCTTCTAGATCGACTATGGGTATGGTTTCAGAATGCTCACCTTGTTGTTCTTTGACACTTGATGATGATACCTTTGGCGACCTACCCCTTTTCCTTGAAACTCCCGCTAGATCGACTATGGGTATGGCTTCGGAATGCTCACCTTGTTGTTCTTTGACACTTGATGATGATACTTTTGGTGGCCTACCCCTTTTCATTGGAACTCCCGCTAGATCGACTATGGGTATGGCTTCGGAATGCTCACCTTGTTGTTCTTTGACACTTGATGATGATACCTTTGGCGGCCTACCCCTTTTCCTTGGAACCTCCGCTAGATCGACTATGGGTATGGCTTCAGAATTCTCACCTTGTTATTCTTTGACACTTGATGTTGATACCTTTGGCAGCCTACCCCTCTTCTTTGGAACCTCCGATGAGTTGGCTTTTGGAGTGGATACTGAGTCCTTCGTTTGTTGTTGACTTAGCAGTTCCTTCCTCGGCATACCTCTTTTGTTTGGAACCTGCGCTTCCACGAACCTTTGTTCCGAAATCTCACATGCAGTTAGATCTCGTTTCTTACTTGCCGCGAGTTCTTCTTCACGTTGAGTCATTTCTTTCAATTCTACCATTTGTTTTTTCCTTTTTGTTTTAGTTTGTGGTCTACCTATTGGATCTCCCTTTCTTGGCTCTTCGCTTTGTGCAATCCATGGACGAGTAATTAGCCTTAGTTGGCTCAACAAGACTTGCCGGCTTATCGAGGTGCTACGTGAGTAAGCTTCGAAGAATTCCTTTGCTTCGTTCGTATCCCATGGAGATTGCTCGGTATCTCCCGAAGGGGGAGGGTCGAAAGATAGTTGCTTCCAAAACGGATCAATAACCTCAATAGGTATCACTTCTTAATACTTCACAAGCATATGACGACACGGAAGCCCAAATGAAGACATGTCGGGACAAATACACACATCACCCGGTTTTCCGTAATTTTTCTCATATTCCATTTGTCTCATCATATGTTTTATTACCCAATGAGAGACGTTGAATTTTATTCCTTGGAGAAACTTACCATAACGAAGAAATTGGGTCATCCTTTCCATTGATCTTTTCTCAAAAGCCTCCTTGATCCTATTGATATCTTGCTTAAAGTATTGCTCCATTGCCTCGGTTACCGTAACCACATTGCCTTGACCAAACTGGATGGGATATTTAAATCTCCCATGAGCGTGTGTATACCGGTTTGTCCATGCACGCACAAATTTTTCCTTGAACTTATCCAACCATTGAGTCCGACAATACCAGACGATATTCGGATAAACTTCGTTCCAATCGGCAATAAACTTCTCCAATCTCTTTTCGTACATAACCTCGGTAAGAGACCAATAAACTTTCTCCCAATCTCTTAGAAATTCCAACCACTTTTTATGATTTTCCGCATGTTCTTTGTCCACTCGCTCCTTTATCTTGCCTCTCTCATCATCTTCTTCTTCGGAGATAGTTTGTTCTTTCGAACATCTTCCTCTAGTTGTACCATCATTCTCTTCTTAATATCCGCCTTTGCGGGTTCAAACAAGGCATGACAAGTTTTTATCACATTATTACGTATATGATATGTACATAGGAAATTTTGTGCGTCCGGGAAGACGTCGGATATTGCTTTCATTAATGCGTCATCGTTATCGGTTACGATGACCCTCGGAAGTTGATTTTCTCGGAAGAACAATTTTAATTTTCGTAATGCCCAATGATAATTATAGTCCCTCTCGTTTTCCATTAAACACCAAGCCAATGTGAATGTTACCTTGTCCGAGGTTTTCCCCACGATGTTGAATAGCAGCATATTGTATTTGTTTGTCTTGTAGGTGCAATCCATCAAAAGAACACCACAACATGTATTTGCCAATTGTGAGAGCAAAGGATGCGAAATGAATATTTGAAGGGGATTCTCGTCCGGCCCTCCTTTAATGATATGCGTGTAGTTGTGATCCCAAACTATCTTCTCGAATTCTTGCATAACGCTCCTCCCTTCTCATTCCACCCTTATAATAGTTGCTTATGCGGCATAAATTGTACGTAAAGAAGACACGTTAGTCTCATCCTTTTCCTTGAAGCCTCTGAGAATTTGTCTCGGTTTGATAAGTGCTTTGGTCAATCTCTTTACATCCTCGAACTCGTCAGGTTTTAGCTTCGCAACTAAGGAGTGACCAACAAAATCTTTCGGATCCCGGTGGTTATGACAGCCACACAAAACCTCACAATCTCAATTGTTCATGTCATTTAAACGGAATACAAGCTTAAACGGGCAATTATTCTTCCTCGTACGAGTCTTGTATACCCTATTAGTCTTCTTTGGATATACATAATCCTTTCTCTTGTGGCTATTCTTCTCCTTGTATTTCTCACTTCTCTCGCAAGCCATCTCAAAACGCCTCTTCGAACCTTCGGTATTCCTCACCAACACACACATGTTCTTAAGAGCCGTCTCTTTAGCCCAAGCGATTGCTTCCTTTCGATCTGTTATTCCCTACATAAGAACAATTTCGCGTTCATTATAAGGTTCATTACTAGCAATCCATTAGTAAAGTTCAAGATACTAGGTGAAAAGTATTCTTTGGTCACATACCGGAGGGATTTTATAGTATTCCGATGTATCCCGATAAAGCGGCTTTGCATTTGTTGGATCAATATATGTCACCACCTAAAGATCGAATGAAAATTAGTTCCAAACAAAATTAAAACACTATGCCGGAAACCAGTACCGACATGCTCGACCATTGTTCCTAAGATAGTCTAAGTTAACCAAAACGGAAGACCAAATTTGAAACCTATTAAGCATAAATGTTTCATTAGAAAACAACGCCGGAATCACGGGTGCCGGCATTCTCGTAATCTAATGTCCCAAGCTGGTACAAAATTCTGGCATTGACAATAATTGATATTGAACGCCGGTTTTGGTGCCGGCATTATCGATATTGATGGTACCACGCCGGTACCCAGTTCCGACGTTGATGTTTATTAAGTTTCAATGCCGGTTTTAGGTTTGGGATGATATTGTTTCCTGTATGTTTTTCATGCAGTACCGGCATGGTAACCTATGAATGAAACCATGCCGGTTGAATATTTCGTAGTATATTCCTTGGTAGGTAAAAAGGTTAATTGCGTACTGGCTTAGTTTTTTAGAAGAATGCTATGCCGGATCAATATTCAAAATGGGGGATATCGGTCTACCGGCATGGTCGTAGTATGAATACCATGCTGGTACCCTGACTACCGGCATGGTATTCATACAACTACTATGTCGGCACCTAGGTATTTTAGTTGAAAAAGTGGCGAGTTTCAAGAAAAAATTCGATTTTTCAACATCTTAGCAGCTTTACCTGTGTGTTGGGGATGCTACTATGTTGTGCAAGTTTACTTTCTTGTGTTGGTTCTTCAAGAAACTCTCCATACTCGTCAAAATCATCATTCAAGGGTTGCAATTGAGAGTTGTTGTCGTTAGCTGAAGATTCAAGATATGCTCCTTAATGTAGTTGAGCTAAAGATTCAGCAGCAACAATTCTCTCTTCACAATCATCCTCCATTTTTCCCAAAAAAATTTCTCTCTCAAAATATTTTTCCCTCCTTGTACTCTCACCTCACTAACCCAAATTCAAATAAAACACACACTAATCATTTATAAAAAATCTTATGATTTTACTAATTATTATTAATCATTAATCCTGATTATGTAAAATACTTAGATTAGGTATTACGTAAAATACTTAGATAAGGGGTGACCCCGAATTGATATTTGGATCCAGTTTTTGTCCTTTTCTTATATCCCCCAATTCCTTTTTATATCCCCAATTTCGCGTTCTTAATTATATTACTTGCACTAGTACTAAGTGGTAACTTCAAGTAAAGATATTTCTTATTAACTTATATATTATAAGAAACTAGGGCTTAGCCCGTACCGTAACAGATAAAATTAATGGATTTTGTGGTCACAAATTGAGATATATTGATAAGTTTGTTAAACTTGGTTATCTTTCTAAATTCATACGTTTTTAAAATCTTAACTCCAAAATTTATGAGAAACATGTAACAAACACCAAATCTTGAATAACGGAAGTTAGAATGCCTAACGTCAAAATAAATAGAATAATATGCAACTTTTCATTGTCGGAGAAAATTATGAACATAAAACCTTCTGCAACTAAGCTATTTTCAGAGAAAATTATGAACATATAACCTTCTTCAACTAAGCTATTTTCAGATTAGTTTTCATTTTAATTGAACTTAAAATCTGAGTTAGAATTCATAACTACAATTTTAGTCACTCTGTAGGTCAGTTTTCGATCTATTACATGCATTATGTCTCATGAGGAAACGCACTTTATTAATGTCAAGTCGATTTCAGCTTCAAAACAGGACTGAGGTCTATACGGTATTGACCATTTCAGTCTATCAAACATAATATTTAGCAAGTAAAAAAATAAGAATCCTATTATAGGGGCTCCAAACTTTTGGTTTTTGGGGCTCACCAGATGACAAAATATAGTCATCAAATAGTAATCAACGATACCCGTTAACTATTAATTTTGTTAATAGCTATAATATCCTCCATTAGTTAGTGCTAATGATTAAATTAACTAAATTAAATATGATTAGTGATTAGGTTAGACTAATTTATAGTTAGGGTTTGAAAATCAAAATCAAAATCAAATTTTTATTTTTTTAATTTAACATATGGTTGGGAGTCTTTAAATTTCCAAACCGTAACTACCATATATGGTTGAAATTCCCAACCGTAGGAAAATCCAGGTTCAAATACGGTTGAGAGTTCATATTTTTCCAACCGTAACTACCATATATACGGTTGGAATTCCCCACCGTAGAAAAACCCAGGTTCAAATACAGTTGGAAGTTCATATTTTCCCAACCGTATAGTTGATTTACGGTTGGGAAAACCAATATTTCTCATTCGTATGTAATTATGAAACTATTTCAAAATACCTAATTTGATCAAATCTAACCTATTTATGCGATCGAAAGCAACAAAAAAAAGGGTGAGTTTTTGATTCTTACCTAATTGAAGTAATTACCTGGGGAGAATCGACGATTAATCATCGTTAAAGAACAAAAAAAAAGAAAAAAAGAAGAAGGGGCGATATTGCTCCCTTGCCAGTCTAGAGCTTTCGTCTAGAGTAGGATAGGAACATGATCGGACGTTATTCTCAGAAGATGAGTGATTCCAGCGTGAGGGTTGGTTGTTCTCCAGTGGTTGTTTGCTATTGCTCGATCAAGTCTATCATTGATGTTGTCTTGGCCATGTTGATTGTTGGTCCATGTGAATGGGTCCCCTTTGAAACCTGATTAGGTTTATGTTTAGTTTTTGGCTTTTAATTAGATTTATGTTTTAATTATTTAAGGATAATAAGGTAATAATAATAATAATAGATATAATCAAAAGATAATAGATATAATCAAAAGATATTTTTATATCTTTGTTATGGATAAAATATCTCCTTATCCACATTTAAGGCATTTGAATCTATAAGAGTCCTCAAAACCAAAAGCTTCATCCCCTGTAATAGGCTTCAAAAATAATGAGGTCATCCTAACACACCTATAGTATACGATGAAGCTCGTGAGGAAAAAAATCATATTATATCAACGACGAATAATATCTCATTCTGTTCAGATGATTCAACAACAAAAGAGGAATAAAATAGATTAGGGAACAAAAACGAAATATGACATTAAACTTCCAAAAAAAAATAATCGCAATTTTGTTTTATATGAACATTAAAATTTTACTAAGATGGTTTTGTATGAAACAAACTTGTGGTAGTGTAGTTGCACTCAACGTCGTCCACTAACTTCAACCTTCTTCTTTTGAACAAATGGTCTCTATTGGGCATGACTTTGGATGCCCGAGATAAGATTAGCCTGGAGATGTTAAGTAGGAAATGAAAAAGATTAAAGATCCTGCATAAATAATGAACAAATTTTACATGAAACTGCCCCGGGCAATCAAGATATATGAGCAACTAATTCGCTGATGATACATATTCAAGCTTTATAGCATATGCCACGTTTATCATCAACATTAAGTACAACCATGTTCATCATCAACATTAAGTACAAACATGTATGCATTGACCTACTCAGCATAACTGATCCACCGTCTATGTAAGCTAAAATTTGAAGCTCGGCTTCACACGTTTCCTGCAATTTGTAAGTCTTGTAGGCCTAAAAGCTACCTCGGCATTCAATGCACGTTGATTTAGCTTACTTTCATGTTCTCAAATTTTATCGTTGGTGTAAGCAACATCAAATGCCTCTTTAACAGCTGGATCAGGATGCGTTCATATCACCGTAAAATCTGAAGAGAATTACTAACATGGGATGCAAGCACGACGTGCGACAAATGTGCATGAATTCTGACATTTGCAAACCTAGTCATTCACACACGATAGCAATTTTACAGGTTAATCGTACAGATACAACTACTCCCTCCGTTCCTTTTTTAATAGGCTGGTTTTTATAAATAGATGTTTCAAAATAATAGGCTGATTTCCTAATTGGAAAAGTCAAATGTTACTTTAGTTTTCTGGGACCACTTTTCTATTAACTTACAAGTGTCATGTGGACCATTTCACTTCGTTTCTTTTGCTGACAAGTGTCATGGGGACCATTTCACTTCACTTCTTTTATTGACAAGTGTCATGAGGACCACTTTCAATGATTATTTCTCTTAATTTCCTTAATTTTCTCTAAAAACAAAACCAGCCTATTAAAAAGGAACGGAGGGAGTACTAAATATCCAATGTGAATAAAGTGATATTATACTCCAGGTGTATTAACTGGGTAAAATAGATATCCCTGCAAGACAAACTGGGTATCTTTATAGTCATAAACTTGATTTCTAACTGAAATTTCTGAACTGATTGGCTAAGTCACAAATGCCAAAAATGTTAAGGAAAAAAATAACAGAGAATTTAAGACTGTATAGCATCATCCAAATGGTTTCTATCTCGCTGACATTTGTGATTAACATGAATGGTAAACTTAGAAATCAGCTAAATTATATAGTTGAATCATAAACTGAATCTGATTAAAATATGCAATTGCACTTAGAGTTTGTGTACATCTAATAAATTTTAAACTTGTATATACTTTAAGTATATTTAAACGACAACAAAGTTCAGTTACAATATGTTAAATTTGTTTATACTCTAAGTACCTTTAGCTATTCCAATAGCTTTCAAGTGGATCAAGCTATATGATGGGAGAAAGAAATTTTCAAAGAGCTCTAAAAAAGGTGGCAGATACAAGCCTAAGTCCTCTATACAAGGTAAGAGTACCTGCAACAAAGATGGTCTTGGAACCACAGTAATCTGAATAAATTGTAGTTGATAACAACTCCTCGAGATCAACTGTTAAAACCTCATAGCTCTTAAAGAGTATAAACAACGTTAAATAGCTCTTTAAGAGCATTACTTTAAATGTCATTTATATTAAGAGCATAATTTGGATCTGCCTGCTCCTTGGGAGTATAAACAAGCTCCTTGGGAGCATAATTCTGAATACCAATAGCTTTTTGAGAGCATGAACTAAATGTACAGAAGCTTTTTGAGAGTATTAGTTGGATTAGCTATTTGAGAGCAATAAGTAAATGCACACAGCTCTTTGAGCAAAGTGTTGTTTGTATCATCTCCTTTTAGAGTATAGTTGTGAGCTCTAATAGCTTCATGAGAACATTTTCCTAAAATAGAATTAGCTCCTTTAGAGCATTTTTGAATTTTCATTATCTCATTCATATAAATGGCTCTTTAAGAGCCAAAACTTGCATCCTTTTGCTCGATAGCAAAATAAAAAACCTGGCCAGGTAATCGAAAAAACCATTAAAAGCATTCATCATTTCTGAAAATTTATCAATTAAAACAAGGTCTAAAAGACTTATCTAAAATCAGGTCCAAAAGACATATCTAAGATTAGGTCTCCAGTACTTGGATGAAAGATCAACTCTCCTAAGAGATAGATTAGATAAAAGATATCAGCTCTCCTAAGAGCTAGATCACCAGAAAAATGAACTCTCCTAAGAGCTAGATCACCTGAAAGATCATCTCTTCTAGGAGCTAGATCACCTGAAAAATCAGCTCTCCTAAGAGCTATATTAAAAAAAAAAAAAAGGGAGACAAAAAACTTTTTAAGATTCACTTGTCAAATAGTTCGTCAAAAAGGAAAATGAGGAATACCTCAAGTAATTGGTCGCCCCATGTCAATAAAAGAAAGACCAATTCCAAGATGACTTAAAAGCGAAAGACCTATCTTAGTGAGAGAGCATGTCGTCATTTAAGACCACCACAAAGGTAGATCTGGACCAATATTTAAATAATACAGAATGGTACCCTCGCAAGATAACCTCGGAAATAAGATGTGTTACAACATCACTACAGGCAATGAGCCGACATCCCTAGTGATTCAAAAAATAAAGCGATGGGAGAGAATGAAATAAGAAGCAACCAACCTAAAAATTCCAGGTCTGCAAGACCTAGGTAAAATTTTCAGGTCTCTAAGACCTACCTAAAATTTCAGGTATCCAAGACCTATGCAAAATTTCATATGTCCACAACCTACCTAAAATCCAGGTCTACAAGACCTAGGTAAAATTTCAGGTCTCCAGAACCTACATAAAATCTCATGTCTCCAAGACTTAAAATATGATCAAAGTTCAAGAAAAAAAATACCCGACACGGGTAATGATTAATCAAATTACCTAATAAAGGCAATAAAAAAGCTAAAAAACTGAGAATTTAACTCATTTTTCTTTTTCGAAATACTACAGTTCTCCAAACTTAAAAAGGAAGAGACAATAAGTCATTACGGAATAATACATCAAAATACGTGAAAGGTGTAAAACATCTGAAAGCTAAAAACAACTAGAAACTCCTGAAGGGGTCTCAAAATAAATAAAAAAACAAAAAAACAAAAAAAACTACATTGGTTTGATCCCTCAAGGGGTATGTAGGAAGTCACCTTGATGGCGCAGCCGTAGCTCATAAAAAGTAGAATCGTGTTTTGGGTAGCGAAGCTGCACATAATTTATTACCAAAAAACATTGTTTTCCTTAGGGGGAGTAGCTAAAATGTTGCACATAAGTTATTTAAGCTGAATTTGGCAAAACAAATGCCATAAAGGCACTTAATGTTAAAGAAAACTGAACTAAAAAGTTTCAGTGACAATAATCCCAAACCGGGGGTTATATAAAAACTAAGGAGAGTGTAAAAAATACTGGCCAGGTAACTTAGTAAGACTATCAAAGTTTATATTTAGGTTCCAGATTAAAAACTCACAGTAGCTCGTAGCTCAAAGAAGTTTCCTATAAACAAAGGTCCACACTAGTTAATATAAAACCGAGGGCTAATATGCATGTAAATGACAATATATAACATCTAATGATATCTATGAATTAAGTTACACATAAACAAAATGTCACACTAGCTTATATAAAACCGGAGATAATAAGTAGATGACAGAATATAACATCTACCAACAAATTGACAACTGGAAAGTTCAAGTGCTAAGAACAAGAAATAAACCTGAAGTTGTCAGGAAAATAATGACCTGAGTTCAGGTGACCCAAGTGAAGACCTGAGTTCAGGTGAGTCAAGTGAAGACTTAAAGTCAAAACCTGGAACCCGGGCGTGGAAGCTGAGGTTTGGGTTAAAATACTAAGGGCATTATTGAAACTTAATAATTGGATAACCGACTAACTGCCTTGTAAACTATATAAATTAAATACTCACTTGCAAAGACAATCGATGGATTTTTCTCTTATACACTTTCTCTCTCATGAGAAATAATGCACAGTCTGTGCAACACAAATCTCCATCAATGGAAAACCACCAGAGTCCTAAATCTTTAAAGATCGAACCATGTAAATCATTGTGTTTTTTTTTTTTAACTTTATTATCAACTATGTAAAGATATCCATAAGAGGTGTCTTCATTAATTGTAACCATGTAACGTTGGTTTTTAGGATTGAACCAATGAAGATGCGTCAACTCTATTGAGATGTATACCTTCACAAATTGATGATTGTAGTCCTTGATTTGAGAACTCAATCAACTGTTATCACTCTAATCTATGATCTATTTTTGGTGATGTCAAGTTAGGTTTTTTGATTATCTTCTAAGTCTGTTCTAGAAATAAAGCGGTTAGAAACTAATTGGAGAGGAGAGAGAAATATTTGAAATATGATTTCTATAACAAAATGATTATGTCTACATTCTTAGCCTTTTTGGCTATTTATACATTGTATGAACATGATGATTACATGTAAAATGACTAAGCACGTGTCGGCTGGGACCCAATAATATTTTCCGCCTTGCACTTGTTTAGACTTGGGACAACTCTTCGTTATAACATCCAGCTTTCCAGGTATCCATTCCGTTGACAACACAGAGATTCTTCTTAGCTTCGCATATGAACTCAAGTCTTCCGCGTTTATCTTCATGTCTCTGTTGTGTTTGGCTCCTTGGACACTTGATTGAGGTCTTCGACATCTGACCTTGAGTCATATTGTCTCAGTTGTATTACTCTTCAGCTATCAGCTCTCGGGTAAATGTTATATTTTGTCATCTACAGGTTCGAACGAGTATTTCAGAAGTAGAAATTGATCTTCATAATATCTACTATAATAGGGGATTATTCCTTTGTTATCGAAAAGGCTGCTCGCTTTAGGAACTTACAGTAAATTTTATGTTCTCTCCACCGTCCCTCTATATACTAAAAGTAATTGTGTCTTATCGATGGTTTTGGTACATCTGAATCAGAGCTATTTGAGCAAGGTATCGTTTGGTATCTGATTCTTAGGGGGCACACCCCACCAGAATAGGAAAAAATTCTAATCTAAGTATTTAATAATTTTGAAACAGGTGTATTGAGCCAAGTTCATATGTAATGAGTCAGGTCGGTCAAATTAAGATGATCTGGATTCAGACAGTTTGAGTCAGGAAAAATACAAACTAGACTGTTAGGGAGACACCGAGGCCGAGGTCAAGTCTCTAGACTGGGGATTTGTTCTGAATGGTCTGCCGTTCGTCAGTCTAGCCCTCGTGGTCGTGGACCATCAGATCACCAACATGATTTCCCAAGTTAATATCGAGCCATCTATGGCCCGGATTAAGCATATTCAGTATATCTTCAGTTCCTACCTCCGTTCTTCAACCTTTGAGTATGGAATATTAGAAGCTTCTGTCTTCTTCAGATACACAATTATCGCCGAAAAAGGAAACTACTGTTAAATTACGCCAAGAAAGTAAAATTCAATTTTACCGGCAAATCTATCTCGTCAATCAAGCTTATAAACCCTAATTCACATCTAGTCAAATCTGATTCTCGTTCTTAATTTGGCTCATGAATTAAGATCTCTAGGGTTTCAGTGGATCTTGATGCTGTGAGGAATTGTTTCTTTAGAGTTGTTTCAAGATGATGGTCGAAGATCTTGGAATTGAAGCTAAAGAAGCTGCTGTTCGTGAGGTTGCAAAATTGTTACCTCTTCCTGAACTTTTAGCATCAATTTCATCCATCAAGTCGGATTACATTACTCGGCAACAGGTATTTCATTTCATATTTATTTTATGATTGCTTCATTATATCGTATGTTGGAAAGAATCCTGGCATGAAATTAGAGATTATGTACACTTAAATTGAAGGAAATTAGACATTGCCCAATTTGAGGAATATTTTGACTCACTTAAATTTTAGTTTGCAGTGCGAACCTAGATAGAGTTGAATGAAAAGGTAATAAAGATTTAGGAATTGTATAAGCTGCCGATGAAGTTAGAATCATGGTTAATGGGTACCGGAGATCAGATCATTGCATTGCATTGCATTTCATTGAAGTCTGGGTTATTCTGTTTTGGGGTGAGAACCATGCAGGATAAGCAAGATGTATTGTTCATGACCTGTGCCCTATAAAGAAATGAGTCTAACTATAGAACAAATTTGTTTTGCTAGTCAATGTCTAAATTATTTGAGAACTGGAAGGGGTAATGCCAGTTCGAGAGAGATAAGGAGTGTTCAAGTATGTGCTGTTTGTGCTAAACGGCTAGCCAAGGGATACTTTTGGATACACTATGAAGTTGTTGGGTGGTGCAGATGATACTGGATGTGCAGCTCTAGGGTTATAATTGAATATTATTTCATTGATATTCGTAGAATGAATTTCTACTCTACAAACACCACCACCACTTTTACTATGATTACATGCGAGGGTTTTTGTGCATTGGGACTACCATTTGTTATCAGTACTTACTCGCATGAATTTCCAGTGCTTGCAGAAAATATATCATCATTTGAATGATATTCATAACATTCTCTAGGTTTCTTTCTGTTGTATATAAATGGTGCTTTTGTTGTACAATGTCAGGCAAATGACGCACAACTCAGTACAATGGTTGCAGAGCAGGTACGCATATCTCATAAATTTTGGTCTGTTGAAGTGTTAAAGTTCCCAATTCTTATTTGTGAACATCTATACTTCCCAGTTTTAACCAGACTGTTCGATCTATGCAGGTTGAGCAAGCACGTGCTGGTCTAGAAGCACTTTCCTTATCTCAGAAGACAATAAACAATCTCCGTGAGAACTTTGTTAACATTGAGAAGTATGTCTTGTTTTATTTATATGTTGAGGTACATATACGAGTTGCCATTTACTGGCTCTTGCATATATACCTTGGTTGTATTTACACATCTAGATAGAAGATAAAACTACTATCCAGATTTGCATGTTAGACACATACATGTGTAGGTACTAAGATTTAATGCAAAGTGTGCTGCAAAAGTACATGTCTTTCTGGCTGTGAGTCTGTGACTGACATTTGTCTGACATTCTATTTGATCAGGCTGTGTCAAGAATGTCAAACTCTAATCGAAAATCATGATAAGATAAAGCTTCTCAGTAATGCGAGGAACAACTTAAATACAACTCTAAAGGTTAGATCAGCTTCCAAGTTCCATATCTGTGCTTTTAGTTTATTTTTACCACCTGTTAAACTGTGCAGAATGTATACATGTGTGTCTGCATCTCGGTATATGCTTAATAATCTCCCAATTCTGAAACGTTCTCTTTTCAAACTGCTTCTCACACTCATATACGTGCATATAACAGATATCTGGAAGATAACTTGCTTAAATTTCCGTCTTCATGTGCTGGTCATTGTTTAGATAATTTTCATTTCGTACAGGATGTCGAGGGTATGATGTCCATTTCTGTTGAAGCATCCGAAGCAAGGGACTCTTTGACCGATGACAAAGAACTCATTAACACATACGAGGTTTCTTTCCTAGAAATTTGAGTTTTTCCTATGAACTATCTAAGTGGCTGTGCTTTCATTTGACTATGGCGCTCTTAAAGAGATGATTTTTGTGTTTGGTTTGTGTTTATGTCGAGGTAGAGGTTGACGGCACTTGATGGAAAGAGAAGGTTTGCTTTAGCAGCTGCAGGATCTCATAAAGAAGAGGTTGGAAGGCTAAGGTGAGACGCCATTTCTTTCCGTGCATTTTCCCATTCATATCGTAAATGGTTACATATTCTTATCAAATGATAAAAACTTATTTATGTTTCTCAGTGAGTTGTTAACCTTAGCATGAATCACTTCCTCGTGTAGTGGAGAGCGCATCACATGCTGACCTTGTAATCATTTAGCATTTCGGATATCTTGAATGAGAAATTTTTTGGTACACTTTTACCTGATGTAATGGTCAACCCATGTCTAGAGTGTCATGTTGATCAACCATTTCTCATCTATGTGGTAAATTTAATACAATATGTTTCACTTCTCATCCATTTCTTAAAGTTAACTGAGTATTCCATTTAGTAACCTGCTTCAACTGCAATCTTGGCAGAATTACGTCACGTTATTTGAGTTTCACCTCAGTATAGCTGGCCGTACTATGTTGCCTTCCCTGTTGGCTGATCTATGCTTAGTCCTTAACCGAACCTACTACCCAACTGCTTGAAATCTAGAGAGAATGCATGGTCACTCTATGATCTGGTCGAATTGAGTTATGTGACTGCTTATTGATGATGACTTCTTTTCAGTGTGTATTTTGAAGATGTAGATCGGACTTGGGAAACGTTCGAGAAGACATTGTGGGCCCATATTGGCAACTACTTCAAACTGGCTAAAGAAAGGTATTTAATTTTTTCATATATATGGCATAGTTATAGTTCAGCATTTATTATCTCTACAAGGTATGCCATTGGCCTTAAGAGCATTTAGTACACATTCTTGTGCAAAAGTAAACGTGACAGTTGCGAATCAATTAGCTAATCGTCTTGAAGGGTACGTCACATGACCCAACTCCTGCCTTCTCTTTCGTTGAAAGTGTTTCTAATTATCTCCGTAAATCATTTTTTTTTATATATAATTTACTTTAAAGGCTGACGATATAGTCTGCATCTGATATAGTCTCCCTTGCGAGTATTTTCTGAAAATATAACAACACTTTGTCCTTATCGTCTTTGATTTTCTTGCTCTTGCTGAACTGGCACCATATATCTGGTGTAATCTTGCCGGCTGTTGTATATGAATCTTGCCGGACTAGTGGTCCCAAAATTTTGACCTCCATGAAAAAAAGAGGCGTTGAAATCGTTCATTTCCCCCCTTTTCCCTTCTGCCTTAATTTCGACTGATTATGGAGGGATGATATAGTTACAAGAGAAACAGCTCCAACAGAAGACCAGTGTATAATATAAAGCACATCATGGGGATATCCTAGTAGCTGAGAAATAATTGCTCAACTGATAAAGTGTTAAACACTTGTTAGTTGTTCCGTACGCAAGCTTTTACTGTGTCCAATCAACCAAAAGTGTATTAAGAAATTGTAAACTGCCGTGTGCTGGTTTGGTGTGCTCGTGCCATCTTCTACCTTTCTCCTTGATCATTAAATTATGCACATCACAGAAATATATCAGATTGAAAGTTGTTCATTGTCAAACTCTACTTAGCTTTTTGATATAATACTCATATATGTTAACAATTAAATCATTAAATTATTAAAATATTACTCATATATGTTAACGATTGTTCTTCACACACACACACACACTCTCTCACACACACACATAGGGGTAAGCTGTTTTTGTTTCAGTTGGTTTATCCGCGTTACTCTCAGCCTCTGATGCTCTAATATAATGAACTTGCTGTCTATTTTGTAGCCCACAGACACTGGTCCGTGCTCTGAGGTATATCTTTCAACTTGCTTATATTTATTTTCTAAGGCCCATAATGTGAGATTTACATGTATGCAAATTTTTTGTATCCAGTCCACAAATATAATTATCGTATGCACTTCAGTTTGGTAATTCCTTTCTTCCCTTTCTTTTTTGGCAGGGTTGTGGAAATGCAAGAAATCCTCGATCAGCAGCTTGCTGAGGAAGCAGCCGAGGCTGAAGGTGCTGATGCCATGGCTACTGTCGCGAATCCTCGCAGAACTGCCAAGTAATTTGTTTGAAATATTTTTAATTTTGTTCCCAGCAAACAGGATAATGTTTGACCTTTCTATTATTAGTTTCTTACTTTATGCAGTGATTTTGCTGTCACTTGGTTTCACCTCTTGATGATTCCTTTTGATCTGTAGAAAGTCTACTAATGCACTTGCTTCTTCAAGAAACTTGACCCAACAAAAGTTGAAGGCTCAAGGGAAAGGTTACAAGGATAAGTGCTATGAGCAAATACGAAAAACAGTCGAGGGTCGGTTTAACAAACTGTTGACAGAGGTATTTATTTCATAAAAAAATCTGCTAGTTCATCTGGACAAATTGTTAGTTTCTTAATAGAAATTAACCTGCACTGCTTACTGTTTAATGCACCTTTTCTCTGATGTTAAATTTGTGCATACAGCTCGTTTTTGAGGACCTGAAAGCTGCTTTAGAGGAAGCTCGCACGGTATGGTTAAAATAGCAAAGCTATGTTTTCTTTTTGAAAGAGTAACCTATTTTTTTTTTACACGAAAGCCGGACCCAGGCCCCTACCCGAATCCAGCCAGTTGGATTGGCCCCACTGCCAGACCCAACCCGCCATAACCCAACTATACAACTACACTGTTACTATTACAAACCTTTACGGTGGGGATTGAACCCCTGACTTCCTCCATATTGGAGTTGATGGGAACCAATTGAGCTATAACCTTTACGGTGGCGATTAATAATAAATGTTCTTTTGATAGTTATTCTTTTTATTTGCTGTGGTTTTTTATTGTAATTTTCAATAATTAAATGATAGCACGGTATGGTCAAATAGCATAGCTATGTTTTATTTTTGAAAAAATAACCTAGTTATATTTTTTTTATTGGGGTTTTTAATTTTATTCAATAATTATGATATTCACTCGTCCATTTCGTTCTCTGAATGGAAAGCAACTTTAAAGACCCTGTTATGAGTAGGCAAGTGTTGATTCTTGACATTCTTGACATAGTATGTATTGGATGTTGATATCAATTGCTTCCTAAACAGTTCTAACTTAAATTATTGACTTGCTTCTAGATTGGAGAAGAGCTTGGAGATACTTATGACTATGTGGCTCCTTGTTTTCCTCCAAGGTTCGTCTTTAAAAGTCATTATTCAACTTTCATTTTATGGCGCTCTTGACGTGTTCAATGCATTGTATATTATTAGCATCAGCATTTCAAAGAGTTTCGGGTCTTTGAAGTGTCATACCATGCTTGGTATCTTCTCTATCATTGCATCATTAGGTGGTCAGATCTGGATATGTCATAGGCTCTTAGTCAATTTTCAATTTTGTTCTTCGCGTTGTCTTTTAGCCGTGACTCTCCTGTCATAGACTATAGTTAAAAGGAATACTTTAGATTGTAGAACTTTGGTGAAAATACTGATAATTGGACTGCTTATTATATGCCAGCATACTCATCAGGTGGGTGTCCATGTACTATTTACAATGGATTTAGTTTTGTCATCGGTTTGATTTATCTTCTTTCTCTTGCAGATATGAGATTTTCCAGCTTATGGTTAATCTTTACACCGAGAGGTTTATTCAAATGCTGAGGCTTCTTAGTGACAGGGCAAATGAGTTAACAAACATAGAAATACTGAAGGTATGTCGCTCATTACTTGTTATGGCAAAAGGACCTCTTATTTTTTGAACATGTCGCCTATATAGAAGAATGAGTTTAGGCCGTAATTTTGCCAGAATGATTTTATCCATGGGGATGGTTTTCTGGAACTCAGGCTAAAAATCTCATGGGATCATTTCTCTTATAATCCAACATGAGGTTGGTTGATCCCACTCCCGTTGAAGTAGCTTTTCTTGCCAACAACCCTTTCGTCGAATTGGTGACTACTCTCAACTAGCAGAAGGGGACTTGTGTAGTTACCAGATCTCATACTTGTAGACAAGTGAAATTATCTCGAAATATTGCCATCGGAATTTGGCAGTCGGGCCTATGACAAATTGGAATGGCGGTTACTCTTATTAGTGAATCAGCGCATGCTAAGGATATGCGACAAATTGGTGGGTTCTACATGGATTTCACGGTCTGGTCAATTCTAAAGACAGAACAGAGAACCGAAATATAGGACTGTCAAAAATCTGATAAAAAAATTTCAACATGATATTTTATTTAATTAACGTAAAAGTTCCGTTGACCAAGATTCTCTTTCGAGATTGTGCAATCTTTGATCATTTTATGGATTCCATTACTGGTCTTAGTGCTTATAGGCCCTCCTTCTTTCTGAGTAGGTTACCGGTTGGGTGGTAGAATACCAAGATAATCTGATCGGGCTTGGTGTTGACGATTCTTTAGCTCAAGTTTGTTCTGAAAGTGGCTCCATGGACCCCCTTATGAACTCATATGTTGAACGTATGCAGGCTACAACTCGGGTATTCTTCTGGCTCTTATTCTATTGTGCTATCAACTGATAATTGGAAGCACTCGTGTTTTTCTCTCAAAGGCAATTGGTTTTTTACTGTCCTTTTCATTATATTTTTTCCTTCATAGAAATGGTACACAAACATCTTGGAGGCTGATAAGGTCCAACCACCAAAGAAAACGGAAGATGGTAAACTGTATACGCCAGCTGCTGTGGATCTATTTAGGATTCTGGGGGAGCAAGTGCAAATAGTGCGTGATAATAGTACAGATCTTATGCTATATCGAATTGCATTGGCTACTATTCAGGCAAGTTAGCATTATATAGTACATTGTTCACACTTGAACTTCTCTATTATCATAGTTATAATAGGTTGTTCTTGATGAGTCACCTTTGCTCATTCAAATACGAAAGTTTTTTCGTTGGTGTCAAAGGTGTAGAAGATTAATGAATTGTTATTATTGGTAATTGTGACTCTTCCATTATTCCATAGCCAATTTCTTCAGATTTGTTATGCACTATGTTGTGTTATCTGGATATTTTCATTGATTTATATTCTTCACTTTATTTACTTTTGCCACCCCTTTCTTGTTTCAGGTAATGATTGACTTTCAAGCGGCTGAAAGGCATAGGCTTGAAGAACCAGCTTCCGACATTGGTTTAGAACCCTTATGTGCAATGGTGTGTGGATATTCTGAGCCTCTAGTACATTTAAGACCCTTCTGCACTTGTAAGATGTGTTTTCTGTATTCATTTATCTTTATCTTTTCGTAACAGATCAACAACAATCTTCGCTGCTATGATCTAGCAATGGAGCTCAGTAGCAGCACCATCGAAGCTCTTCCACAAAACTATGCCGATCAGGTGATGCCACTTTCTTTTACTCCCATAGTTAATTATTACTTAAAAATTCAAAATATCTTTAGACTCAATAAATAGGGTTTATAGATACTTAGATAAACAGGAGGCTCTCTTCTAGGCTCAATAAATTAGAGTCTACACTGACTCTCTAGCAACCTGTACATGTAGAGCTACTCTTTACATGAAGAATTATTATAACAATACTATGTAAAGCAGACTGCTCCCTTGGATTTATAAAAACAAGAAAAGGTCCCCTAGCTTTTGTTTTGTTCTCTATCTTAGTAGTCAATAATCTGTCGAGAGAGCATATTTAAGGTTTTGAGCCAGATCTTTTTGCAACTCCAATAGAGCTCCTCCACTTTAGGTATCAAGTTCAGTACACAATTTAGTTATAGATTATGCAATTAAAACTTACGTTAGAACTTTTAAAGATGATATACTCAATGTCATTTAAAAAAATAACTAGTTTGAATTGGTGCCCGAAGTGTCCAGTACGATAGTTTGATCCCTAGGTTTCAGGTTTTTTTTTTTTTAACTTCTTTGATACTGCCTCTTTCCTAACTTTCCAATTCTACACATTAAACAAAATCACACATCTTAGATAATCAAACTTTTATCTCTGCCAAACTGACACGTACCTTTTCTGTTATCCCTCGTAACGTAATTCAGCCGTTTGACTTTGACTATGTCAGATGTGTGATTTGATTCCAAATAGTACAGTTGGAAAGTTAAAGGCAAATATATTTTCATCAAATGTGTTATGAGAACTGGGGATCAATGCGAGTTACCCTGTTGATTTTCTGCATGTATAAAGGCAAGAAGTACTCTTCGTTTTTGGAGATCAACCTTATCATTTTGGCTCCCTTAATAGCTAATGTACCCCCTGTGTTGATTGTCTTAAATTTGTGTTGCGTTTCTTGGAGATATCTTGTTTTTAGGTTAAGTTTAGATTTTCCAAAAGGTATCTTGAAAAGACACCCCTATGCCTAAGTCAAGCAACACATATAAAATCAATGAAGATATATCACATTTGAAGCATGATAATTGAGTCCGCTCACCAAAGTTAGATTTATAGTTAAGTTCATGCAAACTTATGTTGGCATAAAAAAGGTACAACATTGTCATTTGGGGTTGTCCAACTGTATAGCTATAATTCTATCAAAGTTATTTTTGGTCCTATTCAATTTCAGTAACCTTCCTCGGAAATAATTTTGATTTCAGACTTATATGTATAGGTTGCCAACTTTATGTGGTTGAATTTGATTAAAGCCC
The DNA here is from genome assembly GCA_023531295.1 of Papaver armeniacum. Taxonomy (NCBI): domain Eukaryota; kingdom Viridiplantae; phylum Streptophyta; class Magnoliopsida; order Ranunculales; family Papaveraceae; genus Papaver; species Papaver armeniacum. The sequence goes on from JAJJWW010011662.1 coordinate 297,519, forward strand.
TCCATCTGATGTTATTTTGATATGTTTTACATTATTCTAGCTCAGCATCTTAGTTCAAACTTGTTTTGCCAATCAAGATTTATATAATCAAAATCCAGCGTATAGCTCATATGTCAAACTTTTTGAGTTGTTCGAAAAAAAGCTTAATGCTGATACTACTGAATTTCACCTTGTTTCAATTCATAAACTCATATGTAGTAGTCATCTTAAGGGACAAACTCATGTGACATGTAGCTTATATGTTGAATTTTTGAAATTCATTTTCTTGTTTTCCCACAGGTGAACTTTGAGGATACTTGCAAAGGTTTTCTCGAGGTTGCAAAGGTTTGTATTGGTTCCATCTTTGTCAATTTACTGTTGATGTTTTCGAGTGCAAGGTCTTTCTTGGTAGATCGAGAGACCTTATTTATACATCGTTATTCGTTTATGATAAAACATTAGAAACTTCAAACTCCTTCCTCATCAGTTGTTGACAAAATTGTAAGTAAGGATGAGTTGTATTGAGGTTTTCAATGTGCTTTTAAAATAGGTTCCGCTGTGCCAGTTGGCCAATAGTTTTCTCTTTTCCAGAAAAATGAATTTGATTGAAGCAAGCAGATAAGATTTTTTTTTTTTTCATGGTCTTGAGATTTCTGTGCAAGTGTTTGTTAAATGTCACGGGGATGAGGAACATCAAATTGTGTTTCCAAGTATTATCATATACTGAGTGCATTTCCTGATGGCAGGAAGCTGTGCGACAAACTGTTCGTGTTATCTTTGAAGATCCTGGTGTGCTGGAGTTACTTGCCAAGCTCTACCAGAAGGGTAAAGAATTCATGCAAATGTGAACTAATGAACCACACAATATGCAAGTATAGTATAATATTAGACGTGCACTTTAGAAGAACTAACATACAATGAGTTCAAGTTTCTAATTTGTGATTGAACATTTATATTAGACTGTAACTGGAGTTTTCTTTCTCATAAATTTTAGAGTGGTGCGAAGGATTGGTTACGGAGTACCTAGTTGCAACATTCGGTGACTATTTCTCAGATGTCAAGATGTAAGTCTTTCCTCTTGTAACTAGACCAACAAAAACTGGAATTAATTTGTATAATATTATTCAACTGCTACCTCCTACCATGTAAAACTCCTCCTTGATACACCATCAGATGACTTTTGGCGTTTGTGGCCTACATATTGCAAATTATGGATTTTGCTCAGTTGTGGGGAAGATTTATTTCCCGACCAATAGTTACTTGATGAGTTCAACTTGATATTTTGTGTTTCAACTTCATCACAGATGTATATTGAAAAGCACAATTGTTTGGTTTCTCAAATATTTGTGAAAGTTCAACCTTTATGTGATCTTTTATCCTTGTAGGTATATTGAAGAAAGGTCATTCAGGAGGTTTGTTGAAGCTTGTCTTGAAGAGACAGTGGTTGTTTATGTTGACCATCTTCTTACACAGGTATCTCTTGAGCATGTTTAATGTTGCATCACAACGTTTTTCAAGCGTTGTCTCTGACATTGTCTTTGTTTTCGTTATGCTTGAGCAGAAGAACTACATAAAGGAAGAGACAATTGAGCGAATGAGGCTAGATGAGGAGGTTCTCATGGACTTTTTTAGGGAATATATCAACGTAGCAGTAAGTTGCACTTATAACTAAAATAATATTGGTTATGCAATTATCTTTGCTTTAAACTTCTACCCTGTGGATGTACTTGTTAGAGAAGCAGTAGGAATAGCTGATTTATTTGACTCATGGAGAAGGTTATCTTCGATTTTTGGTCTTTCTTTAACAATGTTAAATCTTCTAGTCATCGTGACTATTTATCCTTTGATGGTTTCTTGAAAGATTTGAGCATACTTCTCAATTTTTCTGTGTAATAATGATACTGGTACGAGTATTGACGCACGTATTAATGTGGGTACGTCGGCATAGCCAGAGAAAAAAAAAAAACTAGAAACATGAACACATCCACAATATCAATTATACATAATGCCTATACATGAGTTATATTTAGATCAAATAACGTGACACCATCTATATTTTGAAGGAAAAAACGGCCATGAGTTTTCTTCTCTTTCTCTCTTTCTTATTCTATCATTTTATGCTTTATAAAATTAAGTTGCAAATGTGTTAAAACTTTAAGGGTTGGCAGAGATGCTGCCGTATGCGAATCCAACATGGGTACCATTGTCAATGCGTGTTCCTATGAGGATTTTTTTTTAATAATGAAGTGTCGTTGTGACTCAGTAATTCTCATGTCTTCCTTTAACTCATCCAAGTTGTTGATCTAACGTGTTAAGACTTATTTCTGATTTATTTGTTTTGGGCAGAAAGTCGAAAACAGGGTGGGTATCTTGAGTGATCTAAGGGAGCTTGCTTCAGCTGAGAGTCTGGACACCTTCACACTCATCTACACAAATATTCTTGAACATCATCCTGATTGCCCTGTAAGCAGTGCTAACATATACACCAAATCTATAATTTGATATCCTTGCGGTAGTGTGTATGTAAATTAGTCGCCCAGCTAATCGCACATTCTAAAATATGATCAACATGAAAAGCAGTTGGTACTTTGAAGGCCCCCGTCCAATATCCTTGTATTCATTAAACCTTTTCTTACTGTTATCAACGGTTTTTGGTTACATTTGTGCAGCCTGAGGTTGTAGAGAAGCTTGTTGCATTGCGTGAGGGAATACCACGAAAAGATGCCAAGGAGGTAAACAGTCTTGAGTTAATATGTGTGATTGGTTAAGAAAATGCTACTGATTATGAAATATGACAAGTCATTATCTTTTCTGTTTAACTTGAAAAAAAGTAGTCGAAAATGTATAAGTAGGTGTCGTTGTCATACGAAAGATTATTAGATAAACGTTGCATACGAATTGATAGTCAGCGTAACTTTTGAAGACCGAGTAATTCTATCCCCATGTCTTATAGAGTGTACCTTCAGGTCCTAAAATCCAATAGAGCACCCTAAATGGAAATGAAAAATAATACTATTAGATTAACAAGAACCACAGACTAAATCTGTGAATAAGATTTGGTGTTTGATGTATTTGTATTTTCCGGTTCTGTTCAACAGGTTGTCCAAGAGTGCAAGGAAATTTATGAGAATTCATTTGTTGATGGTCATCCTCCAAAGGCAGGGTTTGTGTTCCCTAAGGTCAAATTTCTTCAGCACTCCAAAGGATCCCTCTGGAGGAAGCTCACTTGAGTTTCTCTCTTGGCCATTAGTGAATGGAAATGCAACGGGTTTGATCATTTTGACGCTGTTGGGTCCTAAAATGATTGTCTATTTGTATTTTTTTTATTCTTTTTTTTTTTTTTTCTTGTTCATGCACTGTATGATTTGGATCGATAAATCTGCAGGCCTCGTTCACTTTATTATAATAATTTCTATTATGAGCTGTAGATTTATGTTGTTCATGTGATTCTCCATACATGTGATAGTTTTTAGACAATAATTTTAGCATTGAGATAGGAAATATTTGCTACGACCATCTCGGAAAATTCTCGTCAATCTAGCGTTTTCGTTATTGGTGACCGACTTCTGAAAAAGATTTCACGGCTTATTCTTCAAAAATATTGTGAGGGTGGTCTCTTTGTTATGATGATCAGTATCAAATCTGATATCACTATGGCCAATCTCTTTGTTATGATGATCAAAATCTGATCTTACAACACTATTTATGTAATGATCTTGTGATACGCAGGGCGCGTTAGTTATTCTTTAACTTGTGCAGCTTGTGTGGAAAATTTTTTGATCGCGCACCTGCGGGTGCAAAATTGAACGAGCATCTTTACCACCCTTGGATGATTGAGATGTGACGTCATCTAAATTTTACCCTTAACTGTAGTTATGTTCTCGAGTTAAATTCTATTTTACCGATATTTTCAAAATATTTTATCTTAATTCAACTACCTATATTTTGTTCCCTCCTTATTCTGTGCCAAGTAAATCGTAACTTTTATTCCTTTGGTAACCCAAAGTTAATCTCTGCATCGACCTAATATAAGAGCCTATGCCTAGTTGAAGAACTTGCATCTTTGAATTAAAATCACGAAAGAGAAAATTCCCAAGATATCTCACGAACCAATGTAGGCAATCATCTCCTTTTTGGTTTCAACGGTGATCATGTGTTAGTTGTTGTAGTGCTACTTTGTTAGTTAGATCTAAAAACAGGTAACCAAACATAGACATACAAAACCAAAATTATGTTTGATTCCCACTGATACGATGAGGATTAAGCTTGATTGTCCTTGGTCCCCGGAGATAGCAGAGGTGGATCTATCAACAGTTTTACGTCTGCCATCAACATGAAATTGCAATGTTCTATGGAATCTGTTCTCATTGTTCTATAAATTTTTTTTTAACAATCATCTGATATTGTCAGTTTGGCGCCCAAAAAATGTATGGATAGCAGAAGATACAGTTAACTTCGATAACTATGGTTAAGTTTATCATTAGATGACGTCACATCTCAGTCATCCAACGGTAGTAGAGATGCTCGTTCAATTTTGCACGCGCAGGTGCGCGATCAAATTTTTTCTCAGCTTGTGTAAAGTGAGCCAATTGAAACCGGAGCGAATCCACTTTGAAGTGGGTAAACAAACTCGAATGCATGAGAATGATTAGGGTTTGGGAATTTCAATTTTGGCTCGTGGAGATCAAAGAGAATGACAGATAAAGAAGCAGAAAAGCTAGTACAAGCCACAAGAATGTGACCTAAGTTGTCGCGTGCACAAGTAAAAGTTGAGATGCTTAAAGACTCATACTTAAACTCATTCAGTTAAGAGACTTCAAATCACATTTCCTTAAAAAACCCAGAAGAGATGGCCAGAGTTCGTATCCAATCAGCAGTTGCAGTTCTGTTCGCAACATTTCTGTTTTTGATGGCTACGAAAGTTGTCTCCCATCAGAGACCTTTATGCACGGCTCAGTATGCATTGGCAAATCAAGCTTGTAGTGCACAACCAGTCTCGGAGGAGCTTTTTGAATATGTCGATGAGAACTCTGATGACCCTGAAAGCCAAAGGCGGCGCTCTAGGAACAGGAACAGGAATAGGGAACCTGAACACTCTGGAAATAGGGATAGGGAAAGGCATGGGGATAACAACCAACACCGGCAAACTGGACACTCCAGGAATAGAGACAGGGGACGCTCTAGAAATACAGACAGGGGGGAGCATGGACATGGACATGACAACCAACACCGGCAACCTGAACACTCCAGGAACAGAGATAGGGGGCACTCCAGGAATAGAAATGGGGGAGGACATGGACATGGGCATAACAATCAACATCGAGAAAATGAAAACGGACATCGACAATCTAGGAACAGAGACAGGGAAGAAAGACATGGGCACAATAACCAACACCACAACAACCAACACCACCGTAGGAGTTCAAGGAGACGCGGGCGTCATCATCATTTGACACAACAAGAAAGGGATTGTTGTAGATGGTTGAAGGAAATGGATGAGGTTTGTGTTTGTCAATTATTGTTTCGCATGCCTTTTTTCATGTGGAAACCTAAGCATGATTATGTGATTAAGCTCCAGGATGCTTGTACTGTTACATTTAACTGCAGAGGCCGATCACTATGATCAGCTAACAATGGAGCGAGCCTGGCCAGAACGACGGATTCTTGGTAGAGAATTCTTGTTTCTTACATTAAAGAAAAGTTACATAGATGAAAGGTTAATTTTAGGTATTTTGTTATTATTAATTTGATGATCATGTTAATGTAGTGTTCGAATGTGAATGTAACTGGTTAAAGGCTTAATTACTGTTGATTTTTTTCATATCACCAATGAGGTAGATTTTCGAGTTTATGAATTGTTTTTGATGGATAGCCAAGGAGATGAAATCACACGCTTTTTTTTTTTCCTCTTCTGGACAGAGCAGTGACAGGAACGGAAAGTTACATGGACGTGTAATCACAACATCCCAATTAAATAACAAATATTTTAGCCTAATAATAGGCCAAATTGAAAAAGTGAAAGTATATCTTTACAGAAACGGAGGGTATATGAAAACTACTTAACAAATCACACGCTTTTTAACAAATCAAATTCAATGAGAATATAGATTATTTTTTTACATTGTTTCTAAACCAGAATTTTTGAATCCAACTACTTTTAGCTTCTAAACTTAACGACCTAGAATCTATACTGAAATATTAACTTGTTCAAATATCTAGCTAATTTGTCCGCTTTAGTATTACATTTCCAATTGATATAGAAAAATGAAGATTTAGCAAAAGAACTGTTGATGTTTAAAGCTTTTGATAAAATGGAATTCCATGTCCGGTTGACAGCAAAAGAATCTCCATTCATTCCTTTAATGACATTAGTATTGTCATTGAGAAAAATTATATTATGTTTACCACAATCCTCCGCCCATTTTCCAGCTTCCACGCAGCTCTGCGATTCAGCTTACTCTGCACTAGTGCAGATTCCAGAACTTCCTGCAAATTCAGAGACATTACCATCATTACTTAACATTATTAGACCAACAACAAATATTCCAGATTTCTTTTGAAAGGCAGCATCAAAATAAATTTTACGGGTGGGCAACCAACACGTTCATGGGTGGAGTGGGACATGGATGCATTTTGAAAACCCAATAAGTATTGGATTGGGTGAGGGTGCGAGTCTAAAATTCCATTGGACACCTGCACTTGCAAGGTTAGGGGTAAATGAGATTTATAGTAAATATATAGGGATGTTTTTGTATTTTATAAAGTATATAAGTGCTATTTTTTATTTTTTAATTCTCAAGCAGCAACCAGCACAACTTCGTTTCAACTTGAAAATTTAATATTGATTTCTCTTTAAAAGAAACGAAATCCGTTTTATGTAAATATTGATGTTTTATTTTCTAACCTATTTTTTATTTTTACAAATTTATAAGTGTTAATATTTTACAAGTAAAGTGCACGTGCGTTGCACGTCATACTGTCGAGTTTCTAATACACGCTACTTCCAAGCGTATACTTCGATTTTTTTTGTACAATGCAAATTTCAAGGACTTAAGAAAATTACCTATGTACATTACAAAGCACAATAAAATCTCAAGCAAATCTATTTGGTCAGTGGATCCGTCTAGAAAAGCTTGGGAAGGGTGAGACTACCCGTAAAGTTTAGCTATAATATGGACCAACGATCTTCTAAGGTAACAATAAACTGGGTAATAACCATCACAGTTTGTCCTGGCTATCATTCACATCATATTTACTTACAACAAACCCAACGCATAATAAGAGAACCCAATGGTAGCGAGCTTTGATGTTAAACAACATAAATTTACCTACTCAGACTACCACATAAGGTTAAACCTCCATGCATTTATGTCCAAGCTTTGATGTTTTTGTTATATATAACCCCCTGCATCTCCCATACTAAAGTTTTTCTGATTCATTTATGAATATTAGATATGAAAGCAAGTCATCCATTCAATCTAGCAAGTACATTTCAGCTTTGACATAATAAACATCATTTCTAATGCTTACTACTACCAAAGTCACCTCTGCATCCCACACCTTCTCCAAACCTTTCTAACTAAAAAAATGATACCAAAAAAACAAAAACATAAGAAATGCAAATTGAAAACATTTCAAAATCCACAATTCCTTTTGAATACCATAAAATTAAAACTAGAGTGCTGATACATCTTTCTAACACCGAAAAAGAACATGAGAACCTCTAGCCGCACTTATTAATTGTTGAAACGCTGGTATTACCCTAAATTCCAATAAATTTCATCTCAAATTAAACATAAACTCAAAAACAACTTCGCAACAAATTGATGAAATGATCAAAAACAAACACCCATTTTTACCAATTGATTTGAGCCGAGGATTTTCGCCATTATTATTAGGTTTTGGAAATCCCTCTTAACTCATCATCAACATTGTACAAAACTCAAAATTGAAGAATTTAGAAAGAAGGAAACAAAGGGGTTTACCTAAGACATGACTGATGATGCTGAAATCTCACACTTTCTGCTTCTCTCATTTAATTAAACCCCAACGGCTTTGGCCGTGATTAATTTTTAATGTTCATATATTGTCTTGTAAGTAAAAATTGGGAATTTAGGTTGGCCACCTCTTCACCTTTCGATTCACTTTCTTTCTGTTTTCTGCTGGATTGTAGTCTCTAGATATAGATTTCAAATAGGAGAGGATTTGGTTATGCACACTTCTGAGAAGAGAAGAGAAGAGAAGAGAGGAAAATACGAGGGGAGAATTCGATTCTCGCTTCTTTAGATGGAGAAGGATACAATCCAACCAACCCATCAAAAGTACGGATTATCAAAAGTGCTTCACCATCGAAGATACGGCGACGAAAAAACGTGCATGCTACCAAGATTGGTTAGTTGTTTTGCGGATTTTCTTCTTACGCCATTAAAGGGGGAGATTTTCTAATCTATTTTCCATTTTTTTTTATAAAAGAAATGAAACCGCGGAATTTACCCACATCCCGCTCCGCTCGCCGACCCACGAGTGCCAAACCCACAAAGCATACCGAACGTGGACAAAATCTATCTAACTTCCTCGTTATTTTGACCTAACTTATTTTTAGGCATACTCAAAATTTTTTGAGGCATACAAATTGATTATCATACCTAGGGTGGGGGTGATAAGGGGTGACTTATGGGTAGTAAATTAGTTAGATATCCTTGAATACTTTAAATCACAAAAGTATCTTTTATTAATTAGAAACCTAATTTAAAACTTAAAATCATAAAATTAATTACCACCAAATCAATTTTATTTTCCTCATCTTCTTCTCAACGAACTTATTGTGAAATCCCGATTTCAAATTTTCATCATATTCGATTTACAAAAAACTTTGATCGTCGATTAAACACAATAAAAATATCTCAATTGTTCTCCTAATCCGCAACCGGCATAGAAGAAGAAATCAAATCGAGTAAGGCGATGTACAAAGTATTTCCTACAAACCCATGTCTTATTTTCTAGTGTTTGACGACATATTGTGGTTTAAACGAAAACCAAAGGTCAGCGGAATTACAGTGGTGAAGTTTAAGCAATATTGAAGCTAAATATCATCAAATTAATCGCTGCTGTTCTTCATTCTGAAGTGGCCAATGAAGTTCAACGATAATTAAATGATAATGATAAATGCAAACTTCACTTTTATTAAATCACTATTAATATTAGTTTTTATCAATCAGCGAACCTAAATTTGTCGCTTATCACCAACCTAAATTTGTGTCGGGCTTATCACCGAATCCTATGTTTTTTTCAAAATATACTTAGGTATCATTGGGACAGTTATCAAAATTTAACCTAGTATATTTTCAAGAAACATAGGTTCCTAACACGCTCATCCTGCCGTAGATCTAGGTTGTAAAATTCAATTTTTTGACAAATTAACTTATAAAGGCATTAAACCTCGTTTAGAAGTCTACCTCGTATTAACAAACCTTAATTATCTATTAGTTCAACTAATCTCAAAAGCCTAATTTCTTATTCTTCATCTTTAACAAACCCTAACCTAACTATCTAAAAAAAATTCTTTTGAAACTAACATTACATTAACCACTAATCATTAATATTAGGGGAAATTAGGCTAAGGCCCAACCCATAATATGAGGCCCCTAGTTAAAAGAGTTTTAAAACCATGCCCCGAATTAAAAGTAAATTTTAATAGAGGTCGAAATGACCAGATTGACCTTCACTATATAAGTATCTAACCTAGGTTTTCGCTCACACAGACACATTTATTTTCATTTTAGGAGAGAGAAAACCGATCTCATCTGAAAAATTGCAGAGAATTTTTTTTTTAAGATCCAACAAATGAAAACCAAAAACATGTAGGTTTTCGATCAAATCTTCTTCTCCCTGTTTAATCTCTTCTTCTTCTTCTTCTTCTCGATGAATTTGTTGATTGATTTAATCTTTTCTTCTTCTTCCCGTTTAAATCTTCTAGCCGAAAAACCAGAAGAACAAACCTAGAAAGATACAATAGCTTTTCGATCTGTTTGCTGAGAAGAAAGAAGAAGAAGCGAAGAAAGGTCAATTTTCTCTCTTGTCCCTTTCCTCTCTGGTTTTAGGTTTGGATTTCTGCTTTCACATGTTTCGCTTCATCATGATTGATGTTTTGATTTCATTTGTCTGTTGATTTTGTGGTTGTTTTTGAAAATTAGGGTTTCGCAACTAAGTTTGACTGATTTAAGTTTCATGATTTAAAATCAACTAATTTGTATTCTTACAATTTCCATTGCAGATTCAAATTCAGGCGATAATCAAATGCCGAGAGGAAGAAGGAATCCCCCTGAAGAAGATCCTACATTAACATGTATTATGATTCTTTCACTTCAACATGCCATTTACTATTGGGGTATATGTGTTGTGATGTTTCTTTTGTGATAAAGCCTGTGTAACTATAAAAATAAAACCTTTGTAACTATAGAAATAGAATTACACTATACAAACTGTGTAACTATAGAAATAGAGCTTGTGTAACTATAAGTTACACATTCAAAATCTACCACATCGATCAGACAGGTTTTATATTGATTGTGTAACTTATAGTTACACATACAACGAGCCTATGTAACTATGTTAATTACATATTAAAAAATATCACCACCGACTTGCCTTAGTTGTGTTAGCTTGTGTAAATGATAGTTACACATCGTAAAATTGGTTGCGTAAATTAAAGTTACACCTTCATATGCATGTGTAAGTTAAAGTTACACCTTTGTAGAATGTCTAAGATTAAATTGCATAAAAAGATGATTCAGCTTGTGTACTGGAAGGTACACAACTTCACCATGATTTTGATTTTGCAATTAAAAGATGTTTGATAAGTGTAATGTGCTATTTTGTTGTGTGATGTATACAGGACACTAATTCAATCATTCCCAAGATATCGTGAAAGAAATAAAGCCATAGACTATCCGAGAGAGCTAAAAAGTATCTTAGGAAAGCGCTCATTTATGGTAAACTTGTCATGTTGTATTACGAATGAATTTTATGTTGTTGCTCCAAAGAACATGAAACAAATAACAACTAACAAACATAGGTTGCGAAGCTTTTGAACCGCTTTTGATAGAGATTGTGAGGTACCATGTTCATTTAAATTTGGAAAACTTTATAGAGTCTCAACCACAAAGTTTGGTGGGTATAATTGGAAATGAAAAGGACGGAAGTAGAAAAGGTCAAAAGTTGATAAAGAAAGGTTTAATTTAAAGAAATTGGATGAAAACGACATACACGACAAATATATTTGATATCAAAGAAACAAAACATTCAAATAAGAAGCAGAAAGAAAAATATTATGGGAGACAATAATAGAAGTTATGAAGAAAGAAGAAAAAGAGAAGAACAAAATTGATGACCAACATGTAGTTTGTCTGACAGGGTTTTATTTGTGTTGTGTATTTTTTTGGCGACAAAATGTTAGCTAATGAATGTTAAATATCTTGCAATCGCCGAAACTTATGAGACTCTGTGCCAAGGTCTCCTGCCAGATTTGGTACACGAGCATTTGTTTGAGGAATACTAAAATGCGCATCATGTCCTTCAAACGTAGCTTGTGTTCCATACATACCGGTAAGGATGATATTTTTACTTGATTGTAGTTCATGAAGTTTTACACCGAAGTTTTAGATATTTTTTGCTGATCGATCAATTAAATTGATTGATTGTTTATATGTTGCGATCTTGTTTCGAAAGTACACACCTGCCAGGATTAATCCAAAAAGTTCAAAACAACGAACAAGATCCCGAGGGTTGGAAGGTGGGACGTGCAAGCGATATCGATTTCATAGTGGTGCAAACATGACAGAGTTTTAATGAAGTGTTTGCGGTTACTTGCTTTATATCTTGTTTACTGTTTACTTGCAAAAGAGCTTGTGTAACTGGAGTATTTACACATGCAAAATATCACTAATGAATTCAATTATATTGTATATATGGCATGTGTAACTTTAATTTACACATATAGATGAGCTGTGTAACTTTTTTAAGTTATATTTGTAGATCTCACTGATCGGATTGTGTAACTTCGAGTTACATGCATTATTTCCATCTCTTTTTTGACTCTCTTTGTCTAAACGAGTACCAATTGCTAGCTTTGTAGATGAGTTTTCACAGCCTTGAAAAGAGCTTGGTATATCAATAGGAACCAACCAAGGACGAGCCGAAAAGGTGGCTACTTAGAGAGAACAATTGAGAATTCAAACCGAAAGAGAAACTACAAGCAAACCAACAAATATTTGATGCAAAGGTATGAAATTTCCAGAGAAGGGATATCAAGGGACCTTACAGAACACCATGTAATACAAGATTCACATTTTTAGTTATGAAATTATGGAGAGCAATGGGTATTGAACCTACAGCTTGACCAGGAAGAGGCTATAATGTTAAGATGGCATGGAAGGACATGCAACACCGAGCATCAAGCAACTTGTGTCAACATACTAAAGAGTCCGAGGAAGAAGGGAGCAAGACTAAAATGACGGGGAAACTTCATTCCAACAAGAGTGTAAGTGGTTGTTCTTAGTTAATTTTAAAAATTTAACAATTGCCAATAACATCATCATCATTCTAAAATTAAAACATCCATAGATATATTGTTTATACTTATTAACATAACGATCCTTGTGCGTTAATATCCGATACCATGTATAAGTATATCATAAAGTTTTCTTTTAAATTTCGATACCTAATACTAGGTTTACTTCTTAGCCATTTGATACGCTCTCCTAAGTAAAACTTAAATTATCTAATATTAAAGGCCAATATTGCTAATTATCTAAACTATTAAGTTTTTATCATGAGTAGAGGAAGGGCAATATCCGATATCCAACTTAACCTTATCGATATGGAAAGAGATATTACCTGACAATATTCAAGACTAGTCAATATCCGATGGATTTTTATCCATCGATGCCCTAATCATCATCATCCGAATTAAAACATCCCTTTCATCCTGAAGGGCTCCATGGTCTTGTTGCAGATGAGCTCAAACAACCGAGAGGAGGGAAAAAGAATACAGCCTAGTGATGTGGAAGAGAACAATTTCTCTCAAGGTCCCTAAAAAAGGTGGAGATGTAACTACAAATGGTGATTGAACTTCGTTGCTATTGAAACCATGTAAAGAGACTGAAGAGACACTACAAATGGAAGCATGATCTCAGAAATGATGATTTCGATGATGATAGCTTTCCAACTTAGCCAACATGTTTGATGAATCTTTGGTGATAACTGCTACAACCCGGCCAAACTCAGGGGGTGACAATCTTGAGACCTACATGTCGGGTGCGAATAGACCTAACCAAGGTGATATAACGGATGTCGAGGTGCTTGAATTAGATGCGGTTGTGAATATCAACCAAGGTGTAGTAATTTCGAACATGGACTCATGAGATGGAGAATCCAAACCTACCTCCTTCGGTAACCCATCTTCCTCAGGTAATTTGTATAAATTTTGTTCCTTATCGATTCCATGTTTCTTTGTTGTTTATAATACAAATGTAATTTGGGTTACATATTGTATGTGCTTGTGTAACTTTAAGTTACATTACATGATATAAGTGTAACCTGAAAATATTAATAGCTTGTGATAAGCAAGCTACCATGTAGCATTCTATTACTCATGTGCAATCTCTTTTTTATTCTCGCCTATTTTTGTTGCTGCACAGCTAAAACACAGAAAACATCGGGTAGTGATCCATTAAATTTTAGCCTTGGCATGTATAAAACTCCAAAACCGCAGGAGAACTACTTTTAAGGAAGTTTGCACAAACCAAGACAAAGCCAACCAGACCATACATCAACGCGTATGGCCGAGGAATAGAAAATTCAAACACAAGATCCGAAAATTTTTGAAAGTAAGGCAAAAGAAGATTAGGGATTGCTAATGAAGAAACAATGGTCACTCAAGAAGTAAAAGAAGAAAGAAAGTAGAAAGAATGATTATAGTTCCAGAAGAAGATTATGGGACAATGAGCAAGCATGTAAGAGGTTCCCCACTTATTGAAAGGTCGGGATGTCGATCAAAAAGAGAAGAAATGGTTAATATTTCAATACTCATCCCAAAACATAAGTAGTATATAATCAAAACCAAAGCTTGATTATGTTATGGTGTTTAAATGTAGATTTTAATATTGAACATTGTATCTTACTACTTGATTCTGTTATTTTGTTTAATTGTTTCCTTCTTTCTAATGTAGAGACATTTATTGGATGGAATTCAAAGACGATGGTAGCCCGTTCTTTGATATAAGTGGAGAACTAATGCTTCAGCTTACCAAAAAAGAAGCCTACTTGGAGTCGGAATTCCTTGATTTCTACATTAGCAAGTTGAGGAGAAAGATGAACTCAAACACCAAGTATGACCAAGTGATATTCCTCTCACCGAAAGCATATGTAAGTACTTCGAAAAATTTAAAATCTTCTTGCATTTATAATGTGTAATGGGTGTAGTAAGATTATGATAACATGCTCGGATTTTTTAATGTTTGCAAAATGTAATGTGTAACCTGAGGTTACATATGCATTTATAATGTGTAACACGAAGTTACATATGCATTTATAATGTGTAATCTGAAGTTACACATCCATATCTTTCAAGTGTAAAACCCAAGGCTTTATGTGTAACTTTTGGTTACATAATCACTTGTGCATTTGTAACTTTTGGTTTAAAATGTGTGTTTGATATTCCAAATGGTTTATGCAGAAATCTTTTATGGACAATGACGGCGATTTTCAGAAATTCTGGAATCCTAAGCTTGTTAAGGACTATTACAAGTGCAACAACAATGCTGTCAGACTTTTCACACCAATGTGCAACAACAACACACACTACACACTGCTGGAGTATGACTTGACGAGCACTAATCCTTGGTCCCACATGAAATCGTCAGACGTAATTAAGAACCTCAGGCAAGAACACTTAAAGCAAGCCAAGAATGCAGATGCAATAACTACAAAACTGACACTCCACTATCCTCTTGGGTTGAATGGAAGTGCCAGAAATCTCGCTTCGCCCAAACAAGGTTCATTTCCCGACTGTCTTCTATTTGTATGCAATTACATGAAGATCAGGATGAAGAATAAACCACTTGACAAAAAAATAACCACACCAATGGTGAGATGGTTGGCTGACAAGGTGAACTGCATGAGAGGAAGCATGCTTTACAAGATTCTTTCGAGATCCATCCGAGAGATGTGTAAAGCGAGTTCTTTGGATTAAAAAACTTCCATACTTTTCTTACTTGTAAATATGTTGTTAGCTACAAGTCGTTGTTAGACTTGCAAATATGTTATTAAACTTCTAAATTTCGTCAGCTAATAGATTTCAGCGCCTCGGGATTTGCAAATTTCTATACTTTTGGAAATTGAATTAAAAACTTTTATACTTTTGTTAGCTATAAGCTTTAGATTTGCAAAAATATCTCGTTATAACTTTTGTTGTTTGGAAAAGTTCAATCATTCTTGCTATAACTTTTATGCTGTTTGCAAAGGTTTTAGAAGTTGCAACATGTTAGTAAATTCAAAGTGTGTCAAGAATTAAGATATGCATATGAAGTTACATGCTAAAAAAATAATCAAGCTCCAAATACCAAATGTAAGACATGATAGTGGAATGTGTAACAAGGTCAAATGCTGAAAAATAAGTTAAGTAACTCATACTTACACATGCAATTAAGACATGCTAAATTAGAAAATTGTAAAAATAACAATGTGTAACTAATAGTTACACATCCATATTTTATAAGTGTAAACCAAAGTTACATGCATTTCCCTCCGTGTTCAAGACACACACGAAATAGAAATACATTTCACCTCGCGGAACTCACAAAATATAAAACTGAATAAAATGATCCTTGCACATAATCAACGCTAAAAAAATAAAAAGTTTGCATGCAAACCAAATGAAGAAAACTAAAAAAATAATAATCAAAGACAATAAGAAACCACACATAAAATCAATACTCTGCATAAATGAATCTTTGATAACTTCAAGCCAGGGGTGTGTACTGAGGATTCTACAACCTCGCCATATCAGACCCGCTTCCCTGCAATTGCGCAATGAACTTTCCTCTTTGCTTTCTTTCACTTACTTAGAATCCTTACCTGGGGTCTACCGCTGTTTTTACGATAGGCGTGTTGATGGTCTTGTTTTATTTAATTTCAACATGCCTGTAGTTGGGAATCGGTCAGATGGCATGAAAATAAATCTTCCTAAAATAGTCGCTTGTAAAATACTTCTGAAATGAAATCAATAGCTTCACGTTTAATCTTCCATATGGTTGCAAGAGCATGAGCACAAGGGAAACCATATGCACGCCACCTTAAAAATCAAAAATGAAGGTGCACATGCAAATCATAAAAACTAAAAATCACCTAGTAACATATACATATAAGAAATTTGTATCTTTAAGACACATGCAAAATAAGATGTGTAACTTAGTAGTTACACATGCAAATATCTAATGTAACTAGAAGATACACATTCTATAAACTTTAAAAAAAAAAAAAAAAAAAAAACATACAAAAAGAAAAAAAAAAACATAAGAAACAAAACCTTGATAAGTGCAAGTCTCGTGTTCGAGGTCCACTCATGAGTGCTTTCGCTTAAAACTTCAAACACGGTGACTAGCCACCAATACTTCCTAAGAAAACCTTCATCTTCAAGAGCCTCAAGCTTTTCCTCATACTCCGGGGTTAATGGAGTCATAATATTAGCGCCATCTTCACGACGGTCTGCCATCATTACCATTATTTTCCTCCTAATCTGAAAAGGAAAAAAACTTATGAATATATAAAGTGACAAAACAAGAAATAAAGACAAAAAAAAAAAAAACCACTCTACTAACCTGATCAAGAAGAGCATATGCATGATCTTCTTGTGAACCAGAATCCAGCTAGTGAGTGATTCTGCTAGAGTAGTAGATGTGTGTCCATACCGAAAACCTTTGAAATAGGCATTCGCATATGATTTAGGTGGGATAGTCTCGATATAATCATCCACCCAATCGCATTTCAAATCTCTAATTTTCTGCATGGCCTTAGCATGGTTTTCAGGTGAGAGTGCGTATGTCTCTTCTTGGAAAAGTTCCATCACAAGCGTGTACCTAGGATCGAGACGGTGATGGGCGATTATTCTTCAAATGATAGTAGCGAAGGTCATGGAGCGAATCTGGAAATACAAGTGGAACACCATGCAAGAGTCCTTCATGGCGATCCTAAAGGAAGGTGATTGGCCTCCCATCACCAAAAACTTGAGTCAAATTCCTTAAAAAACACTCCCAGTTTCGTTAGTCTCGGAATCGACTAGTGCCATAACAAGTGGGAAAAATCCTACAAAAGTGTGCATAAATGAAAAAAATAATAAGTTGCAAAAAAACAGAAAACAATGTGTAAATACAAGTTACACATCCTAAAACAAATGTGTAACTTAAAGTTACAGATGCTATTCCCAAATGTGTAACTAAGAGTTACACATGTGTAACTCTCATTATCCATCGACTAAAGTTGTTCAAAAAAACATACCTTTACCACCATTGATCCCGAGTAGCTGCCATCAAGCAACCTCTGAATCTACCGAGTAAGGAAAGTAGCATCCAAGTATACCATTGCCCGACAAAACCGGTACCCCTTGATGCATGCATCAAAGCGAGATGAAAATGCGATGGAGACTGTTTCGTTATAGGATCGAATTGAAAATCAACCACACTATCTGGGTTTGTTTCTCTTATAACATTAATATACCATACCAAGTTTGAGTACGACTTCATATCGTCACCATAAATGGTTTCATAAACCTTTTCCCTACCATTATAGGCCTGATAATACTCCATGGTAATCCCATAGTTGGTCTGGAAATCAGCTGCAATTTGCTTTGGCTTCTTGTGAGGATTTTTACTAACTTCTTCCTTAATCAAACTAGATGTGAAGCTGGTGGAGTATTTTTGATTCAAGTTGCGCCCACCAGCACCACAAATGTGCTCAGGGTTATAAGACCTGACCTGAAGAGGTTCATACGAAATATAAACAAATCAACCAAAAACCAATATGGTGCAAAAAACATCATGTGTAACCCAAAGTTACACATAATGTAACAAAATATAACATATGCTAACAAAGCATAAGATGACGAGAACACGGAAAACCTACCGAAACATTTCGTCTCTTTCATCAATTAAAGTTGCATGAAATTTCTAGCCGCATTCTTTTACTGCACACTTAGCCGTGAACCTAGAACGCTCATTGTGTGTTACAACCATGTTGAAACCAGTGCGAAAACGATACTTGGTGTAAGCAATCCTGACTTGCTTAACTCCTTCAACAAACACATGATCAATCTCACAAAGGACCTTGGGCCAACCATCCGATAACAAAGGTTTTGCAGGCTTGCTTTTATCTTCCAAATACATTGCAACAGAATGATTGTTTCTCGACGAAGACGTAGTAGAACCATTAGAAATAGAAGAAAGCTGCGCTAGAGATAGATGAAGAGGCTACATGAGTAACATTTTGCACGAAAATATCAAAAGCTGGTCTTCTTTTTACTATTTGTGATGGATGTAAGAGCTTGAAGCGAATAATCACAGTCAACCGGAAGATCTTTCCCACCTTCTCGAAAGAAGAAACAAATACCAAGTGGAGTAAATTGCTTCCATTGCTTGCAAACTTCGTCTTTAAACTCATCAAGTGTGGTTTCAACATTAACACGAGTGGTAATGAAATCATCAAAGTAGCGAACAACAACAATGCAACTAACTTCAGCCATGACAACCTGAAAAATACAAACATACAGTAAAAATATCAAAATAAAAAAATGAACGCAATTCACTCGGGGGCATTGCCCCCTCGTGAGAAGTATATTCTATGCGGAAAGCTAAATACCTTTACCACCATTGAGAAATCAACATACTCAACAAAAGGAAAACAACAAATAGAAAAATTTGTCTTAAAGATACAAATGCTATAACTGTTTACAAATACACATGCTACAGGATATATATGTCTAACTTCAGGTTACATATGCTAAAATACAAATATGTGTAACCTCAAGTTACACATTTCATAAAAACAGCATCTCTACCTAAATTTGTAGTGATTGTTCTGAAACAATATTGTTTCTTCATCCTCTTCCAGGAAAATAAACAACAAATTCTCAATCAAATTCCAGGATCGGAAATGCAAGAAAAAAAAAACAACAAAAAATTGAAATTTTTTTTGAAATCAATCCCAAAAAAATTCGTACATAGATTTGTTGTTTGTGATCCTTCTTCTGAAACAATGTTATTTCTTCTTCCTGTTCTCAGCATCAACTAAATAGAAAAACACAAAAAATCAAGTCAGTAATATCAAAATCATAAAAATCAATACTCAAAAGCATTCATAGCGATTCAAAATCATCCAACACGTCTTCTTCCTCTTTTCAGATTCAACAAAATCAAAAAAAAAAAAACTAAAATCAGTAGAGATCGAAATCAAAAAATCGAAGCTCAACAAAAACAACAACAACAGTGAATTCGAATTGATACAAACCTATTTGTTGTTCTTCAATGCAGCGTTGTCCTCTCGTCAGGTCTAAAAACTAGTGAATGAAATCAACGAAATAACAAACGTGTTGTTCTTCGTCTCGTCTTCAACACAGCAAATTAAAAATCAATGCACTGTTTGTTGTTCTTCGATGCAACGATTGTGTGAAGAAAAATCGTCGAAGAAGCGAGAGAGAAGAGAGAGGAAAGAGAAGATCCGATTTGATTTTTACGTACATTCTATGTATACAGAAACTATAAATAGTGGAGGTTATTTGGTATTTTTAGATTTATTTAAAAAGTTGATGACGTCAGCAATCCGGGACAATTCAAAATCAGGCCCCAAAAATAAAAATTTTGGGCCTAGAAATATCAAAATGTGAAAGAATGGAGTTGATAGTGAAGGATCCATTTTGTGGGGCTTGTATATGTTTATGGTAGGGGGTATAGTATTTTTCACTTAAATATTAACTACTAATCATTAATATTAGATTTCTAATTATTATTGTTGAAGGGTGATTTTAGTTTTGGTTCTACCAGATCCTAGCTACACCAAATGACCTCGACTTTTACAGGAATAGCAAGAGAGAGTTGTCTTTCCATTGTACCTTGTCCTTCCTTATATAGACTTTCCCAAAAATCCCTCCTTTTTATGACATAATTACTTCTAGTCCCCAAGTCCCCATATCACATACTAGGCTTACCTCCCCTCTTGGGGGCACCCCAAACCCGTTAAGGGGTATTATTTTTCATGTATCAACAACTATCATTAACACTAATGAAGTAAGGGCATTACTATCATGATAAAAATATGATGGATAAAGTTATTGATTTTACTACACGGTGATTCTATTTTGTATGCCTCAAAATAAGATTCATTTTGACGGATTGGATGTTGGGTTACACCGAATACCAAATCCACGGGATCCACCCCTCACCCCTTCTCTTTCAAATGGGCTCGAAAATTTGAAAGCCTTCTCAAATCCAGGGCCCAAATCCAGGGCCAAGATAGTTTGGCGTTGCGGACCTTGCGGTACTTTAAAATGATTAGGGTTTCATCTGTTAGTAGAACCTGGTTTTATATTCTAGAGAAACGATAGTTATGAAGATGGTTAGAGAAGATTGTTGAATTGAAGTGCAGTTCATGAGGCGTCGAAATTGTTACCCCTCCCTGAACTTTTAGCATCAATTTCTTCTTGGATCAAGTCCCGTTACATTGCTCGCCAACAGGTAGTAATAGTATCATTAAGTACTTTAAGTTGATTTTCGTTTTTTTTTTCTTTCCAATATATGTTTCAATGTTTAGGGGTTTTTAGGATTTAAGGGTGATTGGGAAGTAACTTGGACTCTTTGGGTACTGAGAACTTAGAGTAGAATGGTAGTTAAGATTATAAATTTTTAACAAAGGTAAGCCAAAATTGTTTACCTTGCATTTGTATGCTTGAATTAAAGATTTCTTGGAAATTATCCTTTAATCAGAAACAAAAAAGGTGGTGTCCTTATCAAGCCAAACAAAAGTGAAAATGTATGCTTGTTGCTACTATACAATTTTGTCTTTAGTTTGGTTTTAAGGACATCATCCATTTCGTTTTGGCTTCAAGGAGAAATCTTGAGAAATATTTTTTCTTGTTAATAGATATAGGTAATTTACTTGAAGCACACTGTTTCTTAGTTTTTGCACATGATTGCATTTCCTTGAAGCACATTTCAATTATCTATTTGTCCTTGATGATACTTCTCTAGATTTTATACACTGACAAGTTCGATCGTCGTATCTTTATGGGGTCGAAAATATGTATAAGCTTCTGATGAACAGTTCTGTGATGCTCACATGTAATGGGCATTCACTTAAAAATGGTTGCGCTACGAATTTGAGGGATTTGTTTGGTAAATCGTAGATGTTTTACTTAACGAATGTTTCTGCGGATTATGCACTAACCTATGTCAGAGTACTTGTAAAGATGCTCACATCAGCTTGCTGCACTCTCTAATTAGTTATTTGGCTATTTGATGGTAATTCAGTTACTTTATAAGTACTTATTTATCATTGTGTTTTGTATTGAATGGTAAGTTAAGATTATTGATTTGGAGTTGGGACATTAGGCGTTCAATAAAGGTTTCTGTTTAGGGAGAATTGACTTAAGGGAAACATAATGCAGTGAGATGTGTTTGTAAGTCATATACTTTTTTTTTTTTTTTTTTTTGTGTGTGTGTGTGTTAAAACTTCAAACTAGAGTCAGTTTAAAGGCAAAACACTTATGTTACACTTTATATATTTTAAAACAAGGGAAAGCCAAAATTGCTTACCTTGCAGTTGTATGCACTCTATGCTTGAATTAAAGATTTCTTGGAAATTATCCTTTAATCAGAAACAAAAAAGGTGGTGTCCTTATCAAGCCAAACAAAAGCGAAAATGTATGCTTGTTGCTTATATACAATTTTGTCTTTAGTTTGGTTTTAAGGACATCATCCATTTCGTTTTGGCTTCAAGGAGATCTTAAGAAATATCTTTTCTTGTTAAAAGATGTATGTAATTTACTTGAAGCACAATGTTTCTTAGTTTTCACACTTGATTGCATTTCCTTGAAGCACATTTCAATTTTCTATTCGTCCTTGAGGCTAATTCTCTAGATTATACATTGACAAATTCGAAAATATGTATAAGCTTTATGAGCTACGGATATGTATAAGCCTCTGATGGGGTCGAAAATTCTCTAGATTTCCTATCTTTATGTTGTCGAAAATATGTATAAGCTTCTGATGAACAGTTCTGTGATGCTCACATGTAATGGCCATTCATTTAAAAATGGTTGCGCTGCGAATTTGAGAGATTTGTTTGGTAAATTGTAGAAAGGAACATATTCAAGATGTCCATGTTTTACTTTACGATGCACTCTATAATTAGTTATTTGGCAATTTGATGGTAATTCAGTTACTTCATAAGTACTTCTTTATCATTGTGTTCTGTATTGGATGGTGCTTTTTTTTTTTTTTTTTTTTTTTTTACAATATTAGGCAAATGATGCACCTCAGTACAATGCTTGCAGAGCAGGTATGTGTATTAGCTTTTCAAAGTATTAAACCTGAGCTTGTAGCTTCCATCTTGTAAAGCTTCAGTTTTAACCAGACTGTCTGATTATGCAGGTGGATCATGCACGGCCTGGGCTAGAAGCACTTTCCTTGTCTCAAAAGACTATAAACAGTATATTAGTCTACATGGAAACTATGCTGACATTGAGAAGTATGTGAGTTTGGTCTGCTGTTTTATATCACATCTTGCATATATAACTTGGTTCTACTTCATGTACCTATATTTAAGTAGCACTGTATCATGACGTAGATTTATTTTTCTTTTTCTTAGAGGCATATTTCTATATAAGGAGCAAGGACTAAGATCTGATGTTGTTTTTGATGAAAGTACGTACATATGTCCTGGTTATGAGTGTGCATGTTTGCTTATGGATCAGGCTATGTCAAGAGTGTCAAACTCTAATTGAAAATTTTGAAAGTATACAGATCCAAAACAGATCATATGGCGTGCAAAGACAGTGTAAGATTGAGTTGATAGATAAAGCTTCTTAGTAACATGAGAAATAACCTAAACACAAATTAAAGGTTACGCCAGCATCCTCCATCGTGTTTTTTGATTTTCTTACGTTCTTTTGTAACCGTAGTTAATTCAGATAGAATACATAAATTTTCATCAGTCTAATATTTATATGCATGTTCTCAAAACTGCTGCTCCCCCTCGTCTATACACTGGGTATCTGAAAATATTATACCACTTGCTTAGTACTTCCTCTCCAGTCTTCATTTGCTGGCGTTTAGTGTTTTCTATAGGATTTCGAGGGAAAGATGTCAACTTCTTTTAAAGCTTCTGAAGCAAGGGATTCTAACTAATTAACACATTTGAGGTGCCCTAATAGAAATGTTGAGATTTTCTTGTTTACTGATCTTGTCAATGTCCTTTCAGGTGTCTGTTAAAGTTTTATCTGGTTTGTGTTTTTGCGAAAGTAGAGGTTGACAACTCTTGATGGAAAAAGAAGATTTGCGTTAGCAGCTGCAGCATCTCATAAGGAAGAGGTTGGTAGCGAAGGTGAGAATGTGATTTTTAGTATTTTTTTTTTATATTTCATACTTTGAATGAAACTTACAGTACATATTTGATTGATAGAAAGCTTACAAACACTCCTCAGTAACTTATGTTACCATGCATGAGTTCTCTACCTTATGTGTGCAAATGAACACCATAACAAGTATTATTCAGTTAGCAGTTGCCATGCATGACTTCTCTACCGTACGTGTGGAATGAATACCATAACAAGTATTATTCGTTTACCATTTGAAAATTGCTAGACGGAAAGCTTTATGAACCATACACATATTACTCCTACTGTCCCTAAGTAATTGATCCTTTCTTATTTGCACAATTTCTTAGGATTTTTGAGTTAATTTTCCTTCCACTTATACCCTAATACATTGTAATAAAGCTTAGAAGTGGCATCTCTCTCTCTCAAACTAAACAATAGGTATTTGTAAATTTTATTTCATTGCAAAGCTTTTTAGAAGACTTACGCAACGACTATAAGAGCTTCTCCAATGGAATGTATGTGAAGATAAATGTCTAAATCCACATAGGATAGACATTCATTTTTCTTAAAATCCTTCTCCAACCCTTTCATGTGAAGCTGACATGGCTTAGTTTTTGTTAGACATTGTCAAGGTGAATGTCTAAAACTTGACATTCATCTTGACAATGTCAAGCTATCCTAGTAAGCTTTTGCTTCATTAAAATTAATTCCAATATACAAAATAACCATTTTTAGTTCCAATAAAATATTTAAATTAATAAAAATAAAATTTACATTTAATGAAAAAATGATCACAAGCAACACCATTGGAGATGAATTCTTTTTTTCATCTAAACTTAAGGAAAAATTGGAATGAAAATGTCTAAATATGTTGCCACCTAGGAATTACACACAACAACCATTGGAGAAGCTCTAAACATGAATATCAAATTATTTGTGCTTACTAGAGTAAGATTTAGCAACTCTAATTTGTAAAAAGGGAAATATATCATATCCGAAGGAAATAGTGGTAATTATATAATTGTCCCTCCTTTTTATGGGCTTCACAAATACCCTTATCCATCCATAATTATACCCCTCCCCTTCTATAAGGTAACTCATTTTATTTTTAATCTCAAAGATACCCTTAATATATTTATATACAGATTTAGAAGGAAATCATCATTTCATTTACTATTCCGGATCTGAAATCGTCTCTCCTCCTCTTTCAGCCACCATCACCGTCTCTGCTGCCGTCACCACCTATGCGTTCGCCAACAGATCAGCACCCAAGAAAACCAGTTGATACTTATTTTTGGATCATTTGAGAGAGAGCGAGATTTTCAGAGACGATTTCAAATTTTGGGAGAGATATCTTCGTTTGAAATCAATCCAATTATCGAGATCGAACTTCATAGTCACCATCAAGAGTTTCATCTTCTTCTCAAATTAAGAGTTATGTCAATGTTGGTTGAAGATCCAAACGATTGAGATAGAAATTAGGTTTTCTATTGTGTTTTCTGGTATTTATCTATTTGTGCATGTTTGGTTTATTTGAAGCTTAAAAACTATTTAATTCGTATAATATTTGTGTTCGATTTCGACTGATTACCATCAATTTGTTTATTTATAGGCTCATAGCTCTTCAATTTTTCAGGTTGGTGAGGCATATGAACATGAAAGAAGTTGTAGGAGGTGATTTATGGTAGTATGGTGCAGGTACTGAAGTGGGTGGTGAAGATGGTGCTGATTTCTAGTAGTTAGGAGTAGGTATTGGATATAGTGGAGGTGATTTGTGATATAGAGCAGGTATTAGGGGAGTGGTGACTCAGGAGACTCTAACTTTGTTTTTTTTTGGATTACAGGTACAATAGAATTGGAGTTGTATCATGAAGATCACTAAGATACAACACCTTTGGTTTGCAATTCATTCTAGTAAGCATCTTACTGCATCAAATTAAGGCTAGGTGACACTTATCTCACCACCATGTGTGTTTAGGAACTTGTTTCTTTGCTTGGTGGAGGTGGTTAAAGAGGGTGGTCAAAATGAGGGTATGATAGCTTTGATGAATTTTGTTGATTTATAAATGAATGCAAAATGGTTTAGATGGTTAATTGTTAATGATAGTGTCATGTTGGTGGTTGTTCCCTAGGTTAAGTGCTAGTTTATGGTGTGTTAACGTACACGTGTAAGGGTTCATAACTTCATATTTCATTTAGCAAATGATGAATTGATCTCAATATAGCTATTTACTGCTTAATGCCGTGATAATTAGTTTACGAAACTAGCTTTGTGTCCGTGATAATTAATTTTGAAAGTGATACTGCTTAATTAATGCCTTGGTGTATATTTTTATAGGAGATTTATCTCTCACTGACTCTTTGGAAATGTAGTAGGTACCATGGAATTTGATAAAATCTAGAAAGGTCCATTGCTGTACAGTGCACATATTTATGTTGTATATAGCTCTAATCATACAACATGTTACTGTCCAAGGCACAACCTTGCGGTGCAGCAAGCAACAGAAAGGTTGGTTCTTCATAATATGAACTACAGATTGGTTAATGTTGTAGTTCAATATTTTTCTTTTAATCATGAATGATTACCTTTAATATATGTGTTTAATTAATTATTCATATTATGATCCATAAATTTTAGAATAGTAAGTAGTATGCACTGAGATGGGGGAGGCAGTGATTTGGTAGTAGTAGTATAGTGAATTTAGCAGGAATACTGGAAGGAGCTGATAATTCATTACTCTCTTTTGATGCATTTTTTGATTCAGTCATTTCATTTGTCAGAATAGTGTGAGAGTGAACTGCAAACACATTGAAGTAACTATAGACGAACTTGTGGTGTAATGGTATCACAACTGACTCCACGTTTGAAGATACGTGTTCGATTCACGTCAAGTTCACTAATTTTAGTACATCAATTTTGGGATCAACTTTGGTTGTTGGCACTAGATTTTGGGATCAACTTTGGTTGTTGATACTATACGGAATCTGAACATTTCTGAATTTATAATTTTTGTATAACTTGGGTTGTTGACACTAGATTTTTGTATCAACTTTGGTTGTTGATACCATATTTGGGATCAACTTCGGTTGTTGACACCGTACATAAACCGAACATTTTTTAATTTTAAATTTTGGAGATCAACTTCGGTTGTTGACACCATGTTATTTATTTATTTATTTATTTTATTTTCCGATTTTTGCTTTGGGGATCAACTTTGGTTGTTGACTCCATTTTTTTTTCTTCTTATTTTCTGATTTTTGCTTTTGGGATCAACTTCGACTGTTGACACCATGTTTTTTTTTTTTTATTATTATTATTATTTTAATTTTTGATTTTTGTTTTGGGGATCAACTTCGATTGTTGACACCATATTTTTTTTCTTAAAATTCTCTGATTTTTGTTGGGGATCAACTTTGGTTGTCGACACAACCGATGGTGGCGGCGGCGGTGCACCGACGACGGCGGACTGGCGGAGGTGGCGACAATGGTGGTGGCGGCGGTGTTCCAATGGTGGTGGTGTTCCGGTGGTGGAGTGGTGATGGCAGTTGGTGGTGGAATGGTAGTTGAATGTTGTTGGTGGTGGTGGTGGATATGTGGTGGTGCTAATGGTAATGGTGGTGGTGGTGGTGTTAGTGGCCGTAAAGTGGTAGAGAAAGAAAGTTGTTGTATTTTGAAATAAAGAAAAATATTATATGAGTGAGGGTATTAAGGTAATCTAATTTAAATGATAAGAGTATATTTATTGTTGTATAAGGGCAATTTGTTTTTTTTTTTGGTACTAAGAACTTTTTTTATTAATCACTCACATTGCAAGATTATGATGATCCTTTTCCAAAAGTTTAGAAATAAAAACAGGAAAATCTGAGATAAAACAGAAATCTTGTTCATAATCTCTTGAGAATGCACAACATTATTACCTATAGCCTATGAATGGATTTAAAAAACCAAAGTTTGTTACTACTGTTGCATCTAGATTTCACTCTTTCCACTATATTTGAGTTGAACCAATGAACATGCGATTGCTGGTCTAGCACAAAATTAATCACATTATCACAATCCATTTCAAATATAACTTTTTTCATCTGCAATTGATCCAATCTGCTGCCAATTCCAAAGCCTTGCACTCAAAATGCTCAGCACCATAGTCCTCATCCACTTCCTCTTCAAATTTTCTTCCTTGAGCTCCTAAACAGTTACCTGCAGAGTCACGTAGAATTAGACCAATACTCCCTTTTTTTGTTGCTGGTATATAAGAGCCATCAATATTTATTTTCACAAATTCCTTATCAGGAGGAACCCAAACCTTAATATTTAACACATTGCTAGAATTAGAAACAAAACTAACAACACATTGATTTATAAGATTATTAATTCCAGCACTAGAACATTGCACATTAGGTTTAACTCCTTGAAAGATGAGAGAACACCTGTCTTTCCAAATGTACCACATTGTAGTCATTAATCTGCAAACATACTTAGTATCAGTTAGACATAATGGGGAACCAGTATTACTCCCTGAAGAGAACCAAGAAATAATCCAAGATTGAACTGTATTGAAGGTACCTGCAATATAATCAATGTTTATATTCATAGATAGCCAGATTGCTCTAGCAAAGGAGCATTCAAAGAACATATGGTTCACAGTTTCCATACTATGGTTACAGAAAGGACAAACAGTTTGAATCTCAGGTTTATAGATTGCAATCTTAGCTCTGACTGGAACAATATCTTTAATGTACTTCCAAATGAATAGTTGTACTCTATGAGGGATTCTAAAATGCCATAAGTGAGACCATACTTCCTTAGGAGTAGTATCAGTAGAAACTATACTATTGACATCATCAGTGCAAATGGTATTATAGGCACTCTTGACAGAAAATTGACCATTTCTGTCAGGTTTCCAAATGAGAAAATCCTCACCAGTGGAAGGAATCTGCATGTTTAGAATAAGATCAGCACAAGATTGGGAAAAAAGAGTATTAAGGGTACTAATATTCCATTCTCTTGTACCTGGTAAGAAAAGATCACAAACCAAAGTAAAATTACTATAACTAGATGAACCTACAATAGGAACAGGTGGACTATCAAGACCTATAATCCAACAATCTAGCCATATATTAATTTTTGTACCACATCTAAAAGCCCAAATAGTGTGTTGTTTAATAACTTCTAAACCGGAATAGATACTTCTCCATAACCAGGAGCAATCATCTTTTAGTTTGTCTAACAGAAAAGTTTCCATCTTTAGAATACTTGGCTTTAAGAATTTGAAAGCACAAAGAATCCTTATCATTACAAGCTCTTCAAGCCACCTTGGCAAGAAGAGCAAAGATTGAAGTGTTCAAGATTTCTAAAACCTAGACCACCAAGAGCCTTTGGAACCATAAGCTTGTTCCAACCAATAAAGTAAAGACCTTTTTCTTTCCCCACCAGAACTGTCTTTGGAGAGTATCCAACTGAGTTATCATAGTTTTGGGAATTCTAAAACTTCCCATCTGATGAGAAGGAAGAGTGTTTAAAACATGTTTAACCATGGTTGTTCTAGCAGAATGGTTCATGGTTTTTGCTTTCCAATTTTTGTATCTAGATCCAAAAGACTGAAGGATAGGTTTAAAGGCTTTAGTTTTATCCCTTCCTAACAACAGTGTAACTCCTAATTACTTGTCAGAATCCTTCATCTCAGACATTTTAAGAGCATTAGCGAGAAAAGTTTTGTTTTCAGGACTAATATTCTTACTAAAGTAAACACTAGATTTACAAAAATTGAGCATCTGACCAGAGTACATACCAAATTTATCAAGCACATCCAAAATACCGGCTATGTTATGCATATCAAATTTAGCAAAGATGAGAATATCATCTGCAAATAAAAGATGAGTGATACCTGGAGTATTTCTAGCATCTTTAACTCCTGAGATCACATGGTTATTAGCAGCATTTGTAAGCAATCTAGACAAAAATTCCATAGCAATAATGAACAGATAAGGGGAAATGGGATCCCATTGTCTTATACCTCTAGTAGGATAAAATTCCTCAGTGGGAGAACCCTTGAGAAGAATAGATATCTTAGATGTGCTAATACATTGTTCTATCAGCTTGCAAAAATTTTCAGGGAAACCAATTTTCCTAAGCATTCCTAGAAGAAATGGCCACTCAAGTCTGTCAAAAGCTTTAGAGAGATCCAATTTTAAAGCCATAGTACCACTACTACCTTCCTTATGTTTCATAGTATGTATCATCTCATGGGCTATAATGATATTATCATGAATAATCCTACCAGGAACAAAAGCAGCTTGATAAGGAGAAATGATATGCTTAAGATGAGGCTTAATTCTATTAGCAATGATTTTAGAAATAAGCTTGTAAACAGTGTTACATAAACCTATAGGTCTAAAATCAAGAGCATACTTAAAAAGATATCGGTTTTAGGAATCAAAGATAGATAGGTCTAATTGAATTCAGATGGCATGTATCTTGTAGAGAAAAATTTTTGCACAACACACACAACATCTTTTCCTACTATATTCCAATTAGACTGGTAAAAACCTGCTTGGAAGCCATCAGGCCCTGGGGAACTCCAAGAAGACATACTTTTAACAGTTTGAAAAATTTCTTCATCAGTAGGTATTCTATTGAAACTATCTGCAACATCATTCTCATTAAAAACATTAGGAATAATATCAAAGATATGATCAGGGATAGTAACATTTGAAGAACAGCTAACAACACTAAAATGAGTAACTAATATTCTAGAAATGTCTTCTGATAGACACATTTTTGTGTCTAAATTGTCCTCAGTGTCTCTATTGTTAGTGCTTGATTTTGTGCTTATTATGGTGTTTTTATGTTTGTGTAGGTGTTTTTGGAGAAATACACTTGTGAGGAAAAAGTTGCTCAAAAAGTGCTATTTGGACCCTCAAAAAAAATTACTAAAGGCACTCTCACTTTGGATAAGGGGCACCTCAGTTGGGCACCTCAGTTGGGCACCCCATGTCTGTTAGGGGGAGGTCATCCCCAACCTTTCAAATTTCAGAATTGGCGGGAAACTATTGTTGTTGAAGAACATATTAGGGTTTGATTATTGGGCGTGCTAGAAGTAGACTCAATCGCTGAAACTTCATGGTTCGACTTGTTAGAGCATCACAGGCATGGCATGGTCGATATTTTCGGTTAGAATTGGCTGCATCGTGGTATTGAAGCAAACAGAGCAACACGTACACGAGAGAAGTTTTTCACGGGTTTGCATGAGTTTTGGAGAATTTGAACGTGTTTTGTGCATGTTTGTTGACTCGAGCAACAACCAGGAGCGTGTAAGAAATAAATAAGGAGAGTTTTCATCTGGCAGACGCGTGCAGGAGAAGAAAAAGGAAAGAATATCTTCTCGTATCTGGCAGAGTAATTGAGAATTATTCCGGATTGATTGTCGAGATTTCTTGCCACTATCGAGTATAAAAGAAGTTCTTGGAGGTCAGAGAAGGGTTACAGAGAGTTTGGGAGAGTTTAGAACACTACAGAGCCGAAAAAAAATCGAGTTGCAGAGAACTGCCATTACTGCTGCTGAAGAAGGAACGAAGAACATAAGACGCTACAGAACCGTTGTTCATCTACCGTGACAACGACAAACCACTTGTGGGTCGCATGATACTACGATGGATGGTGACACTACCACGTTATCGTTCAGAATGTAATGAGTGTTTTGCAACAATTATAAGCGTTGCAAACACCCGGTTTTAACCATTTTCACTATATTTCATCTTTGTAAACACTTTGAGCAATGAAATCAACTTTTGAGCGTGTTTCCAACATGATGATGAGCTAATTCTCCCACAACCAAGGCAATGAGGAAGCTATTTATGCATGAATAATTGGTAAACATTTTATTTTCTCTAATTTATAATTTATAATTCACTCAATCACTGCTTTTGCAGAGTTTTAAATTGTTTGCATAATTTTCTTAATTAGTTATGATTCAATTTGATAGGTTATACTTTGTTTAGTCAATTGATAATCTATGCTTAGGGAATACAATTAATAAGAATATGCCTGATTATTTGTGAATTAAAGAAACAAGGGACTTAAAAGATAATTAGAGTTTTGGGTTATTTACCATCATTCATTCATGTGTAATAGTGGAATCGGTGTCTTGGTTATTTATAATATCTTAAAATCAATTTTGCATTAAGTTTTCTTTATTTTTAAGTTTTATAAGTCTAATATCTTTTGCTTTCACAAGTCTCAACGAACCTATTATTACTACAACAACTTAATTAAAAATACATCAATTTTTGGCGCTGCCGACGCGGACTTGTCTTTAGGCTAGAGTTTTTAGATTTTTTTTTTTTTTAGGTTTTTGTTTTTATTTTATTTGTTCTACTTTACGTTTTTGGGTTTTTGTCTTTGCATTACAGATTTTGGAATTTGGAGCAAAAGAAAAATTTTCCAAAGCTTTTGGTGAATACTTAAAAGATTTGGAATCAAATACAAAGCGAAAAGAGCGAGAAAAAAAAGAAAAAAAAAAATAAGAGAGTTTATTTTATTTAGATTGTATTAGGATATCTTATATTCTTGTAATTTTCTTTTTCTTTTGCACTTTATTGTTGGACTTTGGACTTCAAACTTTGGGAAATTATTCTTTTATTTTTAAACCCTAAGGAAGGATAAAATTAAATATAAACTGTTTGCATAGAAGGACGGTGATTACGATATCGCCTCGGCCCCTCGGGTTCGTACATGACATAGGAGTCGTGGCCCGAGTCGACTACAATGGTTCATCCCCTGTCTGGAACGGGAGGTAAGTTTTTCGAAACACTCGCGAATCCCCTGTCAGCGGGTTCTTGTATTCATTCGTTTTCATATATGTCGAGGAACTGAATACGGCTGCTTTAATTTCCTAGTAAAGGGAAAGGCCTGGCCATACAAGATAAGGGTTCGGATTTCATCACCGTTCTCTTCTTGCCCGCCTTAGGAAAACAATACTTAACGCGAACCTAAGCCTTAAAATTTGGAATAGAACGAGACCGATAGGGTAACGAGCTTAATAGGAAAGTCGTTCGAAAAATATTGGTTACTCTTTTGAGCATACTTTTAATTTCATGATGGTTTCTGTAAGTTGAATGCGCCGCCTTGTAATGCCGGTGAGGCCTTGGGTATCAAAGCTCCTTTAACTCAGATTGATTCCAGAGAGGTTTGCTCAGATTGTAACGAATTCCTTTTCGAAAGAATAGAAGCTGGTGTAGAAACAATGTAAGTGGAGCCATCATGCTTTTTGTTTGCTTGAAAATTTTAGGTTTGCTTTGGTGGAGTCAGCCTGATGTGTGTTTGCTTAGAACCCCCCGTCCTTTAGGATTTTTTTTTCTTCTTTTATTTGTTTTTTCTAGTGTATGCCCGAGGTCATTAGAGAACGGGCTTGGAAAAGAGACAATCTAGGTCGATTGATTAGTGAAAAACCTAGTAGATATTCTTGTGGAAGCGGGGAGCTCGAAGACTCTTCTTTTGAGAGCCCTGTTTTTGGAAACTTCAGTTTTGAGAATCTGTCTCTTTGTGAGGAAAGTACCCCTAGTACTTCAGCTGTGCCAGCGATGGCCACTTTGAAAGATTACATGTTTCCAACTAGGTCCACCCGACCCTCGTGCATTAAATTGCCAGCCACTACGGCTAATTTCGAGATAAAACCTAGTATTCTTCAGATGATCCCTATATTCTTAGGGAAAGATGATGAGAACCCTTATTTTCATATTAGGGACTTTGAGGAAATTTGTGGGAAAATTAGAATAAAGACCTTACTAATGAAGTGTTGAAACTTAAGATGTTTCCCTTTTCCTTGAGAGATAAAGCTAAGACCTGGCTGAACAACCTACCATCTGAATCCATTGAAACATGGAAGGAACTTATTGCTGCTTTCTATATTAAGTTCTACCCTAAGCATAAAACTGCAGCTGTTAGGCAGAAAATTAGTGCTAGTATGCAACAAGAGGGAGAGTCTCTTTATAGGTTTTTAGAGAGATTCAATGATCTCCTATCCCAGTGTCCTCACCATGGATTTGATAAGATGAAACTTGTAGAGATTATTTATGATGGTTTAGACTATTCGACCAAAGCGATGGTCGAGTCTATGTGCGCTGGTGAGTTCACTAGTAAAAATTCTGATGATGCTTTTACCTTCTTAGGAGTTGTCATTTGAAAAATCCCAACAATGGGAGTCTTATGTTGAACCCCTAAGAGACTCTTGGTCAATAGAAGTAGCACCAATGTGGTAGATACAAGCTTCGGGTCGAGATGCTAAGTTTCTTTGCTTTGTCTAGAAGGTTAGAAGCTTTGGAATTGAATCGGCCCTAAACATAGGTCTCTTGTTGAACCTGATGATAGGATTAGAGCCTCTCAAGTCTCTAGTTGTGGAGTAGAAACTAATATCTCATTTTGGGAAGGACGGAGTTAGTGAAGAACAAGCCCATCTTTGTCTATAACAACTCTAGGTTTGAAAACCGTCAGAAGTTTGACCCATACTCAGAGACCTATAACCCTGGTTGGAGGAACCATCCTAATTTCCCTTGGTCTAAGGGCCAGAATCAAGGCCAGTCTAGTAATTCTCAGCCTCCCCCAGGTTTTGGTTATACTAAGAACTCTTCAGGTCAGGCCCAGAACCCATCTGAGAATAGAATAACTAGCTTAGAGGAATCTCTTAGTATATTAAGAAAGAGCCGGGATATGCTATCTCAAAGACAGGAAATGTTAGTAAAGAGCCAGGGTAATTTTCAAGAGGAAACCAAGCAGAATTTTAAGAATAATTCCCAGTCTATTGCTAAATTAGAACTTCAAGTTGGCAAAATAGCTAAGTTTCTTAGTGAGAGAGAAGACGGAAGGTTCCCTAGTCATACTGATCCTAATCCCAAAGGAGAGAAATCGTACAATCATGTGAATTCTGTTACAACCCTTAGGAGTGGAAAGAAAGTTGACAATAAGGTTGCCATGCCTGACAGTGAACATGCTGTAGTTCACCCTTCTGAACCAGAAACTGAGGAGACTGATAGAGTCTCTAAAGAGACCAATGAGGGTCATATTGAGCCCGACTTTGTTCCTAGAGCCCCATTCCCACAGCTGGTAGTTCCAACTAAGAGGGAGTCCACCTTTAATGATATATTGGAGGTTTTTAAGCAGGTAACTATCAACCTTCCATTATTAGATGCAATTAAGCAGATTCCCGCTTATGCCAAGTTCCTTAAGGATATGTGTACGCGAAAGCGAAAGCTTAGTGTCCAGAAGAAAGCCTTTCTAGCTAGTCACGTGAGTTCCATTATTCAGAATACCACTATTCCTAAGTATAAAGACCCAGGGTCCCCTACCATTTCTTGCACAATATATAAATACCGTGTTGAGAAAGCTTTGCTTGACTTAGGAGCCAGTGTGAACTTACTCCCATACCATGTGTACCTTAAGCTAGGACTTGGTGAGATGAAACCTACCCGGATGACACTCCGGTTAGGCGATAGGTCCGTTAAAATTCCTCGTGGTGTAATCGAGGATGTTCTTATAGAGGTCGACAAGTTTATATATCCAAAGTGGATTTTGTAATCCTAGATACCCAACCTGTCCCCGACCCGCAGAACCAAATACCGGTGATTTTAGGTCGCCCGTTTTTAGCTACATCCAATGCGATCATTAACTGTCGAAATGGTATTATGAATTTGTCTTTTGGTAATATGACTATTGAGCTGAACATTTTTAGTATTAGTAAGCTACCCTCTGAACTAGATGACTCAAACATAGAAGAGCTGAACATGATAGGAACATTAGTCGAGGAGTCATTACCAAACACTTTGTTAGAAGATCCATTATAGAAATGCCTAGCTCACTTTGTGATTGATTTTGATGATGATAATGTGATTAATGAGGTGAATGCTTTGCTAGATTCAACCCCTTTGTTAGACACTAGTAATGGATGGAAACCTAAGTTCGAACCACTACCAGTTTCTAAGTCTACCCTAGTTCCTTCGTTAGAAGAGCCTCATAAGTTGGACCTTAAACAACTACCAGATACCTTGAAGTATGTGTTTTTAGGCCCATCTGAAACTTTACCTGTAATTGTAGCATCCGACTTGGATAGTGATTAGGAAAGTAGGCTAGTAACCGTCCTTCAAAACAACAAGGAAGCTTTAGGGTGGACCATAACAGACATTAAGGGTATAAGTCCCACTGTTTGTATGCATCAGATCTATTTAGAGAGTGACACCAAACCTTCTAGGGATATGCAACGTCGACTAAACCCCAATATGAAGGAAGTAGTTCGAACCGAGGTCCTTAAGTTGTTAGATGCAGGCATTATCTACCCTATTTCAGACAGTAAGTGGGTCAGCCCCGTTCGGGTTGTTCCCAAGAAATCCTAGACATCGTAGTCCAGAATGATAACAATGAATTAATCCCAACCCGAGTGACCACGGGTTGGCGTGTTTGTATTGACTATAGGAAATTGAACAAGGTCACTAGGAAGGACCACTTTCCCCTTCCCTTCATCGACCAAATGCTAGAGAGATTAGCTGGACATAGTCATTACTACTTTTTAGATGGCTACTCTGGTTATAATCAGATCGTTATTGCCCTAGAAGACCAGGAGAAAACCACTTTTACATTTCCATTTGGTACCTATGTGTATAAACGCATGCCTTTCGGGCTATGTAACGCCCCTGCGACTTTTCAACGGTGCATGATGAGCATATTTCAGATATGGTAGAACGGTTCTTAGAGGTCTTTATGGATGATTTTTCAGTGTTTGGTTCGTCTTTCGATGAGTGCTTGCATCATTTGTCATTAGTGTTGACTAGGTGTAAGGAAAAGAATCTAGTGCTCAATTGGGAGAAATGTCATTTCATGGTTCGATCAGGAATGGTTTTAGGGCATATCGTATCTTCTAAGGGTATAGAGGTAGATAAAGCCAAAGTTGACCTTATCAAGACTTTACAGGTCCCAAAAACCGTAAGAGATATTAGGTCATTCTTAGGGCATGCAGGTTTTTATCGTCGATTCATTAAGGATTTTAGCTTGATTTCTAGACCTCTTTGCAATTTGCTTGCAAAAGATGTTAAGTTTGTCTTTGATGATGCTTGTTTAGAGGCTTTTGAGAAGCTTAAGACTTTACTCACTACCGCCCCCATAGTCCAGGCACCTAACTGAAACCTACCCTTTGAGATCATGTGCGATGCTTCAGATTATGATATTGGTGTTGTGCTAGGTCAGCGAGAAAAGAAATTACTTCATGTGATTTACTATGCTAGCAAAACTCTGAATGACGCCCGATTGAACTATACCACTACGAGAGAAGGAAGCTGTTAGCCATTGTGTTTGCCTTAGACAAGTTTAGACCATATCTCTTAGGTTCTAAGGTCGTAATATATACTGATCATGCTGCTTTGAAATATCTTCTGTCTAAGAAGGATACGAAACCTAGATTGATTAGGTGGATCCTTTTGTAGAAAGAGTTTTCTCCATACATTAGAGACAAAAAGGGTGCAGAAAATGTAGTAGCAGACCACTTGTCTAGGCTAGTTGTTGATTCCCCTGATGATTCCCTTCCTATAAGGTATAGCTTTCCTGATGAACAACTGTTCTTTCTTACCCAATTACCTTGGTATGCGAATATAGTGAACTATCTTGTTACTGGTTGAATGCCCCAACATTGGGGTAAACAAGATCGTTCTAGGTTTTTAGCCGAGGTTAAGCATTTCTTTTGGGATGATCCTTATTTGTTTAAGTATTGTCCAGACCAGATTATTAGGAGATGTATACCTGAGAGTGACCAGTCCAGTTGTATTTCCTTTTGTCATGATCATGCCTGTGGGGGTCACTTTAGTGCTAATAAGACTGCTGCTAAGATATTGCAGTGTGGATTCTATTGGCCTTCGTTGTTTAAAGACTCCCACAGTTATTGTGTTACTTGTGAACGTTGCCAGAAATTAAGAGCCATTTCCCGTAGGAACATGATGCCCTTGAACCCTATTTTAGTTTTTGAGGTCTTTGATGTGTGGGGTATTGACTTTATGGGTCCATTTCCTAATTCTTTTGGTAACTTATACATCCTTATCGCTGTAGACTATGTCTCTAAGTGGATTGAGGCGGTTGCGTGTAAAACCAATGACCATAGGGTTGTGATTGAGTTCTTGAAAGATAATATACTTACACGTTTTGGTACACTGCTATAATTAGTGATGGAGGGTCGCACTTTTGTAATGGACCTTTTAAGCTTTTGATGAAGGAAAATGGTATTACACATAAGGTAGCTACCCCGTATCATCCACAGACTAGTGGTCAGGTTGAGGTTTCCAATAGGGAGATAAAACGTATATTAGAGAAAACAGTTAATCCTAATCGGAAAGACTGGTCGTCTAGGCTTACTGATGCCTTATGGGCTTACCGAACTGCGTTTAAGACCCCCATTGGAATGTCACCTTATCGACTTGTGTATGTCAAGGCATGTCACTTACCTGTTGAGTTAGAACATAGAGCATATTGGGCTATTAAGCAGCTAAACTTTTCACTTGAAAAGGCAGGAGCCCATAGGAAACTCCAGCTCAATGAGTTGGAAAAGATTCGTAGAGATGCATACGATAGTGCTAAGGAGTATAAGAACAAAATGAAACTTGTGCATGATAAGAATATTTTAAGAAAGTCATTTTCTCCAGGTCAAAAAAGTTCTTCTGTATGATACCCGCTTACATCTTTTACCTGGGAAGTTACGTTCTCGGTGGACGGGTCCTTTTATTGTTCGCAATGTGTTTCCTCATGGAGCTATTGAGTTCGAGACACCGGATGGTAGTAGTTCTTCGAAGGTTAACGGTCAGAGATTGAAACCCTTTTTAGAGCCATTTCCTACATTTGATGTTGAGGAGGTCCCTCTGGAGGACCCCGTTTACCCTTGATTGACCATCAAGGCGATTTGTATGTTGTATATTAGTTTTTGATTTCTCTCTTCACCCAGGTACTATCTTTCCGACTTCTTTCTTTACTGATTCCTCCTGTTACTTTACTTTTTGGTATTTCTCTTTCATTAGAAACATTGAGGACAATGTTAGATTTAAGTTTGGGGGTGGGGAAGAAACTTTTTGTTAGCTTTTAGTTGCAATAAATAAACTCCAGAGCCTAGAAATTTATGGTCATTAAGGTTGGCACTAACCAATCTAAGTGATTGGAACATCTTGGTTGTAGGAGTTGAGGAACCAATCTGATTAGATGTAAACATCTAAAAAGTCTATTCATAAAAGCACAAAGCTCAGGTGTTAGAATTAAAAAGAAAAAAACATGGTAATTTCGCCATATCTCGTTGAATCCTTTTCACCTTCTGTTTTTATTTTTCTTTTCTTTTAAGTGATTTGGTGGGGCACACGATTCAAGTTGTTACCATTGCTAGGGTGAAATAGAGTGATTGAGATACCAAAAAAAAATAAAAATAAAAATAAAAATAAAAATATATATATATTTGAGACCAGACCATCAGACCATCCAGAATAATTTCAATAAAGTCGACCACTGGTGCCATTGTATATGCCAGTTGCGTTGACTTAAGAGTTAGGATTATCACCCGCTGGTTCCCTTGTATATGCCAGCTGTGTTGATATTAGTCAAACCGGTATCTCAGTCCATTAGGATAGGTTTATCCTAGTAGTGGCCTTCAGACAGATATGGGAAACACCGTTCACCTTAGTCAAACCATCTACGTTTTTCTCTATATCCATCTTCTTAATCTTTCCATATGATTGGTTGACTCCGGTTATGATGTCCAGAAACTATCTAAGTAGAGCTCTGTCACTTATATATAAATTTTAGTATACTTGAGTGCAAATTCGTGTACAACAATTGGAATTTCGCATCAGGGTACTTCCTCCTACATTCAATGATTGTATGCCAACCAAGGAGATTCTTTAGTGCCTTTCAAGGTTCTGCATAGATAACTAGGGTCTGGAGTAAAGGTTTTGTGGGTACACCTCTGGTAAACCCTCCCGAGATTAACTCGGTCACTAGGGCCACCTAGTGAGTTAGAATTTTATTTTCTAGATTAGTTTTAATCGAGGACTAGCAAATAATAAGTTTGGGGGTATTTGATAGACACATTTTTGTGTCTAAATTGTCCTCAGTGTCTCTATTGTTAGTGCTTGATTTTGTGCTTATTATGGTGTTTTTATGTTTGTGTAGGTGTTTTTGGAGAAATACACTTGTGAGGAAAAAGTTGCTCAAAAATTGCTATTTGGACCCCCAGAGAAAATTACTAAAGGCACCCTCACTTTGGATAAGGGGCACCTCAGTTGGGCACCTGCTATTCGCACCCCCCTGTCTGTTAGGGGGAGGTCATCCCCAACCTTTCAAATTTCAGAATTGGCGGGAAACTGTTGTTGTTGAAGAACAAATTAGGGTTTGATTATTGGGCGTGCTAGAAGTAGACTCAATCGCTGAAAAAAAAAAAAACTTCATGGTTCGACTTGTTAGAGCATCACAGGCATGGCATGGTCGATATTTTCGGTTAGAATTGGCTGCATCCTGAGATTGAAGCAAACAGAGCAACACGTACACGAGAGAAGTTTTTCACGGGTTTGCATGAGTTTTGGAGAATTTGAACGTGTTTTGTGCATGTTTGTTGACTCGAGCAACAACCAGGAGCGTGTAAGAAATAAATAAGGAGAGTTTTCATCTGGCAGACGCGTGCAGGAGAAGAAAAAGGAAAGAATATCTTCCTGTATCTGGCAGAGTAATTGAGAATTATTCCGGATTGATTGTCGAGATTTCTTGCCACTGTCGAGTATAAAAGAAGTGCTTGGAGGTTAGAGAAGGGTTACGGAGAGTTTGGGAGAGTTAAGAACACTACAGAGCCGAAAAAAAATCGAGTTGCAGAGAACTGCGATTGCTGCCGCTGAAGAAGGAACGAAGAACATAAGACGCTACAGAACCGTTGTTCATCTACCGTGACAACGACAAACCACTGTGGGTCGCAGTACTACAGTGACAGTGACACTACCACGTTATCGTTCTCTGTAACAGTGTTTTGCAACAATTATAAGCGTTGCAAACACCGGTTTTAACCATTTTCACTATATTTCATCTTTGTAAACACTTTGAGCAATAAAATCGACTTTTGAGCGTGTTTCCAACATGATGATGAGCTAATTCTCCCACAACCAAGGCAATAAGGAAGCTATTTATGCATGAATAATTGGTAAACATTTTATTTTCTCTAATTTATAATTCACTCAATCACTGCTTTTGCAGAGTTTTAAATTGTTTGCATAATTTTCTTAATTAGTTGTGATTCAATTTGATAGGTTATACTTTGTTTAGTCAATTGGTAATCTATGCTTAGGGAATACAATTAATATTTGAGAATATGCCTGATTATTTGTGAATTAAGAAACAAGGGACTTAAAAGATAATTAGAGTTTTGGGTTATTTACCATCATTCATTCATGTGTAATAGTGGAATCAGTGTCATGGTTATTTAAAATCAATTTTGCATTAAGTTTTCTTTATTTTTAAGTTTTATAAGTCTAATATCTTTTGCTTTCACAAGTCTCAACGAATCTATTATTACTACAACAACTTAATTAAAAATACATCATCTTCCCTATTATCAAAGCAGATATCAGTGTTATCATAAAGACAATCAATGTTTTTCCTGAACATTCTCCTATTAGCAAGAGTATGCAAATATCTCGAATTATTCTCAGCATCAAGAATAAATTTATCTCCCGCTTTTTGCTTATAAAAATCTATTTTAGTTTCAAACCAGAACTCCAAATTCTTGTTAATTTCTATAAGTTTATCATGCTGAGAATTAGAATATTGTTCCTGCTGAACAGCCAAAAGTTGATCCCGGAGTTTATTAATATGTCTATCTATGTCTCCAAACTCAATTTTATTCCAATAAGAAAGCCTCTTTCTAGTAGCATGATGTTTCCCAGTTAGTTTATTAGCTGGAGAGCCACTAACATCAGTGTTCCAGGCAGCAGCTAACTGCTGCTTAAAAGCATTATGTTTTATCCACATGATATAAAATTTAAAAGGTCTCCAAAGCTTTCTATTTTCTAGCTCAATAAGAAGCATATTATTGGACAATGATCAGAGCCAGCCTGCACAAGGTGGTAGAGTTTAGCATTAGGAAAAACATTACACCAATCATCATTACCTAAGGCCATATCTATTCTGGATTTTTTAGTCCCAGTTCCTATCTTATTACTTGACCAAGTATAGTTTCTCCCAACATACCCCAAATCCATCAAACAACAATCATTAATATTATTTTGAACATATTTATCTTCTACAGAAACACTAGAAGAGGAAATATTGTCATGGAAATGAAAGTTTAGATCACCAATAACAAGCCAAGGTTGCCTAATATCATCTTTAATGCTCTGCATGTATTCCCATTGTTCTTTCTTCCTATCAAAATATGTAGACCCATACATAAATGTGATCAAAATATCTGGTTTGGCTATATGTAATTTAGCAAATACATGAATCATATTTTGAGATATATCTTGAATTTCACAATTTATGCCATCTTTCCACATTAACAGTAACCCTCCAGCAAGACCTATTCTATCAATACAAGCATGATTGCAATAGTTCAAAGATTTGGCTAACTGTATCATTTTAGTTTGTTCCATTTTTGTCTCGGAGAGAAACTGAAAATCAGGCGATTGAGTTTGAATTAAAACAAGAAGTTGGTCTTTGGTAAACTTTTGTGCTAGACCCGAAGGCCTGAACGTTCCATGCAAGAATCTTCATAATTAATAACAAAAAAAGACTATAAATAAATGTACAACTAACTTCTAATGAACAAGAAATGGGATTATTAAAAGAGTTTGAAAGGATAATAAGATATACCTGCATAGAGTCTCCATGACTTGCATTTGTGGTTTCAACATTGCTAGTACTTGAATCAGTTGTTACCATCATTGAGTTGCCATGATTGTCCATATTAATAATATTAGTATTATCAGTAGCATTGGGTGGTTGAACATGAATATTATGAGGGTTCATGGGAGGTTCTTCATTAAGAATAGAATTTCTCATTCTTTTAGTTTGACGTGCTTCCCCACTTTCCACATTAGCTGCTTCATCATAGATCATCTCTTCCACATCAGTATTCTCTGTAACTTGATTAGCTGAAACCTCCATTGCTGCTTCTTCTTCCTTTAGATGAGCTTCAGATAGGCTATCAAGATAAAGAAGATATGGCCATTCTGCACATTTACTGTCATCATGATCTATAACAAAACATTGATCACAAATCTTCTTGGGTTGTAATTCCCAATGATATCTTATCCAGACTTTTTCCCCTGAAATTGTGTTCCACCAACCACCACGATGCAAATGGCTCATTCAATTTTACTTCCAATCTAGCTTTGACGGTGTTTCCATATCTTGGTCTACAGTTTGGAGGATTAGTCGATATCTTTCTCCCTATAAAACCAATAGCTTCATCTACCACCGCATTTGTTAAGATGCTCCAACTTCAAGTATTTGAATTGAAGTGTGTAAATCGATGAGTAAACTTGTATTCATTCAAAGGAATACCATTAGTATACTTTTGAATAGCAAAGAGAGCTTCTCCAGCAACCCATGGTCCATTCTGGATTACTTCATCCCTTTCCTTTTCAGAGTTAAGCCTCACCAACATCATATTATGTCCCATAACTCGAATCTGCTTATTTCGATATCGCCTCCAAAGAGAGTTGATTTCCTCCTTGATTGTTCTCATATCAATCTTATCTTTGTACATGAGCTTTCCAAGAATACTATAAGTCCACTCTTGTGCAGCTATATCAACAGTTTGTTGTGATCCAACTACTCTCCTTCTCTCTGGTAACTCAATAACTGCTCTCCTTAATTTTCTAGAAAGCTGAGTAATTCTATTCTCAGACGATGAAGCCATTACAAAATTTTCTTGCTCTCCAACCTCTATGATTTTTTTTTATGAAGATACTGAATAATATGAGACTGTTTATATCCAAT
The DNA here is from genome assembly GCA_023531295.1 of Papaver armeniacum. Taxonomy (NCBI): domain Eukaryota; kingdom Viridiplantae; phylum Streptophyta; class Magnoliopsida; order Ranunculales; family Papaveraceae; genus Papaver; species Papaver armeniacum. Next base: position 341,129 of record JAJJWW010011662.1, read on the forward strand.
ATATATAATCAAATTGGGTCTTCTAGGGTTAAGATTATCTTTCCTTTTTCTGTTAATAGTATACCGAGAATCCTGAAGTTGACCCCGTAAAACGATAAGAAAATAATCTATCAGCTGGCTGATATTCCTTAAGAAGGAAATATTCATAACTGCACCTCCAATCTCGGCTATCTAAACGCAACCAAAAAGAGGGAATTTTTTGAATTTGAATTCTAAGAATAAATCGGTGAAATTGACGATGATTGATTTGATTTGAGTAGGTAGATTTCAGGGAATCTAATTGGTTCTGATCTAAGTGTAAACCTAGATTAATACTACTAATATGGACCATCACAGACTTGATGGGTAGCACCATTGCTTTCAACAACGAGTTACCTGACACCAGTGTTTTTGATTTAAGAGCTTTCCACATATTGAACAAGAAAACCACCACTGGATACCACAAAGAAATCTAGAGACCTGCAGGAAGAAAAATTATTTTCCCATAAGAAATTTATGAACACTAGTAGCAAAAATCAGAATTTAAGATTTAAAAGTTAAATATAACCTAAATCTAGATTCGGTAAAAGAAAACATCCATTATATGTGCTCCACATGCATTAATGGATTTGAAAACATATACTACTAACGAAGAAAAGAAAAGATTATAGATAGTAATATTAAGGAATCATGATGCAGAAAGAATCAAAGAAAAGATTGAAGAAATTGAAGATTTTTATCGACCGATTTTCTGATGAGTTAACGCATCAATCGCCGTATAAGGGCATATATGTTGGATGTCAAAACTAGGGTTATTTAATACAATCCTGTTATAGGGGCGGAAGATTTTATTAGAGGGGTGGAAGCTAATAGAACAAAAAGGGTCATTACATGGTAATTTCAAGTGCCCCTTATCCAAAAAAAAAACTGAAAATGACTAATTAACCCTCACATAGTTTAGTGTTGATAATCTAGTTTAGTGTTGATAATCTAGTTTAGTTTTGCTAATCAAATTTCACTTATATTGACTCTAAAACAAAACAAAATCAGATTTTAGAGTTGAGAAAAAAAAAGTGTAGAGGAGAAAAAAAAGGAAAACCTTTTGTGTGAAACCCTAGATTTTGATTCACTCAACCAAAATGAGTGATTCCAGTTGCAAATTCCAGGTATACTTCTAAATTAGTTCCAATTAGCTTTTTGTTGCTCAAAATTATCCAAAGTACGTAAAAAATTCAAAACTTACATTTTCAGAGCTAATTACAGTTGGAATTGTGCACGTAACCAACCGTAAATCTAAGTTACGGTTCGTAAAATATGAACTACCAATCGTAACTGGTTAAATTTGGGGAAAACCCGTAAAACCAGTTACGGTTGGTAACCAAATACTCGATACGAACCGTAACACACTTACAGTTTGTAAGTTGAGGATCGAGACCAACCGTAAACATTATTTGAAACTTAAGTTGAGACACAAGAATATTTACGGTTGATAATGTTGATACAAGTACATACCGTAACTAAATTACGGTTCGTAATTGTGTTATCGATATCAACCGTAAGTGAAGTTCGATTGCAAAAAAAAAAAAAAAAAAAACGAATCGAACAAAATTCTCGATCTAAGAACATAGAGTTGGTAATTGAACTATTACAAACCGTAACAACATCAAAATCTCCAGTTACGGTTCGTAATTGAGTTAAAAGCAACCGTACTCACATTAACCCAGAATTTTGAATTTCAATTTTCATCTAAAACCCTAACTTTTGATACAAATTTAATTTAAATCAAACAAAATAAATTAAATCCTAACTGGGTTTTTCGAAATAAACCCTCAATATAAGTCTTAAATCGAAGACGATGAATTTTTCAGTTTTAATGGAGGTTACGGTTGATGAAGAAGAAGAGAAGATGAAGAAGACTGATTTAGTTTTCTTTCTTTTGATTCATTAGGTTTAAAAAGGAAGGGTAAATTAGTCCATTTAAAGCTAAAAGGGTAATCTAGTCAATTTACAGCCCCTATAGGACATCCCCTAACCAACTAAAGGGACATTATTATCATGCTTCCGCCCCTTTAATGAAACCTTCCACCCCTATAACAGGATAAATATACCCAAGGAAATATCGCTTACTTTGGGACAAAAATAAAAAGGAAAAGTATCAATTATTTTGGCACAGAGGAAGTATTTTTTTTAGTTTTTTTTAGCATTTTTATGTAATGATCATCCATGACTAGAAAGTCTTATTCATCTGCCGTTGCTTCTGATAGCGTTGGTAGACCCTACTTCAACTACTGCAGCAATCTGTGTGAGCACACTCATTCTCAATCTCTGAGTTACTTGAGTGGGCTGGGCATGTTACTTCGTGCTACAAGTCAGCTAGTTGGCCACAGCAAACTGCTTTTTGTGTTTATCAAATAATGCGTAAGCCTGGAAGGATCATCTGCGTTTTTGCTGGTTAGTGATTGCTGATTATAGTGGTATTCTAGTTTATTGAGCTATTATCTAAAACGGTTTGATTGGGTCCAAGGCCTTTAGAAATCAACCACTGTTGTGTAATACTGGTTACAGTGTAATTTAATTTTATCTTCTTAATTTTATCCAATAACCTTTGTTCTTTATCATAAACTTTTGGCAGTTGGTAATTTGAAGATGTAGGTCTGGCATGAGAAATGTATAGGAAACTACTTCAAACTGGCTAATTTTTTTAATTTTTAATTTTTAATTTTGTTTTTTAAAAGGGCTATTCTCTTGCAATTTATGATGTTCTTTTTTTCCTTTTCTTTTCCATGTTTATTACTCCACTACTATGTCCTTGAAATATGCAGAGCTCATTTGCAGGTCATGTAATAAAGCTTTGTGGACAATTGGGTTTTACCAAGGATATGTAGATAAATCTTTGTAATCCATCTGTAGAGACTTGCTTGTCTCTTGGTCCTCAGTTCGGGATGATATTTCCACTATTTAGCCCGCAGCATTTTCTGATTCTGATGCGAAATCATTTCAAACCAAAATATTGAAGTTACATAATGTGGTGCTTAAATAAATTCAAATGCATTCGAAGTGCAAGGTTATCTTGTATTTGGAGTTTGCCCCAAGTAAAAGAAGCATGAAAAGAAAAACCTGAGGTTTGCAACAGTAAAACTAAAGAACAACCATGTTCATGAAAAGAAAAATCTGAGTTCTAGTTTCAATGGCCAACAAAACTCCTTTTCTTAATATATACGATTCTCTTCTTCAATTACACACTAGATTAAACCATGCCTCAAATACATCAATTTCTCTCTTCTCCTCGCTTCCTGCAACTAAAATTCCTTGCACATCTGTTCACCTGCTGTGAGCCAATTCCCACTGCTAGGAGATCCATTTGTGTTGTATCATCGTGCAGTACACCTATCAAGTCGAATCTACTGACTTGAAGAGTTGCCTTGCCGACTGTTACGTTTGCATATCCACTGAGCTGACTGTTATGTCTTCGGATCCACATATGTGAACTCCAAATGATTAGAGCGCGTCACACGATCCAAAACGGTGGGTTTTACGTATAGCGTCACAGCAAAATACAAGAATCAAGTTGTTCATCGTTCGTCAGATTCTTACGAAGAATATGCTGAGTTCAGGGCCGTTATTGCCATCTGGGCTTAACATGTACAGGGTCTCTGAATCTTTTGATCCCACGACACGTTCGAAATGGGCACGCATGTATGCCAGTTCACCGTCAGGACCTTCGTCATCTAGATTCCCCGGCAAGACACCAGCGCCCATCGATACAGCCTTTAGAAGCTCCATTATATGGAGATCTTCCTCCGTTGCATCCCTCTTAACACCATAGCCACTCTTTTTCCCATTACAGTACATGGTCCATAATGGTTCATCAAGCAATTTCATTTTATCTTTTTCAGATCTTTTTTCACATTCCAGTGCTATTCTTACCATGCCAGCGGTCATTTCCTTCTGTAATACGAAAGTTTGAATGGCTAATTCTAGAACCAATGTAGGTAAGCATTTGGGAGCTTCTTGTATAGACAAACTTACTCTACCTTTTCGATACCCAAACAACGTACCGGTTATTCGCGAACCCGCAACAACCCGATGACCTTCCGGCAATGTACTATGTATAATAGGAAGTTTACACATCGGTGTGATGATCGGAAATGATCGAAAAACTGAACGAAAAACTCGAAAAACTCTTTTCTGTTTCTTCTTATGGTGTGGTTCGACTAATGAGACGGATGGTCGCGGTGGCGGCGGTGGAGGTGTTGGTGGATCTGTTGAATTATCCGATGGGTCGTCCTTGGTGGTAGAAGTAGAATTAAGCTCCCCCATGAAAGGTGCCTGATCAGAACCAACATGGGGAGAAGCCATGAGAGAGAGGGAGAGAGAGAAAGGGGGTAGGATTTTTTGTGTTTGAGATGGGTTTGCGGGAGGAGGAACGATGACTTTTGAGCTAATCTTAGCTCTCCCTGTTAGACAGCGAGGGAGATTTCCTACAATATTGGGTTAGATAGAGTCAAAACCTCCTGTTGCTTAGATTTATCTGTACTCTCGCTGTACTTATTATCCCTGCATCTCACTGCTCCTGTGCTCCAAGGGCTATATGTTTTCCTCATTACAGGCGCTAATTATATACCACGTAAAAATATATGATACTCACTCTGTTTTTTGAAAAGAAATACTTTCACTTTTTCATTTTAGCCTAAAAATAGGCCAAATTGGAAAAGTGAAAATATTTCTTTTCAAAAAACGAAGAAAATAGGTAATTTTTATGAATTTTATAGTACCAGTCACTCTGGGATAACGAGTATAAAAATGTAAGTTAAATGTGAAAGCCTAAATTAGAATGACGATTTGATACGAAATATCAACTAATGCGATAGGAACCTAATCCCATAATGCGGTAATTAGTTTAAGCCAGAAATTGGTGCATGCTTATAGTTGAATAATGATAGGCCCCTGAATAACTTTTTTTTTTGCTCTGTATCTATTTGTACCGACACTTAATGTTCAATAAAATTTGTCGTTTCTCGTACAAGGAAATTGCATGCACATTATTTGCTTGTATGTTAAACTTGCGGGGGTGGACAGCCAAGACTCAACCTCCACTCAAGAGTAAGACCTGATTCCTGATGAAAAGCGAGAGAAAATATACTTCATGGGAATTCCAAGGGGGGTATACTTCATGGAATATAGTGACGTATACAGGTTGGACGGAGATCGAGACATCTGATGTAAATCAAGATAAGTTGCCGAGATTTAAAATGTCTAGAGATTTAGGGATGGATGATGCTTGTCGTACGTAGTAGTGGCAGCAAGCGTACGATGTGACGGCCCGGCGAAAATATACATATCAAGTACTATATTTTAATTATGTAGCAGCAGGTGTACGATGATAATATTCTAGAGTACTATAGTAACTAGTTTCTCATTATCATGTTTCTAGTTTTCATTATAAAAGGAAAGACCGACTGGTAATGGAAGAAGAACAAGAATATAATCTAGGCAGAGAGAAATGGAAACTGGAGCAGGAGAAGACCACGGGGCTTCTACAGTGGTGACTGAATCAACACCAACAGCTTACCATAATGAGAAACAGAAGCAAGCTGTGCAACCAGTTAATATATGCGAATCGAAAATGAATTCCTCTTCATCGGTATCAGTTTTTACAACTCAGCTTATATCCGTAACCGATGCAGAGTCTACAGACAGTGTAAGTATCTTTACTACTCCATCACCCCATGGATATCATTTTGAGGTTTCCTATGTTGCTGATCAATATATGAGCAGTAGCTGTATTTTATAATTAATAACTTGCACTTTACCTCTAATTTCAGCTAAAATCTGCACATGCTGGTCGGGAACCACCACATAAACCAGTTGATCCTGGCCATGGACCTCAGCACAACGACTACGCTGATACCAGGGATGTGTAGACAGTGTAGCTTAAATCATTATTTCTCAAGTAATAAATAATACTACTAGGGACATGATATTCCCGTATGTGTGCGAAGAATGCAGCTTATCTATCTATACATGTATCTATTTTGTAAGAAGAGAGAAATCAATGTAAGAAGAGAGAAATCAATGTTGTTCCTTGTTTGGTTTTAAATTTGTCCAACATTCCCGGCATATACAATATGTCAGTCGAATGGCACAAAGTGATTGATTTCTGGGAACTGGAATACTTCAATTTCTTGTTCATTGCTGAACGAATTTTCTGCCCTGCGGGCTATATGGTACAGGTAGGGAATATTGGTAAGACTTGAAACTTGAAAGAACCTGGTGAGACTTGAAACCTGAAAGAACCTGGTGAGCAAATTTTGCCTAAGTCACGGAGCTTCTTTCATTTTTCTGTTTAGTTGGCACATCCATTTTTTGCTTGGAACTCGAACATGAATCAAAACTTGCCTGCAATTACGCACAGTCTGTTGTACAAGAAATCTAAACTTGCCTGCAATTACGTAGAGTCTGTTGTACAAGAAAATATAGCTACCTTCCGGTAGACCAACACCTCATCAGATAGAACACCCAAGGGAAACGTTGTGTTAAATATTGAACAATTTCCCTAAAGAAGGTTAGTTACTAGTAGGACATAAGAATTAGATTTAAATCTTTTGATATCCAAGTAAAATCTGACCAATTGCAAGGTTTTTTGATATTTTTTGGCTAGCAATAGGCCACCAGTATGTCAGTCGAATGGCACATGAATTATTTAATAAAACAAAAAGGAACTGACATGACAAAAAAGGACCGAATAAAAAGGGATTCCTTTCCAGATTAGACGCCTAAACCCGCTAGTCCAACAACATCGAAGACTGGAGAGATGATAACAGTTAATCGAACTATAAAGATCAGATTATGTGACCGAACAAGTGTTAGGAACAACCATGAAGAGTTGTACTGTACATACTACTGCTTACATCAACTGTTGTGATTGCTGTTGTTGTAACATGGATTGGTCAGATAGCAAAACTGCAAGGTGATTACAATTAATACATATGTTTGCTACTTGACGTTCTCTTTTACTCTGGCAACATGGCGCAATGACCGTACCCTTTGATTTCTGCTGTGATAGATGGAGAGGAAGTAGATACTGCAAATCATAGAACAGTGGAAGTGTAATTTTAAATCTGTAAAAGATTTAGGCTAAGCGTTTAATACTTTGAATAAATCTAAGTGCAAAGATCACTGCTATACACACACATATTATTGTTTTTCACTTCATTCCAAGAAAAAGTAAAAAGTTGAAATAAGAAAACAATTATAAGTTGGCCAATATTCACAAAATTGGGAGCTTCTCTAACTCAAAACATACATGAGACTTTGGTTGGTTTTGATTTGAATTCTCGTGATAAGATGGGTAGATCCTCATTCTGATATACACACAAGCCCACACACCTATTAGAATTACAATAAAGATGGGACATCATCGAGCACATAACATTATAGCAATACTTCAAATCTAACGTATTCTGGTAAGTACTGATTTGACTGTTTAATAGTAATTCATGCATTTAGATATTTTATCAATTCCTTTGGGTGAAAGTAAGAACTCTTGAAGTTTAATAAAAAGTTAAGTGCTAAGCTTGAAGCCAAAAAATCTGGTAATAGAGTCAACTACTGAGAACAAAACCCAAACAATAAAACAAAGTAAGCATAAAAAGACTAAGAATAACAGTATGTAGAATTCTCGGTTATGTCAGACTATAAGTTATAGAACTATTATTTGATTCAGTAGCATAAAAATTGCATATCTTGGAAGAGAAGAACTTGCTAGAGAGACAACAACCTGTTATGGGAAGGTAAAAGTATAAATGACTTACCATGAATCAGTTGCTCATGGCTTCTTTCCTCGCATGGAAAAATAAGTTAAGGCCATCTTAGAAAACTGAGTGAAACTAAAGAAACTCTGTAAAATTTGACGTCCTTTCACAATCCCCTCGCGGACGCCCCTAGCACTTGTAGCTAACGGTGGTCCCGTAGTTTTAGTTTGTTGACTGGCTTGCTCCTGAATCGGTGCTAACCAAGTAAATTAAATTAAAACCAACTACTCAATTCCATTTGAGGTCATTTGATAAAGCAAGAAAATGGAGCAAAAACAAGCTAACCAGTTGGCTTTATATTAGTAAAACTACGAATCCTGTCCTCGGCAACACGAACAGCTCTGGTGGATCGTCTAACACCCTGTGTTATCTCCTGTCTGCACCAAAAGCAAATGACCTTGAAAGACTAACGGTGGCACGTGATTATGCATATGCTCATACAATGATTCTCAAAAAAAAATTTAAATGCAAGTACAATGGAGTAACAGGGAGTAAGAAGAGTTACACCTATCGAATGCCAGATTTAATTGACATCAGCAATAACTATTCAACATTGATCATTAGAATAAGTACATTATTGTTTAGGTTGAAACGCCTCCAATTGAGTTGAAAATTTTGTTACAGCAAATGAACTTGGGACAGTGACACAATTTCCAAGACATTTAGTTTAGAACATACCCAAGATCACTGAGCTCCATTGTTAGGTCACTTATCTCCATGCCAGATAAGCGAACAGCAGCCATTGTATCCGGAAGTTCCTCTCTAGCATCATCAAGTAGCTTCTCTATAGACTCAGCAGCTCTCCTAAATGCCTTTAACCCCACATGAAAAATTGTGATAAGAACACTTCTCTAAAGAACTAAAATACTAGCTAGTTAAAGATTCTAACTAACTACATAGTTTCAAGCTCAAAATATACCAAAAGCGCTGGAATCGCAGAGAAACATAGCCAGCACGTTGACACTGCTGCCTATACAAAATACAAAATTATCAAGATCCGATTACAATTTTATAAAAACTAAGTGAAAATTAGCCATTTAACCAGTGACTGACTCTCATACTGAGGTCAGACTTGAGGTCAGTGGTTCCTGTCCACTGCTGACCATTTCCACACACAGAAAGGAGTTTACTACAGGCACCATGACTCTAATATTAGTGAACTTTGAAGAACCCTAAACTAATAACACAAATTCCTGGATTAAGCACAGAGTAATCTCCACAATGCAGTACTAAATCAACAAAGACTTCAATTAAACCCAAATTAACAATTTCAAGAACCAAACAATGAGCTTATAAACCCTATAATTTCAGATAATGATAATACTAAGGAGATGAGGAGGAGAGAAACGGTTACCAGACAAGCAATGGCATTTAATACCAAGATATGACGATTAGTGAGGTTTAATTGAATAACTGGAACAGATGATGCTGATGGAGATCCAATGGATGAGGTTAGTAGAGAAGGTGAATCTGATTGAAGTGAAATTGAAGAAATTTGAAGAAGCTTGGAGGATTGATTGTTACTATTATTAAGATTTGTTAATGGTTGAAACGAGATATGATTTTGAGTGTTTTTAATGGAGATTATCTTACGTTGAGTATCAATGGTTTGACTTAGAGATGTTATTTTGGGATTTGAAACATGCAATTTCATTGCAGATAACATCTCTCTCAACTTTCAACACTCTCTAGTCTCCTCCTCAGCTCGCTCTCTCCGCCCGAGTTTCAGAGATGAAAAGGATCGTTTAGTTACTATCTGCCCCGCATGTTTTCTTAAAAGCACCCCATTGGGCACGACAGGCCTTTACCATAATGAAAACTACACACAAACAGGGACGGAGCTATGTAGAAGCCAGGGGTGGCTCCCGCCTCCCCTAAATTTTTTGAAATCTATTAAAAGTCCCTTATAAATCCTATTATTGTTAAAAAAATCTATTAACCCTTAAATATTTATTCTTAGATTAGCCCTCCCCGTATAGAAAGTCGTCCCGCACACAAACCCATTCGGGCGCACCGGATAAGTTGCGCACCCTTTTTGTCGGTGAAAATTTCTCCCAAACCCATAATTATTGAAATTTCTGTTTATTTGTAATTTCTCGTCTGAGTTTTCTTTTTCTTTTTCTCTCTAGATCGATCCCTGTATATCTTCTAATTTACCGATAAGTTTATAGATTTGGATTACAATCATGACTTTGTTTGTTCAATACTGAAAATGGGTTGGAATAGGATTTGGTGAAGATTGATGGAAATTCAGGTTGTCGAAGACGGGTTTGATGTGAAGATGGGTTCAAATTTAATTTGAACCAGAAATTGAAAGCACTGATGATGTCCCCATTAACATCGGTATTGAAACAGGGAAATTAGGATTTGATGAGGAGCAGATACTGAGTTGGTAATGGTTCTTGTGGATGTAAATGTGAGTCAGGGTTCGGGATTCAGAAAACGCTTCAGAAACATACCTCGTGAAATTTCTCCTCGTAACAATCAATTTCGAGTCAATAATACTGATGAGGAGAGTGTCATACACATTGGATCTCTTCTCAGCTAGAGAAGACAAGTGATGATGAGCTGGAATTGACGTCGTTGATAATCCATGTAAGTATGGTTTCGTGTTCCAGTGACTAAATCAGGAGACCTATAACAATCTGAGAGAAGATCAGCAGAAACATATGTGACCATGGCGAAACAAAGTAGTGAAATAGGCCTCGCAATCCATCCCAATTGCGCAAAGTACTCAGAAGAGAAAGAACTCTGGATCCAATAACACCAGTTATTATATGAGCGTTACACGTCCATATGGTTCCTGACAATTAGAAGATTTTGTTGCCCAAAGGCCAAAAAATCAAGACGAAAGCATTTTAATCAAAAGAAATCATATAAACTAAAACAGGCTAGTTTCACTTGAACTAATGGCGCGAACAAGTTACCGGTTCTTTTTCAGACGTCCATCGTCGTCGTAGGAATCATCCTTCTTTGCTATTTCCAGAGAATTATCAACCGCCATTATCTTTGCCGAATAATGTTGTATGCTAGAGAAGACAAGTGATGATGAGTTGGAATTGACGTCGTTCGAATTCGAATCACTTTTTCAAATAGATTAGTAGTACTGTTGCTGGTAGTGGTATTTATTGGGGTAGTGAAAATGGCAGAGGTGTAGTTTCCATGAGTAGTTGTGTTTGCTGGTGGAAGTACTGAAGATGCAACTTTCTTCATCGTTCTAATCATAGTAAGTTGTAGTTTTGTTTCCTGTTTATCCAACTACTTGCCCGCGTGTCTGGTACGCATGATGTAGCGTGCTATTGATCTCCATTTTCCTAATGTTTTGCATTTACCAATGTAATCTCGCTCAACATTGATTGAGGTATCCATGCCGAAGTGTGCACTGATGCGTAGCTTAGCTTACTAGGACTTCACAACATAACTAATAGCATAGGACCGACCAAAAAAAAAACTAATAGAATAGGTCTCTACTACGTACTTCAGTTTAGCCTATATAAAGTCTTTAGAGCCTCCCCACATGACACTGCAAGTCTTTCTTTCTCTCACTCTCTCGCGCACACAAACACTAAAACACTCTCACATAAGCCATGGCTAAGAAACCAACAACAAAAAAGCTTGTCATTCAAACTTTAGTTTTATTAACTACCTTGCTTAGTTGGGTGCATGCCACTTGCACGTTACTTGTTTGTATATGTAGTGTGGTAACCATATGGATATCCTAAAATTTGGTGAACTTCTTTGTGAGTTTGACGGTCGGAAAGTCAGCGACTTGCCATTTCACTATGCGCAAGGTGTGCGTGTGATGTGCATTCAAAAGGAAATGGAGTTGTGAATAGTGATGCAACTATAGAATTGGTTGCATAGTATGTCATGCATCTATAAAATTCGTTGCATAACTTGTTATGCAGTCCAGAAAACGGTTGCATAACACGTTATGCAGCTACTTTTTTCTTAGTATTGAAACCAACAAAAAATAAGGTTGCATAACTTGTCATGCACCTATAATAATATCTACATAACATGTTATGCAGTCGTGAAAATGGATGCATAACCCGTTATGCATCCGAAAAATATGATCGCATAATGCATTATGCATCGAGAAAATTGTTGCACAATCTTTTATCAATCGAAAAGATGCATAACACGATATGCATCCGTAAATATGGATGCATACTTGCATTATGCATCAATTTTTTTATGTACGCACTAAAATCAACCAAAACAATGGTTACATAACTTGTTATAGATGCATAATTTGTTATGCAGTGAGAAAATGGTTGCATAATTCGTTATGCGTGCGAGAATGTGTTATGCATCTTTTTTGGTGGCTGCATAATGGTTATGTAGTCAGTTTTCGAAATTTTGCCTAAAATGATGATCACCTCCGATTTTTTCGTGAAAAACAAAAATTTGATATTGTTGTTTGTACTCGTTGCGTAACTCTCTTAAAAAGATTTCCAACGATATAAAATTTGTAAAATTCTAAGGCGCGGATTTTTAGATATGTTATATCCAAGTTGTGTTGCCAATTATACCCCTGATGCATAACCCGTCATGCGGATGCATAATCCGTCATGCAGACATTTTTAATAATTTCATATAATTATGGGTGTCACGGTACCTAAAATTAATTGTGGGCCTGACAATGAGAATATTTTTTTTGGGCCTGCGCCTAATTTTCCCCATACCATATTATACATGGCTAATACTCCCTTCGTCCCAAATTAGTTCAGTCAATTGGTTTTAATTTTTGTCCCACAGATAGATAAGCTATTTCACTAATCAAGGGGATATTTCTAAAACTACCATTTTAATTGATTATTGTTACTATAAGAGATATGTATAATTTGATGGCCATGTTTTTATTCGTTACGTAGGTGTTTTAAATGTGTTTCAACGGTATAAAGTTTACGAAAAACCGTGGTATAGTTTAAGAGATAAATCATTTCTAAGTTTTACAAATTATTATCCATAAGGGCATACTTGTAAAAAAATACTTAAACACACTCCCCTTTTCTCCTTGCCTTATTAATAATTGTGCAAACTACAAATGGCTCAACTAATTTGGGACGGAGGGAGTATGAGCAAGGGCTATGAATGAGATGAGAGCCTTAAAATAAAGTGAAAAATACTATATATGAGTTTGACCAAACTTGATCGAATGATAATACTGACCCATTTAGCCAAAGTCTTCCAAATACTTTTTCAGAACTATGTTGAAAAAGTATGTTTCCCAAACCCTAATGGCCGATTTTCAGGACTTTTTTTTTTTAATAATAAAATAACTATGTTGAATGGCGATTTTAGAGAAATAACATAGCGATATCAAAAGATGGAGATATGTTAATGAAGCTTTTTGATAGTCACACCAACAACAATTGCGTATAAGATGGATAGGAAACTACCCGCTCTAAATACCCATTGTTAGGATCCGAGACTGAAAGATAAAAAATCATTTGTATTGTGGATTAGCTACTAAGTTCACAAGCTTCAAAACTATGATTATATTGATTGAATGAATAAAACCCTAGAACAAATTTTTATTAACTTGATTGAAACATATTAAGGAAATCAATAAGATGCATGTTAAATGCGGGTTAGTCAAAGTCTTCACTTCGGCTGAAGCAAAACCTAGGACTATAAAGGACGTCAGCTAGGGGAATCAAGTATGCAGGGTCTTGCGATATCCAAAACTCGTAAGCACGAATGAATTTGAATTGCTTGGAGGGTTTATTCGTTTCAACTACGTTCCAGTTCGACATCTGATATTACGCTAATGTTTGTAGCCGGTAAATGCAGTGTGATGTTCTAAATGGATGAGGTCCCAGGGTTTTACTGCTAGATTACAAGTTTCCTCATTAATAATTTTTTTGATATTTTTGTGTTATTTCTTTTTCGCATTGTATTATTTATCAGTATGATTGAAATATCACAAGTAGTACGTTAATTAACCTAGATAGTTTTTAGCTTAATTGTAAAGATCATACAAGACTAGTTCTTATTAAACTCGTGTCTTGAAATATAATTTTTTAAACTTACTATTGTTGGAGTTTAAATCTTCTACAGTTTGAATACATACTAGGTTGACCTTGATTTACAATCAGGAATAAAGATCTTAGTTCTGGAGATGTATACGTATTGATTATACAAGGATTTTCCTACACAAGTTCACGAATGAAAAAGTTGGTGGTGTACTATGTACTCTCTCCTTTTCATATTCTAAGTATCCACAAGTAAGTTGTTCTAGCATTAAAATGGCCATTATATCACAACCATAACAAATTAGGTATTTACAATGTCAATATCCTAATTGCCTTGAAGAAGCACAATTTCTAGTGCTGTCAATGCTAAAGAATATTAAAACGTAAGAGAATTGTGCAAAAATTTCAAACTTCAAGGCAAATTGAAGAAGTTAAAGTGCAACCACTGCTGCTCATAAAATAATTAAAAAAAAAAACACAAATGAATCCATTTTCGAAGCACAATGATTGAGTGCTTACATGGAAGTTCACACTCCCAGAACAAAAAACTTATACGAAAAACATTTCAGGAAATTTCATATGTATCATTTGTGGAACGGACTAATTAAGTGTCGTTATGTTTTAGTTTACTTAAGAGTTTGAACTTCATGAATACGATGTAATGTGGTTTGTAACGTTTGTTTATTAATAATTTCAGGATATGTTATTAAAGTACATTGATAAGAAATACAAAAGCTCAAGCAACTAACTTATCCTAATCGTAAACCCTAACTCACGTTCGTTGGAATCACGGATATACTCAGCATGTGTAACAAGCCTTTAAACCAGTTGGCAACCTTAGTGGTAGCGTCTCGTGAGGGTTTACAGACCACAAAATCTGCTCTAAATGGTCTCAATCTTCATCAAGACTTTCGGGAGGAGGATTTATTGTAGTTCCAAAACTATATCACAAAACTTTCTTTAAATATTGATATCTTTCATGAATTCAAATCTCCTCATTTAGGCTGAGAGTGGATAATTTGTGCGAGTCTTTTCCATAGTAAACAACAAATATAAATTATTAAGTGTTTATTAGTTGGAAAATAAATAAATTAAAATATAAAAAAGTATCTGGATAAAGATCTACAAGTACTTCAGTTGTCGTTGATTCAGGACAAAATGCTGGTTTGAAGGTATATAAAATCATCACTCCTTCCTAGATTACTTAATATCAATCATGTGTGTTTTTCATTGTTCCATGATGGGAATTTCCATTATCTCTTTTATAATAGTGCCTCAACCAGTTCCAGAAGGTATCACTTGGACATGATTCTTTCTAGACATCTGAACAAATTGTTTGATTGACCTAAGTTTTGATGATAACTAAATCTTATTGTGAATCATATCTAGACATAGTACCTCAAGATATTTTTTTTTAATTGATTGGGTTGATGAGAATAACTTTCTATAGGAGATGGAAAGCAGAAGAAATAGATTTTGGTATTGTTTGGTGTGGAAGAAGTAATTCTATATGGACATTCTCAAAAGAGCAGTTGAATAAATATACATTGAGATCTAATGGCCCAAAATATAAAATCACTAATGACAAATAAAAGCCCAAGATTGAGTGTAACAAACAAAAAACATCTTTTTTGTTAATAAATTTACCCCGCAAGATAAATTGAATATATAGAACGCCACATACTATTTTTTAAATCATAGTATTATATGTTAAATCATAGCAACATCAACAACTACATCAGCAAAAGCATCGGGTACAACAAGCTCACCCAATATTTCGCTGAGCAATCTGTATGGACTAACTCCAACATACTTTCAAGAGAATCAACTAGATTTCGCTTAGCAATCTTAAGAAAAGTATATCATAGAGTTATATCTCAATCTCTCAATTCAATCCGCAATCAAACATTGCGAGCCCGATTGAATATAAGAGAGATAAACTTGAACGGTACCAAAGACCAATGTTCAAGGATCAATCAATTTTCAATCCACAACTAAAAGTTGGATTTACCGATTGATCGATTCAACGCAAAACTTGTGATATTTTAATTATATAACAAAATATAAGACGAAAAAAGAAATAACACAGACACCAGAAGTTTTGTTAACGAGGAAACCGCAAATGCAGAAAAACCCCGGGACCTAGTCCAGATTGAACACACACTGTATTAAGCCGCTACAAATACTAGCCTACTACAAACTAACTTCGGTCTAGACTGTAGTTGAACCCCAATCAATCTCACACTGATCCATGGTACAGTTGCGCTCCTTACGTCTCTGATCCCAGCAGGATACTACTCACTTGATTCCCTTAGATGATCTCACCCACAACTAAGAGTTGCTACGACCCAAAGTCGAAGACTTTAATAAACAAATCTATCTCATATAGAAAAGTCTACATGAATATATAAATCTGTCTCCCACAGAAATACCTACGAGTTTTGTTTCGTCTTTCGATAAATCAAGGTGAACAAGAACCAATTGATATACCTGACTTATATTCCCGAAGAACAGCCTAGAAATAATATTAATCGACTCGCGAAACAAGATATTGTGGAATCACAAACGATGAGACGAAGATGTTTGTGACTACTTTTCTATCTTTCCTATCATAGAAATTAATCTCAAACCAATCTTACGATTGTACTCAAATACGATAGAAACAACAAGATCAGATCACGCAACTATAAAGAAAATAGTTGGGTCTGGCTTCACAATCCCAATGAAGTCTTTAGGTCGTTAACCTACAGGGTCTCGATAGAAATCGAAGGTTAAAGGAGAATCGACTCTAGCTTATACAACTAGTATCGATCACACATGAGGTATGGGGATTAGGTTTCCCTGTTGCTAGAGTTCTCCTTTATATAGTCTCCAAATCAGGGTTTGCAATCTAAGTTACCTTGGTAACAAAGCATTCAATATTCACCGTTAGATGAAAACCTGATTAGATTCAAGCTAATATATTTCAACCGTTAGATCGAACTTAGCTTGTTGTACACACGTCAAATGTAACTTCATTTAGTTTTGAGTAACCGTACCTAAATGTGTACACTTAGTTGGTTCAATAGTAATTAACCAATGGTTAGCCATATGAGCACTTTCATATCAACCTTATTCATCTTCACCATAACTAGTTCAAATGACTCAAAAGAACTAGTTAGAGAGTTTTTCAATTGCTTAGATCTCATAGAAGTATACAAGACACAATCGAAGCAAAAACAGTTTTGATTCACTCAAATCGATTCATGAACATTATAGCCACGGTTTGCAAATATTGCATTCCTTAATTTATAAATGTCTTAGTTCACGAATAAACTGTTTTTAGAAAATAAACTTAAGTGCATACTTTTTTAGAAAATTCCCTTAAGGCCGTGATGAAGCTACGACTGGGGCCTCAAAGTACGCATACTTAAGTACTGTTCCAACTTACCGCAAAAAGCTTGTTTTCAAGCCATTTCCACAATCTCTTCATCTTGATAGGAAATTCACGGATGTGAACTAGATGATATGGAGGGGCCAACGTGCCGGACCGGACAAAGACGTACCCTTCCCTACTCTAAAGGGATCAAGCACACTTAGCTCCAGGAAAATTAAACCAAATCCTAAAC
Organism: Papaver armeniacum; assembly: GCA_023531295.1. Lineage (NCBI taxonomy): Eukaryota > Viridiplantae > Streptophyta > Magnoliopsida > Ranunculales > Papaveraceae > Papaver > Papaver armeniacum. Next base: position 358,511 of record JAJJWW010011662.1, read on the forward strand.
AGGAAAGTACGCATACTTTGGTTCAAGGCTTTTGGACTTACACAAGTATGAATTCACTATACTTAATGTTTATATCCAAACATGGTTATATATTCTAAACTCTCATTTCAATCATTGAAACATTCTTAGAGGATGTTATATAGTTGTTATTCACAAACTATTTTTCATCAAAGCGAATTTTCAAGTTATTGAAATAATCAACATGACTCCCGAGCACGTCACTGGGATCCAAAAGTAAAGATCGCAATGAACAAGAGGATATTGGCGCATCCCATACTACGCACAACGTAAGTCCCTAAGGTTTTGAAAGGTGTCATCAAAATAAAGCGAAAGCTTACCAACACATATTTCTAGGCAAATGCACGTCCAATTGCCCTTGAAAAATAGATAATGCAACTTCACAAGTCCGCCACAATCAATGTTTATATCAAACAATGCCCTTCCCTACTCTAAAGGGATAAACTCGGATCATCGGGTCTTAGTGATGCCAACGCATCAAATAAGGATGTTGAATGAAAGCTTGAAGCTTACTTGGTACATAGTCCGCATATGCACCTTCAACCAACTTCCTATATATGTCAAATGTGTGTAATTGAAGTCTATATAGCATCTTTTAGCATGCGCCATGCTAAAACACTGGGGTGTTACACTTAGTCATCCTAAACCGTGAAAGTACGCATACTTTGGTTCAAGGCTTTTGGACTTACACAAGTATGAATTCACTTACAATGTTTATATCCAAACATGGTTATATATTCTAAACTCTCATTTCAATCATTGAAACATTCTTAGAGGATGTTATACTTTTGTCAAATGTGTGTAATTGAAGTCTATATAGCAATACGACTTTTGTCTCAAGATAGGAGATAGAGTAGATATACTTTTGAGTGATAGATAAGTTCAAGTCTCCACATACCTTTTTGTTGATGAAGTTCCACCAGTTACTTAAGTAGTTCTTCGTCTTTGCATGATGAACGCCGTGGAGTCTAGAGCTCAACTACACTTGCTATCCTAGTCCGAGACTTAGCTATAAGTAGATTAGGAATCAAGACTTATAGTTTTGGCAATTAAACTTGAAAAACAAGCTTGAGATAGCAAAGCTTGCGAGTTCGACCGAGCAGTGCTCTAACAAACCCCATCTTTTGCAACAATTATGGTTATAAAGTTTCAAATCACCAAGACACGATTCAGATGCTTACTCAGACACAGATGGAGATTTATTCCGAACGTTTCAGACCGATCCAGACCGAGCTAGTTACCAGATGTTACTTCAGTTTAGATTTTGTGTGTGTTACATTAGTTGTTGTATTAGGAAAAATCTTGATAAATGGATGGATCATTTGCTGATCCTAACAGTATTGCCTAGTGCACTGGTGTTAAATTGTTTGGTGTTGTCTTCAACAGGCCAAACATTTCCATTTAACTTTCATATGAAAAACCTTGAAAAATGGAAGGATCAATTGCTGATCCTAACATCTCTGCCTTGTGTGCAGTTTTGTTAGATTGTTTGGGTTTGATTTCCATATCCTAAACATGGCCATTTAACCCTTATCTGGATACTCGTACTGATGAGTTGGTTGTAATGGTGGAATACTGTGAACTGTTGAGAGATCCAAGTGTTCATGGTGTTAGATTAAACTTTGTTGAAATCTTAAAAACCAATGTTGTAAAAGCCTGTGGCAGTTGTAATGTTTGAGGTTCGCCTCTTTTCTTATAAAAAAAAAAAAATCCTCGTTTGGTTGGAAGAATTGGAATCCCATGAATTCAATGGGGTAATCCAATTCTTGGAATTCAATTCCAAGAAATTGAATTCAAATCCAAAAAATTAACATTTGGTTGAGGTAATTAAATTACTTTTATTTTTACCATGAAATCCAATTCCATTGCACTATTAAACCAATTGGAAATCTATTATTTCGGAGGGAATCAAATTCAAAGGAATAAAAATTCTTAATTTGCAATTAAGAAATTTGACCATATGCCCCTGGAGTTTGATTACCAAAAATTCAATTCCTTGAACCAAACATGATGAAACAAGGATCATTCAAATCAACATCCTATGAAAGCGTAGTCTATGCTTTTCCGAACTGAATTGTACTCAGTGACACTATCGGTGTAATATATCCACGTGTATTTTCTTTGAAGTTTTAGTTTAATTTATCTCTGAGTCGAAGATTTTTTTTTTAATTGATTTTTATATTGGGAAAAAGCCCCAATGCAGGGTGCAATGTTGGAAATCTGCCCCAACGTTAAAAATAGTTGGAAAAACGTCTCATTCCACTAACATAGCCATCCAATCCAGTTAAGTCACATGTGTATGGCCACCATCACCACCAGGATCACCACCGAAACCACCGCCATCACCACCTAAATCTTGAACCCCCGTACCCTAAACCCTGAATCTTGAATATTAGACCCTTAACCCTAAATTCTGAAGGGTGTATTTGTTTGTTTCTTTCCGCATGTGTGGACTCACACATATGACTTAACTAGGTTTTTGACAAATTAGGGTATCTTTCCAAATTTTTAAATGTTGGAGCAGATTTCCAATATTGCATCCCGTATTAGAGTATTTTTCCCATTTCCCCTTTCATATTTTCAACATCGGGTGCGAAAGATTATGCGTAGGCTTTCGAATTCAAAGCCTACATTATGAATGATAAATCTATGATACTTAAGGGTAGGGTTTTTCCATTTAAACACAAGGAAATATTGTGTTGCAGTACCAACACCTTAGTCTCTACTACCTTATTTAGTATTTCCCTGTTTAGTTATTACTTTCCTTAGATAGGCAGTTGCCTTTAATTCATCTAGTTTAGTTAGAAATCTTTTAGTTCTCTTTAATTACTGCCACTTGGTTAACAAGTTATGCTACATATAAATATGCTAGCCTTGTTTACGAAAAGGGAATCAATTAATAACAATTTAGTTTATCTTTAGTTTGTTTTCTTATCAAAGCTGGTGGCTAACCCCCAATCAAAGGGTTTATCCGGCTCTATTACTTGTTTGCAAGGCTTTCTCCAGTGTTAAAGGTCTAGAACCCTAACATCTGGATCAGAGCAGGTTCAGCTCAATCTCAAAAATCCACCATTTTTTTTAGGGTTCTTTCTTTCCTTCCAATATCTTACACAGAAAATTTGAAAAACGTGCATGAAAGTATGGAAGTCTTAGCAGACAAGGTCGAAAATCTTGTTGACGCTATTACTAACCTTCATGCCAGTGATGAAGAAACTCAACAGAAGAAGCTTGCAGAAAAGTTGTTGCTCCGAGAACAAGAACGTACTGCTCTTGCTACAACCATAGAAACCTCTTTCCGCAACATATTTAGAGAATTTGTTCCTCTTCTACAACAGCGTCCTGGTACTGCGAATCCTCCCCCACCTCCTACACCACCCCCACCACCAAATAATGGTCACCAACAGCAGCAACGCCCTAATATCAAATTTCCTAACTTTTCTGGTGACAATCCTGACGGCTGTATTTTCAATGCAGATCAATACTTTAGTGTTTACAATGCATCTGATGCTCTTAAACTTACTCTTGCCGCTGCACATCTTAAAGGTGAGGAAAACCAGTGATTTCGATGGAGAAGAAGCCAAACTGTGATTACTACATGGGAACAATTTTGTACTTTGGTTCGTGCAAGATTTTCTCCAGAAAAATTCGTGGATGCTAGGTTGGCTATAAACACCATTGAACAGAAAGGTACTGTCCGTGAACATATCCCTGAGTTTGAACATCTATTGAACTTGGTTGATTTTCCTGAAGATTTCTTGATCAGCTGTTTTATCCGTTCTTTGAAACCTCACATTGGCACTATGGTTAAATTATTGGCACCACAAACCTTAACTGAGGCTTTTACCAAAGCCATTCATCAGGAAGAAGCTTATGCAGCGGTTAATAAGGATGCTACAAGGCAGCCTTATCGTCCTCCTCAATTCAGACCTGCTGCAACATTACAACCTACCCCATACAATAGATTCTTCTTACCTCCAGGAGCTAAAAGGTTATCCTTAGAAGAGCAAAGAGAAAAACGAGCAAAAGGCTTATGTTTTAATTGTGATAAGCTCTACACACCTGGTCACTTATGTGATAAGCCAAGATTATTAATTTTAGATATGACTTCTGACAAGGATGAGATTGCCAATATTGTTGAAGGGGAAGATGATCTACAGGTTACAGAAGAAATTCACAGTGAAGTTGAGGTTCCTAAGGATTCTCAAATTTCTTTTCATTCTCTTACGGGATCTTCGTTTTCCTAAAACTATGAGAGTCATTGAGCTATATCGAGGGGGAGAACCCATTACAGTTCTCATTGATTCAGGATCAACTCATAATTTTTTACATCCATCCATTGCTCAGAAACATGTTTTTTTTTTCATCAATCTAGTGATGCTGCCTGCTGTGATTCAATAATGTTGTAGAAAGTGGTAGTAAGGTTGTCGTTCACTCAGACTTGTAAAGATTCGATTTAAGAAAATACTAAAAACAAAGAAAATATATACACAAGTTTGTCACGAAATATCGAGAGAACTGGGACTTCGGATTCCACCATAAAATTCATTCATGCGATTCATATATTTATTCTAGACAATTATAGCTCAAATAATAATAAAATATTGACTCTGTTTCTTTGCCAAGGTAGATTATTGAAAGATTAATTGTAAATCACTAGCATGACGCATCAAAAGCACTTAGACCAAGCATACATCATCATACGACATCACAACCAATTAATAAAAATCATAAAACGATTGATAATAGTGCAAGTAGTCATAAAAGAATTAAATATAATTACCACACGCATGAAATATGGCTTCCTCCGCCATCCCAGTATTGGGGTTTAGCTCCTCATGCTCAAAACGCACCCGAAAGATAGAAACATGGCTCAAAAGGATGTTTTATTAAGAAATATATGAAAACGAGTTTTGTAACGCCGTATATGTGTTCAGACGTCATTTGTTACAAGAACGAGAAATAAGACTGCTTAACAACGATACTTGTTTGTCACTTGTCGTTGTTTCGAGACTGCTTCGCGATCGACTCTACGTTGGTCTGTTCTTCGTCCTCTTCTTCTCCTCCACTGCTTTCGACTGCAGCCTCGCCTCCGTCGACTCTGCAGACCTTCCTAATCCTCCGTCTCGACCCCCAAATACTCGACACCCTTGCTGTGACTTCTATCACCTCTTATATACACCACAACACCTTTAAATCCCGAGAAATCTTCCCTTTTCAGATCTTTTCTTCGGTGCAAAGTCTCGGCGTGTTTCCAGTTATTTCTCCTCTTTCCTATCACGGGTCTTCTCTGGTTTGTTCTGCTTTGTCTCCAAGTAAAATCAACGTCCCAGGATATCTCAAAGATAGCAGAAATCTTTCTTTCCTTATCTGTGCGTAACTTAACACAAAATAAACCCCAAAAATATCTCGGAATATACTTGTTCCCCTGTGTAGTGAAATATACGTGCAAGTCTCCTCTATATTCGGTTTCAAGACAAATATCAATCCTGTTTCGACGTAACAGGGCCAAACATATCCAAATCCACACAAGAATTCCGAGAAAATATCGCCTAAAACCAACAACCAAGTATCCCGTAACTTCCTTCCTCTGTTTCGATCCAAGTCGATATTCTGGCCAAAGCTTTATGAATTAATCGAACATACCATCCCTGTTTATCTATAATAAGTCCATCCCAACAAGTTCCGGCGGTTAAATCTCTCTAGAACTCGACTAAAATTAAATCCAAAGCGCCGGTGAGAAGTGAACTTTCAGCCAAAATAAAAGTTCAAACCGTGAAGAAGAATTGCCCCATATCCAATTCAGTCGCCTTTAGCCACCGGGCGTAAATAACACATCTGGGGTGCAAATAACAGTGGAGTACCCCTTAACATCTGGGTGCCCCTTATCCATTTGAGGGGTCCGAATAGCACGCGTCCTCCGGGTGCGCAAATTCCACTTTTTGAGCTAATTTATCCGCATAAGTGTATTTCTCCAAAAACACCTACAATGACACAAAAAGCCATAATAAATACAAAATCGAGCACTAACAAAATATACAATTGAGATTAAATCAGACACAAAAATGTGTCTATCAAATACCCCCAAACTTATTATTTGCTAGTCCCGAGCAAATCAAAGCTACAAAATAAAATCCTAACTCACTTGTCATGCAGCATCGTCGATTGCATTTAGCGTATGCAATAAGCCTTTAAACCCCTAGGTGGCCCTAGTGGCCGAGTTATAGTCTCGGGAGGGTTTACAAGAGGTATACCCACAAAACCTTTACACCTGACCCTAACTATCTACGCGAGAACCTTGGAAGGCACTAAAGAATCTCCTTGGTTGGCATACTTATTGACTACGGGAGGAAGTACCACGATGCGAAATTCCAATTGTTGTACACGAGTTTGCACTCAAGCATACTAAAATTCATATATAAGTCACAGAGCTCTACTCAGATAGTCACACTATGGACATCAATACCCGAAGTCAAAACTAATCACATGGATAGATCAAGAAGATGGATATAGAGAAAAACATAGATGGTTTTGATGTTTAATAAGTGATCGATGTTTCCCATATCTGTCTGAAGGCCTCCGCCAAAATGAACCTATCCTAATGGACTGAGATACTGGTCTGACTAATATCAACACAACTAGCATATACAAGGGAACCAGTGGTCGACAATCCTAATTCTAGATCAACACATCTGGCATATACAAGGGAACCAGCGGTCGATTTATTCACTGAACATTAATATATATATATATATATATCTTTTGGATCCAAGCGCATGCCTCTTGTCAGCAGATTACATGATAGTTCCCGTGGATCCTGCATTCCACGCTTGTTTAGGCGACGGAGACAGGGAAAACACACACATATTGCTATTCCCAAGTGTTAATTTTATTCCGTTTGGTCTAATTGGTCTTTTTTTTTTTTTTTTTTTTTTTTTTTTTTTAGTATCTCAATCACTCTAATTCACCCTAGCATTGGTAACAACTTGAATCGTGGGACCCACCTAATCACTTAGAGAAACATAGTTTAAAAACAAAATAAAATAAAAACAGAAGTGAAAAGGACTCAACGAGATTGGTGAAACTATCATGTTATTTCTAACACATGAGCTCTGTGCTTTTATGAATAGACTCTTTAGATGTTTCCATCTAATCAGATTGGTTCCTCAACTCCTACAACCAAAATGCTTCCATCCACTTAGATTGGTTAGTGCCATCCTTAATAAGCATAAATTTCTAGGCTTCGGAGTTTAACAATGCAACTAAAATGTTTCTCCCATACCCCCAAACTTAAATCTAACATTGTCCTCAATGTTCTAAAGATAAAATTTAAAGCATGAACAAGGAGAAACTGTTACCATTTGAAGTAAAAGAGTTAAGGAAAGATATTACCGTGTCGCATGAATATTGGGTTACCTCCCAAGAAGTGCTAAGTTTAACGTCTTCAGCCAGACTAACAAAGGATTAGTCACCTCATAGAATCATAAAGTAATAGCCGAAATTTCTGTGGGTCATCAAAACCAAATAGAGCTATCACAAATAAAAGGAATCTCCAACTTGTCAAGAATAGCACACCCTTGTCTAGTTTCCTGTTTAAGACAACTACATCTAGCTGTGGTTCAGGTTCAGGTTCTATAACTGGGTCCAAATAAAATATTTTCATGGGTTGGATTTCCTCGAGGCTAAGATCCGATTTAGGTATTAGAGTCTGAAAATACTCAAGTAAAAACTTAGAAGCACATAATAATAACCTAAATAATTGTGGATCCTTAAAGTCAATCAGGTTTGACTCACACAATTGACCACGATGAAACTGGCGGTCAATCTTAAACAAATGTGTCGATTCTAATCTCCTAAAGTACTTAGGTTTAGTCTCAGAACTTAATAACTGACACATTTTGAACTCATACATTCCCACAATTGGTTGAAAAATATTTGGTGGGAAAACAAAATCAATCTGGGTATCGTAGCCTGAATAAACCACATCAACCAGAGGATGGGTTTCTAACAACTGAACTTCCCTATGGACATCACTAGGTTCAGGAAAACGTGTATGAAGATAATCTTTTAAAATGGTTGAGGCACATATGTCAAGTCCCAAGTGAGGGACCTTTCTAAGAGTTAAGGCACATTGAGAATGATAATCACCCCCAAACTTAGAGTTTTCAGTGTCTCTAGATAGACTAGTCACAACTTCCCTAATTTCAAGGTCATCGATTCCGAAAATGGTCAATTGATTCTTCTAAGTCGGGTTCATCCTCACTCATCTCCACGAGTTCATTTTCTTTTTCTAAGACTAATGTTTCTAAATCGCTAGACTCTAAAACAATATTCTCAAAAAAAACTCGTTCCTCAAAACTATCATCGGCTTCGTAATCACAAGGGAATACTACATCGTCTAAAACGGTGGTATCTCTAGTCAAATCCTCGTCCTTTTGAATAGGTGAATAATTATTAAAATTATTTGGAATTGAACTAGAAATAATATTATCATTGTAACGCTCAATTGGATTAGCAAATTCCTGATCACTATGCCTAAATATTTCAGATTCTTCATCAACACTATCCTCATCATAATCATCGTTATAATAACATGAAAATGGTCGAACCTCATCTAAAGTAGTGTTACCAATTCTAACCTCGTCATCTTGATTATGCAAATAACTATCCTCATTTTCAAAGGTACTATTGGAAACACTATATTGGAAATTAAGACTATCTTGAGCATTTCTTTCCGGGCCTCTAACAACATTTTTCGAGTCGACTCACATGACTTCCTGATTTGATCTAGGAAAGAAGGTTCACACGTTGCATTGCTTTCGTCCAAAACTAAGTTATTCATCTCATCTGAACTACGTGTTGACTAAAGTAACTTTTGTGTCGACTCAACTAACTTACATGCGGACTCTAGTAGAGAGGAATTATAGGAATTTTGCTCGTATGACCCGTGCGTGTGTGGATAGTAATTGGGCTCATCATGGTATGAGCCATAACCTTGAAAAGGCTGATGTTCCCAACCACTATTAACACTATGGTCAAAGTAGTAACGTCCAGTTTGAAACTCAATCGGATATTCGTTGTATTGGCTATTATTATACCAGTTCGACATTCTATTCGCAGGGGTGTGAGTTGTCACACAAAATTAAAACCCACTGACAGGGGATTCGTGGGTGGATAGAGTCTTACCTCCCGTACCAGACGGGCGATGAACCGTTGAAGTCGACTCAGGCCACCGACTCCTATGTCGGTGTACGAACTCCGAGGGCCGAGACGAGATATGAATCTATCGTCCTTCCCGCAAGCAGTTTATATTTAATCTCAACCCTTCCTAAGGGTTTAAAATAATAAAGTCCAAGTCCAAAAAGTCCAAAAATAAAAGAAAAATTACAAAAATACAACCCTATTTACAGTTTCTAAAAATAAAACAAAATAATTATATACAAAATCTTCTTCTTCACTCCTTGGACTCCTCTTTTCTTTCCTTCTTTGGCGATGTTTTCCTTTTATAGCACTTTTTGTTTCCTTGTAGCTTCGCTCCAAATCTGAAAAGAATCGAAAAATACCAAAGGCGTAAAAAAGAACAAAAATAATAAAAATAAAAATAAACCTAAAACAAATCTAAATACAAGTCCGCGTCGGCGGCGCCAAAAATTGCTGTGATTTTGAAAGTTGTAGTAAAGTGGTAAATAAGATGTCGTTCCTCTCAGACTTGTAAAGATTTAGTTTCAGAAAACTCTAAAAACAAAGAAAATATATACACAAGTTTGTCACGAAATATCGAGAGAACTGGGACTTCGGATTCCACCATAAAATTCATTCATGCGATTCATATATTTATTCTAGACAATTATAGCTCAAATAATAATAAAATATTGACTCTGTTTCTTTGCCAAGGTAGATTATTGAAAGATTAATTGTAAATCACTAGCATGACGCATCAAAAGCACTTAGACCAAGCATACATCATCATACGACATCACAACCAATTAATAAAAATCATAAAACGATTGATAATAGTGCAAGTAGTCATAAAAGAATTAAATATAATTACCACACGCATGAAATATGGCTTCCTCCGTCATCCCAGTGTTGGGGTTTAGCTCCTCATGCTCAAAACGCACCCGAAAGATAGAAACATGGCTCAAAAGGATGTTTTATTAAGAAATATATGAAAACAGAGTTTTGTAACGCCGTATATGTGTTACAGACGTCACTGTTACAAGAACGAGAAATAAGACTGCTTAACAACGATACTTGTTTGTCACTGTCGTTGTTTCTGAGACTGCTTCTGCGACTGACTCTGTTGGTCTGTTCTTCGTCCTCTTCTTCTCCTCCACCTGCTGCTGCTGCAGCTCTGCAATTCGACTCTGCAGCCTTCCTAATCCTCCGTCTCGACCCCCAAATACTCGACACCCTTGCTGTGACTTCTATCACCTCTTATATACACCACAGCACCTTTAAATCCCGAGAAATCTTCCCTTTTCGGATCTTTTCTTCGGTGCAAAGTCTCGGCGTGTTTCCAGTTATTTCTCCTCTTTCCTATCACGGGTCTTCTCTGGTTTGTTCTGCTTTGTCTCCAAGTAAAATAAACGTCCCATGATATCTCAAAGATAGCAGAAATCTTTCTTTCCTTATCTGTGCGTAACTTAACACAAAATAAACCCCAAAAATATCTCGGAATATACTTGTTCCCCTGTGTAGTGAAATATACGTGCAAGTCTCCTCTATATTCGGTTTCAAGACAAATATCAATCCTGTTTCGACGTAACAGGGCCAAACATATCCAAATCCACACAAGAATTCCGAGAAAATATCGCCTAAAACCAACAACCAAGTATCCCGTAACTTCCTTCCTCTGTTTCGATCCAAGTCGATATTCTGGCCAAAGCTTTATGAATTAATCGAACATACCATCCCTGTTTATCTATAATAAGTCCATCCCAACAAGTTCCGGCGGTTAAATCTCTCTAGAACTCGACTAAAATTAAATCCAAAACTGCCAGTGAGAAGTGAACTTTTCCCGCCAAAATAAAAGTTCAAACCGTGAAGAAGAATTGCCCCATATCCAATTCAGGTCTGCCTTTAGCCACTGGGCGTAAATAACACATCTGGGGTGCAAATAACAGTGGAGTACCCCTTAACATCTGGGTGCCCCTTATCCATTTGAGGGGTCCGAATAGCACGCGTCCTCCGGGTGCGCAAATTCCACTTTTTGAGCTAATTTATCCGCATAAGTGTATTTCTCCAAAAACACCTACAATGACACAAAAAGCCATAATAAATACAAAATCGAGCACTAACAAAATATACAATTGAGATTAAATCAGACACAAAAATGTGTCTATCACTGCCTTACAGGTTATGGTTGGTAATGGTGGTTTTCTCAAAACTAGTGGTTTTTATAAAGATGTCTCTCTTCAATTCAAGACTATACATTCAGTACTGATTTCTTTGTTTTGAATGTTAGTGGGTGCGATGCTGTGTTGGGCGTACAATGGATACGAACCTTGGGTGAAATAATGTGGGATTTTCAAAAACTTCACATGAAATTTCAGTTAAACAATAGTAATTATTTGTTGGTTGGCAATTCTTTAGCCTCAGTCATGCTTTTGGATAGTTCTCCACTACAGAAATTCTTGGATTGTGCACACAATGGATTTCTTCTTCAGCTTAACCCTACTTTGCCAACAACATCTTCTGATAAGGTACCTACTGAAATTTCAACATTACTTTTGCGTTATAAAGATATTTTGGAACCCCAACATCTCTCCCACCCTGTCGAGATCATGATCATCACATAAATCTACTTCCTAACACAACACCAATAAATGTTAGACCCTACAGATATCCACATTTTCAAAAAGCTGAAATTGAGATAATTGTGTCTGAACTAAAACAAGCTGGTTTCATTCGCCAAAGCTCTAGCCCTTACTATTCTCCTGTGCTACTAGTTAGAAAGAAGGATTCTAGTTGGCGTATGTGTGTTGATTACAGGGCACTTAACAAAGTTACTATCAAGGACAGATATCCAATACCAGTTGTTGATGAGTTGATTGATGAACTAAATGGCAAGACAATTTTTTCAAAGGTGGATCTGCGCTTTGGCTTTCATCAAATCAGATTATTCGATGCAGATATTCATAAAACAGCTTTCAGAACACATGATGGCCACTATGAATTCTTAGTAATGCCATTTGGATTATCTAATGCACCTGCAACATTTCAGAGTTTAATGAACGATGTGTTTCGACATTACCTTCGAAAATCCGTCTTGGTATTTTTCGATGACATATTGATTTACAGTAGGTCTTTATCTGAACATCTCCAGCATTTAGAGATTGTGTTTGACTTACTAAGAACACACAAGTTCTTTCTGAAACAATCTAAGTGTGATTTTGCAAAATCCTCTATCGGATATCTTGGCCATACCGTGTCAGCTGAAGGTGTTGCTGTGGAAGAAGATAAGATTTCAAGCATTAAGAATTGGCATATTCCTTCTACCATTAAAGATCTTAGAGGATTCCTAGGTTTGGCCGGTTATGATCGCAAATTCGTGAAAGATTATGGGAAAATTTGTGTTCCAATCACTAAATTGTTAAAACAAGATGCTTTCACATGGTCTAAACAAGCTTCAACAACATTTAATCAACTCAAGCGTGCATTAACCAGCACTCCAGTTTTAGCATTACCAGATTTTACAAAAGAATTTTGTTTGGAATGTGATGCTTCTGGTAATGGATTGGGAGCAGTTTTAATGCAGTCTAACAAGCCTATTGCTTATTACAGCAAACCTTTGTCAGGTAAGAATTTGAATTTATCAGTCTATGATAAGGAGATGCTTGCTATTGTCTCTGCAGTAAACAAATGGAGACCTTATTTGCTTGGAAGACATTTCAAAATCTACACAGATCATAGAAGTCTTAAATATTTCCTTGAGCAAAGATTGTCTTCTCTTGAACAACAAAAATGGTTGTCTAAACTTTTAGGATATGATTATGAAATCATCTATCGGTGTGGAGCTGCAAATAAAGCTGCTGATGCTTTATCAAGAATGGCTAATCCTCAACTTTTGGCCATCTCTACTCCCATTTTTTCTGGACTCAATGAAATTGTTCAAGAATGTCATACAGATGCTGTCTTAGGAGTTCTTATTCAAAATTTGCGCCAAGATCCAACTTATAAATGTAATTACTCATATGTTGATGGAGTTTTACGTTTTAAAGATCGAGTTGTTGTAGTATCTACTTCTGAATGGTGTGCTAAACTACTTCATGAGTTTCATTCAAATCCAATTGGTGGACACTCTGGATATTTGAGAACTTTCAAGCGCCTTCAACAAAACTTTTATTGGAAAGGTATGAAATCTTCCATCAAGACATTTATACAGCATTGTGATGTTTGTCAGTGAATAAATATGAAGCTTGACACCTCTGGATTACTACATCCATTATCTATCCCTACTGATGTCTGGATTGATATTTCTATGGATTTTATTGATGGGTTTCCTTTATCCAACAAGAAGAACTCCATCTTGGTGGTAGTGGATCGTTTATCTAAGTATGCTCACTTTATAGCATTATCACATCCTTATACTGCTTCCACTATTGCTGAAGTCTTTATACGTGAAGTTGTTCGTCTGCATGGTATGCCTAAAACAATAGTTAGTGATCGGGATCCTATTTTCATGAGTAATTTTTGGGATGCATTCTTTACTCTGCAAGATACTCATCTTTGCAAGAGTTCAGCTTATCATCCTCAAACCGATGGGCAAACTGAGGTAACCAATAGAACTTTAGAATGCTATCTACGTTGTTTTACTAGTATTAGACAAACAGATTGGTCTAAATGGCTTCCATGGGCTGAATGGTGGTATAACACCAGTTATCATTCAGCCATAAAAATGACTCCCTATCAGGCTTTATATTGTAGAGCTCCTCCAACAGTTTCTACTTATCAGCCTGGCACAACTCTTGTGCATGCTGTGGATGATTTACTAAGAGCTAGAGATCATATTTTGAAAATTCTTCACTCCAACTTACAAGATGCTCAGGTCAGGATGAAAAATTATGCAGACAAGCACAGAACTGAACGTTCTTTTGATGTTAATGATTGGGTTTTCCTACGTCTTCAGCCTTATCGACAGACAACAGTTCGTGACAAGTCATTTTCTAAACTATCTCCAAAGTTTTATGGACCATTTCGCATTCTGGAGAAGATTGGTACAACATCATATAGATTGGAATTGCCAGCATCTAGTCGCATACATCCAGTCTTCCATGTTTCTCAGCTGAAATTGAAACTTGGTTCTTCCATTGTTGTCAACACCGATTTACCAATTACTGTGGATTATGAAAAGTGGGAACCTGAGTTAATATTGGATCGCAAGATGTTCAAAAAAGGGAATGTGCAGGTACTCGATGGCTTATTAAATGGAAATATCGTTCAAATGATGAAGCAACTTGGGAAGATGCGGATGCACTTATTGATCGTTTTCCAGACTTTCAGACTTGAGGACAAGTCATTTTTCAGGCGGGATGGGATGTTGCAGTACCAACACCTTAGTATCTACTACCTTATTTAGTATTTCCCTGTTTAGTTTTTACTTTCCTTAGATAGGCAGTTGCCTTTAATTCATCTAGTTTAGTTAGAAATCTTTTAGTTCTCTTTAATTACTACGACTTGGTTAACAAGTTATGCTACATATAAATATGCTAGCCTTGTTTACTTAAAAGGGAATCAATTAATAACAATTCGGTTTATCTTTAGTTTGTTTTCTTATCAAAAGCCGGTGGCTAACCCCCAATCAAAGGGTTTATCCGGCTCTATTACTTGTTTACAAGGCTTTCTCCAGTGTTAAAGGTCTAGAACCCTAACACATTGCATTGTAAAGACTCGAGATATTATAGAGTACATTGTTGTTAAGAAACTGAGTTATCCACCTCTGTAGTACTGTACTAGATGTAGGTGGTATGTCATTTTACAGTTAAAGATCAGATCAGAGTGATGTTAGTCTCTACCAAACTTTAGTAAATTTTTTTCTTTTATTATTTTAAGTAGTTTTTAGATAAAGAGAGTTTCTTCCTTTTTTTCTTGTTTGTAACCCATTTCTTTGTGGAGATTGAGCATCGGTTGAACTTTGAAGGTGGTCACGCTGTAGATAGGACCCTAGCTATTGTCCAGACCATAGTAGTAACGCTTAAGATATCTCCATTGGAAATGAGTTCATGTTGGCTAGAGTAGTAATGCTTAAGATATCTCAAATGTAGAAGGTAGAAATGGCTGGACGTACATCCTTGCCATTCGTTTTCATATCCACACTCTACAGAGTAGTTGAAGCCCGATGGGGCTGTACGTTTATTTTGTGGTCCATTGTTCATAAGCGCTTACCTAACATTTGGTACCTACGAGGATTTACAAATAACGCGTTGATAACAGGCCTTAATAGTACTTAGGGCACTACTGCTAGATTTTCATTTTTGATGCGCGGACTTTGAAGGAATAATACGATGGGAGGGATTGTTTGGAGTATTTATATGTAATCCATATGGTGTGCGGGTTGCTAACTTTGGTACAATCGTTGAACTGCTCAAAATATTGACATCCCAATCAATTTAGACAGTTCAGTAACGGGTGCTGGAGATATTTTGAGCGCTAACGCTTGTATGGTATTATTCTCCTGGGTGAATATGGCTCATTTAGGTTGAGTCATAATGAGCACATGTTGTGCTGTCTTTACCTAATAAAAATTATCAAGTTTAGTAAACAAAACTGCTATTTCGATAATTTGGAATACTCGTAATGAAAAAGAAAATTAAGAAAATCCCACTTTTTATTCATGAATTCACTTCTTACATAATATGCAACTTGTTCAGGTACTTGATCAATCAGATTGCTAACCAAGATAAAGTTGCTCTTAATTTAATGAAACATGCATTACAACAATCCCAACTTCTTCATCACCAGCTAATCAATTCTACGTACTTGAATAGCTTTTACTTACCAACACTCGTACAAATTAATTTCCACCCTTAGTCTAAAATATACCTCACCTTCAAAAGCATCGGTCATTATTGTGGCAATCCCACGAGCCATGAAGAAATCACCTGTACCACCAACCACCGATATATCCCTAGTTTTATTCATCAAAGGATCGGCTCCAATGAAATTTATAGTGCCTTGATGATCAGTAGAATTAAAAACAAAAGAAAATCCTAACCAAGCAGTGTAAGTAGTCTTCGTGTCATATATGTAAAATCCTTGTGCTCGGCCGACTGGTGGAGAATGTAGATTGTTGTCTAAAGTAATTGGATCATCAAAAACTGCAATATTTCCGAAATGAAACTGACCAGCTAAAATCGTCATATTAGCTCCTTGAGGGGCTGCTACAATTGCGGATGTCGCATTTGCTGCATTTTGGCCGTTGTAGATAATGTCATGGAAGTAAAAAACTAAGCTCTTACATGGTTTGTATTGCTTGGGTTTTCCATAGTGCATGGCAGCAGAAGTAGAACCAGAGATGTAAATATAGAAGATGAAGATGACGAGAATGAGGCGATGTGAAGAATCCAAGATTATTCTTGCTGCCATTATTATAAGTGTTCTTCTCTTGCCTTAGATAAAGGAGATGAAAAGATTGGCTCAGAAATGTATGAAGCGGTGCTGGGATTTAAGTCTATAAGTTATGTCTCCTCTATATATATGACGAATCATGGATACTTGGGGTCTATCTTCGTCATCTTTGTTTTTACTTTTCTTTGTTTTGTTTTTTTTTTTCTATTCTTTTTTCGAAGGTTTTCCCTATTTCCCATCCCCATTTTTCCTATTTCTCATCCCACTTAATTCCTATCCCTAATTATCCTAAGTACCACTCATACAAAATTTCAAATATCCTAAATACGATCTCTTGACTTTTTTTATTTACACCCAACAATCAAACCATTCTACAACTAAATAAAATAAAAAAAAAACCCTAGGCGTCTTCATCACCACCAACCGGTGCCTGCTTCATCTATAGAATTCATCACCAAGTGAAAATGGTAACGAGGGGGACTAGGCCATCATGTTACTTAAAACTAGTTGGAGCATATATGTTGCCTCGGTGATTTACACACTAGTTGGATCAGTCACTAATTCTTTTTTTTCTTTTTTTTTGTTAGATAAGAATTTGAAAGCATGTGCTACTATCTTTTGAACTCCAAGTTTCCCATCGCAGTAGATAGCTTTACATCTCGTGTGTAACTTTGATAATCGTCCACTTCTCTTGATCCACATAGTAAACAGATGTTTCACCCAAATTAGTTAACCGATGAAATCCACCCATTAAGAAAAATTCATTTTCTTTTATGTAACATGTACACAATCTATAATGGAGTGAGGGTTAGATTTTTTGGTAGATTTTCAATAATGGATTCTACCGGCCGATTAGCAAATTAATGGACAAAATACAAAGACATGGATGTTTCAAGATAATTAATTGAAATCTAACCTCGATTATGTTTAATAAAAAAAAGGGATGATCATGTTTAATAAAAAAAGGATGAACGAAGAAGAAGACAAATAAAACTGGTAATAATTATAGTCAAGATCAATTTGACTTTTATGGGTGATACATAGGAAAAACAAGAATTGAAAAGTAAATTGATTTTAGAAATTGTGAATGGGATGGGAAATAGGAAAAATGGGGATTGGAAATAGGGAAAACCTTTTGAAGCTATTAATATTTTTGTCGTTACTTGGTATATTATGCCCTATGGTTGTTAGCATTGATAATTTGATACTAATCAAAGCCTATCATTTCTTTAGTAATTTTGTCGTTATTTGGTATATTGATGCCATATGATTGTTAGTACTGATACTTATCAGAGCGTATTTACACCTTAAAGGTCTGGTAACATATTCAAACCTCCGCCAACACCAAAAATTCCAAGATGGAGTCTAATTCAAATAATTTTCTAGTCACATTTTTGAACCTCTACTTTAATGGGTGGCATGCATATCGAAAGGTTGGATACCGAAATGCTTATAACTGACATTCATAAGATCTTACCTAACCACTGCTTCCAACCACATCATGTACAACTTCTCCATGTTCATGTGCATAAGAAAATAAATCGTATATCACTAGGAATTTTTTCTTGAGACATGATTTCTCCGTCAGGAAATTAACTTCACCTCCTAGATTCGGATAAGCTGATCAAGTCCAAATCAGAAGGGGGATGGGCATCCGGGCATTCAAAGCAGTAGTGATCATAAAAAATCGCTAATAATTAATGAAGCGTGTTCGGAACATCCACGAGTAACCCTCTGCGGTGATTTTTTTTTTTCAGACAACAACTCTTTTTTGCATATATTCTAGTCACTCCTTCCTAAACCAATGCAATAGTGGAGGCAGTCAACATGCGTCATTTCTACAACTAAACAACATTTATTTCATAGGATTGACACTGGATTAATAACAACCCATATCCGACCAAACTGAATTCTGTAAGTCGCTAATATTCTGGATCTTGCGCTTTGTTACCCATCCAAACGGTTGGTGACCTCATCGATCTTTTAACTCATTTCTGGAACTTGATAAGCTAAACCTCCTCCCCCATAGTCTAACGAATCGTGAATATACACCTCCCCAAAATAGCTCCACCGACAGAGGTATATGGCCATTCATCAAATCTGGAAGATACACCACAACATATGGATGCAAATGCTTAACCAACACTTCATATCAATTGCATCAAAATCCCCTACCAATATCTAAGTTCCTCTGGAAATTTTCGTGTCCCCAAAAAGTACAACTTTTCTTGTGGAAATCAATCAACAAAGGGCCTCCCGAACCTCGACATTTCTAAACCATATCCACCTCACCGACTCCAATATTTACACACATAGCAATTTTGATTCAGAAACTGCTGGTCACATACTCCTTCACTGTCAAGTTGTTGTAGCCTCACAGAACATACCCTTATCGAGACTACCTAATTGCTCAAACTCTATCCAGAATCTCCCAAACATTCTGACCTCTCAAACAACAATTTCACAAATTCTACAAATAAAGCTATACTCCGATACCAATAATTTTTTTTTTTGTCCTTATGGATGCCCATGATTGAATTTATAATGTTGGTATACCCAGGAAAGATAGCACGGATCGATTTCAACAAGAATGTTCTTGGGCGTGCACTGGAAAAATCCTTCCTGTATTACATGTATTATCCAAAAACCTCGAACTCGGTCATGTTGTTGCTCCAAGTACGCATAAAACTTTTTCGAACATAGAATTTTCCGTCTCCATCTTTTAGATCTTCGAAAGACGATTCCAACGAGCTAAAAATGGCTCAAATCGAACAAGAAACGAAGAGTTATTTACGAAACAAGGTTTTCACGAACCGAGCGTGAAGTCGCAGACTTGGCAGTGATGACAGTGCGCAGTATGCTGAGATATCACAGGATTGCTGACATGGCAGCAGTATGGTGTTGACATGGCATTACTGACTGGACAAAGACTGTTGAAATGGCGTTATATGACTGGACAATATCTGCTGACGTGGCAGAGATCGATGTTGATGTGGTAATCGCTGAATGGACGGCGTCAGCTGATGTGGCAGTTGATTTGTTGGCGTGGCAGTTGTCTTGCTGACATGATAGTCACTGACTGGAGTGGAGATGCTGATGTGGCAACTGGTTGGACCCGAACGGTCTGAACCGAGTTGGATCTGAAATGAACCAGATTGATTAAACCGGTTTGGACCAGCTAGTGAACCACTTACATGGCTAAGTATTGGCTCGTCTTGGATCTGGCTTGGCTCGGTTGGCATTGAGCTTTCAGTACGCTTTCTAATGATTCTTTCGCAGCGTTTTCTGTTGCACCTTTAGCAATGTTTCCTGCAACTGTTTCACGACGTTTTCTGCATCTGTTTCGCAACGTTTCCTGGAACTTTTTCACGACGTTTCTGTAATTGTTTGCGACGATTTTCTATTGAACTCTAACTTCTTCTTCTTTTTTCTTTTATATTTTGCATGGAATCTCTTGCACGTTTGGGCTTTTTGCCGCACCTTTTCAATGGAAAATGACGATTCTTTTACACGAATCCCCTTAGTCGGCGCCAATGTAAACACGATTGATTTGATGATGATGACGTAAATTAGGGTTAGAAAGATTAAAAATTTTAAAAATCGGATCAAAAAATAACTTCAAAAAAACTAATAATTAAAAACTTGATATGTTTCAAAATACACACCGAACTTTTGTAAAAATTGCTACATTTTGAAAGCTCTTCGAATTACCAATATTAAAAGTTATTTTACGAAGAAAATATCGTTGTTATCAAAATTCGGTGTTAAATAAGTAAAAATCCTGCATGTGCATCGCACATATAATTTGACTAGTAAAATTTAGAAGTAAGTTGTGGGGGGAATTCATTTTAAACCCATCTCTAAAATCCGAAAACTAGACCAAAGCCATCTTTTCGTCTAATAAAAATGACATTCCTATCAAACAACATGAAATAAATTATCATTTTTTTAACGAGAATAGGGCAATATAATAGAAAAATACAAAATACATGACTCAATTGTTGTAGAGCCAAGGTTTAACATGAAATCTTTCCCATTGAAGGCCTTGACAAAATAAGCTCTCACGTTGAACGGTGATGGAACCCTCGCTTCCTATTGGTCGAAATATGGATTTTCTAATGTAGAAGCTATGGCGAGGACCAAAAAGGAAGGTGGATAACACTTCTGTGAGACTTTTAATCTAATTAATTTTCTTACACCGTGTTTACACCAAATACTTAACTGTGCGTTAGTATCACCGTCTAAGGTGGACAATACTTCCGTCAAAAATTTTGTTATGAAAAAGGAAAACGTAACTTACTTTGTTTAGAATTTTATGGAAGTCCAAACTCAATTTGGAAGTCGAGTACCTAATATATTAGGACTCTTTTTTCCAAAATATATAATACATTAAGGGGGAAAAAAAAAGAGCTATCGTCACAGAAATCCTAAGGTTGCAGTTTTCCAACCGATCCTGACAACATTTGATTCAAACCAAAATAAAAGGACAAGTGAGTTTGTCTGACTATATTTGATAAGTTTCATATTTTTATTCCGGATTCACCCCTCCTCATAGTTAGTAAACAGACTAGTAGTTAACCTTTATATATACTGCAGTTTGGAAGGAAAAGTTGAATGTAATCATGAGCAAATCGGAATAATCCACTGCTAACACCATCCATTCTCTAACTTGGGATAGTACCTTATCTCTTCACATAAGCATGTCTTAGTCCAGAGTCCGAGTTATTTTTCTTTTTTATTTTAAAGTAAAGAAGGATCTATATTGTAGTATTATCACCCACTGAAATGCGAGTTACATAGTCTTTAGAAAACTGGAAAAATAAGTGCATCATTACATAACTTAGTGAAAAGAGTAAAGAAATGCTCCTTGGCGTGTAGGTTGCAGATCGCTTTGTTTTTCCTTCTTTCCCCTTCCCTAAACCATCATCTACTTCATTTCCCATTCTTCTATTATGAACTGAGGTGAATGCGGTGAACCCCTTGGATACTTTATCTCATCAAGAATTTTCTTACATTGGCATCCATCGAGACTTCTCTTCCCTGCAGATAGTTTATCACATCTTTATCATTCCCTTATAAAATAATTTTAGGTGTACTTTCTTAGCCTCCCATGTGATCGCTTCCCGAGCCGCTAGACTTCCTGTCATTGTTGCTGAAGACGCCAACGTTCTGATGCATGTAGCCAAACTGAATGATCGTATATAGTCCTTGCCCAGAAATACCAATCCTACGTCTATTTTAGCCTCCTTGTACGATGCATCTAAATTGATTTTGATTGTACCTGCTGGTGCTGGAATCCATCAGAGCCACTCCCGACTGAAGTGATTAATTGATAAAAAAGAATATTATCAAGTGAAGAGCTTCAACATATAATACCTGATCAATATAGAGCAATATATCTCTTCCCATCAGAGCCTTGCTTGTCCATAATGTCAACCGCGAGTTCACTTCTCAATAAGCAAAGTAGTGAGTATTGTGTCGTTCCTACGGTCCTGTAAAAAAAATTGGGTAGCACACTAACAAAACCGTATAAATTAAAATGGGTATCTAATTTTTTACGGTAATATAAATTATAATGGGTAACTAACTTTGATGGTAGTATAAATTAAAATAGGTACCTGAGTCAGAAGATCGTATAAAATAGAGGGTAAATTGGTTTCAGTTCCAATGGAAGGTTATATTACTATCTGGGTTATTTATTCTTGAAGTTGCAATGAAAAGAAAAAAGATGAATTATGTTGCATTATGCACTACTTTGCTTGATAAACTCAATGAACATATCTATTACGCCAGAAAAATCGAAAACTCAATGAACATATCCCTAGTACTCAGAGTCAACTCATGCATCTATACCCAACAAGCATTCATTTTATTAACATTTAGCAGTTAAAAGAGCATATGAACTTTAGCAGTTAAAAGAGCATATGAAACTGAATATATTAATTCTTGTATTTCGCCACTTAAACTAAAAAATATATGCTGAGACCATTAATGAATATATATCTTATGGATGAATATGTAGGCACTAACGAATTCACAAAAATCTTTATATATTTGTCTTTTTTTTTTACAACAAAAGCATAAAATTTGTTGGCCATACTTTTTTCTCCATCCTTAATTACAAAAGGTTCTGGTACCCTCTGTTTCTCTTAAAGTTTTTCTTAAACATTTCATATGTTGTTTTTATTGGGGTAGAGATTGTTGTAGTAAGCTCCTTTTGTAGCTTCTGCACCTTCTAATTTGTTGTCTAAGAACAACCCAAATTTCTGTGTCATTTCAGAATGCTAAAACAACCAAAAACCAAGCCATTACGCATACAAGTTACTCAATGAACACGATTAGATTTTAATGGTATTTAGGGTAACACGATTTAGGTTTTCAAAGTGAAGAATTGATAGCAAAGTGGGAATAATTTTCTCGCGCGGTTGGGAAAATGGAGTAGAAGATTAAGTATCACGTTTTAGGCCTTTTCTTCTTCCGGGAAAAAGGAGAGACGAGGGAGAACACAGACAAAAGAGGAGGCGTCACCTTTGGTTAAGTTAACCACTCAAAGGACTACAACGGCTTTTCCATACAATCCATTTACAACCAGGGTTGACCGATTTGACTCTGTCCGTCAAACTAGGTTGACTCCGGGTATATGGTTTGAGTGCAACCTTGGGATTTCTACGACGATTGCTCCAACAACAAAAAAAACCACATATATCATACATATTTTCTGCGAAAATAAAAATTCATATCTTATTTCCACCTATTTAATGCATTCGCCCCACTGCACCAAAATGAAAATGCATCGCCACAAGGCGGGGTAAAGCACGCGCACACCAAAACGAAAAGAAAAAAATGCCAGTGCTAGGCAACGATCTAGTTTTTTTTCTTCTTCTTTCTTTCTCCTTCCGAACAAATGTCTTTTTAAAGTTTTGAACACTTCACCAACTTATTACTCCCTCCGTTTATGGAAAAGAGATACTTTCACTTTTTCAATTTGGCCTATTTTTAGGCTAAAATGAAAAAAATAAAAGTATCTCTTTTCCAAAAACAGACGGAGTATATATCAGTGGATTTTACACTTGGGGATATCTCGTCGCAAAAGACCTCGAGTTGGGCATATAAAAAACTTGCTAGCTCGTAATTTCAGATCGAACAGTACTAGACTTATAAACAATCGGAAGTAACAATACTAGACTTATAAAGATCCCTTGCAATTTGCAAACTTGCAACACTATCACAGTGTTACTAACATTGAATAGAAATCATCCGAAAAAAGAAACTAAAACAACATTAAATGGAAAGGAAAATAATTAATATTTTAGTAACCAAGGAGCAACGGCGCCGCCAAGGCAACTAGTTAAACATTTAGTGCTAATTAATCTATACTTATAAACCTGAACAAAAACTCTCTAAGATGGCAGCTATAGTCATCGATTCATCATTATCTAGAGCATCAATGTCATTATTTAAATCCTCATAAGATTGCTCCTGATCATGAAAACGGTGACTTGTCTCTTCTTCTAACTTTGGTGTCGGAGGTGGCGACGGTGGTGGAATAGAAAGAAGAAGAGAAGTGGGAGGTGTTGGTGAAGGTTGCGGTGAAGTCGTTGATATTGATAGAGGAACAAGAAATGGATAAAAAAAATTTGTACGAGCTCGACCTAACCCGCTAATAGAAATAGCTGAGAGATCATAAGTTAATGCAGCTTCTTCTTCGGTATCAAAAGTTCCTAACCAATGCCTTTCTTTAGTAAATGGGTTTCTAATCTCCGCTGCATATCGTCCCCATGGCCTTCTTCTTACCCCAAGATACTTACTCGATTGTCTCGATCGCCTCCTTGCCGTATTTTCTACTTGCTGCAGAACCTGTTGATTATGAGGAAAATTTTCCATTGTTCTGTAAAAGTATCTGTTAGAGGACTAGGTAATACTTGAAACTAATGTGTTTAATGTTGTGTCAGTGAAGCCGTTTACAACTTTATATTGAGAAAGAACCCCAAAATGAGGGTTTAATGATAGTTACATTATAAAAAAGCTTATTGGGATTGATTTTCTTAAATTAAATAATTATATTTTCACTAATGGGGATCTCAAGTGAGTATTAAAATGGGGGTTTCAATATTGGTGTTGATAGTAAAACAATAAGATAGATGGGTTTAATTTGTTGTTGTTGTAGAGGGCAGGTGAGAGTGAAGCAGGGGGAACTGGTCACATAATTGAGTGATGTGTTCCTATAGTGGTTAGCTGATCATATTAATTTCAGATTCTGTTTGGGTTCCATGTTTTACTCATAATAATTAGTTTATTCTTTTGATGTAATATATTTATGTGTATTTTATTATAACCCCAGCTAATAATTCACAAATCATGATGTAATGGTAAATGACAGTTTTTCACTTTTTATTTCAAAATTGAATTAACCTTCTAGGGAGGGCAAAAGACCATGGATCCCTATCCAAGGGTTATGTCATGATATTCCTTCCGAAAAATTAATCGTGTCGTGCTTAATAATAAAAAAATTAATAATTTTCTTCGAACAACAAAAGTGATCGGATGGCGCAATATTGCAGTATTTGACATGAAAGGTAGAGTTAGCTGGTCCTTGGATTACATAGTTAAAGTAACTAATAAGCTACAGGGCTGGAAACTAGCTTCGCTCAACTTCGCAGGAAGAGATGTCCTTATCAAATCTGTATTGGATCCCTCTTTGAATCATCTCATGTCAACTTTGTCCGTTCCTAAGGGAGTCTTAACAGCTATTGATAAACTTAGGAGAAGGTTTCTTTGGGCAGATAAAGATGACAAAGATAGAATGCACGCAGTTGGTTGGTACCAAATCTGCCAGCCTATCGAACATGGAGGCCTTGGTATTCGAAATTTGGAATTTCATAATTTAGCTTTCCTTGCCAAAACAACATGGAGAATTCTTATGAATCCCTCTAGTCTGGTGAATTCATTGTTCATTGCAAAATATGGAAATAATACCAATTTGTGGGAGTGTACACTTCCAAAATGCAGCTCCAGGTGTTGGAAGAGCATTTTGAGAGGTAGAGAGATAATTAGGGCTGGACTAAAATGGTGTGTGGGCACTTGGGCAAGATATCAATGTGTGGACAGACTCATGGGTGACCAGGATTCCTCTTAAAGATCTTGTTGGATGTTTGGGTGATAAAGATAGATGTTTATGGATGATTTTGATAATGGAGTAGTGGGAACCTATTTGGTTCTTCTCACTCTCTCTAATTTTCATTAAGTTGGAGAGATAACTCTTCTCTCTTCTACTTGGTCTATAAAGGCCTTACAAGGAAAATGTGTGGATGTCTAATATCCACTCATTTGGATAACACACAACTAAATATAAAGTTAACACTCCTAATACACTCTTAACATTACATTACTCAACAATCTCCTCCTTAATGTGATGTTCTTCTACTCATAGTAGTTCACGGAAATGTTGAAATTTTCCTTTGGAAAGTGCCTTGGTGAATATGTCCGCCAATTGGTCTTCCGTCTTGCAATACTTGAGTTCTATCTCACCATCTTCAACCGCTTCTCGAATGAAATGGTACTTGAGTTTGATGTGCCTTGCTCTACAATGCTCAACCGAATTTTTGGACATAGCAATTTTCGATTTGTTGTCACAAAAGATTACGGTGCTTTCTTCTTGCTTTTCTTGAATGTCTTCCATGATTCTTCTTAGCCATACAACATGAGATGTAGCTATTGATGCCGAAATGTACTCCGCTTCCGCCGTGGATTGAGCTATGGTTTCTTGCTTCTTTGATGCCCATGTGAATATACCCGAACCAAGAGAAAAAGGCATACCCCGATGTACTCTTCATGTCATCAATACATCCTCCCAAGTCGCTATCACAATAGCCAACTAATTTGACATCCAAATTTCTTGAATACATGATTCCAAAATTCATTGTTCCTTGTATGTACCTTAACAACCTCTTTGCTTTGCGCCAAGATGTAAATGACTAGGTGAACTCATGAACCTAGAAAGCATACTTGAAGCAAACATGATGTCGGGTCTTGTATGTGTAAGATACAACAAGTTTCCAATAAGACCTCTATAGTAAGTCTCATCAACCTTTTTTCCTCCATCATCTTTCTTGAGTTTCTCATTTACTACAAGTGGTGTAGATGTGGGGTTACAATCAAGCATACCAAATTTCTTCAACACCTTTTCGGCATACTTGCTTTGAGAAATGAACACTCCATCTTCACTTTGATGAACTTCTATACCAAGGAAGTACTTGAGAAAACCCATGTCACTCATCTCATATTTCATCATCATTTCTCTCTTGAATTGCTCAATCATATGAGCATCATTACCCGTAAAGATAAGATCATCAACATACAAGGCAACGATGAGAATAGACGTACCTTTTTTCTTCACATATAATGTAGGCTCACTCTTGCTTTTGTTGAAGTTTTGCCTCTTGAAGTATCCATCTATCTCACTATACCAAGCTCTTGGTGCTTGCTTGAGACCATACAAAGCTTTCTTCAACTTGTATACTTTGTCTTCTTCTCCTTCCACCACAAAACCTTGTGGTTGTTCTACATAGACCTCTTCATGGAGTTCTCCATTCAAAAATGCCGATTTGACATCAAGTTGATAAAGTAACCAACCTTTTTGGGAAGCCATAGCAATCACGGCTCTAATGGTGTCAAGACGAGCAACCGGTGCAAACGTTTCATTATAGTCGATACTTAGGGTTGTCGTGAGTAGCCCTTTGCCACCAACCTTGCTTTGTATATTTGAACCATTCCATCCGCATTGTACTTCACCTTGTAGATCCACTTCACACCAATAACTTCTTTATCACTTGGCCTTGCTACCTTCTCCCATGTATCGTTCTCACAATGACAAAAACTTCTTCTTCCATGGCTTTTATCCAAACCGGTTCTTTTGATGCTTCTTCAAAATTTTCCGGTTCAACCACACAATAGTTGCATCTTTCATACACTTCACTCAACCTTCGTAACTTCTTTGGTGCCGACGGTGGGGATGTTGATGCACTAGTACTTGGAGACATACTTGGAGATGCTCCTTGTCTTGTATTTGGTGGTGTTTGAGGTAGTTCTTCCTCATCTTCTTCACCTTCTTCAACTTCATTTGTTGCTGAATTTTCTTGCTCTTCATCAACAATAATGGTTCTCTTTTCAATTTTACCTTCTTCCCAATTCCATGAAGCTCCTTCATCAAATAACACATCACGGCTTGTAATCATTGTGTTGTTCTTCAAACTATATAACCTATAACCTTTTGATTGGAGGCTATAGCCAAGAAATATACACTTCTCACTTGATTCATCAAGCTTTGTTCTCTTCACCTTTGGAATTTGAGAATAACACACACTACCAAAAACTTTGAGATGTCTTACTGATGGCTTTCTCCCACTCCATGCTTCAAAAGGAGTTTTATCCCATACGGCTTTTGTTGGACACCTATTCATCATGTAGACGGCGGTGTTGGGACGCTTGGCCCAAAACACTTTAGGCATACCCTTGTCATGAAGCATGGACTTCGCCATCTCCATCACGGTTTGGTTCTTTCTC
The DNA here is from genome assembly GCA_023531295.1 of Papaver armeniacum. Classification (NCBI taxonomy): domain Eukaryota; kingdom Viridiplantae; phylum Streptophyta; class Magnoliopsida; order Ranunculales; family Papaveraceae; genus Papaver; species Papaver armeniacum. The sequence continues at coordinate 386,657 of JAJJWW010011662.1, forward strand.
TCGGAAACACCATTTTGTTGAGGAGTATAACCCTTGATTAGTTTCCTTTCCAAGCCTTCATCTTCACAAAATTTATCAAACTCTTTGTTGTTGTATTCTTTGCCTCTATCACTTCTTAAAACTTTGATGTAGTGACCACTTTGCTTTTCAACAAGGCTTTTGAACTTCTTGAAGATGCTAAAAACTTCGGATTTTTGTCTCACGAAGTACACCCAAGTCATACGACTTAAATCATCAATGAATAAGATAAAGTATCTATTACCTCCATGAGTTGGTGTCTTCATTGGTCCACACACATCGGTATGTACCAAACCAAGAAGGTCTTTTGCTCTCCATGCTACACCTTTTGGGAATGGTTGGCGATGATGTTTCCCAAGTGTACAACCTTCACATACTCCTTCCTTGTGGTTGATATATTGTGTAAGTCCTTGCACCATGTTCTTTTTGGAAAGTAACTTGAGACTATTGAAATTCAAATGCCCAAGTCTTTTATGCCATAACCATGTTTCATCAATGGTTTCCATCCTCAATGCAACATTCTTCTCCTTTTCAAAGATAATTGGAAAGCTTCACTCTTGGAAGTCACCATGGCACTTTGACAAGCATAAAACAAATTTTGTTTTTCTTCTTTTTCTTCCACTCTACCGGCTTGTTCTTCATCTTCTTTGTATCTACAATCTTTCTCCAAATGTCCATACTTCTTATAATTGCGACATTGGGGCTTTCCTTTGTTCCAACAATTCTTCTCCAAATGACCATTCTTCTTGCAAAAATTGCACCTTGGTACTTGAGAAGTATCACTTTTTGTGTAGTTGTTGGAGTTAGCTCCTCCTTTCTTCCATTTCCCCTTTCCTTTGAAGTTTGATGTTGATTCACCCTTGTACTCATTTTTATTTGCTGCTGAAATTTTTTGAGTTCAAGTTCAATTTTGATTGGAAAGCACTCTCAATTGACTTTTCGGAGTGTCTTGACAACCTTTGCTCATACACCTTCAAGGAATCCCATAATTCTTGTGACTTCAATGTACAAAAATCCTTTGTTTCCTCCAAAACCGCCACAATGGGTTTAATTTCTCCGGCAAACATATCAATATCTTCTCACAAATTCTTCTTTCTTCCATCTTCTCACCACACATCATCATAGTATTAACAACTTCAACAACTCTAGATGAAAACTCATTTAAACATTCATTCTCATTCATTTTAAGATTTTCAAAATCTCTTCTATATGAATGTAATTTTAATTCTCTTACCTTCTTATTACCTCCATACTCTTGTTGAAGGATATTCCAAGCTTCCTTAGCTATAGGAAAATGGATTACTCTTGGTAGAATAGTATTTCCAACTCCTTGTTGAATGTACATGGATGCTTTTGCATTCTTCTTTCCACTCTCCTTAAGTAAATCCTTTTGGGGTTGTTCTAGAGTTGATGTATCTTCAACTTCATCATACCCATTTTGTACAATCTCCCACACATCTTGTGACATGAACAATGTCTTCATTTTGATAGCCCAAAAATCATAATTTTCTCCATGAAAAAGTGGTATTGAAGGTTGTTGAATGTAGAAACTTGAGTTACTACTACTTGCCATTGATTTGGTTGATGATTGATTGAAGAAATTGGGTTTTTTCTTTTCTAGATCTAGATTTTGAAAACTTTAAATGTTGCTGATTTTTTGATTTAATGGGTAGAAATTGATTTTTTCACTCACCAAGATCAAATCTAATAGATTTAAGCTCTGATACCAATTGTTGGATGTTTGGGTGATAAAGATAGATGTTTATGGATGATTTTGATAATGGAGTAGTGGGAACCTATTTGGTTCTTCTCACTCTCTCTAATTTTCATTAAGTTGGAGAGATAACTCTTCTCTCTTCTACTTGGTCTATAATATGCCTTACAAGGAAAATGTGTGGATGTCTAATATCCACTCATTTGGATAACACACAACTAAATGTAAAGTTAACACTCCTAATACACTCTTAACATTACATTACTCAACAGATCTAATGACTGCTGATATTCAGCGTTGGGGTCATCTAAAAGTAGCAGACCTTATAGAATCTCATTCTGGTCAATGGGACTTATCTATAATTGATAATTTTCTACCTGAGGATATTAAAACTCGCATTTTGGGTATTCCTCTTAGTTCTATAGCAAACTATCCGGACAAAAGAATTTGTAGTCATCACAGTTCTGGGGATATCTCTGTTAAAAGCGCCTACAAATTTATTTGTCATCAGGATAATTATGGGAATTATGACCAGCGAAGGTTATGGCGGAGATTATGGCATCTAAGTTGTCCTCCGCATATTAAACATTTTCTCTGGATATTGGCTCACGGAAGAGTTTTAGTTAGACATAATTTGTGTAAGAGAGGTCCCAATATAACGGAAATGTGCCCTATATGCCATCAACATCCAGAGACTCTTGAACATTTGTTTTTGCAATGTTCACCTGTTAAGAATCTTTTGGAGAAAATATCATCTCAATGGGGTTATGACATTCATTGTGCTCAGATATATTTAGAATGGATATGCAAAAGTAGTTCGTACTCTAGAACTATACGGGGATTTCCTTAAGGGTTGGTGCCTTTTTTGCTGTGGCAAATATGGATAATGAGGAATGCAGTAGTATTCAAGAATCAAGCATTTAACTCTGATTTAGTGTTGCAATAGGCCACTTGCAAGGTGTTTATGGGTGAAAACTACTCCTGCAGAATTTGGTAATTTGGGGTGTGGATGAGGAATGAATTTAAACCTTTAAACAAATACACTGCGCGGTGAGTGCTTGTAGATTCGAGAGATCAATCTGCAAGTCCGGCCTAAACCAAGAAATGGCCGTTCCAGACTTGTTTCGGTCACAAAGTGAAGGAGATGGGGTTGATCTTAGGGAGGGAAGCGAAGAAGGTGTTGAGATTGTGAAGGTGTTGGCTTGCTTATGACTTATAACAGAAAGATGAGCAGGCTTGCGGTTAATGCAAGTAGGCTCTGGGTGTTTGAATACAATTTGTATTAACACTTGGTTTTTCTGTCCCGTCTGAACTTGTGTTGTTAGTCGTCCCTGTTTGAAATAGGGCGGAGAACCTATTTATACAAGTCATTGAGCCTTATTCACGTCTCTCGTGGGAAGTGGAGGAAGTGGAGTGATGGAGTAGTGGAGTTGTGCGTTGGTGATACACGACCAGTCTTGCCCACTTCTCCTGTTCATCTCTAACCGTCCATGACTTCCTGATAGGTGTAGAATACACCGTATTTACTATCTAGAGTTTATGCTTTCTTTGCTATTTTTTCGTGTGAATTTTGTATTTTACGCTTGTTTTGAGTTTTGTAGCTACTTTGGAGTCGCACAGAGGAAAAGAAGAAGAAATCATCAAAATTGAGCAAAAAGGGCAAACTTGTCATTTTATCAAGGGCGAAGACTATATGGAGCCCAGCCAAGGTTAAGGGGTGACTCACGTTATTGAAGGAAGGACAATAATAGTTAAGGGGAGGTCAAAGAGGTGTCCCTTATCCAAAAGAAGTGAGTGAGAATAGCACTTGGGTGTACTTAGTGGGTGTTTGAATCCACCCATACCCTAAGCCCATCTACCCTAACCATACCCTAAGCCCATCTATCCTAACCGTACCCGGATCCAAACCCGACCCGGATCCGTGTCATTTAAACCTAAACCTGAAATCGAGACCATCTCTCAATCATTCAGTTTCATTACCTTTGTCTGAAAGTAGAAAGAAAGCGACCATGGTCATTCATTAATGAAGTCGAGAGATAAACGACGAAGAGCCGAGTTTGAATCGAAAGAGAACACAAACGATTGTATAGAACCTAGAGAAGAGAGTAATCGATGATTGCTTGGGGCTGAAATCGAATCAAGCACAAAGATATCGAAATGAGAATTGAGAATTGAGAGAAGAGTTGAAAAGCATCCATGGTCATTCTTTGTGAATTCGAGAGTGTTAGTGATGATTAAAGTTTGTTGTTGTCACGGATTGAGCACGAGAAGAAACTCACGAGATCATTGAATGAAATAATGATGAAGAAATTGAATTGTTTGTGGTTGAAATCCAAGAGATAAATAAATCGGAGATGCTGAAATCGATTCAGGGAAAGAGGAGATTGAATGGGTTTGTGAGAGATTGAGAAATAGAGTTCAGGGAGATGTTGCCGTTGAATCAGTGGAATGGGTATGTGAAGCTGCAGTTGGATTGAAATCGATGTTGTTGTTGAAATCAGAGAAGATTTTCAGTGGCCGAGCTAGATGAAGAACACAGGAAAGGGTTGATTCAAATCATGAAATTGAGATGGGTCTTTGGATTGAAATGAGATGTTGGATCTGGTGATGCTCAGGGTTTAATGGCAGGAGCTGCAGGTGGTGGTTGTTGTGCAGGCAGTGACCTGGTGGAGTTTTGGCTTGAGGGCTGTTTTTGCAGGTGTATGTGAGTTGCAGGGAAAATTGATGATGTTGCCATTGTTGGCCAGGTAGAGAATGAGGTTATAGAATGGGCGGTGGTGGTCGTGAAGGTATTGCGAATGGCCGCTATGTGAGAATCTCTAAGAGAGTACAGGGTGAAATTGATTTGCGGTGGAGTAAGCTACAATATTGAAGTGTATAGGGAATGAGAGAAATTGGCAAGAAGGGTTTGAACCGAAAATCTATAATTGGAGGCGAGGATGAGCTCGAGATCGGCAATAAATGGAATGGAATGGTATGATGGTGATGAAGGTGGAACTAATGTTGAAGTATGACTGGAGCTGAGCTAAGAGCTGACAGAGCTTGGGAGATTTGGCACCGATCTGTTTGCGGATGAATTGGTCTTGTTGATTTGGGGTTCCACAGGTTGAGAAGAATGGTTTTTGTCGCCCATGTAAAATGAAGAATGAAATGATAGCTACAGCTGAGTTACCAGGGATGCAATGGCTAGGAAGCAGCTGAACTTATGAAAAGATGTAACTGGTGCAGGTGGTAAGCTACAGCAAATGCAATGAAAGATTGCAGGTTCTGGCCTGAGCTAGTGGCTCTTGAGTTGCAGGGCTCAGACTGAGTTGTTTGATGACCGGAGTGAAGGCTGCATTGCAGGTGGTGTTTGTCGTCGGTATTGGCACTTGCAAGGTGAGATGTGTTCTTGTTGATACTTAGAACCGGTGGTGCAATTCGGGAAGATTTGCAAAGGATTGTTGTCTATCTCAATGGAGTTGGTGCTGTGTAGGTGGTATCTTGAAGTTACAGGGAGGATTGAATGAGTGATTTGTACACAGGGCCATCATGGCTGAAGCACAATCATTGTGCATCACAAAGATTTGGCCCGTGCAAGAATTAGGCCTCGGCAAGTGGCATGGTCTGGACCGAGTGGATCATCGACTCGGTTCGACTGCGAGTGACTCGGCCGACTAAGACCGAGTCGATCACGGTGACTCATTGGTCGACTCTCTTCTACCTTGACCCGTTGACTCAGGTTGGTCGACGGTTGACCCGTTTGACCGTTAGTCCTAACGGAGGACCGGACGGAATATTCCGTCGAATATTCTCTCGACGACAAAAATTTCAGGCGACCGGCGGCGAAGTTTTCCGGCCAAATTCCGGCCATAATCCCAGTTTTCCGGCAAGCAAAATTCCAGAACTTTCTATGGACTTCTCTCATGGGTATGAAGACTTGGGCTAGGAATTGGATGGAGAATTGGACTCAAATTTGGAAAGAGAAGGTGGAAGAGTTGAGAAAAGCTTGGATTTGGAAATTGAATTGCAAAAGGAAAAGGATTCTAATCCTTGGAAGAATTGGAGAATATTGAAGCCTATAAATAGAGAAGTTTTCTACAACTTCTACACACTCTCTACACACACATCACTTGTGTTTTTGCTTGCTTTTCTAAGATTTTTCTTTTTAATTACTTGTGTGAATTTGAAAATTCTTCTTTTAATTATTATTATTTGTGTGAATTTCAAAAACATGAGTAGCTAATTTTTCTATTGATTGAGGATGAATTCCTAGTTCTTAACATGATTTGAGTTTTTGTTTTCAATTCTATCTTGAGATTTTTCACATGATTATCGATTGTTTTTACTAATAGGAGTGATCTTAAAGACACTCATGATTGATTGATTGATTGTTTGGAGTGCACGCTAAATTGATTTGTTAATTGATCTATATCTAGTATAAGTTAGGGAATACGTAATCGTTCTCGACACTTTACACAAGTAGAAAACACGAGACCTTGCGGAGGGATTCCGTGGAGCAATTGTGTGTAGAAACAACGCTAGAAAGTGAACCAAGCGAACCGAGTTTAACTACTAGTACTAAACCTAAATTCATAAAACTTAATGCATTCTGGGAATTACATCTTGTAAGCGGACCTCAAGGTGGTTCTTTTGAATAGAATCTGATAACTAAGCGGACCTGTTACTCAGTGAAATTAGGGATTTTGGGGCTAGCTAAGCGGACCTGCTATCCTACGGTTGGTGATAATTTGTGACTAATAACAAGTAGAAAAGAACATAACTTGATTCATTGTTTCATAACGAAGTTAAGGATTCCTTGATCTTCTCTCTTATTGCTTTCATCTTTCAACTTTCGATTTTAATTGCTTTCTTTATTTTTATTTTGTTTTTTTACACCCCCTTTCGTGACAACTTTTACAACTAAGATCACTTGCTCCTCGTGGGAACGAACTTGACTTCCATTATATTATTTTTAATTGAGTGGAAATATTGAATTAATTTGATTGCACCTACGACACGCATCAAATTTTGGCGCCGTTGCCTGGGAGCAACGAATGATTTTAGTTGTATTTATTTTTCTTTTTGCTTTATTCTTGCTTTGTTGGATTCTATTCCGTATCTAACTTGGTTTTTAAATCTTATTTCAGGTATCGGTTTCCCATGTACGGTGGACAAGAGCAAGCATATTACAACAATCAATACGGTTTTCAACCTCAACATTATGGCAACTTCCAACCATCCATAGGATACAATCAAAACCAATCTTTTGGCTATGATCAAATTCCTACGGAACATTATGGATATTCTCATACATATCAACAACCTTATGACGGGTATGTAGGTGGACAATCGCAAGGATGGGAGGATAGTTTTGTTTATGATCAGAAATTCTCTAGTTTTGCAGATAAGATGTTGGCCATGATTGGGGATCTTCAACATCTTCAACAAAAGATGCAAGAATCACATCGAGAAATTCAAAGGAATTCGGAGAAAATATACGAACAAATTAATAAACCTTTGGAGACTTTTGATGACGCTAGTGTAGATTACTCAAGCCTTGATCTTAATAATGATCAAGCACCTATTCAAAAGGACGAGCTTGAGGAAGATGCATTTATTGCTTGGCAAAACTTTCTTAAGGAGAGATGGGAGTCCGCGGAAGTGTATGAATGTTCCGACAATGAGGAAGTTATTCCAACTCCGGATCATAATAACGATCCTTCACCTATTCAAAAGGAGGAGATTGGGTGTGACTTACCTATTGTTGTAAACGAAGTAACACCCGCACAAGAAGATTTTACAATCTATACCGATGAGAATCACTTTAGTGAATGGCCCGATTCCGATGATGAGAATGTTGAAGAGATGATACTAGAGGATGAAACCACATTCATTGATTTTGTGGAAGACCCAATTGAACTTGCTAATGATTATGATGATACTGAGACTATGGTTAAGGTAGAAAACGACGAAGAATGGTTGCAAGGTTTAATAGAGGACCACGATATACAAGAGGTAAGTAATTCACTCGAATTTTTAAGGATGAAGAGGATTCTATAATACAAGAATTTTGAAAGGTTTGTCTAACCCTTTGCCTATTGATTCTTCTCCTTTACCTCTTATTGGTTTGGATGTATGTGCTTCGAAAGTATTTTTGGATGATTTTGTTTCTAAATATCCACCATTGGAAACACTTGATGCTAACACCATGCAGGTTTGCCAAGAGGAATACATGGTAATTCCCAAATTCTATGTTCTTTATACACTTCCGAGTGTGGACGAGAATAAGTGTGGGGGAAATTTCTATCGAGCGATAATTTCACTATTATTTTCTTGTGCTAACATTTGTATGGAGTTATTGTTTGCAAAAATGTGTATTATGGGTGGATCCTCAAATTTTCCGATTGTTAGTATATGGGGAATGAATCTTGCAAGAGCCAAGTCGGCCGTCGACTTTAAAACAAGCGCTTAATGGGAGGCAACCCATCGGTTTTGTATTTCTTATCCTTTTTGCTTTTTGTTATTTCTTTTTTCTTGTTTCTTATCATGTTAAAATTTCCCACCTTGACTTTACTAGGAGGATTCAATTACATTGAGGACAATGTAAGGTTTAAGTGTGGGGGAGTGGTTAAGCATGTTTTTAAACCAAAAATTACAAAAAAATGAAAAAAATTGAAAAAAAAAAGTTTTACATAAAAATTCCAACTTTTAAAGATTTTAGAGTCACTAGCATACTTCTAGGTATGTTTACATAGAGTTTTTGACCGACATAATTGAACTTGGAAATGTTAGAGAACTACATTCGGATTTCTTGTTTGTTTGAGTGTTAAATAATGGATTTAATCATGCCGGTGATGCGAATTTGGTGCAGGGAGAAGTGCGTTATTAGAGTTGCTGATCAATCATTAGTGGAGACTACCCGTATTCATATCATGAGAGGCACCGACCAGAAATTTTCCATCTACTAAAGATCTTCTTTTGAGTGTGTGTCACCATACGTTAATTCCGGGTAGAATGGTGAGCTACCCAACTTCCCACCACTAAAAGCACTACTCTTTGATCTCTTGAGTGCTAATTTTGTCAATCATGAGGGTGACGTCCATGGATGAAAGCTTCCTTCTTGTAGTTCGATTTGCAGTTAGCACCATTCTCTCTCTCGACAACAACGGATCCATAGAAACACATTCATCATCAACAAGGAGCGACATCAAAATCTACAAGGAAAGTTGGAAAAGTTTAAGGTTTACAAGCAACGGAACGGGAAAAAGAGCAAATTTCAAATACAAGTAAAGCAACATACAAAGAGCGGAATTCACATATAGGTTGAGGACTTACACTACAATGAGGTAATTTTATATTCAAGTATGAAGACTTATTCATGAAAGCGAAGAAAAGTAAAAGGTGAAATTTTTTTGAAGTTTATGATTTCAAGACGATACAAGTTGTTAAGAATCAAGCGGTAAAATACTTCTTCCACGGCCATGGTTTATTTTGTATTTAATTTCTCTTTCAAAAAAAAAAAAAAAAAAAAAAAAAAAAAAATTTGAAAAAAAAAAAAAAAAAAAAAAAAAAAGAGAAAAACAAGAGAAATATTTGTTCTTATTTTTATTGAATGAGCCGTGGGGAAGGAAAATATATAAGGTAGTTTCAAGCGACAAGGATTTTAAGGTAAAAGAGTTAAAAATTGTCAAGGATTTATGAAATTTAAGGGTTTATCATCAATAGTTGAAACCGAAGACGAAGTTCAAGACGAGGAGCGGAAGATGTTTCTATTGGATGCCGTGAGAGTGGTGTTATCATAATTAGCGATCGGATGTGAAGGTGAGTAAGTAATCTCATCCTCGATAAAAATGGTTGATTTCCTTTCTTAGAGATCGTCAGAAAAATGGTTTTTCAAAATATTAAAAGATGTGGGTTTTTAAAAATATTTCGGAAGTTATCCTTCCCACCATTCAACGTGATGCAGGATTTCTTTCTTCATTCCTACCTGCACACATGTGAGAACCATAAAAAGTCTGTCTTTTTGAGTGCAATTATCATAAAATCCTTTTTGGTGAGGCAGAAGTCGAGGCGAAATGCTTATTGATCGTTTCTCAAACACGCGTTCTCTCATTATGGTGTGGTTATTTCTCACTCAACAATTAAGAACGAGAATATGTTCTTTAGTATTTCTAATTTCTTATTACTAGCATGCAGAAACTCTATGTCCTCATAGCTTTTTGGATGCTTGTGACGCTTTGAACGCTTTGAAGTTGTGAGTTTTTAGTTTGATTTGCTCGAGGACTAGCAAAGTCTAAGTGTGGGGGAATTTGATAGGTGTAGAATACACCGTATTTACTATCTAGAGTTTATGCTTTCTTTGCTATTTTTTTCGTGTGAATTTTGTATTTTACGCTTGTTTTGAGTTTTGTAGCTACTTTGGAGTCGCACAGAGGAAAAGAAGAAGAAATCATCAAAATTGAGCAAAAAGGGCAAACTTGTCATTTTATCAAGGGCGAAGACTATATGGAGCCCAGCCAAGGTTAAGGGGTGACTCACGTTACTGAAGGAAGGACAATAATAGTTAAGGGGAGGTCAAAGAGGTGTCCCTTATCCAAAAGAAGTGAGTGAGAATAGCACTTGGGGTGTACTTAGTGGGTGTTTGAATCCACCCATACCCTAAGCACATCTACCCTAACCATACCCTAAGCCCATCTATCCTAACCGTACCCGGATCCAAACCCGACCCGGATCCGTGTCATTTAAACCTAAACCTGAAATCGAGACCATCTCTCAATCATTCAGTTTCATTACCTTTGTCTGAAAGTAGAAAGAAAGCAGCCATGGCTGCTGCTGTTAATGAAGTCGAGAGATAAACGACGAAGAGCCAGAGTTTGAATCGAGAAAGAGAACACAGCGATTGTATAGAACCGAGAGAAGAGAGTAATCGATGATTGCTTGGGGCTGAAATCGAATCAAGCACAGAGATATCGAAATGAGAATTGAGAATTGAGAGAAGAGTTGAAAAGCATCCATGGCTGTTGCTGTGAATTCGAGAGCTGTTAGTGATGATTAAAGCTGTTGTTGTCACGGATTGAGCCTGAGAAGAAACTCACAGATCTGTTGAATGAAATAATGATGAAGAAATTGAATTGTTTGTGGTTGAAATCCAAGAGATAAATAAATCGGAGATGCTGAAATCGATTCAGGGAAAGAGGAGATTGAATGGGTTTGTGAGAGATTGAGAAATAGAGTTGAGGAGATGTTGCCGTTGAATCAGTGGAATGGGTATGTGAAGGCTGCAGTTGGATTGAAATCGATGTTGTTGTTGAAATCAGAGAAGATTTTCAGTGGCCGAGCTAGATGAAGAACACAGGAAAGGGTTGATTCAAATCATGAAATTGAGATGGGTCTTTGGATTGAAATGAGATGTTGGATCTGATGATGCTCAGGCTTTAATGGCAGGAGCTGCAGGTGGTGGTTGTTGTGCGGCGGTGACTGGGGTGGAGTTTTGGCTTGAGGGCTGTTTTGCGGTGTATGTGAGTTGCGGGGAAAATTGATGATGTTGCCATTGTTGGCGGGTAGAGAATGAGGTTATAGAATGGAGCGGTGGTCGGTGGCCGTGGAAGGTATTGCGAATGGCCGCTATGTGAGAATCTCTAAGAGAGTACAGGTGAAATTGATTTGCGGTGGAGTAAGCTACAATATTGAAGTGTATAGGGAATGAGAGAAATTGGCAAGAAGGGTTTGAACTGAAAATCTATAATTGGAGCAGGGATGAGCCTGAGATCTTTGTGATAAATGGAATGGAATGGTATGATGGCGGTGAAGGTGGAACTAATGTTGAAGTATGACCGGAGTGAGCTAAGAGCGACGAGCTTGGGAGACGGCAGCGATCATTGAGATGAATTAGTGCTTTGTTGATTTGGGGGTTCCACAGGTTGAGAAGAATGGTTTTTTCTCCCCTGTAAAATGAAGAATGAAATGATAGCTACAGCTGAGTTACCAGGATGCAATGGCTAGGAAGCGGTGAACTTATGAAAAGATGTAACGGGTGCGAGGTGGTAAGCTAAAGAAATGCAATGAAAGATTGCGAGGTTACGGCCGAGCTAGTGGCTCTTGAGTTGCAGGGCTCAGACTGAGTTGTTTGATGACTGGAGTGAAGGCTGCATTGCAGGTGGTGTTTGTCGCTGGTATTGGCACCGCAAGGCTGAGATGTGGCTGCTGTTGATACTTAGAACTGGTGGTGCAATTCGGGAAGATTTGCGGTGTCATTTGTCTATCTCAATGGAGTTGGTCTTTGTGTAGGTGGTATCTTGAAGTTACGGGGGAGGATTGAATGAGTGATTTGTACACAGGGCCATCATGGCTGAAGCACAATCATTGTGCATCACAGCATTTGGCCTGTGCAAGAATTAGGCCTGGCAAGTGGCATGGTCTGGACTGAGCTGGATCACTGACTCGGTTCTGACTCTGAGTGACTCAGCCGACTAAGACCGAGTCAGATCAGCTGACTCATTGGCTGACTCTCTTCTACCTTGACCCGTTGACTAACAGTTGACTGACGGTTGACCCGTTTGACCGTTAGTCCTAACGGAGGACCGGACGGAATATTCCGTCGAATATTCTCTCGACGACAAAATTTTCAGGCGACCGGCGGCGAAGTTTTCCGGCCAAATTCGAGCCATAATCCCGATTTTCCAGGCAAGCAAAATTCCAGAACTTTCTATGGACTTCTCTCATGGGTATGAAGACTTGGGCTAGGAATTGGATGGAGAATTGGACTCAAATTTGGAAAGAGAAGGTGGAAGAGTTGAGAAAAGCTTGGATTTGGAAATTGAATTGCAAAAGGAAAAGGATTCTAATCCTTGGAAGAATTGGAGAATATTGAAGCCTATAAATAGAGAAGTTTTCTACAACTTCTACACACCTCTCACACACACATCACTTGTGTTTTTGCTTGCTTTTCTAAGATTTTTCTTTTTAATTACTTGTGTGAATTTGAAAATTCTTCTTTTAATTATTATTATTTGTGTGAATTTCAAAAACATGAGTAGCTAATTTTTCTATTGATTGAGGATGAATTCCTAGTTCTTAACATGATTTGAGTTTTTGTTTTCAATTCTATCTTGAGATTTTTCACATGATTATCGATTGTTTTTACTAATAGGAGTGATCTTAAAGACACTCATGATTGATTGATTGATTGTTTGGAGTGCACGCTAAATTGATTTGTTAATTGATCTATATCTAGTATAAGTTAGGGAATACGTAATCGTTCTCGACACTTTACACAAGTAGAAAACACGAGACCTTGCGGAGGGATTCCGTGGAGCAATTGTGTGTAGAAACAACGCTAGAAAGTGAACCAAGCGAACCGAGTTTAACTACTAGTACTAAACCTAAATTCATAAAACTTAATGCATTCTGAGAATTACATCTTGTAAGCGGACCTCAAGGTGGTTCTTTTGAATAGAATCGATAACTAAGCGGACTGTTACTCGGTGAAATTAGGGATTTTGGGGCTAGCTAAAGCGGACCTGCTATCCTACGGTTGGCGATAATTTGTGACTAATAACAAGTAGAAAAGAACATAACTTGATTCATTGTTTCGCAACGAAGAAGGATTCCTTGATCTTCTCTCTCTTATTGCTTTCATCTTTCAACTTTCGATTTTAATTGCTTTCTTTATTTTTATTTTGTTTTTTTACACCCCCCTTTCGTGACAACTTTTACAACTAAGATCACTTGCTCCTCGTGGGAACGAACTTGACTTCCATTATATTATTTTTAATTGAGTGGAAATATTGAATTAATTTGATTGCACCTACGACACGCATCACTTCCCGACACGTTCTTGTGATGGCGCATTGCACGCTGCACGCTGTAAACCGCCAGACCAATACCCCAGTATGTATCCCCCAGTTTGTGACATGATTGATGATCTGGAATGTGTGGATCGTGGATCCACGAAAGATAGCATGTAATGCTGAGTTGAATAACTGTGTTATTCAGGAAGTCGATACTTGTGAAGTATCGTGTGTATTTTATGCAGGTACTGCATTACGGTGTGGTAAATTGATGGGTAATGACTCCTCTCTTGACCAATTAACTCGACCGGGGTTGTATAACCAAGGTGGTGAAGTTGAACGGATGAGATGATGTTTGAGACACTCATCTGCGACCGTTAATGAATACTAGGGTTTTTTGAAGAGGAGCGCAAGCATGACTCTTAGCTTGGTCGAAACCAAGCATGGGAGGAATTTTGGAGATAACCGGCCAGGACGTGTATGTAGATGGTATGCTTTGGTGTACACGTCCATGTCTCACCGTCCCATGAAGGTGCGATCTAGGCCACTCAATTTGACCGTCAAAGAGGAGTGGTTGAGATCGGTTTTGGCAGAAATCCTTGCCGCAAAGGAGTTGGAAACCGCATGACATTCCTGCACGCGTTTCGAGACGACCAATCTTGGTCGGTCTTGGTCGATCACTCCAACATGTAGGTGGTAGGATGGTGTTCACGCCTATAACTGACTATCCCATGAAAACGTGATCTAAGCCACCCAAATCATCCGGTGAAGTTGAGCGGTCGAGATTAGTTTGGAATTTGGGAAGTGTAACCACGCATGTTTGGGCGGGCGTTTTGGATTAGCCGGGCATGATATGCCTTGGCCGTTCGCATGAGGAGGTAGATGGGCCCACGGTGGTCATGCTGGTATGACCGGCCCTTGCTTAATCTAATCTGTGACCCTCCATTCGTCTGGGGGAGAAGATGGACGCGCGTGATGGCTTGAAACCCTAATTTGGCTTTCAAAGCCGTGCGCCACCACCTCTTGTTTGGGTGACGATTTTGTCACGGCCAAACATTGTTGGTCTTGACCAATTGGTCAAGTGTGTAGGCGGTCCCACGGTGATCGTGTTGACATGCTCGGGCCCTTTGAGTCTACATCTACACCCTCCATCTATACCTGCGAAGATGGATGGTTGAGACTGTTTTGCGACACATGTAATATGCCGCAAACCCTAATTTAGGGTTTTCCGTCCATAATGCTTGGTATGAACGGTTTTTTGGCAAGCTAGGCCAATGACCGACCATGCGGGATCGGTCGTGGGTATTCCATACCATGCTTGGGGTGATGGAATTGATGCGGGGTCATCCAATCATGCTTATGGAGTTGGATGACTGCGATCGAATCATATCCGTCCCGATCTGATCGGTGTCGGATGCTCAATCGGGATAGTATAACACACCGAGAGGGCTCGGGCTAGTATAACACCGAGAATCGGCTGTACGGGTATTTCGTACATGGTTTCATTATAGTGCTTGGAGGTTCGTGTTACTCGTAAGAGTAACACTCGGTCGTCATGCCACACCGATAATGAGCTTGAAATACAAGGCCGATATGAAATTCACAGGAAGGGATTGTTGCTACATGCTCCAACCTGGAGGAATTTCATGTATTTACAGAATGGGATTGTTGCTTCATGCTCCATTCTCGATGAATTAAGTGAGGGAGTATCCAACACTTATAAATGGCTTTATCTTTTACAAGATGTCAGCGCATGATTTTTCTGGTTTCTTACAAATTTAACCTTGAACGAAAATCCGCCATCAACATTAAGTCCCCTGCCTAGCACATAATGGTTACACTATTGTGTGGTAGGCATGAGATGGTGACTTGATTAAAGATAAAACTTATGAGGCAAAGTTAGATGTTACCAGGAGAGACGGGTTATCTCTGTCCTTGGAGTATGTTACGTTTAAAAGGCATATAGGAGAGCGTTCCCTATTATGATGTCGGTCTTGCTCGCCGATCGACCTTTCTATGCCTCGCCGGTCGAGGGCCCGCTCCGTGCTTGCTCCGCTCGATCGTGGGGTTGTGCCTAATCGACGGACTTCTGTGTGCTTCGTTGGTGGGGCTCTGCTGCCTGCTTGATCGAACGTGGGCTTGAATTTCGCGAACATGATTCCCATGACTTGAGAGAACCGTGTTGTGCAAATAAATGTGGTCCCGCCATATATGCTTGATTGAACGTGGGTCCCATATCATGTATGCCTGACCGAATGTCAACTTTATACCAGACCTCATGCCCTTGACCAACACCGGTCTTGAAACTTGAGCAATACCGACTTGACTTGATCAATACCGGACTTGAATATTAAGCAATACCAGACTTGAAACTTGAGTGATACCGGACTCGTCACTTGATCAATACCGGACTTGAAGCTTGAGCAATACCAGACTTGAAGCTTGAGTAATACCGGACTTGAAACTTGAGTGATACCGGACTCGTCACTTGATCAATACCGGACTTGAAGCTTGAGCAATACCAGACTTGAAGCTTGAGCAATACCGGACTTGTGACACGATCAACACCGGACTTGAAACTTGAGTGATACTGGACTCGTCACTTGATCAATACCGGACTTGAAAACTAATACCAGTCTTGAAATCCGTACCGAATTTGAGCCGGACCGGTTTTGTGTGCTCCGATGTGAGTTGTGTCTTGTCGTGTGTGACTACATCTCTCATGTGCTTTCATACAAGTTCTAACTCCTGCCTTTTATTTCATTGTGGAAGAAAAGAATCCCCGTTGAGATGTCTTCGGAGATAATCTTTGGTACCAAGTCGGGAAGTGTTGGCGGCTTCAAGGATATCCGAACATTGATGATGAGTTGTTCACCGCGCCCTTCCAACTATATGAAAATATCCGTTCCCGAGAATAGCCCTCCTCCTATCGACTTCGGGGTTTTCATGCTCTCTTTGGGTCCTCATGAAGGATGGATGAGACGTATGTTGAGCAATGAGTACATCAAAGATAACTTGACCGGAGCGCAGATTGTTGATGTAGCTTGAGTGTCGAAACGACTTGAGAGGATGTTAAAGTGGCCAGTGCGAGCGTTGAGGTGGATCTGGAGAGGGTGTTGAAGTAGGATTATGAAGCGAAAAGGGGTCCCTGAGAGAGCATTGAGGCGGCTCTTGAATAGACCATTAGGCAGCTTACGCTAGAGGGAGTGTTGAAGTGTTTCCCTCTTCGGTTCAATTTACCCTTGCGAATTCCATGTTTCTTGACTAGCGACCACATCTCTCATGTTGAAAAATTCCTTGGTGACGGTGAAGGAACTTCATGCCGAGCCTCAGTCCCCAAGTGTGGTTCGTTATCTTCTTGAGGCTGCTCCCTTGAGGTATCGGCTCGGTGGAAGATTACCGTCATAGAGCGTTGATACGTTGCACGGTATTCCTTAAACCAAATGGCGGTATGGTATAATACAATTTTCCAAGAGGAGTTCGAAAAGATATCTTACTTGCATCATGCTCGTACATTCTTATCCGGTTGTAGCCGCATCCATCCATGGAGGAGAACATGTTGTGTCATTGTTTGCATCTACTAACATGTCGATGTCGGGTAGAGGAGGATTGTTTTGGAGCAAAGACTTGTTCAAGTTTCAAGTCTATGGCCACCCGATCTATCCATTTTCCTCGTGTCCGAACCTAACCGTTTAACCGACTTGGATCCGGGTATGACATGTAGATGATGGATGACCAATTTTCATCTAAATCCGGCATTTCTTCATATCTCCAAGCGAACATGTCTGATACTCTTTGAGAAGTTCCACGAGCTTCGTGCGTTTATCCGTACACAAGGTTGAGCCGATGGAGATAGGCCTAGGAGATTCCTCAACGATTTCAATCTCATCGGTTGTGGAGTTGGTGCCCTCTTGCATTGTTGTGGAGCATCTAGCACTTGTTGTTGTGGTTCGTTCTTTGTCGTAACATTCCATTGGGTGGAGAGAATTTGGGCAGCGGTATCCCCGCTAATTGATAATGGCGGTATCGGTATACCGTTTTCCCTTTCGGTCACGACTCGCCACAAAGTGCGTTCCCTCTTCGTGTGAACGTGGGTCGTGGCTTTACGGGATGGAGAAGAATGCTTCGTCGCAAAGATGCATTGTGGGTTTTAGCTCTCAATGATGCAAGCCGGTCTTCTCCCGAATTGACGCCCACGTGGGGAGTGGGATGCAACGAACTTGTCGATTCTTTCGCGGAGCTCCTCCCGTATGTCTTGGTTTGGTTTCCCTTCAAGTCCGTCATTGGTGGTAGGATTCCGTACGACCTTTCTGGGAGAACCTTGGATGTCCCGAGAGTCTTGATAGTAATCACATTCGAAGACGCTCATGTAGATAAGGGCGTCTTGAACTCTGAATCCTTGATGCGTGTGGTGACATGTAGGTCACGGTCGTGACCTTCCTGCAGTTGATTGCAAAAAACGTCTCCGCGCGCCGATTCTTCGAGAGGTGTGAAAGTTTGCATAAACTTTCCACTAGAGAAACCGCTTCCCGATCCACCAGGCCTCGGTTCATAGTGAAACTATTGACTTGAGGAAGATCGTTGTGAGGATCAGTCCCAGTGTAGGAGCCTCCATGATAGGACCGCTCATATCTGATGTCGCTTCTTTGATCAGGTCCATGTAGGTCCGTGCCATTGAAGTACCTTCTCCGGTGCGTTGAATTCATTCCTTGTTGGCTCCAGGGGCTGTTGCGGGTCATGTGGAAATCGATCAGTTAATGTCTTAAGAAAAGTGAGTACCTCTTTCCGAGTTACGGCCATATCCGTTTGAGTCTTGACAAGAACTTCATGCTTTTCCATCAAGTCTGCGATGGTAATGGGATATGGTCCTCCTCTCGCCCCTCCGGTTCCTCGTCACGATGAAGGAGTGGAAGTTGTTGCTCACGGTGACTACGGAGGTGTTACACTTGATGAGATGCCGGGACTT
This sequence comes from Papaver armeniacum, assembly GCA_023531295.1. Lineage (NCBI taxonomy): Eukaryota > Viridiplantae > Streptophyta > Magnoliopsida > Ranunculales > Papaveraceae > Papaver > Papaver armeniacum. Next base: position 405,126 of record JAJJWW010011662.1, read on the forward strand.
GCTTGTTTGCTTCGGCTCTAGTGATGGGAGGTGTTGTAATATCACTGCCGAGTGATCAATTGAACGTTCCCATCCCTCGTACTCACGTGTTCCTTGATTGATCTCTCCTTCCTCAAGCATTTCTTCACGGCTTCGACAAGGGTCTTGAGATATAAATCTTCCAGCTGAGGATCCGTAAGTTGCGAGGCTCCATTTCTTTATTCGGTAGACGTTGTAGTACTCAGGACAAGTCCTCTCCTCTCGTGGAGTTGCCTCGGTTCTTCATTGTTGACTTGGACCATGTTGTTCATCTTTCCCGAGTCACTGCGGTTACGCGCTCTTTTTGCCTCTCCACCGGTAAAGGTGTGACTCGACTAAGGATTCGGCATTTCTTGAACCGCTTGAGTAGATACTGCCGATCCTTCTTGTAATTGTGCTGCTATGTCATTCAAAAGGTGAAATATCTCGCTCGTCTTCCGGTGATACCAGCTTGATTTGCCAAGACATCCTCCAGCATTCTATCTACACTTCCCATGGTATCTCGAACCGCTTTGTGGTTTCTGACGAGGATGCATCGTGAGCCGAAAACCGAAGAATTGAGAATTCAATTTTTTGCAACCGATAGATCAACCTCCCTTGTGGTCGCCAATTGTTTATGGGTGAAAACTACTCTGCAGAATTTGGTAATTTGGGGTGTGGATGAGGAATGAATTTAAACCTTTAAACAAATACATCACGCGGTGAGTGCTTGTAGATTCGAGAGATCAATGCGTGCAAGTCCGGCCTAAACCAAGAAATGGCCGTTCCGGACTTGTTTCGGTCACAAAGTGAAGGAGATGGGGTTGATCTTAGGGAGGGAAGCGAAGAAGGTGTTGAGATTGTGAAGGTGTTGGCTTGCTTATGACTTATAACGAAAGATGAGCAGGCTTGCGGTTAATGCAAGTAGGCTCGGGTGTTTGAATACGATTTGTATTAACACTTGGTTTTTGTCCCCGTCCGAACTTGTGTTGTTCGTGAGTCTGTTTGAAATAGGGCGGAGAACCTATTTATACAAGTCATTGAGCCTTATTCACGTCTCTCGTGGGAAGTGGAGGAAGTGGAGTGATGGAGTAGTGGAGTTGTGCGTTGGTGATACACGACCAGTCTTGCCCACTTCTCCTGTTCATCTCTAACCGTCCATGACTTCGACACGTTCTTGTGATGGCGCGTTGCACGCTGCACGCTGTAAACCGCGTAAACAATAGACCAATACCCCAGTTTATGACATGATTGATGTACTGGAATGTGTGGATCGTGGATCCACGAAAGATAGCATGTAATCTTTGAATTGAATAATCTTGTGTTATTCGGGAAGTCGATACTTGTGAAGTATCGTGTGTATTTTATGCAGTCTTGCATTACGGTGTGGTAAAGTGATGGGTAATGACTCCTCGGCTGACCAATTAACTCTTGACCAGGGTTGTATAACCAAGCTGGTGAAGTTGAACGGATGAGATGATGTTTGAGACACTCATCTGCGACCGTTAATGAATACTAGGGTTTTTTTGAAGAGGAGCGCAAGCATGACTCTTGACTTGGTGAAACCAAGCATGGGAGGAATTTTGGAGAGAACCGACCCAGGACGTGTATGTAGATGGTATGCTTTGGTGTACACGTCCATGTCTCGCAAAATCCCATGAAGGTGCGATCTAGGCCACTCAATTTGACCGTCAAAGAGGAGTGGTTGAGATCGGTTTCGGCGGTAAATCCTTGCCGCAAAGGAGTTGAAACCGCATGACATTCCGCACGCGTTTCGAGAGACGACCAATCTTGGTCGGTCTTGGTCGATCACTCCAACATGTAGGTGGTAGGCTGGTGTTCACGCCTATACTCGACTATCCCATGAAAATGTGATCTAAGCCACCCAAATCATCAGGTGAAGTTGAGCGGTCGAGATTAGTTTGCAATTTGGGAAGTGTAACCACGCATGTTTGGGCGGGCTTTTTGGATTAGCCGGGCATGATATGCCTTGGCCGTTCGCATGAGGAGGTAGATGGGCCCACGGTGGTCATCTTTGGTATGACCGGACCTTGCTTAATCTAATCTGTGACCCTCCATTCGTGCTTAGGAGAAGATGGACGCGTGATGGCTTGAAACCCTAATTTGGCTTTCAAAGCCGTGCGCCACCTCTTGTTTGGGTGACGATTTTGTCACGCCAAACATTGTTGGTCTTGACCGATTGGTCAAGTGTGTAGGCGGTCCCACGGTGATCGTGTTGACATGCTCTGGGCCCTTTGAGTCTACATCTACACCCTCCATCTATACTGCGAAGATGGATGGTTGAGACGGCTTTGCAACACATGTAATATGCCGCAAACCCTAATTTAGGGTTTTAGTCCATAATGCTTGGTATGAACGGTTTTTGGCAAGCTAGGCCAATGACCGACCATGCGGGATCGGCCGTGGGTATTCCATACCATGCTTGGGGTGATGGAATTGATCCGGGGTCATCAATCATGCTTATGGAGTTGGATGACTGCGATCGGATCATATCCGGTCTTGATCTGATCAGTCCGGATGCTCAATCGAGCTAGTATAACACGGCGAGAGGGGCTCAATCGGGCTAGTATAACACACCGAGAGGGCTCGGGCTAGTATAACACACCGAGAATCGGCTGTCACGGGTATTTCGTACATGGTTTCATTATAGTGCTTGGAGGTTCGTGTTACTCGTAAGAGTAACACTCGGTCGTCATGCCACACCGATAATGAGTACTTTGGAAATACAAAGCTGATATGAAATTCACAGGAAGGGATTGTTGCTACATGCTCCAACCAGGAGGAATTTCATGTATTCACAGAATGGGATTGTTGCTTCATGCTCCATTCTCGGTGAATTAAGTGAGGGAGTATCCAACACTTATAAATGGCTTTATCTTTTACAAGATGTCAGCGCATGATTTTTCTGGTTTCTTACAAATTTAACCTTGAACGAAAATCCACCATCAACACAAGGCTAACGAATATACAGTCACCAATATTGTTCCCCCAAAGCATCCTTTAACTACTCAGTACTTTGGTTGATAATTTCCTTCCACAGGCTTTTGTAAACTTAATATTGATGGCGCATTGCACGCTGCACGCTGTAAACCGCCAGACCAATACCCCAGTATGTATCCCCCCAGTTTGTGACATGATTGATGTCTGGAATGTGTGGATCGTGGATCCACGAAAGATAGCATGTAATGCTGAATTGAATAACTATGTTATTCAGGAAGTCGATACTTGTGAAGTATCGTGTGTATTTTATGCAGGTACTGCATTACGGTGTGGTAAAGTGATGGGTAATGACTCCTCACTGACCAATTAACTACCGACTGTGGTTGTATAACCAAGTGGTGAAGTTGAACGGATGAGATGATGTTTGAGACACTCATCTCGCGACCGTTAATGAATACTAGGGTTTTTTGAAGAGGAGCGCAAGCATGACTCTTGCCTTGGTCGAAACCAAGCATGGGAGGAATTTTGGAGATAACCGACCGGACGTGTATGTAGATGGTATGCTGGTGTACACGTCCATGTCTCACCGTCCCATGAAGGTGCGATCTAGGCCACTCAATTTGACCGTCAAAGAGGAGTGGTTGAGATCGGTTTGCGGCAGAAATCCTTGCCGCAAAGGAGTTGGAAACCGCATGACATTCCCGCACGCGTTTCGAGACGACCAATCTTGGTCGGTCTTGGTCGATCACTCCAACATGTAGGTGGTAGGATGGTGTTCACTCCTATACCCGACTATCCCATGAAAACGTGATCAAGCCACCCAAATCATACGGTGAAGTTGAGCGGTCGAGATTAGTTTGGAATTTGGGAAGTGTAACCACGCATGTTTGGGCGGGCGTTTTGGATTAGCCGGGCATGATATGCCTTGGCCGTTCGCATGAGGAGGTAGATGGGCCCACGGTGGTCATCTTTGGTATGACCGGACCTGCTTAATCTAATCCGTGACCCTCCATTCGTGCCGGAGAAGATGGACGCGCGTGATGGCTTGAAACCCTAATTTGGCTTTCAAAGCCGTGCGCCACCTCTTGTTTGGGTGACGATTTTGTCACGGCCAAACATTGTTGGTCTTGACCAATTGGTCAAGTGTGTAGGCGGTCCCACGGTGATCGTGTTGACATGCTCTGGGCCCTTTGAGTCTACATCTACACCCTCCATCTATACCTGCGAAGATGGATGGTTGAGACTGCTTTTGCAACACATGTAATATGCCGCAAACCCTAATTTAGGGTTTTCCGTCCATAATGCTTGGTATGAACGGTTTTTTGGCAAGCTAGGCCAATGACCGACCATGCGGGATCGGCCGTGGGTATTCCATACCATGCTTGGGGTGATGGAATTGATCCGGGGGTCATCCAATCATGCTTATGGAGTTGGATGAGGCGATCAGATCATATCCGACCGACACAAGGTTTGATGCTCAATCGCTAGTATAACACGGATGCTCAATCGGGCTAGTATAACACACCGAGAGGGCTCGGGCTAGTATAACACACCGAGAATCAGCCTGTACGGGTATTTCGTACATGGTTTCATTATAGTGCTTGGAGGTTCGTGTTACTCTGTAAGAGTAACACTCAGTCGTCATGCCACACTGATAATGAGTACTGGAAATACAAGGCTGATATGAAATTCACAAGAAGGGATTGTTGCTACATGCTCCAACCTGGAGGAATTTCATGTATTTACAGAATGGGATTGTTGCTTCATGCTCCATTCTCGATGAATTAAGTGAGGGAGTATCCAACACTTATAAATGGCTTTATCTTTTACAAGATGTCAGCGCATGATTTTTCTGGTTTCTTACAAATTTAACCTTGAACGAAAATCCACCATCTACACAAGGCTAACGAATATACAGTCACCAATATTGTTCCCCCAAAGCATCCTTTAACTACTCAGTACTTTGGTTGATAATTTCCTTCCACAGGCTTTTGTAAACTTAATATTGATGGAGCATCTGATGATTTTCATAATGCAGGTACTGGCGGAGTTATTCGCAATGATGATGGATCCTTTGTTGCAGCTTTCTCCAAACATATTTACAAGAATGAAAGTAATATGGTAGAGCTTCGAGCACTGAAATTTGGTTTGGAACTGGCTACTTCTCTACAGCTCCCATATCTTGAAGTAGTTAGTGACTCTGCTTATATCATAGGACTAGTTAATGGTTATTGTGTTGTTCCTTGGTTTCTTGTTAACATTCTCAAGGATATACATAAGATGTGTAACTGTTTTCAGGCAATCTCCTTCCGACATAACTACATGGAAGGTAATTTTGTTGCCGACAAACTTGCTAAATTTGCGATCACTGTTGGTACAGACCAGACTTGGATTTCAAATCCCCCTCTTTTTTTGGGTAATCTTTTGTATGAAGATCTAGTGGGGAGGGCCTTTCCCCGTGTTGTAAGGCTCACTTAGTCTTGTTCAATATATTTTGTTTACCAAAAAAAGAGTTAGCTGGCCCCCTTTGCGACACAATCAGTCACATATCCGCTTCGGCTTTCTTGGCGTGTTCTTCATGAGGCTCATTGGTAGTTTAGCATGGAAACCTGTTCAACTAATGTAGTAGTACGTTGTTGGAGCTTAGCTTGTTAGGCTTCCAACTAGTTTCTTGTAATAATAATAAATAATTAAGATTAAGATAATAAAATTAAAAAATTTAAGAAAACCAAAAGAAAAAAGTTATATTAGGAGAAAATATATACGGGCATTAGAAACATTGTTTTGTGCAAGTGAATAACTATATCCCATTGGAACAATACTTGATTTACAGTAGCATTTCTAAACACACCACTATCAAGAAACCAAAGATAAATATTATGCTTGATGAGCAAAATGATCACATCTAGCTCCATAGCTCCCCCTCCAAAAGCTCTTTAGTTTTTTCCCGTCCATAAATGCCATATCACGGCATAACTCAACTTCCACCAAATCTTCTTGTATTTTCTCCTCAAATTATTCACCTTACAAGATTGGAAATGCTTCTTTACTGTACCAGGGAACACTCAACAGATATTAAAAGCTTTAATAAAATGAGTCCAAGCCTCATATGCAAACTGGCAACCCATCAGAATATGATCACCAGTTTCCGTCTCCTTTTTGCAAAAAAGACACAGATCCTCATCTACATGCACTCCTTTGTGTATTAACTTATCAAAGGTACGGAAAGATTCATGAAATAGCATCATGCTCACCTTTGGTGATATACCTTTCTGTTGTAGAAAATTTTCGAAGTCACACTCCACCTTTTGAGTCATTTGAATTTCATAACATTTATTAACGGCAAAACCTCCCAAAATGTTTACATTATTTTCCCCTCATTCAAGTTATGCACTGGACGTAACTCATTATATAATAGATCCCATGTAGGATCTGAATATCGCAACACCACACTACGGGAAAATTAGTAATCTACAACTGTAGATTGACAACTCGTAAATTAAAAGTTGTAAAATGTAGTATGTTTTACAACTTTTTCCAACAAAAGCGTTGTCAAAGTAAAATATGTCCAACTCTTAGGACCAACGAGTTCCTAAGAGTAGTGACGAGAATCATAACCACAACTTGTTGTGTGAAAAGGGTTGCAGAGAGAAGTGACCACCTTTAGAATTTACGACTCATATCCTAAAGGTAGTGAATGATTTTAAAACAACACTAATAAGAGTCGTTGAAGATAAGAAAAAAAGAAAATTTAAAAATGTTCTTGTAGAGAATCGAACCCAAGCTTACTAGGTGTTAGTACAAGACGTCAACCATCCTGCCAGATTCACAATACTGGTAGATTTGTGCTTTTTCTTTTAATCAACATTCACAACCTTTATAAGGGTTGTAAAATGAAAATTGACTAGGAAAAAAATTAGGCTAGGGTGAGATTCGAACTCGGGCCTCCTCTGTGTAGGACTCGGGATTCCAACCACCATTCCACAGTTATATGTATGATTATCAAAGGACATCTACGTTAATATTTAACAATAATTTCAATCGAGCCTTAAAAAAATGGCCAGCAAGTGCGCCATTTTGCCCGAAACATACAAGGCTTTCTCTGAATTGTACAAGGACATTTGCAATCTCATTTCAATCAACACTCACAAAGCACCAAAGTTGTATATCTCAAAATGTAAATGAATGAAACAAGTGGAGGTGTATATTTATATGCTCAAAGTAGCGGATTCATGCAAATTTTGGTAAAGCAAACACAATGATCATGAAGAAGCTGCAAATGCTCAAAGTTTCGAGATATTATAGGAATGTGTTACCTGTTTTCTCGCCAACCGCTGAATTAGAGACCAACTCAATAAATCCCCTTTTCTCTCCTCCTTTATCCGGGATTGAGACCGCAATGAAATTATTCAATGGCGGAGTTAAAAAGGGGGGTTCATCCAAGAGAAACATTCAATATATCATACAAACAATATTATAAGTCATCAACATAGCATAATTTTAATTATAAAACAAGTCCGGACCAATTCATACTACACATAAAATGAAATCTTATTACATATGACTTTTTCCTAGATTTGTAATTAGATCGGCTATTTGATTTCGTAAACTCTAACTTTTTCCCTTTGCAAGAATGAAGATAGCATCCGAGGCCCATGTAAAAGCTCCACATTCTTCACATACCAGGTAAGCTATGTGCTTATTGTGTTGATTTGTTGCATATTTTTAGGTTGAGTTTGTTATTGCAGGTTGAAGAGAAGCACAACCGATCGTGTAGTAGACAATTTTTAAAAGAGTGATCATCTTCTCCACAAGCATCACAGCTTTTCACTGATGGTAACAACAACAACTTGGCTTTGCAAGGGTTAGAAGCATCAGTAAACCATTCAAAATAGGTGTAGGTAGGTATGGTGCACTTGAAAACATTTTTCCATAGGTTTCGAGTTGTTTTAGATTGCGTAAATGCCCTCACACCATTACAAGGAACATGCTTACACCTAGAATAGAGCCAAGGACACACTTTTGTCTCATGAAACCCTTGTTCACACATAACACACTCAGTTAGGTTTTTTTCATTCTCATGTTATCATGGTTGCTGCTACTACTGCTACCTGGAGAATCTTTCACACCTCCACCCATGACTAATTCAGTGTTTTTAAAGCCTAATTGAAGAAAATTTCTCCACAGGCCTAATTTCTGAAAATTTCTGAACCCTAAGTGTTTTTAAAGCCTAATTCAGTGATGGCTAATTTACACATGATTGATTAGTGTTGATTAATAGATCTATTGAAGCTAGGACTAATTTTAACTGTATCATCTTTCTCAGATCAATAGCGAGTTAAACAGAACGGGAAATCAAAAAAATAATAAAACCCTAAAATGGGTTATAGAATCAAACCTTCTTTTCCTTAACACATATCGAGAAGGTGTTGGTGGTGAAGAAATCTTACTCAATCTATTGATGGGTTTTAAATTTTCGTGGTTAAGGAGATGAAGGAGGAGGTTCTCGGGAGATGGAGGAGAAAAAGAAAAAACGACGGAAAAGAAGATAAGTGGAGGAGATTAAGCGATGGGGAGATTGAATAGATAAGAAGAAAAGATAAATAGATCTTCTGCAACCCTTAGAAGAGTTGTAAAATGAAAAATAACTATGAAAAAAAAAGAGCTCGGTGAGAGTCGAACATGAGTCTCCGCTGGCCCAATATGACATTCCAACCATCCTGCCACATTTATACATGTAATTATATCTACATTCTTTTATATATTAGACCAAATTTTTAAATTAGCCTTAAAAAAATGCCAAAGCAAATGCACCATTTTTCCCGAAGCAAATAAGGAAGTCCATCCAATGCCCGCAATCACATTTCAATCAACAATCACGATTTCGCATTCATGGAAGTTTTAGTGAATTGTACAAGGCCTGCAATCACATTTCAAATTCCATTAAGAAGCTGCAAATGCTTAAAGTTGTGAAGTATATTAACTGGAATAGAAGTAAGACATTGACTGCAAAATAAGTAAAGACATTCCAGAAAAGCAAATCGCAACATCGATACCAAAGACATGATTATATGTTACCAATTTAGAAAATCTGCATTTAGAACTCAATAAATCCCATTTTCTCTCCTCCTTTACCCGGGCTTGAGACCGGCATTGAAATGATGGCGGAGTTAAAAAGGGGAGTTCATCTCCAGAGAAACAGATAGCATATCATATTAACAGTATTTCAAGTCATAATTAAAAGAAAAAATACAATCTGAAGCAAAATGAAAGAAACAAAATAGGTTCAGAGCATCTGTGGAAATGAAAAGAGTAATTAAACCCACCATCAGCGGCACTTCTTTTTCTTTTTCTTATTCTTCTTGTTTTTCTTCTTTGTCGGAACCACTAAGATAGGTTCATCATCAGTTCTTGCATAAATCTCAGTCTCATCATCCATTTGTAAGCCAAGAGTTGAAGGTTCCACTGGATGGCAACTTGTGTCTTCCTGTTCATTGTATTCCTCTAATTCATGGAAACCCCTTGGTGGTGGTTTCAACATCACAAACCAATTCGATGTATCTGACTCTCGAGAATAGAAAACTTGTCGGGCTTGTGACGCTAAAATGAATGGATCATTTTGATATTGGTTCTTATGCTGACGTAAGTTGACCAATGTAAAACCTTTTTCTATCTTGACACCAAAATAGGTGTGAGCCCAGTCACATTTGAATAAGGGAATTTGAAACATATGTTGGTAGTCCAACACGAGAATTTGTTCTAAAACGCCATAGAAACCACTACTTATTTGTGATGATGCAACTAAAGATTTTGATTCAATTGAAACACCAGTATTTTGCGTGACTCTTTGAATATCCTTAGTAACAAACCTTGACCCATTTATTTGCAAGCCTTTATATGATACACATTTTTCTAAAGGACCATGTGACAACCACCGCATTTGTATTTGATACCGACATGCCTTGACCAATTTGCATTTTAACCTATCAATAAAATTTAGTTAGCGAGAACACAAGTGACCACGGTAATGGGCGCAAGCTCTATGTTTTGGCTTGGTAAGATCTAATTAAGAAGTGAATGATGATTCATCTCTAGTAGTGAAATATAACTATTGTTTTGTGGGTAATGCTAAAAAGAGGTACTACGTACTCAGGAAAAATGAATCTAATAAATTAAAAACATATATAACAAATAACCAAGTGGCGTTGCACGTACCTTTTTCTTTAACCAATCTGCAAATGTTTCCGAGTGTATGGAAAGGAGTTGGTCTTCACTGGAAGTATCGGAAGATCTTAACTCATCCATATGCATTCTAATAAGAAAATTTTTAATGTGGACAAGATTCGTAAAACACAAGTGCTTATACTTTGCTAACAATTTTAAATGAACATATACTTGAGTCATACTTACGTTATATATGGTTCAATTGCTGCCATGTTAAAAAGCACATATTTATGAGCAATCTTTAGCATATCACTACCAATATACACTTGAACGCCTCTAGAAAGAGGACGCCCTTCCGGTGTGGAATCATGTTGAATGTCTTCATTATGGCTTTGATTTACTCCTCCTTCAGAATGTTTGTCCCCATGAACATCAAAATACCGACGCACTCCATTCCTGGTAACACTCTGCTATACATGCTTCAGGTTGTGCGTAATTATTTACGTATTCTTTGAATGTCTTCATATACCTGCGACAAACCAAACTTCTAATTATTAGCACCAAACTCCCATTTACAGAACAAAACTATAACATTGTACTTAAAATAACTAAAAAAATATTCATACTAATGAAACAATTACCTTTCAAATGGATACATCCAACGATATTGTACGGGTCCACCTAACCGCACTTCTCGAGCTAGGTGAATTGTCAAGTGTACCATCACATCAAAAAATGATGGAGGGAAGTATATCTCCAACATACACAAAGTCTCAGCAATTTCATCTTCAAGTTCTAACAATCTAGTGAGATCAACTGCCCTTTGGCATATTTCGTTAAAATAAGAACATAACCGATTTATGGCATTACTTGGCCCATCAGGTAAAAGTCCTTTCAAAGCTACATGTAATATTTGTTGCATCATAACATGGTAATCATGAGCCTTAAGGACACCCAAGCAACCATCTTTCGAGAAATGCCTCCTAAGATCAGAACTATACCCATATGGAACCTTGATTTCTCATCCTATTATAGAATCTGACCTTTCCCTTATCGCTTAAGTTACATGGTGCTTGGAGGAAGCCAAGTTTTGCCATTTTTGACTATTAAATGCAATTCTTCTTTGATTCCCATACTTTTCAGATTATTACGGGACTTTAAGCCATCTTTTGTTTTGTTCTTTATATTCAATAGAGTACCAATGACACTCTCACGTACGTTTTTTTTCCGTATGCATAACATCAATATTGTGTCGTAGTAACAATTCCTAGGAAGGAAGGAATAACATAAAAAGTATGAGCAAGTCACTTGAGTTGTACATTTCATAAATGAGATTTAACATGCAGATAGGAATGTAAGACTGAAAAGAAGATAATCTGAGGTTATAAGTTACCTTCCAGTAAGGCAAGTCGAAAAATATTGACCGTTTGTTGAATATCGGATGGTCATCATCCCGTGCACTAGAACTAGCACTAGCACTCATACCGGCATCAGTAGCAACTTGCCTTTTCCGCTTCCCGCAGTTAGATTTACCGTCATTTGCACCTGTTGCCGCACTACTCTGACCCTTTTTCTGCTTCTTCTTCTTCTTCTTCTTCTTCTTCTTCTTCTTTTCCTCTTTCTCTTTCCTTTTCTCCACCTCGTTCTGCTTCGCTTTTCCAAAGTCATTTACAATACTGCTCTGACGTTCAAAAGCCTCAGCACTAGACATAGTAGGTGGCTTTTCCTTCGTCTCAATCTCTCCATTGAAACATGCTTTCTTCTTAGTCGATCGAAGAGGATGATTATGAGGTAGAAATCTCCTATGATTCATGTAAACATTTTTACGACTAAACGGCAACCAGGTTGAAAGAGTATTATCACCACAAAGAGGGCAGGCTGACTTCCCTTTATATGTACATCCAGATAGGTTACCATAAGCAGGAAAATCATTTATCGTCCACATTAATAATGCCTTCAAGTTGAACATTGTCTTACTAAATGCATCATAAACCTCCACGCCGTTTTCCCATAACTTAATCGGATCATCAATCGGTGGTTGCAAGTATATATCGATGTCTCTACCGGTTGTTTCTTTCTGGAATCAAAGCAAGCTTAAAATAATATTGTCGCCTTGCATACATCGTTGAGGGAAAGATTATATACCACAATCATCACCGGCCAACAACTGTGGGTTGGGGAAAGATCGCCAAACGGATTAAATCCATCAGCAGCAAGCCCAAGACGCAAATTACGCGATTCTGAAGCAAACTCGGGGAACTTTGTGTCTATGTGCTTCCAAGCCAAAGAATCCGTTGGATGACGCATCTTACCATCTTTACTCTTATGATTCGCGTGCCATATCAAATGCTGAGCTAGATCTGCTGATTTATACATTCTCCTTAATCTCGGCACAATGGGGAAGTATCTAAGCACCTTCACTGGTATCTTCTTTTTGGGATTGTCGACCATGTCAGCATCATCCATGTTAGATGTGTCTTCCTTCCACCTAGAATAGTGACATTTAGTACATTCATCCTCTTCTTTCAAATCATTTCTAAACAAACAACAATCATTCTGACATGCGTGTATTTTCTCATAAGTGAGTTGGAAAGCTTTCAAAGAACTTCTTCACTTCATAAGTTGATTTAGGAAGACAATGACCTGGGGGAAACACAGAACCAATTGTCTTGAGAAGATCATCAAAAGCCCTTCGAGATAAACCATTTCTTGTCTTGTGCCTATACAACTCGTAGTCATGCTTAGCTTTGTGTGTGTAGTACAACCAGGGTATAAAGGGAAGTCGACCTCTTCAATCTCGTTTATCAAGCAACTCTTCGTCGTGGTTTGGAAACCCTTCGTCCCGCCTAGGTTCACAAACCCCTTGCCTTGGTTCGACATCACCTTCAACATTAACATCTGTCCACATCCGGTAGAAAGTACGTTGACGTGTTGCTCCCTCTTCATGAACATTATTAAAATTGCTAATCTTCTCCCCGTGAAGAACCCACTCGGTGTAAGTAGGATCCATACCCCGTTTTAGCAAGTGCATATGTATTGTACCAGGAGGAAGTGGCGCAGCAAGATTCTTACAATCCACACAAGGAAAACTAAACTTAGAAGGATTTCCAAGTTCCTCATGAGCCAACTCTACGAACTTCTTTACTGCATCCTGGTATGGAACTTCCCCCTACATTAAAACTCCAATGGTTAGACGTACTAAGATCGATTAATCTCATTATGAGACATATATACCCTGTAGAGACAGTTATGACTTGGCTTTACCTTGGCCAACGAACCCAATCCTTATTCATCATTTTACAAGTCAAGAGTCAGTCATGGTTGCAGTTCAATATGAATCTTTATTTCCTTCCCACTGTCAATGAAAAACATTCTCATATTGAAACATATATAAACTTTTTCCTTTGTTATTTTCTTGCCAGGAAGGATTGAGCAATCTCGCAATTATTAGGCATCTGAATGACAACAAATGGACGCAAACGATGGTACAAACAATGACACAATTTTGCAGGATGCACTATCAAAAAGATAAGTCATAAAACCTATGCAGCATCTCATTTTGGAGCCATCACCACCAATAACGAATAATTTTATCAAAGATTCAAAATGGGCACCAAGTTGACATTATCTCGGACGAGAAAACTATACCAAATTACACACATAAATATAATCCTGCATAGTTGTAGGGGTGGCATTTGGTCGAACGGTACATATAATGGCCAACTAGTGCATACATACCATCGATTAGCTAGACTTATTTTCAAAGCCAAAATTTGTACTTCACCTGCTCCCCTATCTGATTAGTCAATCTGCAAAAATCAAACAACCCCAAAAACTTAATTTCAACCATTTGCAGAATTGAATGCATCTAAACATGAATTAAATTCGAACAACACCCAAAAAAAATTAATGTAACGGTTTGAAATGATTGAAATTAAATGCAACCCTAAAAATTTGATCCAGGCCAATCATCAAAATTTAATGCTACCAAATCATCAAACAAATTAAATGCAATGATTGATTTTTTTTTTTTAAAACGAATTTAATGCAACCCAATCATGAAACCCTAAATTTAATGCAAATTGAGATGAAACTATTACAAAAAAAATAATTTAAAGCAATCAGTTACAGACCCAATTACAAGATCGATCTGTTGATGGAGAAGCTCGATTTGTTGATGGAGAAGCTCGATTTGTTACCAGAGCTTAAGAAACTCGATCTGTTGATGGAGAAAAAAACGATATGTTGATGAAAAAAACTCCTTTTCATAGATCTGTTCGCTCGATTTGTTGATGATCTTGACTTGTAATGGTTTGATTGATTGTGTTTCGGCAGATGGAGGAGCTGTTTTTCTGTGGTTCGAAGAAAGATAAAAGAAGAGACGAAAGACGAAAAAGAAAAGAAGTGGTGGAGGAAAGAAAAAACAAAAGGATAAAAAGGAAAAAAAATTAAAAACAATGGACGGTTAGAGATCGATGTAAGGTTGAAATAGACGGTTGGAGATTGAAATGGAAGTTGTGATGCAGAAATTTTTTTTCTTGGCCCTTTCACAACTGTTAGAAATAGTCGTCATAGGGGTTTTTTCGTCTTTCGAAACTTTTTAACTTCTGCTAATTTTTTTTCACTTCTGCTAAGTTTTTTCACTTCTAAAAAGGTTTTTAACTTCTGCTAAATTTTTTTAACTTCCGCTAAATTTTTTCACTTCTCGAAGTTTGCGAATTCGTGTGTGTTTAGGGGTTCATGAGCAAGATTCTTTCTCGAACCTGATGAAATCTAGGGTTTGGTTACGGTATCGGCGAGTATCTACATGGAATCTTACACTCATACTGTTGGACTCGTCGTTCATACGAAGGAATCTTATCTATATTGACCCGATTTTCGATCTCCGAGCAAGATTCTTTCTCGAACTCGATGAAATCTAGGGTTTGGTTACTGTATCGGCGAGTATCTACATGGAATCTTACACTCATCCTGTTGGACTCGTCGTTCATACGAAGGAATCTTATCTATATTGGTCCAGTTTTCGATCTCCGAGCAAGATTCTTTCTCGAACCTGATGAAATCTAGGGTTTGGTTACGGTATCGGCGAGTATCTACATGGAATCTTACACTCATAGTGTTGGACTCGTCGTTCATACGAAGGAATCTTATCTATATTGGTCCAGTTTTCGATCTCCGAGCAAGATTCTTTCTCGAACCTGATGAAATCTAGGGTTTGGTTACGGTATCGGCGAGTATCTACATGGAATATTACACTCATACTGTTGGACTCGTCGTTCATACGAAGGAATCTTATCTATATTGGTCCAGTTTTCGATCTCCGAGCAAGATTCTTTCTCGAACCTGATGAAATCTAGGGTTTGGTTACGGTATCGGCGAGTATCTACATGGAATCTTACACTCATACTGTTGGACTCGTCGTTCATACGAAGGAATCTTATCTATATTGGCCCAGTTTTCGATCTCCGAGCAAGATTCTTTCTCGAACCTGATGAAATCTAGGGTTTGGTTACGGTATCGGCGAGTATCTACATGGAATCTTACACTCATACTGTTGGACTCGTCGTTCTTACGAAGGAATCTTATCTATATTGGCCAATATCCTTGCGAAATCCATAAACGACACACTGCGAAGATATCGCAGATAAGTAATATAAATGACGCAACGGATGACGAAAGCCTGAACACGAGAAAGATGTGAAGACCTGGCGAGATTTAGGAGCGTTGCGAGATTTTACATTTTAATACTTGCGAGCGTGTCGCAAGTCAGATCCGAAAATAAAGGACAGCTTAGCTGTCACCCACTATGTAATGTCCTATATAAAGGACCGAGTAGTCTTATGAGAGAGGGAGATCTTTTTCGAGTGTTGGGCAAGTTATTAAGAGAGAGAAAGTTTAGAGCGGTTGTAAATTCCTTAGCTTATTGCCTTTCCATCTTGTAACACTTGTGAGTTTTAATCAATAAAGACTATAATTGTTCATCTTAAAATGACTTGATTGTGTGAATTCTTATGAGGGGTGTAGTGTGGGATTTCCTGCTACTACATATGGCGCTAGAAACAGGGATTGAAGATTAAAGATTAGAGATTGTTGTTAAGATTGTTCAAATCAAGAAGACGATGAAACAAATTGATAAATCGGTAAAAGTAGAGAAAGTTAAAATCAAGGAATGTAATAGAAAGTTGGAATGTAACTTGATTACAAAAACAATGATTAATGAATTCCATGAAAATATCAGAGGGAGAATACATAAACGAGATTTTGAAGGAAAGAAAATCGTGACAATGGAGAAAGCGTCACCCTTGAAAGATTGGGAAAAACAGAAGATTACATTCACGACAACAGAGATACCAAGAGAAAATTTAAGCCACACATCTCCTTTGGTAATCACGGTAACCACACAGAAAGAAAAGGAAAAATCAGCAAAAACTATGGAAGAATGGGCGGTAAACAGAACTCTAGTTGATACGGGAAGTTCGGCGAATATAATATTTTACCATGCATACAGAGGAATGGGATACAAAGATGAAGAGATGTCCCCTTCAACTTATCATATTCATGGCTTTGACGGATCTATAACAAAACCAAAAGGAGAAATAAAGGTGTGAATCTTGCTGGGGGAAATTGAAACACAAGTGGCACTATGCGTGGTGGATATGGAATCACCGTACAACATGTTGTTGGGAAGGCCATGGATACATGCGATTAAAGACGTAGCATCAACATTACATCAATGCATCAAATTTCCTATGCCAAGTGGGATTGGTGAAATTAGAGGGGAAACTGATAAAGCGAGATTATGTTATCAAAGTGAAGTAGAACAATATGAAGGACGTACAAAGAAGCTAAAAGATCGCAGAAAAATGGCGAAGGAAGCAAAGAAAGAAGAGGAATTTAGAGCTTATATGATAAGAGAAGAGGAAGGAAATGGGATACCCAGCGAAATTTCGGGAGAAGGAACTGAGCCAGTGAAGGGGATAAAAGAACCTACACCTATGGAAGAACCTAAGGCCAGTTACACTGCGGCGGAACCAACAAAGGAAGTGAATGTTGGAACTGAAGAAGAACCCAAAATGCTAAAAATTGGGACAAAGATGAAGACAGATGAAGAAGAAAGAACTATCGATCACATTGCGAGAATTTAAAGATATTTTCGCATAGAACATGGATGAAGTGCCTGGAATAGACCCGTCTGTGGCATGTCATAGGTTGTAAATTGACAAGAATATAAGGCCATTCAAACAAAGAATCAGAAAAATCGCAACAACATATCATCCTCAAATAGAAGAAGAGTTGCAGAAGATGCTTGATGCAGGAATTATAAGACAAGCAAAATACCAAGAGTGGATAGCAAATATGGTCGTAGTTCCAAAGAAGAAAAGGGGGATAAGAATTTGTATAGATTTTACTGACCTAAATAAAGCTTGTCCGAAGGATAGTTTTCCGTTTCCAGATATTCCACAAATGGTCGAATCAGCAGCTGGAAATGATAGAATATCTTCTTTAGACGGATATAAAGGATACAATCAAATACCTCTCACTGAAGAAGATCAGGAGCATACTGTTACACAAAAATGCCATTTGGTTTGCGAAATGATGGAGCAACATACCAAAGGATGGTAGAAAAGGTGTTTGCGAAATGGATACACAAAACATTGGAAGTGTATGTAGATGATATGTTAATAAAAAGTAAAGAAGCAAAAATCATGTCCAAGATCTGAGGGAAATTTTTGAACAAATGAGACATTTTAACATCAAGGTAAATCCAGAAAAATGTATCTTTAGGGTTGCATCGGGAAAATTTTTAGGTTACATCGTATCAAAAGAAGGAATACAAGTTGATCCAGAGAAAGTACAAGCAGTTCGCGACATGCCAACACCAGCGACGGTAAAAGATGTACAAAAGTTAAATGGACTCTTAGCTTCGCTGGGAAGGTTATTTCGCGATCATCAAACAAATGTAAATATTTTTTCAATATACTCAAAAAGGGGGCGAAGTTTAGATGGACAGACGATTGCGAGAAAGCTTTTCAAGGAATAAAAGAACATCGATTTAATATATCTATTTCGCAAAAGCGAGAACTGGGGAGAAGAATTATTAATCTATCTTGCGACAACTTCGCATGCGTTAAGTGTTGTGTTATTGCGAGTAGACGCAGAAGTTGAAAAACCAATCTATTACATCATCAAAACATTCAATGCTGCAGAGAAAAATTATTCAAAGATTGAAAAACTAATTTTGGCATTAGTTTATGCAGCATTTAAACTCCGAATATATTTTCAGGCGCATGAAATAAGGGTGCGACAAAAATACCAATCGAGTCGGTAATGAAAAATTCAAAAAGATCGGCAGAGTTGAGAGATGGAATGCACAGATAGGACATTTCAAAATCAAATATGAAATATTATCTTCACCAAAATCGCAAGTTGTTGCAGACTTCTTAGCAGAATTTCCCTTAGAAGATGATGAAGCAGTGGAAGAAATGATGGATATAAAAGAAGAACATGGAAATCCAAGAGATCTATTAACATAACCAAATAGATGGGAAATATTGGTGGATGGATCATCAAATGGGGAAGGTAATGGAGTTGGAATTGTTTTGATTTCGCCAGAGGGCAACAAAATGGCTTTTTCTTTCAGATTAGAGTTTGCATCCACCAATAATGAGACATAATATGAGGCTGTGATACATGCCCTGAAGTTCGCAATAGAAATGAAGTTGGAAAATGTAAGAATCACCAGCGATTCGCAATTAGTCATTTGTCAAATAAAAGGAGAATACACTACAAATGAATCATCCATGAAGAAATACAAAAAAATTGTTGAAGAGTTGTCAGCGAGAATTCCAAAAAATAAATGGAGACACATATCAAGAAAAGATAACAGACTCGCAGATGCTTTTGCTTTTATCTCAAGTATGATGACAGACTCAGCTGCGAGATGCATAAAGATACAAACACTTTTATCACCATCAATCAATAAAGAAGAAGAAGAAGAGGTAGATGTAATGATAATAGAAGATGGAGAACAAATACCTAGTATTGAAGATTGGAGAGAAGAACTTCATGCTTACCTGAAAATAGGAGAAACACCAAGAAATAGATTGGAGGCACACAAATTAAAAAGCCGTGCGACAAATTATGTACTAAGGGATGGGATATTGTACCGGAATTCCTTTAATGGACCTTCACTCAGATGTTTAACACGAAAAGAATGAGAAGAAGTGCTAAAGATGTTACATAGTGGGGATGCTGGCAATCACAGCGGTGGAAGATCTTTGGCATACAAAGCGAAGATGCAAGGTTATTATTGGCCATTTATGCATGAGGATGCGAAGCAAATATCAAAGCGTTGCGAAGATTGCCAAAGGCACGAAAAGAAAATACATGCACCTGGAGCACCATTAACGTCTTCAACAAGTGTATGGCCTTTTGGAAAATGGGGTTTAGATATTGTGGGACCATTCTTACCAGGAACCGGGCAAAGAAGATATCTGATTGTCGCTACAGACTATTTCACAAAATGGGCTGAAGTAAAGGCAGTACAACACATTCGCGACAAAGATATTTTTACATTCATATTTGAGAATATCATATGCAGATTTGGAATCCCTTACAGTTGGTGTCCGACAATGGGAAACAATTTGAGGGACAGAATATAGAACTGTTACTTAATACATTTAAGATAAAATGTGGAAAGTCAACTCCTTTATACCCTCAGGCCAACGGACAGGCAGAAGCAACAAATAAAACAATCACAGATATATTGAAGAAGAAATTAGAAGGGCATAATAGGGCATGGAGTGAACAGGTGCATAATGCAGTATGGGCTTACAATACAACCAGGCGAGAAGCTATGGGAATGTCACCTTTCTGTTTAACATACGGAGTTGAGGCTGTACTACCAACAAAAGTTATTATTCCAACAACAAAGAGAGAAGCTTGGGAGAAAAATATTAGTGCGGGTAATATTTTAACTAAACTAGATGAATTAGAAGAAAAAAGAGAAAGAGCTCTACAGCATATGAAGAATTACCAGCGAAGATTAGCCAGAGAATATAATAAACGTGTTAAGACACGCGAATTTCAACTGTGTGATTTGGTCTTTGAGAGAAACACCAATATATCAGCGAGAAAGTGGTGGCAAGCTTGCGAAAAAATGGGATGGACCTTATATCATTAAGGATATAGTTGGAACAGGGGCATACAGATCGATGGAACCTGAGGGTAAAGATGTGGGCCACAGAATGGATAGACCATGGAACAGGTTATACTTGAAGAGATATTACCCGTAAAAGATTATGGGGAAAGATTAGACTGCGAAATGATGTATGATCGAAGAAAAATGAATTTATATGAAAATCTTGTGAAAAAATTACTGCGAGATTGTACAAAATAAAGAAAGAACATGCGAAAAATTCGCACAGAGATAATGACAAGAGATAATCAAAGATCAATGACATATCAGAAAGGGGTGAACCTGCTATGGCGTACACCCTAGTTCGCGAAATCAAAATTTCGCAAGAGGCAAATGTAAGACCTAAAGTACGTCATAAAAGGGGGTACCTGTTAACATGGCTCAGGGAAAAGGTTACACCGCCCCTGGAACCCGAGTCATGGAGATTTTGGGTCAATAAAGCCCATCCAGGAGAGGTACCTTGGATTTTCAATATAATCTTATGCCGTAGATTGGACGACCGAGGGTCTCTTCTAAGGAGTCAACATTTGACCAAGGCATCGAGGTACACGGTTGAGCCAAGAGTGCCTGGGGCATTTGAAGTGTCTCGGCCATTCTTGGCAAGTCATGGCATATGCTGCACTCGGCCCGAAGAAAACTCCACTTAGGGTGCAGTCTCGTAACCATAAGCCCTATAGGCAAAAGGGATAAGAGGCTGCGAAAACAACTGGTTGTTGTTAAGACCGGATGGGGGGAGATAGCCTTGTATGGTAGAAGTACGCCTCCTTGAAGGGGCAACCAGGGGGAAGATAAGGGTGGCACCCTCCATTAGGGAGCTGATAAGTGTCTTAAGACGCAAATGTCATGAGGATTTATTTTCGCAAGGAAATTTAGGCTTGTCATATTTGTGCTACAATCCTGAAGAGGCAATAATACAAAATACAAAGATAAGACGAGATCAATGGGTCAGTACATGAAAGTGTAAGGACGTCCTGCGATTTCGTCGCAAGACGGCAATGTCATGGGGCTTTATTTTCGCAAGAATTTTTAGGCCTGTCATATTGTCGCAACAAAAATTTCAAAGAAAAGGTTAAGGAAATATCAATGGGTTTTTGCATGCAAATGCAAAGACATCCTGCGATTTTGTCACAATGACAAGAGGTGGCGCAATAAGACCTTTAACTAGGAAGGCAAAATAAGACCACATCATTCAACAAAAGATTTATAAAAACTAATTATTATTTATGCATGTCATACATCGCAAGAAAGATAATGAGAGGCAGTATGGGAATTATTCAACAATGGACATTATCTTTTTCGCAAATAAACACAATAATAAAGGAGTAAATGCACCTCAAAGATGATTGAAATGCACTATATGCAAAAAGTTATACAGGTGAAGAAGTTCAAAGAAATAAAATTACAAAAGAAGTTCAATTCTCAACATCAACTTTTTCGCAAGAAGGAGATAATGGACATCCTTCACTAATTTTATCACTCTCACTAGCTATCTCAATTTCGCTGGTTTTTCCAACTTCGCCAGTCCTTTCTTCATTTTGGTTTATTCCAACTTCTCCTTCATCTAGATTATTATCGACACCTTCATCATTTGGAGGAACTTCTTCTTCATTTGCGAAATCTTCGCCACTTTCATAATGATAATCGCTGTCAGGAGTACCAGGGACTTCATCATCATCTACTTCCAAATGCTCGACAGATACAGGGGAAAGAGATTTGGATAATAAAATTCATTCACAAGAACTTCAGCCCTAAGATGAACTTGGCGAAGAAGTGCCTTCTGGTGATTCCTACTTTGGATATCTTTGGAGTAAGAAAGATAATCAAATCTTCTTTCTGCCCGATCGCGAGAACGAGCAAGAGAAGCGGCAAGTAATGCATTCTCTTTGCGAATCTTGGCATAGTAAGATTCCAAAGTAGAAAGGGAGGAGCGAAGATTTTTCTTAGATTCTGCAAAAACAAAGAATAAAGGAAATCATTTAGGCGAAGAGTTCGCAAGGAAGACATAGTAAAAGACTTAACAAAGAAAAAATGGTTGAGGCAGTCAAATTTTATGACTACCTTCCTTTTGCGAGATAAGATGTTGAGTTAAAGCCAGGCAACTATTCTCCAAGTGATCCATGGCATTGTCAAACTTATCACCCACCAAGCCTTTTAGTCGAGATCGAAAATTCTTTTTATTAGAAATGAGTAAGGTGTTTTGCTTCGCAAGACAAGTGTAGGATTCTTCTAGCTTAGAGTATTGATCTTTAAGTTGACTTTCCTTTATGCTTAATTAGAGTTATTCTACCTTGAATAAGTTTATCTCTTTCGGCAGAGGATGATTATGTTACTTCTTTGAGTTTATTTCTCAATAAGCAGAGGGACCGTTCTTGATCACTTGATAGACACATTTTTGTGTCTGATATAATCTCAACTGTATATATTGTTAGTGCTCGATTTTGTATTTATTTTGGTATTTTATGTCTTTGTAGGTGTTTTTGGAGAAATAAGCTTTTTTGGCGAAATTGGCTCAAAAAGTGGTTTTTGCGCTCGTGGGAGAAAATTACTATTCGGACTCTCAATTTGGATAAGGGGCACCCAGATGATAAGGGGTAACCTCACAGGGCAACTACTAGTGGCACACCGGAACTGGATAGGGGGAGGTCATCCCCTACCTTTTGAAATGGAATTTGGCGGGAAAACTGTTGCTAACGGAGGCAGAATTAGGGTTGAAATTTGATCGAGTTTTAGAGAGACTAAAAGGCTGAAATTTATTAGGTTTACTTCTTAGGCCAAAACAGGCCTGGTATGGTCGTTTTTTTGAACCCAAATTGGCTAGAACTCGAGTTAGAAGGAAACAGAGGTGTGGATTTCACGGTTTGCTGCGTAAGCTTCTGGGCTTGATTTCAGCGTGTTCTTTTCGGATTTGTTCGTGGATTCAGTTTGGTTTGGGCCTGTTAAGGGTAAACAGGCTTGGTAATACGTTTGGATTCGAGAAAAAAAGGGGTTTGATTCACAACTTCAAGAAAACAGGGAACACGACAAATCCCGAGATATTTTTACTCCTACACGAGATTTATGTGCATCCGTGTATGTATGGAGAAGGTTTTAATCGATACTTGATATGTTGAAAGCATGTTTGGGGTGTGTCGACATCAGAAAACACGTGAAGAATCAATAGAAAGAAATATTCCCGTAAGAAAATATTTTATTTATTACGGAGATTTTGTGAGTTATGGAGAGATTTTGTTGTGTTGTTTTGTATAAAAGGGGAGGTACGAGTCTCAGAAAAAGGGGGATGGAGAGTTCTGGAGCAGTTTAGAGTATCACAGAGGTGAGAAATCGCGAGTTGCAGAGCATATTTTTCTGCTCCTGTGGAAGACGAAGAACACGAAGAACAGACGGCCAAAAACCGTCGTTCTTCAACAGTGTTAACGACTCGCTCTCGTGGGTCGTAGTTTGGAGGCAGACTTAAATCAACAGAACCAGCGACATATCATTTATATCGTTCTCTGTAACATTTGGTTTGTAACAGATATAATTGTTACAAACCCGGTTTTCAATATTCATTCCATTTTCACCTCTTGTAAACACTTTTTGAGCAATGAAAAATTATTCTGAGTGTGTTTCCAATATGCGAAGCTAGAACCCATCAACGGGACAACGGAGGAAGCAACTTTTCATGATTGTGGTAAATGAATTAATTCTTTATATGACTTTTTTTGCATAGATTTAATTGTTTTATGATTTCTATTAATTATTTTTTATTTTGTCTGATGTCGCATGCTTAGTTTAAATTACTTTTGATGCGTCATGCTTACGACTTACATATAATGCTTTATGAAATCTATTTTTGGCAAAGAATTAGAGTCACAACTTCTTTTGTTTGAGCTATATTGTCTAGAGTTAATGACTGAACCACAACAATATGAAAAGTAGTGAAATCCTGCGTCTCAGTGTCTCTTCATCCTGTGACAATATTTGTATATATTTTTCTTTTATTAATTCTTAAAATCAATCCCATCAAGTCCGAGTGAACGACAACCTTACTACCACTTTCTACAACATCATTGAAAATAACCATCAATTTTTGGCGCCGCCGACGCGGACTTGTGTATAGATTTGTTTTTAGGTTTTATTATTTTATTTTATTTTTATTATTATTTGTTCCTTTTTACGCGTTTTGGTTTTTTCTATTTGCTTTCAGACTTGGTGCGGAGCTTATATAAAAGAGAAAGTGTTGAAAAGTAAAGTGAAGACAAAGAAAGAAAGAAGAGAGAAAATCCAAAGGAGTGAAGAGGAAAATTTTGTATATAGTGTAATTAATTTTTTTTTATTTTTTTTTTAGAAACTGTAATTAGGTAATTATCTTTGTATTTTTAATTTTTAATTTTTTGGACTTCTTAATTTTGGACTGTTGGACATTTTTTTTAAACCCTAAGGAAGGGTTATTTAAATATAAACTGCACAGGGAAGGACGACGATTACGATATCGTCTCGGCCCCTCGGGTTCGTACACGACATAGGAGTCGTGGCCCGAGTCGACTTCAACGGTTCATCCCCCGTCTGGAACGGGAGGTAAGAATTTTAAACACCCGCGAATCCCCTGCCAGCGGGTTTATTGGATGATTTCGTGTGAATATATGTCGAGGAACCGAATCCATTTGCTTTTAATTTCCTAGTAAAGGGCAAGGACTGGCCATACAAGATAAGGGTTCGGATTTCATCACCGTTCTCTTCTTGCCCGCCTTAGGAAAACAAAACCAAACGCGAACCTAAGCTTAAAATACTGACTAGAACGAGACCGATAGGGTAACGAGCTTAATAGGAAAGTCATTCGAAAAATATTGGTTACTCTTAAAGCATACTTGAAGTTCATGATGGTTTCGTGAGTTGAATGCGTGGTGATGTGCCGCCTTGTAATGCGGTGAGGCCTTGGGTATCAAAGCTCCACGCAGCTTCCCTCGCCTCTATTCAGCTTACTTAAACTCGGATTGATTCTAGAGAGGTTTGCTTAAATTGTAACGAATTCCCTTTCGAAGGATTAGAAGCTGGTCTAGAAACAATCTAAGTGGAGCTATCATGCTTTTTGTTTGCTAGAAATCAGTAGGTTTGTTTTGGTCGAGTCGGCCTTGTTTGTGTTTGTGTAGAATTCCCTTGCGGTTAGGATGTCAAACTGGTATTATAATAGCCATCACAATGAATATGAATATCCAATGAACATTATGGACATCACTCTTTTTATGACCATAGTGTGAATAGTGGTTGGGAACGCCAACCTTTGGAAGGTTATGGGTCATACCATGGTGAGCCCAATTACTATCCACATGTGCATCGGTCATTCGAGCAAGAAGATTATAGTAATAGTTCTTCGTCTCTAGAGGATACAATCAAACTTTTGAAAAGTAGTCCTTATTATGATCCTTCTGTTCCTCTTCCTTCTCTAGAAGAGTCCCTCGGGGTTTAGCTCAGTCGACACAAAAGTTATTTGAATTAACATGTAAGTTAGTTGAGGTAAATAACGTAGTTATGGACGAAAGGACTGCAACAACGACTGAATCTTTAGAAGATATCCTCAATAGATTAACTCAAAACTTAGATCCAACACTAAGGGAACTTTCTTTGGAGGAGACCCTTGAGAGGCTAGCTGAGTCGACACGTAGACTTGAGTTAGAGACGAATGAAAGTATTGCTCGAAATAACTTGAATTTCCAATATAGTGTATCCAATAATACCTTTGAGAATGAAGATAGTTATTCACATTATCAAGATGGTGAGGTTAGAATTGGTAACACTACTTGTTTAGATGAGGTTCAACCATTTTCATGTTATTATAATAATGATTATGATGAGGATAGTGTTGATGAAGAATTGGAAACAAATAGGCATAGTGATCAGGAATTTGCTACTCCAATTGAGCTTTATAATAATAGAGTTATTTCTGGTTCAAATCCTAATAATTTTAACAATTATTAACCTATTCAAAAGGACGAGGATTTGACTAGAGATACTTTGTTTTAGACGATGTAGTATTTCTGTTTACGAAGTCGATAATGGTTTAGAGGAATGGGTTTATCCCGAGAATCTTTTTGTTTTAGAGTCCAAGGATTTAGAAACAATAGTCTTAGACGAAGAAGATGAACTCGTAGAGCTTTTAAATATGAGTGAGGATCCATCACCTGAGTATAATCTACATGAAGCAATTGACCATTTTCAGGATTTTGACGATCTAGAAATTAGGGAAATTGTAGCTAGTCTATCTAGAGACACCCAAAATTCTGAGTTTGGGGGTGATTATCATTCTCCTTGTGCCTTACCTTTAGCTCTTACAGAGATCCCTCACTCGGGACTTGATATACGTGCCTCAACCATTGTGCCAGATTACCTTCATGCTAGCTCTCCCGAACCTAATAATGTCCAGGAAGAAGTTCAGTTGTTAGAAACCCATCCTCTGGTTGATGTGGTTAACCAGGCTATGATACCACGATTGACTTTGTTTTCCCACCAAAAACCTTCCTTCCAATTGTGGGAACATATAAGTTTCAGATGTGTCAATTATTAAGTTTTAAGACTAAACCTAATTACTTTAGGATATTAGGGTTGACACATTTGCTTAAGGAAAACCACCAATTTTATTGTGGTGTTTTGTGTAAGTCAAAGCGATTGACTTAGAGGATCCTCAATTATTCAGGTTACTATTATGTGCTTCTAAGTTTTTATTTGAGTTTTTCCAGACTCTAGAACCTGAACATTTGGATCTAACTCATGAGGAAATGCAACCCATGAAAATTTGTTATCTAGACCCTTTTATAAAACCTGAACCCGAACCACAACTAGATGTAGTTCTCAAAAAAATAGATAAGGGTGTGTTGGATATCTTTCTGGTCTGTTATAGTCTCCTCTTCTTGTGGATAGCACTTTTTGATCCAGATGACCCGCAGTTATTCCGACTGTTGCTATATGATTCTTCGAAGTGACTAATCCTTTCCAATGTCTGGCTGAAGACTTTAAACTTAGCACTTCTTGGGAGGTAACCCATTCTCATGCGACACGGTAATATCTTTCCTTATCTCTTTTGCTTCAAATGGTAACAGTTTCTCCTTGTTCATGCTTTTAATTTTATCTTTAGAACATTGAGGACAATGTTAGATTTAAGTTTGGGGGTATGGGAGAAAGTTTTAGTTGCATTATTAAACTCCAGAGCTTAGAAATTTATGCTTATTAAGGATGGCACTAACCAATCTAAGTGGATGGAAGCATTTTGGTTGTAGGAGTTGAGGAACCAATCTGATTAGATGGAAACATCTAAAGAGTCTATTCATAAAAGCACAGAGCTCAGGTGTTAGAAATAACATGATAGTTTCACCAAATCTCGTTGAGTCCTTTTCACTTCTGTTTTTATTTTATTTTGTTTTTAAACTATGTTCGTCTAAGTGAGTAGGTGGGGCCCACGAATCAAGTTGTTACCGATGCTAGGGTGAATTAGAGTGATTGAGATACCAAAAAAAAAAAAAAAAAAAAAAAAAAAAAAGACCAGACCATCAGACCAACCGGAATAAATTCAATAAAGTCGACCACTGGAACCCTTGTATATGCCAGTTGTGTTGACCTAGAGTTAGGATTATCGACCTCTGGTTCCCTTGTATATGCCATTGTGTTGATATTAGTCAGACTAGTATCTCAGTCCATTAGGATAGGTTCGTTTTGGCGGAGGCCTTCAGACAGATATGGGAAACACCATTCACTTAGTAAACATCAAAACCATCTATATTTTTCTCTATTTCCATCTTCTTGATCTATCCATGTGATTAGTTTTGACTCCGGGTATTGATGTCCATAGTGCAATTATCTGAGTAGAGATTTGTGACTTATATATGAATTTTAGTATGCTTGAGTGCAAACTCGTGTACAGCAATTGGAATTTCGCATCGGGGTACTTCCTCTTGTAATCAATAAGTATGCCAACCAAGGAGAATCTTTAGTGCCTTCCAAGGTTTTGCGTAGATAGTTAGGGTCTGGAGTGTAAAGGTTTTGTGGGTACACCTCTGGTAAACCCTCCCGAGACTATAACTCGGCCACTAGGGCCACCTAGGGGTTTAAAGGCTTATTGCATACGCTAAATGCAATCGATGATGCCTGCGACAGTGAGTTAGGATTTTATTTTCTAGATTTGATTTTCTCGAGGACGAGCAAATAATAAGTTTGGGGGTATTTGATAGACACATTTTTGTGTCTGATATAATCTCAACTGTATATATTGTTAGTGCTCGATTTTGTATTTATTTTGGTATTTTATGTCTTTGTAGGTGTTTTTGGAGAAATAAGCTTTTGCGGCGAAATTGGCTCAAAAAGTGGTTTTTGCGCTCGTGGGAGAAAATTACTATTCGGACTCTCAATTTGGATAAGGGGCACCCAGATGATAAGGGGTAACCTCACGGGGCAACTACTAGTGGCACACCGGAATTGGATAGGGGGAGGTCATCCCCTACCTTTTGAAATGGAATTTGGCGGGAAAACTGTTGCTAACGGAGGCAGAATTAGGGTTGAAATTTGATCGAGTTTTAGAGAGACTAAAAGGCTGAAATTTATTGGGTTTACTTCTTAGGCCAAAACAGGCCTGGTATGGTCGTTTTGTTGAACCCAAATTGGCTAGAACTCGAGTTAGAAGGAAACAGAGGTGTGGAGTTCACGGTTTGCTGCGTAAGCTTCTGGGCTTGATTTCAGCGTGTTCTTTTCGGATTTGTTCGTGGATTCAGTTTGGTTTGGGCCTGTTAAGGGTAAACAGGCTTGGTAATACGTTTGGATTCGAGAAAAAAGGGGTTTGATTCACAGCTTCAAGAAAACAGGGAACACGAGAAATCCCGAGATATTTTTACTCCTACACGAGATTTCTGTGCATCCGTGTATGTATGGAGAAGGTTTTAATCGATACTTGATATGTTGAAAGCATGTTTGGGGTGTGTCGACATCAGAAAACACGTGAAGAATCAATAGAAAGAAATATTCCCGTAAGAAAATATTTTATTTATCACGGAGATTTTGTGAGTTATGGAGAGATTTTGTTGTGCTGTTTTGTATAAAAGGGGAGGTACGAGTCTCAGAAAAAGGGGGATGGAGAGTTCTGGAGCAGTTTAGAGCATCACAGAGGTGAGAAATCGCGAGTTGCAGAGCATATTTTTCTGCTCCTGTGGAAGTCGAAGAACACGAAGAATAGACGGCCAAAAACCGTCGTTCTTCATGGTGTTAACGACTCGCTCTCGTGGGTCGTAGTTTGGAGGCAGACTTAAATCAACGAGAACCAGCGACATATCATTTATATCGTTCAGTAACATTTGGTTTGTAACGAGATATAATTGTTACAAACCCGGTTTTCAATATTCATTCCATTTTCACCTCTTGTAAACACTTTTTGAGCAATGAAAAATTATTCTGAGTGTGTTTCCAATATGCGAAGCTAGAACCCATCACTGGGACAACGGAGGAAGCAACTTTTCATGATTGTGGTAAATGAATTAATTCTTTATATGACTTTTTTTGCATAGATTTAATTGTTTTATGATTTCTATTAATTATTTGTTATTTTGTCTGATGTCGCATGCTTAGTTTAAATTACTTTTGATGCGTCATGCTTACGACTTACATATAATGTTTTATGAAATCTATTTTTGGCAAAGAATTAGAGTCACAACTTCTTTTGCTTGAGCTATATTGTCTAGAGTTAATGACTGAACCACAACAATATGAAAAGTAGTGAAATCCTGCGTCTCAGTGTCTCTTCATCCTGTGACAATATTTGTATATATTTTTCTTTTATTAATTCTTAAAATCAATCCCATCAAGTCCGAGTGAACGACAACCTTACTACCACTTTCTACAACATCATTGAAAATAACCATCATCACTACATAATTTTTGGTAAATATTAAGTTCTTGCGAAGAGATCGCCATCTTATTTAAAAGGATTCGCTTTTCCTGAGATAGGGTTTCATTCTCATCTGATAAAGTTTCCAACTCCAGATTAGCTTTAGTCAAAAAGTAAGAGAGGCGAGATAATTCATTACTTAATAAGTTTTGCTTCTGGACTAATTGAGCATTCTCCTTGGTAAGATTATCTATTTGATCAACAGAATACGTATGAAGATTATCTAATTGGTTATATTGATCCATCCAAGCATCTCTACCCATTCGGGCTTCTTCGGAGACGGATTCAAACTGATATATCTCAATTTTTCGTTTCTGGTTTAGAGCTTAAAGGGCAAACAGAAATTAAAAAAAAAAAAAAAATCTTACCTTTTAGTTCCTCATTCTTCTTACGAAGATTATCACGATCCAGCGAAACATTCTGAAGTTTTTGATTCTCAAGATGGAGAGTGTCACATTTCAAGGTCATAGCTTGGAGATTATTTTTCAGATCTTCAACTTCCTTTTTTAAGGATGTTTGTGAAACCATTCTGTCAGATCCAAAATATTTACTTAAAATTTCGCAAACACCAAATCTGATGGGATCAGTGGAAGCTTTCTTGACATCATCCAGAAGGTCTGATAAAACCTTTAAAGCAATATCCATCCCTTCCAAATTTTCTTTAGTAAAAGGGAGAGATTCGGATGATGAAGCAATGATGGCATAAGGTGGGAGAGTTGAATCATCTTTCGCCATAGATATGTCATCGGAAGATGAGATTTGATGAAGGTTAATGACTGGAGTTGAGGAAGTGTTAAGAGAAGAAGCATTGACAGTAAAAGAAGAGAAGGGTTCATTTGCAATAGGGTTATTATGAGGAATTTCATTAATAGAAAGATTAGTTACAGGGGATGAATCTGCAGCGACATTTTCGCAAATAAGAAGAGGAGATTCCACTTGCGAAGATGTCGCAGGAGGGGTTGAAAGTTTAAACAAAGGAAATGGAACAGATGTTTCAACATTTTTAGGATGGCGAGGTCTTTTGGGGGGCCTCTCGACATTTGCATCACTCTGCGAATCACAAGTCATATAAGAAACAGAGGCAACAATATTGTTATTAAAAGAATAAGTGTTTCTTAATACCTTGCTATTCGCAGGCTTTCTTTTGTTCACAACGACTTTTTGCTGCGAACTCTTGGGAACATTAGGGTTTTGGATAGTAGACTTGGTGCTGGAAGTGTTTTTGCTGAAATAGAAACAGTATGGGAATTATCTAAAGATGAGCAATATCAAATAAAATAATTTCAGTAGAGAAGATCAATTTTAAGAAGATCAGTTTCAGCAAAATCAACAAACCTTGATGGCTCCATAAGAATAGTAGCAGAAAGATGGAGAGGATTTACGGAAAGATGAACAATGAAAAAGTTACAGACGACAAAAAGAGAATTTACAGATGAAGAAGACGAATTAAAAGAAAGAAGACATTCTTATGATGGATTTCTTCTTAAATAGACAAAAGGTGATGACCGGTTAGCATTTAATGTGCCGGTGAATAGGGGAAAATTTAACATGTGTAAACGGTTATGCTTAATTCATGGAATCTTGTCGGCAGAGAATTTAGGGAAAGAAATGAACAGCTGTGGCATTTTGAAAGTATTAGTTCTCATGACATTCTCTCCTTCGCAGAGAAGACATGAGAAGAGGCAAGATGTAGGATCAGAATATCGCAACACCAATATCCTTGCGAAATCCATAAACGACACACTGCGAAGATATCGCAGATAAGTAATATAAATGACGCAACGGATGACGAAAGCCTGAACATGAGAAAGATGTGAAGACCTGGCGAGATTTTACATTTGAATACTTGCGAGCGTGTCGCAAGTCAGATCCGAAAATAAAGGAAAGCTTAGATGTCACCCACTATGTAATGTCCTATATAAATGACCGAGTAGGCTTATGAGAGAGGGAGATCTTTTTCGAGTGTTGGGCAAGTTATTAAGAGAGAGAAAGTTTAAAACGGTTGTAAATTCCTTAGCTTATTTCCTTTCCATCTTGTAACATTTGTGAGTTTTAATCAATAAAGACTATAATTGTTCATCTTAAAATGACTTGATTGTGTGAATTCTTATGAGGGGTGTAGTGTGGGATTTCCTTCTACTACATCCCACTCTAGTTGTTCATTAGCGTACATCCTTCTTCTTGTTTGACATTGCAATCTACCCTCCACCAGGTACCATTTCATCCACAGAAACTTGTTTGTTACAACACACCTTATATGTAGCTGGAAACTTATCCTTTAAAGGCCCTGTTATAGATCATTTGTCTAACCAAAACCTTGTTTGCATCTCATTATTAAGAACAAAAATTATGTGCTCATTCATATTAAGGAGCAAATGAATCTCAGAATATGCTTCCAGATACTTCTACCTTGAGGAGTTGTATCATTTGTAGGAATAAATACATCTGCATTATTCTTGAATTTTTGCTCAGTTATTCTTTCCCACAGTGCCGCATTTTCTCTTGAATATCTCCAAATCCACTTATTTTTTAGAGCCTTACTAGTACACCTAAGGTTCCTCACCCCTAACCCACCCATCCACTTCGTCTTACAAATTTTTATCCAAGAAACCCAACACATTTTCCTTTTAAAATTAGTCGAGTCCCATAAGAAATCTCGCATCAACTTAGTGATCTTCATCTTCACACTTACAAGCATATTTATCAGTGACAAGAAGTAAATAGGAAGACTAGATAACCAACTTTTAATAAGTACCAACCTCCCTGCCTTTTTTAAGAACCTTTTCTTCTATGAAGCTAACTTAACTTCCATTCTTATAATCACCTTGATAAGCACGCAAGTGCTACATTTTATACCCATATTTATATTAGTTAGGACTCGATATTTTGACTAATCACACTATTTTAGTGCTTTGTAGAAAGTACATGCTTATTCTGATCATCCGGAAAATAAACGGCTAAAGTTGGAGCTAAATGAGCTTTGTCACCAAATTGAGTAAAGTCACTCGCAAAGCCACCTGCTTGGATAATATGCCACATTTCACGGCCAGCACATTAACAGTTCGACCAGGAAGAAAGGAATAAAGGAAATGGTGTTGTGCTGTTCTTGGAAAAGAAGTGATTTCGATCTTTAATTGCACGGCAACAACAAATGAACTTTGGGGTCTTGAACGGGAATGAAGATGAACCGGAATTGGTGTTGTCAGTGATGAGTTGGAGGTTATTGTGGACCTCAAATGTGATTGCATGCAGTGGTGATTCTCTCCAGTTCCTTATGGAAGCAAGGAGTTGGTCACAACTGCATACCTAGTCATGCGACAATGTCTCATAGATAGAAAGTTGAAAACATGAGAAATATGTGGTTCAGTCTTCACTTACCTTTTGTTGAAGAAGTTCTCTAGAGCTTCGGTTGATCTTCGCCTTCAAACGGTAGAACGCATTGATATCCGATTCTAAACTACGCACTTTTATCCTAATCCAAGACTTGACTAAGACTAGAAATCAAGATATAGTTTTGATCAACTAAATTTGACAACAAGCTTGAGATAGCAACACTTGTGAGTTCGACCGAGAAATGCTCTAACATTCATATTGATCCAGTTATCAATATTTTAATTGAATATTTAATATTCGGTCTTGCTACCAGCATTTTTTGTTTTTCGACTATCAAATTGAGAAGTAACCTTTCATTGGTCAACCATCTAGTTGGTCGATCATCCAATATTTCATGGTCGGCCATCCAATTGATTGATCATCCAATATCTACCAATATTTTAATATTATGATTTCTCAACTTCGTCACTCGATTACTCATGACATGGTGGATCGAGGATGAGTATTCTACAATAACTTAGAAATATATGATGCTTGACATATCAAAATACATATTGGTCTATGTTCGATCCATTAATCGCATAAGACATATGCTCATCAATCCAAATTATTCGAGTATCATTGTTGCCTCAGCTGGCATGATGATATGTCACAATCATCAATAATTCATCAGACTCAACGTCTAAGCATCATTATTGTCCCATCAGAGACCTTATGCTAAACTCATCATAATGATGAGTCACATAACATGTTACATTCATCATCGAAAATTATGCTACACTCATGAAACTAAGACTCACGAGCTAGATAAGTCAACAATTGATCAAATAAATACTCGTCTGCAAAACAGACTTCACATTAGACATCAATCATGTCACATGAGGGGATATTCACTAGGGTTTTGGTCTGGCGGCCTACATCACGTGAGATATATAGTAATACATCCACGATGAGAAATGTGATTAATTCATGCTGGAAGTTGAAGGAGTAAATGAAGTAGTGGATGGACAATCGACCAAGTCTCTCTCGTAATACGAAATTGGTTCAATCACGATTTCTCACTTCCACACTCTTCCACTCCTCCTCAAACGTCACACTTACTGGAGATCAATATGTTAACTGCCTCTGCAATAAATAGGTCGTCGACCTATGATATGGACAACTTAACAAAGTAAGAACTGAATTTATCTTATCAGACATTATTCATCCAACAACCATATCAAACAGACAGAAGCATTATCTTGGTCTAACATATAGAATCATCTTCACATCAGCTCAACACATCCATAATCCATCAATTACCAATTATTTCACACATTCTCAGCTTTCCCCTACAGATCGACCCTTATTCTTCCTTTGTGACCGAATTGACTCTGGGATGACCATTTCTTGTATTAGCACTACTCCAAAAGGGGGATAAATTGACAGGGTCCTTTGGGAAATTTGACAGTCACGGCACGTCGATTCATTATTGATAGGCCATACCTATCGGATTCGTATATTATAGGTAAGCCACTATTGGGCTTCGATTTTCGACGGGCTTAGTAAATATGAGGGTATTTTTCTTTGAATGATTTTTTGGGCACTACTCAAAAATGGTGGGGGACTACTAAGTGATAAAATATCTACCCTATAATTATAAGGGGTGTCCTAAAGTGTGGAAATGACTAACCTACCCTTAACCTATATATATTTAACCACCTCCTCCCATCACCACCACCTATATATATATATAACCACCTCCTCCCATCACCACCGCCGCTCACAATCACCTACCACCACCGACCACCACCACCACCGACCACCTCGAACCACCACCACAGCCACCTCTATATATAACTTAATTTAAATCATTAAAAAAACAAAATCAAAATCAAAATTATAACAAACCCATTAATTGTCATTCGTTTTTGGTTGAAAAAATGAGAAGTAATCATCAAAATGAGTTGAAAATGGAAGTTGCAGAGAGAAGTTCGGTTAGGAATTATCTGAAAAACTTTGTCGAACTAGCCGAACTCAACTTTAATGGAGATTTTTTTTCATAGAAAAGTTCGGTTACGTCGCAATTTTTTTTTCCTAACTTAGTTCGGTTACGTCGCAATTTTTTTCTCCTAACCAAACTTTTCTCTGAAAACCTATATATTGAGTTCGGTTACGTCGCAAATTTTTTCTCCTAACCGAACTTTTCTCTGAAAGAAAAACTCCATTAAAACTGAGTTCGGCTGCCTGTGTTTTTAGAAATATTAGCCGAACTACACTTGCAGATGAGTTCGGCTACCTGTTCTTCAAATTTCGTAGCCGAACTTTGTTAACCAAACCGAAATCATTTTGTAAATTTTTCATTTTTATGAATGTTTTGGCCAATTCAAGCACCATTAACTAAATTTGAAGTATCCGTGAGTACCCAAAACATCATACTCTTGTTGTGGCTCTTAAAGAAAAAGATCTAACTTTTTTTTCTTCAAAAATACTCATTTTCATTATCATCTTCATCTTCTTCTTCTCCCTCTCAATAATTCTTCTTTTGAAAAAAATCAAATTATTAATTTAATCTCACTAATCATTAATTAACTCACTAATCAATACACTAACTGATTTTATTACCAAGGGCAAGTTTGGTATTAAAAAAATTAGATAAGGGATGACCCAAAATTACTTCAAATATCCACACAAAAAATGAAGAGTAGTCCCCCTCCATTTTTGAGTAGTGCCCAAAAAACCGTTCTATATAAAATCGACAGAACAGACTAGAGAGGAGGCCGGTTTTGGGGAGCTCTCTCTTTGGCGAGAGGCCGAAACCAGAGAAGAGAAAAGAGAGGCGCGGCCACAGACGCCGAACGGTGCCGAGAAAAGAAGATTAGGGTTTGAAGTTCTGTTTCGTTTCTCCCATTTGATTTCAATTAGCTAGGGATTTATTCATATTTGTTTATGGTTTTTAAGAAATCCATGACTAGCTAATTCCATGTTAGGGGTTAAAGGATGAACTTGTAGGATTTATTTGTTTTCATTAATAAGAGTTTTCTACCAATTGAACTTAATTATATAATTTTGTCTCTCTATCAATGTTTATTTTCTAGCTAGATTTTTCATGTGCTATGCCATGTATAGTTCATTGTTGGATTAGTAGAAAAACTCATTGAACCTAAGCGATAATTGAATTATGAATTTTCCTTGACTCTTCATGCCATGTATGATTAGTGCTTAGAAATTCTACTTTTAGGTGAGAACAAATAATTCATTTTTGAGGATTCTTGTCGACGATTCGTAAATGCAATATCTTCCATGTATGAGTAGTTAGGTTTGCCGCTTCTACATGAGTTTATTTGAGACCCTTTGTGATTGAATACGAGTAGTTTTCTTACAACGGATTCCCGGAACCCTAACATCTTCTTCCCATTTATTCTATTTTAGTAGTTTAATATTATTATTTCGTTTTATCATTATAAAAATTCAAAAATATTGTTTCGTGTTAGTTTTATTGGAGAAATTGATTACAGTATTTCCACCGCTCCCTGTGGATTCGACCCGTACTTGCCTCTGTCTACTAGCTAGACACCGTGTGATTGCGATTATTACATATAGGTATCTCCGGATCCTATCACACCTCATCCCACACAGATGTGCACCATGAAGTATCTCCTAATGACAACCCTAATTATTTAATAAGAAGCTTCTCGGCCTTGCACCCCAACTCCATGGCTAAGTCCTTTACCACCTCATCAGCTCTAACACTTAACATTGAGCTTTTCTCCAAGTTGTGCTTCGTACATTTCAACAACTCAACAGTAGTAAGAATGAGAAATAATCTCCTTACCTCCTCTACAGAAGCATCCATGAAGATGATTGTGTCATCTGCAAATTGCAAATGGGAGATCATAACACCATTTTCAACTACTTGAAAGCCATTCAGTTGGTCCCTCTCAGTAGTATCTACTATCAACTTAGATAAGACCTTCACCACTAACAAAAACATAAATGGAGACAAGGAATCTTCTTGTCACAGATCTTTAGATGGCTTAATCTTTTTCATAGAAGAACCATTCACCAAGACTGAGATGTGGGAAGAAGATATACACCAAACCATCCAACAAATCCACTTCCTACCGAAGCCATGTCTTTCCAAAATTCTAAACAGAACTTTCCACTTAACACTATCAAACTCCTTCTCCATATATATCTTGCACTAGATTCCAGGTCTCTTCACCTTCAACCTACTGTCAATACACTCACTAGCAATCAAAACTCCATCTAGAATTTGTTTCTCCTTCACAAAATCCCCTTGATAGTCAAAAACCAAAGTATGCATTACCTTGTTGAGACTATTTGCCAACATCTTAGATAGAATTTTGTAAGCACTACCTAACATACTTAGAGGTCGATAGCCTTTAGAAGTACGTGAGTCATCCTTCTTAGGGATTAGAGAAATAAAAGACAATTCACCCTCCAATCCTAAGATACAAATCTATGAAACTCTTGCATCAACCTCATTAAATCACCTTTAATAATATTCCAAAAAGATTTTTAAAACTCCATAGAGAACCCATCTGGTCCCGGAGATTTGTTAATACCAAAATTATTAACCACATTATACACCTCATCTTCAGTGAATTCCATTTCCATCTTCTCCTCATTTCAGGAAAATCCAAAATTTCTATATTAAAACCAAGGGCTATTTTGCGTTTCCTCCCCTATAAAGATAACTAATTAGCGTTTCCTCCCCAAATAGATTCAAATTAGTGTTTCCTCCTATCGTTAGGAATTCCGTCCGTTGCTCAGTTATCTGAGTCAGCACCTGTACATGCGTGGCATAAATTGTACACATGTAAATAGAAGTACCCAAAATGTCCTCACATACCAATTTAATCCGACAGTTGTGGATAAAGTTAAATAATGAAAAGATAAAGTAAAATAATGAAAGGAAGAGATTTAAGATCGACATCATCATATCGTCTCCCATTCTTCCTATTGCTGCTAATCTTCAAAAACCTGTATAATTATTCATCATCTCTCATCCAGGCTAACAACTCCATGAATTAAGCCATACTTCTTTGTGGTAAACTCAAGATTGATTGACATCAAAAACCCCCAAACTTCGTTCCGAAATCAGTAGACATACACCATTAACAACTCATTTCAAATCCTTGTTCACGATTAAACCTTCTCAGTCTGCGAAATCAAACAGAACCCATGTCTCCATATCATCATAGCTTCATCAACCTTCTCAATCGAACCCAATCGCAGTTCATAACAATAATCCCCGAATCTGCTCAAACCCTATTTCTCATCTACTTTACTGTCAAATCCAAATCCAACACAGATTTCTCTAATTTATTCCAGTTAATATGAGAAATAGAAGAAGCAGCGGATGATGTTGGCTTCGATTGCATCTGAGAGACGATGATGTTCATGGGTTATGAGTAGAGAAGTAGATGAGTTTGAATTAATTTGAAGTGACATGTTAAAGAAGAAGTGAAACAAAAGAAAAAAGTTCATATTGAGAATTGGTCAAGGTTTGTTGTTCTTTGACATTGAAGATTATGATGAAATTGATGGTTATTTGAAAGTTTGAAAGGGAATTCGGATGGGTGTTGAGTTGCATAAGATATGGGTTTCATTTTGATTCGAACTTGAACAACCAAGGACTTGAATCTGCTGCTGCTGATGAAGCTGGCTGATGTTGCTGTAATGGAGGATTATGCGGTGGTTGAAAATACTGCAACAAATTCAGCTGCAATTTTCAATTAAGAAATTAGAGCAGTATAACTGTTATTAATGGAGGATCAACAACTGATCGAGTGAGCATTAATGGTTCGTTATTGTATTCATGGATCTAGCTCTCAGCAACTGATTAATTGATTTGTTTTGAGTGTCATATAGATGACTGCATACAGAAATTGGATTTCACGGTAATGGGGTTTGGGTTTAATTAATCGAAGTAAGAGAGGGTATTTTGGGAATTTCATGCCACGCATGTACAATTTATGCCACGCGTGTACAGGTGCTGACTCAGCTAACTGAGCAACGGACGGAATTCCTAACGATAGGAGGAAACACTAATTTGAATCTATTTGGGGAGGAAACCCTAATTAGCTATCTTTATAGGGGAGGAAACGCAAAATAGCCCTAAAACCAACATCACTCTGTTAGTAAACAAATTTGAGTATTAATTCCTTATCTCCACCTTTATGCTCTTTTGATCAAAACATTCAGCACCATCTATCTCCAACTTAACAATTGTGTTACTATTTCTTCTTGCATTTGCTTTCCTGTAAAAATAGGAAGTGTTTGAGACCCCCCCACCTGAACTCATGTTGTTTTGACCTAGTGTGTCATTTCCTTGCTTCCAAAGTATTTATTTTCTTCAGCCTCTTCAAACAGTGCAGCCTCTCCTTAAACTGCACCTCAACAGGTGCATTTGTTTCCTCCATGTTGTCCATAACATCCACCTTCTCACATAACTCAGACTTCTCCCTTTTTAAACTCTCAAATATTATCCTACTCCAATTCTTCAAGAAGTATTTCAGATTCTGTAGTTTTTTAAAGAATATAAAACTAGCTGGACCATTATATTCCATAATCTCCCACCACTAGCTCCTCCACCTTTTTCAATATATCCCTGCGCAATAACCAGTTATTCTCAAAATTAAAATAAGGTTTACTCACTATTTTTGGCTTGATAAGAATTATAGGTTTATGGTCTGAAATAATTCTTATAAGGGCAAGTTGCATAACTTCGTAAAAGATAATATCCAAATCCACACTCGGTAAGAATCTATCTAACTTTGCATAGTAGGGGGTCAATTTGCATATATGACCAAGTGTATGATCCTCCAATCAATGGCAGATCCACCAGCCCCTGGCTTGAGATAAATTGTTCAAAAAAGAGGAATTTCTGTCATTTTCTTCTCCTATATTCCTATATTCCTCTATTCCTCTATTCCTCTTCTCATGACATCTGACAGCATTAACATCTCCTGCATAGCAAATTGGTCCGCTCATCAACACCAAATCATCCCCAAAAAAGACCAAATCATCCCAAAAAAACGACCCTTTCATCAAACCCATCCTCTAACCAACACCAAATCATCCCAAAAAAAAGACCCTTTCATCAAACCCACAAGGGGAATAAACATTACAAATAACCCAATTTTCATTAATTATGGTTATGTCAAAATGTTAAACTATGTGTTAGAGCATTGCTCGGTCGAACCCACAACTGTTGTTATATCAAGCTTGTCGTCAAATTTAGTTATCAAAACTATATCTTGATTTCTAGTCTACAATTAGTTAAGTCTTGGTCTAGGATAGAGGTAGTTGAGAAACGAACCAGTCATCATTTGCGTTCTACCGTTTGAAGGCGAAGATTAACCAAAGCTTTTGGAGAACTGCATCAACAAAAGGTAAGTGGAGACTGAACCACCTATTTCTAAAGTTATACTCACCTTTCTATCCTCGAGACGATTGTCGCATAACTAATTAGACTAGCTTGCATAGACAAGAATTTTGAGTCGAGAACTAATTATTTAGTTTACGAATTTCTCGAAATATAATGACTAAGCTTGATGACCATTTGTTCATACTTGATCAATTTCGGTGGAGAACAATTTATTGTTCGGAACGAAATCATGATTCAAGTTTATCATTCGAAAATAGCCTGGAACAGTGATATGTGTCATTGATATTTTTCGGGAATGTTTCTAATTGATTTAGAAATATAGAACTACTATATTCAGAATACAAGATAATGTTATTAGTCTTACAAACTGAGATAATTGTTATATGTCTGAAGTTATATTACATGTAATTGTACACGTAGCGGAGTGGCTATATATATATATCGACTTGTAGATTTGTGTGATACGCATATTCGTATGCACATCATGGGAGAATCTATTTGTTTCGTGAACTAGATAGGTATGTATATTTGTATACAAACCATGTTGGAACTGTGGTAAGGAAACCGGGTTTAAGTATCCAAACCGGTATACGAACCGATACAGTTTTATGTTCTAGAACCAGCTTAGTACCCGGAACCGGTAAAGTCTTAAGGTTTCCAAACCGCTCACAAACTGAAAAGTTATGTAAACTCCGGAACTCGGTTTGCACCTAAGTTTGAAAGCAGTGCGTGGGTTGAAAAGTTATGTCAACTCCGGAACTCAGTTTTGCTCATAAGTTTGCAAACCAATCTGCGTACCATGACTCAGCCGATTCACGAACGACTCAAGTATTTGTACTTTGTGCATTTACCAACTATGTCGATTATGATTCAATTGCGATTAAATTATTTCTATGAGATGATTTGCATTTGATCAATTATCTAATTAACACTAGACTTATATGATCACATAATTGTGACTCAAGATTAATGTCTCTGTGTTCATGGAAATGAGTGTTAAGATTTTAAGTTCAAACTGGCTAGTTTCGGCTAACAATGCTGAACATAGTATTTATACACGGTTCGGTTACGGTTTACCTAACTAGAGTGTATATCTTTTTTATGCGAATAAGATTCAAAGCTTTCATCTAACGATGAATATTGTTTGCTTGGTTCCAAATCTACCTTAGCTTAAACCTAAAGCAACCTATACTTTGAAGTCTATATAATGGGAACTTTTGGCAACTGGGATCATTGAATCCCGACACTACTTTTTGGTGTTTCCTAGTTGTATCTAGAGTCGTCCTGTCCATAAACCATTTTAGGGTTTAGCGACTATCAAAGACTTCATTGGGATTCATGAAGCCAGGTCCAGTTATCTTTTATCTTGATAACTTATGTATCCTGATTGTTAGAGCATATCTTGGTTGAACTCACCAAGCGTTGGTATGTCAAGTTTGGTTGTCATATTTTAGTATCAAAACTCATCTAGAGTCGCTTGATTAAATACTAAAGTAAACTTCATTTAGGTTACACTAGAAAGTCTAGGAATGTTGAGACATACAAGTATTACTCCGAAGACCTAAAAATGTGAAGAAGTATCAAACTACAACGACGACACCAACCTTCCTCATGAGGTTAGTAATATTGACTTAAACTGTTTCATTCCTAACGTATCTTTCAAGTTGTGCTATATTGAAAGCATAACTGCTAAGCTATATGTAATGTACATATTGTATAATACTCTAGTGATGTGACATGATCATAATAGTATGATCATAGTATTAGGGAATTAGACTACGAAATATAACACTTATCTTTTGAACTTCATAGATATGACATCAACATAATCTTGTATATATTGTTATGATTATATGAATGTGTTATGTTGAAGATTTCATCCTAGGAAACAATGTTTTACATTTGTTTAAAGGAAGTACATTCATGAACTTGTTTTATGAATCGAAGGGAAATCATGAGGCTTATTGGTCCGGTTATTTATTGCAAATCTTTGATGACCAATATGTGTGAGATGGTAGAACCGATCTTAACTTATGTTATGTATCTTGGTATAACTAATCACAATGCCTAACTTATGATTTGGTATGACTGTTTTTATTAATTGGTGTAACCGATCCTAGGTAATCACCATGTGTTGGTAGTATCGATCCTTGTAATTGGTGTGATCGATCCTAGTAATTGGTGTGGCCGATTATGAGCATGTGTAATCGATCCTTGTAATTGGTGTAACCGGTCCTGGTAATGGTATGGCCGATCACAAGAAATACCATGTGTAGATGGAAGCGATCCTTGTAACGGGTGTAACCGATCCTAGTGACTGATGTGACCGATCAAAAGTATTTCCATAATTAGGTATAACCGATCCTAGTGATTGGTAGAACCGATTGAACCCATGTATGTGATTTGGTATTTGATCAATCACATAGTAGTCTTGGAATACAAGTGAACCAATTCTAAATTTGCTTGGAAGTGTGGTATAATCGATTCCAAGAATGCAAATCCATGTAAATATGAAATGAGGATTTGCAGTGAAAAGATATCAACATACTTTGAACACGGCAAGTAACTCTTATCATTTATTGTTCAAAGATATTCCTTAGTACTCAAGGTGATTATGTGCCAAAATAAATTAAGAATCTTTTAATTAAGGTTTTTTATTTAATATAAATTAATTACCAGCAATTAATGTGTAGTAGCTCTAGACAATAAAAATTAGTAATAT
This sequence comes from Papaver armeniacum, assembly GCA_023531295.1. Lineage (NCBI taxonomy): Eukaryota > Viridiplantae > Streptophyta > Magnoliopsida > Ranunculales > Papaveraceae > Papaver > Papaver armeniacum. The sequence continues at coordinate 448,798 of JAJJWW010011662.1, forward strand.
GCATTTACTAATTGGAGATTTTCTATTGAGAGATTTCAGAAATATTGGACAAGCATTTATTGGAATTATGAAAATCGAATTTTGTCATTCATTGCATATCTTGAGAATACTTTCAGATTTGGAATTTCTTTGGTGTCCAAACATGCTTGGTTAAATACCTAAGTTTGCATTTCTAGCAAACTATCATAAGATCCAGGCAAACTTCATTTCTTGTTGTTACTGGTGGAGCCGTATATTCGGAGAGGAAAGTATCCTAATTAGGTGAAATCTCTTACGACCGCTCGTTTAAAGACTTATGTGGGATCAAGAAGCTCTACGAGTACCGTTGGTGGGAAACTAGATAATTGCAGTGTTATTAGTTTTCGATTGATTTGATTGACTAATGGTGGTTCAAACTTTGATTGCACCTAGTTTGTTTATTCTTGAGAATCTTCTCTTCTGATATAAGATTCACTCAAACTAGATCGAAGTATCGACGGGATCTTTAGAACTGTTGTTAGATCTAAAGACATCTTGTGATAATACGTTGTTAACACACTCCGTTTTGTGCGTGATTGATCACGAGAGATTCAAGCGGTGTTGTGCGGGTTATTGAAGATTAAAGAAGATTTGATACGAAGAAGATTTCTTATTGGTTTTCGTATCTTGTGAAATATGTGCACAAACCTTGATCGACAGATCCAACTATAATCGAATTTATTCGATTAATTAGTTGCGTGAGATCGACATTCTCAATATATCTCTTTGAGATTTATTTTAATTGAGTGTGAATCTATAGTTGACTATTTCAGTAGTTAAAGCTAGATTGATCTAACCGAGATAAAGGAGTTTATTATATTAAACATAAGAGCTTGTTAGAGTCTTTGCTCGGTAGAACTCGCAAGCGTTGCTATCTCAAGCTTGTTTGTCAAGTTTAGTTTCCAAAACTATAAGTCTTGATTTCTAGTCTACTTATAGCTAAGTCTCGGACTAGGATAGTAAGTGAAGAGAATCCACGGCGTTCATCAAGCAAAGACGAACAACTACTCAAGGTCATCAAAAAAAAGGTATGTGGAGACTTGAACTTATCAATCACTCAAAAGTCTATCTACTCTATCTCCTATCTTGAGACAAAAGTTGTATTGCTATATAGACTTCGATTATACACATTTGTTATTTCGAGCCGAGTTTATCTCGCTTATCTATTTCTCGAAATATGTGTTGGGAAGCTTTTGCTTTGGCCAAGTTCATGTTTACTCGTGACGAAAGTCATGTTGATTATTTCAATAACTTGAAAATTGCTTTGATGAAAAATAGTTTGTGAATAACAACTATATATCTCTAAGAAAGTTTCAATGATTGAAATGAGAGTTTAGAATATATAACCATGTTTGGATATAAACATTGTATGTGAATTCATACTTGTGTAAGTCCAAAATCCTTGAACCAAAGTATGCGTACTTTACTGGTTTAGGATGAACGAAATTAAGTCCGTGTACATGTACGCGTACTGTCGGAAGTTCACATCCCGTGAATTTCTGCTGGAGTTTGTGAAACAAATACAAGCTCAGTCCGGGTACTTAAGTATGCGTACAGTATGCGTACTTAAGTGGGTTATTTTCTAAAAACAGTTTAATTCGTGAACTAAGACATTTATAAATTAAGGAATGCAATCTTTGCAAACCGTGGCTATAATGTTCATGAATCGATTCGAGTGAATCAAAACTGTTTTTGCTTCGATTTTGTCTTGTATACTTCTGTGAGATCTAAGCAATTGAACAACTTTCTAACTAATTCTTTTGAGTCATTTGAACTAGTTATGGTGAAGATGGATAAGGTTGATTTGAAAGTGGTCATATGGCTAACCATTGGTTAACTATTGTTGAACCAACTAATTGTACACGTTTAGGTACGGTTACTCAAACCTAAATGAAGTTACATTTCATGTGTGTATAACAAGCTAAGTTCGATCTAACGGTTGAAAAATATTAGCGTGAATCTAATCAGGTTTTCATCTAACGGTGAATATTGAATGCTTTGTTACCAAGGTAACTTAGATTGCAAACCCTGATTTGGAGACTATATAAAGGAGAACTCTAAAAACTGGGAAACCTAATTCCCACACCTCCTGTGTGATACTAGTTGTATAAGCTAGAGTCGATTCTCCTTTAACCTTAGGTTTCTATCGAGACCACCGGTATGGGACTTTTTGCTCATGGAATCCAACTCAAGAGATTGTCCACAATAGGTTAACGACTTAAAGACTTCATTGGGATTGTGAAGCCAGACCCAACTATTTTCTCTGTAGTTGCGTGACCTGATCTTGTTGTTTCTATCGTGATTGAGTGCAATCGTAAGATTGGATTGAGATTAATTTCTCTGATAGGCAAGATAGAAAAGTAGTCACAAACACCTTCGTCTCATCGTTTGTGATTCCACAATATCTTGTTTCGCTAGTAGATTAAGATTATTGTGAGGTGATTGATATTTCTAGGTTGTTCTCCGGGAATATATGTCCGGTATATCAATTGGTTCGTGTTCACCTTGATTTATCAAAATATGGAACAAAACTCGTATGTATTTTTGTGGGAGACAGATTTATCTATTCCTGTAGACTTTTTTGTGTGAGACAGATTTGTTTATTAAAGTCTTCGACTTTGGGTCATAGCAACTCTTAGTTGTGGGTGAGATCAGCTAAGGGAATCAAGTACGTAGTATCCTGCTGGGATCAGAGACATAAGGAGCGAACTGTACCTTGGATCAGTGTGAGATTGATTGGGGTTCAATTAAAGTCCAGACCGAAGTTCGTTTATAGTAGGCTAGTATTTGTAGCGTCTTAATACAGTGTCTCTGTAGGCTAGTGTTTAATCAATGTCTCGGGGTTTTTCTACATTTGCGGTTTCCTCGTTAACAAAACTTCTAGTGTTTGTGTTATTTCTTTTCCGCATTATATTTTGTTATATAATTGAAATATCATAGGTTGTACGTTGAATCGATCAATTGGTAAATCCAACCTTTGGTTGTTGATTGATCCTTGAACATTGATCTTTGGTACCTGTTGATGGTGGTTTTTAGCTTAGGGTTAAAATCGTAAAACACTAAACCCTAGCAGACAGTGATTTAAAGTAACAAGCATTTACTAGGCACATTTACTGAAACCTTTAATATGTTCCTAAATAATTACCGGGGTATCTTTTTCAAATTAGGGTTACGACAAGCCAAACCCTAAATTCCCACGTGTGCCAATGGCAAATCATGCCAGCCACACCGACCGCTCCAAAGCATGCCAACCATGCTAGCCGCACCTCTGTGCCAATGGCAAATCATGCCAGCCACACCGACCGCGCCAAAGCATGCCAACCATTCTAGCCGCACCTCTGTGCCAATGGAAAATCATGCCAGCCACACCGACCGCACCAAAGCATGCCAACCATGCTAGCCGCACCTCTGTGCCAATGGCAAATCATGCCAGCCACACCGACCACGCCAAAGCATGCCAACCATGCTAGCCGCACCTCTTTTCCAATGGCAAATCATGACAGCCACACCGACCGCGCCAAAGCATGCCAACCATGCTAGCCGCACCTCTGTGCCAATGGCAAATCATGCCAGGCACACCGACCGCGCCAAAGCATGCCAACCATGCTAGCCGCACCTCTGTGCCAATGGCAAATCATGCCAGCCACACCGACCGCGCCAAAGCATGCCAACCATGCTAGCCGCACCTTTGTGCCAATGGAAAATCATGGCAGCCACACCGACCGCGCCAAAGCATGCCAGCCATGCTAGCCGCACCTCCGTGCCAATGGAAAATCATGCCATCCACACCTACTGCGCCATGCCAAACGCACCTCGCCATGGCCCCATGCCGTGCCACCATACTGGCCTTCACTACGCGGCTATTAAAACGAAGGCGTGCAACAATCAACGGTTGCCCTTCAAACCCAGGAGCAAATCCTGGCCGTCTAAGGTTACCAAACGACCTTTGCCCCAAAACCCTAGCTTGGTCATTCACCTAGCCCATGCTAGTCACGCCATGCGCCTATGGCAAACCCTTGGCCCCACATGCCAAGCCAAAACCACACCTAGCCCAACCTAGCCACGCCATGCGCCTATGGCAAACCCTTGGCCCCACGCGCCAAGCCAAAACCGCACCTAGCCAAAGCTAGCCACGCCCAAGGCGAACCCTTGGCCCCACATGCCAAGCCAAACCAAACCTAGCTAGCTAGCCGCGCCATGCCAAACGCACTTTGCATTGGCCCTAGCCATGCTAGTCACATCATGCCAAGCCAAACGCCCTTGCCTTGGCCCTAGCCACGCCATGCGCCTATGGCAAACCCTTGGTCCCATACGCAAATCCAAAACCGCACCTAGCCAAAGCTAGCCACGCCCAAGGCGAACCCTTGGCCCCACATGCCAAGCCAAACCAAACCTAGCCAAGCTAGCCGCGCCATGCCAAACGCACTTTGCCTTGGCCCTAGCCATGTTAGTCACATCATGCCAAGCCAAACGCCCTTGCCACGCCATACGCCCATGGAAAACCCTTGGCCCCACATGCCAAGCCAAAATCGCACCTAGCCAAAGCTATCCACGCCCAAGGCGAACCCTTGGCCCCACATGCCAAGCCTAACCACACCCTAGCCGCGCCACCCTGTTGGCCTTCCCTACGCGGCCACCAAAACGAAGGCGTGCAACAATCAACGGTTGCCCTTCAAACCCATGAGAAAATCCTAGCCATCCAAGGTTATCCGACGACACATGGTAACCTTTGGCCCGAAAATCTAAGTTTGGCCACGCCAAACCTTGCCATGCCAATGGCATGCCAACCTAGCCGCGCCACCACGTTGGCCCTCACTACGCGGCTACCAAAACGAAGGCGTGCAACAATCAACGGTTGCCCTTCAATCCCTGGAGCAAATCCTAGCCATCCAAGGTTACCAGACGACACATGGTAACCTTTGGCCCGAAAACCTAAGTTTGGCCACGCCAAACCTTGCCATGCCAACGGCATGCCAACCTAGCCGCGCCACCACGTTGGCCCTCACTACGCGACTACCAAAACGAAGGCGTGCAACAATCAACGGTTGCCCTTCAATCCCAGGAGCAAATCCTAGCCATCCAAGGTTACCAGATGACACATATTAACCTTTAGCCCGAAAACCTAAGTTTGGCCACACCAAACCTTGCCATGCCAACGGCATGCCAACCTAGCCGCGCCACCACGTTGGCCCTCACTACGCGGCTACCAAAACGAAGGCGTGCAACGATCAAAGGTTGCCCCTCCTCTCAAGATGCAATATCTCTACCGTCGAAGGTCACCAGGCTGGAAAGTTTCCCGAGCTTGACTTGCCAAGCCACAACAACGTACTACATGTTTTCCAAAACATTCGAGACATCAACACAAACTGGGGGATCCTCTTTGGGTATTGGTTTGGCGGTTTACAGCGTGTGGCGTACACTACGCCCGTCATAAGGAAGTGTCATAAGGGTGAGGCGGTTAGTAAATTACGGGAAGTTATGTGTGAAACGTTCATGGGACATAAAGCACATGCGTTAACAACTTTATGGGACATCAATTCCATAACGTTAGCAGTTTCATGAAAACCAGTTTCATGCGTTAACCACTTTATGGAACATCAATTCCATGCATACGGTTACCACCTCCTCCCATTTACTTCCCCACTCCTTAATGAGACCAGGGTATGTTTTTGCTCCGACTTGTATAAATAGGTCTTACCTATTTCCATTGAACAACAAGTTCATACGGGAGATACAACACTCAAAAATATTTACTTGCTAGCACACCTTGGGAGCTCTATCACTTTTCTGATAACAAGTCGTAGTAACCCAACTACTCTTCCAGAATCAACTATTCTAGTCTCACCACTTTCCTTGCTTCCCTCCTCAAAACCAACCCATTCCCCTCCACTTTGTGACCGAGGCAAGTCTGGAACGGCTATTTCTTGGTTTAGGTCGGACTTGTACAGATTGATCTCTCGAATCTAAAGTACTCCCTTGCAGTACATTGTATAGGGTTTAAATTGTTTCTCACCTGCACACCCGTAATTACCGAAATTAGCAGAAACCATTTTTACCTACAAACAATTGGCGACCACAGTGGGAGATCGGTCTATCGGTCCCAATATAAGTCTCTGAATACGTTTCTCTAAACAAGGAAGGATGGTTGGTCTTTGGACTGAATCGGTGTCCTCGGATCCCACTCAGGAAAACGGCAACGTTTCAGCGCCCAACAACACGGCCAACGAAGGAGTTCCAAGGTTGATTGACCTAATACGGGTCCAGGGGATTCATACAAGAAACATGGGTCTGATAAGATATGCAATCAACGCCATACTGGATTTCCTCATCGACCTGACGGCAGAGATGAGCGGTTCTCCTGCCTCGGAAACTTCAGAGCTGGAGACTGACGTCCCGGATGATCACTCTCAAGCCAACAGCTTCACTACCAATCAGAAACCCGTAAGCCAAGAAGCGGCCTCGCTGGTGGAAAACTTATGTGAACTATTACATCTATCAAGGGATCAACGGATGGAGACGTTCACCGCCATCAATCGGATAACGTTAAGCGTGCCCTTGGCTCCTCCATGCTCGGAAATAGCAAAAACACAGGATTCGTCTGTTAATAATATCATGTTCACCGACGACGACATGATGGCAAAGGAAGGCCATAACCGCGCCCTACACGTCACAACTCGAATCAAAAACGTGGAATTCAAAAGGGCCCTCGTCGACACAGGAGCGTCCTCCAATGTTGTCACCCTTAGGACGCTCAGGACGGACAAAGTACGACCAAGCGAGGTTACACGATAGCCTACCACCATGACCAATTTCGAGGGTAACCAAACCAATACATATGGGTACGTCAATTTGAATCTATCGGTAGGACCTGTCCAGTCAAAAGCAAGATTCGAGGTAATTGAAAAGGAGCCAGACTACCACATGATACTGGGGAAACCATGGCTCCACGACAACATGATCATTCCTTCGACGTATCACCAGTGCTTGAAAACCACGCTAAACGGAGAAGTCATTCGCATCGCAGCGTCATCATCTCCCTATGCGCCAATCTGTGGCATGGAAATTTTTGAGCCAAGACATGGCCGTAAGTCACAACCAACAAGGCTTACCACACCCCAAGACAATTTCGGCATGATATTGAAGAACAGATTAAGGCGGAAGTTCAAAAGTTATTGGTGGATGGTTTCATCAAACCAATCCATCACCCCACCTGGTTGGCGAACATAGTTACGGTAAAGAAGAAGAATGGTCAAATCAGGTGCTGTTTTGATTTTATGGATCTAAATAAATGTTGCCCTGAAGATGATTTTCCGCTCCCCAACATCGACATGTTGGTAGATGCCACCAGTGGACATGGCATGTTTTCTTTCATGGGCTGGTACAGCGGCTACAACCAAATAAAGATGTACGAGCATGATGCAAGCAAGACGGATTTTCGAAATCCTCTCGGAAACTTTTACTACACTGTGATGCCCTTCGATTTGAAGAATGCTGGCGCCACATACCAACGCGCCATGACCACCATTTTTCACGACATGATGCACAAGCAAGTTGAGGATTATGTATATGACATAGTGGTCAAGTTAAAAACTCGGGCGGCTCACACAGGGATTCTATAACAGGTGTTCGAAAGATGCCGCAAATACAAGCTAAAAATGAATCCGTTAAAGTGCGCTTTCGGTGTCTCCTAGGGAAAGTTCCTAGGCTTTCAAGTAACCGCTGAGGGGATCAAAGTTGACCTAACCAAAACGCAATCCATCCTCACAATGCCACCACCGCGGAACGTGAAGGAACTCCAGAGTTTCATGGGCAAAATAAACTACATCCGCCGCTTCATACCCGGATTGACTCAACTTATTGCTTCGTTTACCCCCATACTAAAGAAAGGAGCAAGCTTTGTATGGACCACATTACAACAGGAAGCGTTCCGGAAGATTCAACGAACATTATCTTCCCCGGCCGTCATGAGACCCATGCAAGGAAGACCGCTACACCTCTACACCGCTTTCAGTGACACTGCTGTTGGAGCTCTCCTCGCCCAAGAAGATGACGAAGGGATTGAATACCCCATATACTATTTCATTCGGACTTTGAGAGACCCCGAACTCAGGTATCCCAAAGCAGAAAAGGCATGCCTAGCTTTGGTCTACTCCATCCAGAAATTTAGGCACTACCTGCTGTCTAATAAAGTGGTGCTAATATCAAAATCTGATCCTGTAAAGTTCCTCCTCTCAAAACCTGCTCTGATAGGAAGGCCGGCCAAATGGCTCCTCCAGATGTCAGAATTCGACATAATATGTGCTTCCCCAAGGGCCATCAAAGGACAGGCAGTTGCAGATTTGTTGGCAGCATTTCCAGGAGAAAATGCTGTAACATTATGTGAAGACCTCCCTGGGGACTTTCCGGAAATCTCCTTCATCCAAGAGGAAACCTGGCTATTGTTTTTCGACGGCTCCGCCACCCCTAACAACGGTACGGGAGGAGCCGGCGTGGTTCTAGTATCCCCAATCGGGTGAAGTTTTCTCACACTCCTTCAAGCTAGACTTCCCCGCACCAACAATTCAGCAGAGTATGAAGCCTTCCTCATTGGTTGTCTTTGGCTAAACAAGCCGGAGCCACACGTCTGGAAATAAGAGGGGACTCTAAACTACTGGTCAACCAAGTAAACGGAGTATATGCGTTGAAGGAGGTAACCTTAGCCCCATATAGAGCCGAAGCGCAAAAACTGCTGAACTCCTTCGCCGACGCAACAGTAGCCCATATCGGGCGTGGCAGCAACCAACATGCCGACTGCCTAGCAACGTTAGCATCGAAACTGCGATTTGAAGGCCTTGAGGAAACTCTGACGGTGAAAAGAAGGACCGTGGCTTCAACGTGGCTTTCACAACCTGAAAAAGATGAAGTTGATGACTGGAGAACACCGATTATCCAAGAGCTTAGCAGTTCACTCTTTCAAGGAAAGGTCAGTCTTAAAACCTTGCGTGATTTCTTCATGCTTCGAGGGGTACTCTGTTATCGAAATCCAGACGGCTCTTTGTCAAGATGCCTCGGAGAAGAGGAAGCACAACAACATCTCAATCGCATCCATGGTGAGGTCTGCAGACAGACATTGGTGGTAACCCTCTATCGTCGTTTACAACGCCTTGGCTATTATTGGCCGGAGATGGAGGTCCAAGCTCGGTTACTTCAAAGAACCTGTTCCAACTGTCAAGCGCCGCCGTATCAATTAGAAATTTTCAACATTGGTCACACCGGGGACTGGCGGAAGCCGTACATCAGTTACTTTCGCGACGGGATACTCCCCACCAATGAGAAGGAGGCATCCAAAATAAAACAAAGGTCCAAGAGGTTCGTATTCCACGAAGGGATCTTATATCTTAAAAGCTTTGGAGGGAGTCTTCTGCGATGTTTGAACGAGGTAGAGGTCCCAATCATGCTGAAGGAGATGCACGAAGGAGAACACCAAGGAAAGTGGAAGTTATTTCTCCAAATACACGAGAAGTACTACTGGACGACCATGGAGGACGACGCAGTTATTTTCGTACAGAGGTGCAAGGAGTGTCAGGTCCACGGGAACCTTATTCATGTACTGGAAACCACCCTGGATTCGATAAGCAGTCCATGGCCCTTTCATAGCTAGGGACTCGACATCATTGGGAAGATCAACCCACCATCCTCAAAACATCACGAGTATGTAATAACAGCAACCGAATACTTTACCAAATGGGTCGAAGTCATAGATTTACGAGGAACGAACGGAACCACGATTGCGGCATTCATTAAGGAGTACATTATCTGCCGTTTTGGCGTGCCTAAACATATCGTCACCGACAATGGCATCCCTTTCGGGAACAGGCAAGTACGAGAGTTGCTCGAGGAATATGGGATTAAACAAGTCTTCTCCACCGTATACTACCCTCAAGGGAACGGGCAGGCTGAAAGCACCAACAAAACTCTGATTCGAATCCTCAGTCGGACAGTGCACGATAATCCTCGAACATGGCATGAGCAACTTCCCATGGCACTCTGGGCGTACCGGACGTCACCAAGAAGTTCCACTGGGGTCTCTCCTTATTCTCTTGTTTATGGCGCATACGCTATCCTCCCGGAAGAAATTAAAATCCCATCAGCCAGGATTGCCGAAGCAAGCGGAGTTCGATGGAATGAAGCTGAAGCCTTAAGTGACAGGGTTACGGAATTGGACACTGTAGACTCTAGGAGGGCCAAAGCGGAAGAACACGCACAGGCATACAGGAACAGGGTTTCCAGAGCATACAACAAGACCGTGAAACCTAGAATTTTTCAAATAGGAGACTTGGTACTGAAAACTGCTAAACACATCCAGCAAGACGCATCTACACCAAAATTCTCCGCAAAATAGGAAGGTCCTTATATAGTCACGAAAGTATACAACAGTGGGTACTACAAAGTCATTAAGGAGGACGGGGGAAAACTGTAAGCGGTCATCAACGGGAAATGGCTAAAGGAATACTACGCCTGAACACCGCCTCACCCCACCGTATCACAAGCACGGATAGCCAGGCATCTTTCCACTTTCTTCCATACCGTATTGAGTTTTTATTTCATTCGATTGAAGCAAATCAATAAAGTTCTCTTGTTCTTTCAAAAAAAAAAAAAACGTAAAAAAAAAATGCTCAAAACCCAGAAAGAAACCCAAACATATCGCAACCACATAACTCAGAAAAGCTCGTCCAAAAGATGGTAATCTCTAGAAAGCATCATCCTCAAACGTCTTTGATACCTCTCAGTCTTGCTCTTCAAGTTCCGGATTGACTCTTCCACCTTCTGTGACTCCACGGCCAAGGCTTTCTTCTCTTTCAGAATAGCTTTTGTAGCAGGGACCACGCCATCAAGAATACCAGCCCTGTCGACCTTCACAATTTCAAGACGATGCCGCAACCAACTAACATTGAACTTCAGAGATTCACAGGTAGACACCATGTTCTCCCACTTTTGAATAGCTGCTTCCGCGACGGCGCAGATAGACATATTTTCAATTTCAACAACCATTGGCAGGAGACAATTCACAATAGAAACCAAGGCAGACGAACAATACTGTACCACGTTCCTGGTGGCAATATAGCCATATATCTTCCATATTTTTTTGTAAAGAGTTACGAATTCTTTTCGCACAAGTGACCGGTTGTCAGCCGACACAAAAATAAATAACACTTTCTTACTACTCAAAATATATAATGAAGCAAGGGCAAGAAAGGATCGTTCCCACAGAGAAGACTTGGGTTGTCAATATGTTTTGGTATCTTATAAGTAACACGGGGGTTTTCTGATTTTTATATACTAAAATAAAATAAAAGCAAACAATAAAGGTAAACAAATCAAATCAAGGATGTGAAAGTATTGGTCATGGATTTCGTCTTCAATCACAAACATGTTTTCAACACAATAACTAGAATTGATATTTTAATCTCAACTTTTATCAAAGGCCCTAGAATACCTTGATCGCAAGAATATCCCTCTAATCTCCTCTTGTCATCAACAAACACATTAAAAGATGTGAATATGAATTCTATCTAAAAGAACAACCTAACGTGTAAAAGCACTAATCAAGTTTAATTCCCTAGATGCATTAAGTTCTATGAAATCAGGCCAATCAAAGCAATCGAACGTGTAAAAGCACTAATCCGATTTAACAAAGGTTATGGTTCACATATGATCATAAGAATATATCACTACAAACTATAATCATATTTATGCTACTTCAAATCAGGAATTATCACTTTTGCGTATAATAACCCTAATCTAACAAAAGACATGCATGTGAGTTCTACCAATTTGCAACTTGACAAAACAAACATTCAATCATATGACAATATTAATGGTGAATCATAAACGATAATATGAGAGAAAACTAATTTATTGAACAAAAACTCATGTTTGGAAATCCAACTAATCCATAACCAAAAGAAAACTCTAGCTCATATTCATGGAGCTCATAACAAGAAGAAAGATAAAAGGTTTCATGTTTTTAAACCCTAGAACACAAAGTAGAGGCAAAAAGATATATATCAAATTCTATCTAAGCTTCCCTATATATAGAGTTTTGTAACCTCTTCTTGAAGAAACTAGGAAACCTAGTAAAAATAGGAAAGTGCACCTCCTTAAGAATTGTGTCCCGTGCATCACACCTCGTGCAGAGTAGGTTGCCAAAGTCACGGCCAAGCCTGAAATAGCTGCACCCTTAGTTCTGTTCTTGTAAAATATTCTGGCTAAATGGCCTATTGGGCTCACACTCTTATTCTGGTCGTGATATGTGGATAGATTATTGGGCTTGGATTGTTCTAGCCTACTTGGTAGCTTAACTGTTAGTCATGTGGAACCAACAGTGTAAGCATTATCATCACTGTAGTACTTCTCATCTCAGACGTTCATAGCCATTCCGCGTCAATCATCTTTGCTTCTGAACTCCAACTCGAACTCGTTCCCTGACTTCTCTCTGAAGTATTCGAGTCCCACCAAACTCGAGCTCAGGCTTCCATTACCAATCTCCTTCGGAACATCTACCAATCTGACAGTTAACATCGACCATGATCACCCATCGAACGAGCTCGTCATCCAAACCGCATCAGGAGTTCACTCTATTTCCAACTCGTATCATCCATCACCGATCAGACATCTTCAGATTCGAGCTTCTCTTCCACTGATTCGTTACTCTCATGCCATTATTGACTTCCGGTGCTGGCAACAAGACAAAACCTTCTCAGTTCATTACAGACTCAACCTTCGTCACGAGTCTTACTGCAACCAATCTCTGCGTTCCAACTTGAGCTCAAACAATGGCAGCGGCATCCTTCTCTTCTTTTTCTTCTCGCTGGCAAGACCCACCAGTCATTCTTCTCGTCACTGCAATCAACAACAACAAATCACAAGCCGTAACTACCAGCTGCAACTCTCCATTATTCTCCACGGAATTCTCAGCTTCGAACCATATAACAGGCCTACTCTTATGCTCGAACTCATCATTGCAACATCCATCAACAGCTCCTAATAATCGTTCAGTCTTATCACTGCCATTGGCAGAGAGTTCATCGTCATCTACAATCACAGGTTGTTCAGGCTTTTTTTTACAAACATTTCTCGTGTAGTTCCCTGGTGATGCAGATATGGATCTGCTGGTGACTTCGAAGGCTATTCCATCTCCTTCCCTATAGCAATGTCACATTCAACACAAAAACCCATCAAACCATTCAGAGCTCTAAGGTCTTCATCGATCTTTATCATTCATCGCTGAGAACCATCGACAACAAACTAAACTCAACTCCATCGCTGCCTCATTACTCTTCATACCCAACATACTGCCATTCGATCCTCTTCTCATCCCTGTGTTTTTACAGCTCTGCTCCATGTCCATTATCTCGTATCCCATGTTCTGCGAAACTCTCCTTCCATATTCCAATGATGAACAGCATAAACCCATCTTCTCTTGGTCCGTACTCTTCTTGGCTTCAAATCCTGTCTCATCCCATCGAACCTTGGCTAGCCATTTCTTCCACCAGCACACATGTGCGCTACCCTTGATGTGAACTCCATAGAGTTTACGCTTTCTTCCAGCAATTGTATGTGAACCATATAGCCCATGTTAAGCCCATGTTGTGGACAACGGACTACCTCCAACCCATTTAGCTGACACGAGCTTCAGGCATCCGATATGCCCACTTAACTGCCCGTAGTAATTTCCATGCAATGACAATTTTACCTCTTTTGTGGCCAATTGGACGATTTCTTGTTCTTTTCGGGAATAAGCTCCAAAATTCCCAAAAAGTATAAAAGAAAGCTAATAATATAATTTCACACGAAAACTAGCTAAGAAAGCATAACCAATCGATACTTAGAGAGGTGTTTTTAGACACCTATCAAATTCCCCCACACTTAGACTTTGCTAGTCCTCGAGCAAACAAAAAAAAAAATATATAACAACTCTGTGTCGTCGAGGCTACGGTCACTCTTAGCATAAATAACAAGCCTTTGAACCCCTAGGTGTCCCTAGTGGACGAGTTATAGTCTCGTGAGGGTTTACTAGAGATATACCCACAAATCCTACTTTCCAACTTACTAGTTCTCCGAAATGATAGTATCCAACGCGCTAAGAAGACATAGAGATTCTGCACACTAGTCATAATAAGTTAGACACATAAATGAACACAATCTCATCCTTAAAAGTTGAGAGAGAAATAACCATCCCTTATCGAAAGAAATTCGGGTTCGGAGTGATCAAAAGTCTCGACTCTGCCTCACAAGAAAGGGTTTTATGAAGTTGCTCTCAATAATAAACATCTTTTTATGGGTCACACATGTGTCCAGGTAGGAGTGAAGAGAGAATCCTGTGACACGTTGAATAGTAGGAAGGTAAAACCCTCCGAATTGTTTTGAAAACCCACATCTTTTATCATTTTTGAAAAACCTTTTTCTGACTATCTCTACGAAAGGAAATCAACCACTTAACGAAGGTGGGAATATGCTTACTTACCTCGTTATCCGTTCGATGTGCAGCTAGCACCACTCTCACATCATCCATAGAAACATCTTCGGTCTTCAATCGGTGTCTTCATCTTCGTCTTCGGTCTTCAACTCTTGATGATAACTCTTGAACTTCGTAGAATCTTGACAATATGATTCTTTCCTCTAATTCCTTATTGCTTGAAACTTCTTTGTAGATATTCCTTCTTCCATTGGCTTTATTGAAAGAATACAAAACTAAAAACGAACTATACAAACCCAAATTATAATACAATGAATTTTTCTTGTCTCTTTTTTTTTTTTCTTTTTTTTTCTTTTTTTTTTCTTTCTATAATAATTTTTCTTTTTTTTTATATTTTTTTTTATGAGACAAGAAAAATAAAACAAATACAAAATGAAAACAAAACAAGATGGAACATTGGTTGGAGGCCATGCGTGTGATGCTAGATGTCATGGGTTCGAAACTTCAAGCTCCCATTTTTTTAATTTTCCAATTAAAAAAAATTATAATTGTTTTTAAAATCCTTTCTCTCAAAATAAATAAATAATTATAATTAATTTTAGAAACAAAATAATAAAACTAATAATGATCCTAACAAAATTTTCTCTTGTCTGTTTTTTTTTTTTCTTTTTCAATTTTTTTTTTCTCTTTTTTTTTTAAGACAAGAGGAAATAAAATACAAATAAGATAAAACAAAATAAAATAAAAATATAAGTACAAAGGCCATGGTGTAAGTATTTTACCGCTTGATTCTTTACAACTTGTATGTCTCGATATCATAAACTTTTCGAACTCTCATCTTGATAATCTTCACTCTTGTACAATAGTCTTCAACTTATAAAAATTCTGCTCCTTGTTTTGTTGCTTGTAAACCTTGAACGTCTTCAACTTTCCTTCAAATTTGTGATGCTCCTCTTGTTGATGATGATGGTGTTTCTATGGACCTGTTGGTGTAGAGAGATAAAGTGGATGGTGATAACTGCGAACAAGATTACAAGTGGTATGTAAGTTAGCAATTCGATGTCACCATCATGATTGATAAAAATAGCACTCAAGAGATCAAAATAGTGCTTCTATGGTGGGAGGTTGGGCAGCTCACCATTCTGCCCGGAATTTACGTACGGTGACACACACTCTAAAAGCACATATTAGATAGGTACAAAGAATTGAAGGTCGGTGCCTCACATTATGTAACATGGGTAGTCTTGTTGTAGTATAGAATGTAGGGGCTACCAGGATGTGTGCCATTAGTAGTTATTTAGGAGTGCCCATATAGTATTAGTGTCTGTCTTTAGTTCAGTGTAATGATTGGTTTAGATTAGCCCACATGGAATGTTAGTGGCCGTAGGATATTAGCTGAGTAACTTGTCCTTATAAGGTCTGAGTCGGTCTGTTTTGTAAATCAGTCTATTATCATTTATCAAATAAGAACTTTGTTCTTCATGGCTGTGTTCTCTGAACTCAGATTTGGCCTGAATCTATTGATTTAGGAGGTGTTTATCACCAATTCTATCCATCTGTTTGTCTAACTGTTGTAGTAATACAACAATTGGCATCAGAGCCGTTCAAATTTTTTCCAATGAGTCTCAAAGACATTCAAGAGGGTCTTTCCCGAACCACAACTGAAATCAATCTACTCAGATCAGAAATCATTTGCGTTCTCAACATCTTTCTCATCTAAGTTGGATTCACTTGTGATGGATCTTCGTAATCAGTTGAGTGCACAATTTCTTGAGCTTAGTCAAATTATAGATGATGTAGGAAATCACCAAGAAAGTTCAAGAGCAACTCCAGGATCGAGTGTGAATCAAGGGGTTTGCACTGAATTGGTTTCGACTGTTGGTGCTCAAGAAATTTCTACAAAATCAGGAGTAACCAAGTCAAGCTCTCTTGCTATTGATGAAGTAGTTGATTCTGATGTAGATGCAACTATCGATTTGATTCCTTCATTTTTGGTTGTTGAAGAAGAAGATTTGAAAATTGGCGAGGAAGATGATTTTAACAAAAGGAATTGCGTCAGAAATTTTTTCAGAAAACCAGGACATTGTCGAATATTTGAACGGATTTTTCTTCTCCACAACAAAATTCTAGGTATGGCTTATTTTCACATCAAATTTGATGATTCTCGTTTGTTATTCGATCGAGGTAAATGTGCTGCTAAATTGGTTCTTCGATTGCTTTCGACTTTGGGTATAAATCGATTTTTCATCTGTGCAATCATTTCAATTTTTGTGTGTTAATGATTCCAAATTTTATGATGAGAGGAAGCTGTTTGTTCATATTGCTAAGAGAAACAGAATTTTGATACTCATCGGATTAGGGTATATGAACTTGAAATGGTACATGAATTCTTGGGTAAACTGCCTTATAGTGTTTTGTGGAGTTTTACTGATGATGGTGTTTACTTATCCTACTGGCTTAATGAATTTTTTTTGAACTCTACCTGGAGAGGTCAATGTTATTTGTGTAATGCTAGAACTGAACCTTATGGTTGTATAGGATGGTGGAGTTTGAATGAGCAAAAACACAATATCCTCTTATCTATTTTTGCAAATGTTTTTCATGTGAAATTACTCATAGTTATAGTTGATAGACAAGCCGGTGATGTGCTCCAGATTTTACATTCCACTTGGATTTATTTGCACACATTTCTTGGGATATACATCTTACTTCATGCCGCCATCAATTGCGAGAGGTATACACATGCAATTTAACCCAATATCCTCATTGGTGTTACACGTATATGGGGGAATTTGCTTGTCCTGTTCTAATTAATGCTGCACAAGTTCCCTATGGTGAATGGTTCCAAGCTAGTGTTGGTATACATAAACGGGAAGAGGTCTTACTCCTTGTTGTTCAAATTCTAAATGTCTTATTGAGAATTGAGTTCTTGCGGTGGAAATACAGGTTGTTCTCAACCGATTGGTGGTGTAATAGGTTCTGTGACGCTGGGATTCGTAATCAGATTGTTGAAAATTCTGTTGCCAGACTCATTTGTGTATTGGTGGAAAGGCTTGAGCGGTCTGAACTTATCTCCCTTGATAAATTAGTTTGGAGTATAGTGTGGTGACGGAATTATGGTAATGCTGATATTCTCTTGCAATTTCCACTTGGTTTACATAATGCTTCACAAGAGTCCTACAACACTATTCATGCTCTTGTTAGACAACCAAGTACTAATGCCATTCAGTATCATCCTCGCACTGTTTCTTTCACTTTCATTTATATTCTAGCCTGCTGTCGTCACTTATTGGGGCTCAGTAATGAGTCAGGAAACTTGGAAATGATTATGGATGTTAGAAAGGCTAATGAAGTTGGGTTGCTGATTAACCTGAAGGAGTTTACATATCTTCTGGTGCTTAATATCTCAGTTCCTACATTTGTTCAAACTCAGTGGTATTTTTCGCAAATTATTCATTCTCAGTGCCCAAAATTACTTACATTTGAAGAATTCTGGAAGTTTCTGCTACAGGACAGAGTTCTGATGACAGTTGGGCACTCAGATGGGAGTTATATATACACATATTGTAGAGTCTGGAATTTTGCTTCAGGTTGTAGCCAAGTGAAGTCTTCTATGTGCTTTCCTAGGAGGCATCATGTTGTAGTATAGAATGTAGGGGCTACCAGGATGTGTGGATCACTACTGCATATTTTGTACAGCTACAGGACATTTTCCCTGATTTTGCTGAGCACAGTGAGTGGATATGTGAAAGGCATCGCAATTCTGCTTTTGTAGTCATCCCCGAATACACTGGACGCATGGATAATACGGCTACTTCACGGAGTGCTGTTCTGATTGAATACCAGGCTCTATATCCGATGTGGGTGGCCTTTTTGAGATGGAAGTTCAGATTGCTTCCAATGGGGGAATGAGGGACATGTTTATGGCGTTCTGATGGGCTACTTCGAGTTTGTGCCTTGGCTCACGCCGGGAATTCTAGGATCAATTTTCCCAGATGAAGACACAGATTTTGCTCCTACCTCAGCAACCATGACTGGCGCTTCAAGGGTGTTTGTGTAGGTACTTACCAAGCCGCAAATATGAAGATTTTGCACGTGTTTACTGTTGGGAACCTAGCATGGACAAGTTCAGTTTGCTGAGAGGATTTCTGTGTTGCACTACTACCTTGTGTTGCCACCTAATGTCGTATGACCGCTATGACGAGAAGAGGGTGTCGCAACTCAGTTCTCATCCTTGAGGACAAGGATGTTTTCAAGGGGAGTGGAATGTTGTAGTATAGAATGTAGGGGCTGCCAGGATGTGTGCCATTAGTAGTTATTTAGGAGTGCCCATATAGTATTAGTGTCTGTCTTTAGTTCAGTGTAATGATTGGTTTAGATTAGACCACATGGAATGTTAGTGGCCGTAGGATATTAGCTGAGTAACTTGTCCTTATAAGGTCTGAGTCGGTCTGTTTTGTAAATCAGTCTATTATCATTTATCAAATAGGAACTTTGTTCTTCATGGCTGTGTTCTCTGAACTCAGATTTGGCCTGAATCTATTGATTTAGGAGGTGTTTATCACCAATTCTATCCATCTGTTTGTCTAACTGTTGTAGTAATACAACAAGTCTCCACTATAGGGGACCACTACTCTAATACCGAATTCAGTCTGCACCTTATTTGCCACTGGCATGGTTAAATCCAACTTTAACTCTCATACAATTAAGAAACCCGATCATGATCTCTGTCATCTCTAAGTTCAGTCACTCTTATGAGAATCTCGATGTAATCTTAGCGACATGTATACTATGTGACTCTAAACTAACCACAAGTTGGAGTTTTTTATTCACTATTTTACACAAAAGTTGAAAATTTTGAAAAATTTACAATGCAAATGCTTAACCACTCCCCCACACTTAAACTTTACATTGTCCTCAATGTAAATTGAATCGTCCAAAGAAATTCAAGGTGGGAAATTATATAACAATATACGACAAGAAAAAAAAAACTAAAAACAAGAAAAGAAAAATTAAAAGATAAGAGATACAAAACCTATGGGTTGCCTCCCATGTAGCGCTTGGTTTAAAGTCGTTAGCCCGACTATATCCTTGCAAAATTCATTCCCCATATACTAACAATCGGAAAAGTTGGGGATCCTTCCATAGAACCTATTTTGCAAACACTAGCTTCACACAAATATTAGTAATATAAAACATAAATGAAGCTATGAACCGATAAAAGCTTCCCCCACACTTATTCTTGTCCACACTTGGAAGTGTATAAAGAATATAGAAGTCGGGTACTTCCACGGTTTCTTGTTCCAAAACCTGCATAGTATGAGAATCAAGTATCTCGAATGGCGGAAATCGAGAAACAAAGTCATTCAACAATACTCTCGAAGCACATATATTCAAACCAATAAGAGGTAAAGGAGAAGAAACAATAGGCAAAGGGTTAGACAAACCTTGCACAATCTCTTTTATCACGGAATCCTCTTCATCCTTGAAAAACTCAAGTGAATAATTCACCTCTTTTATATCATGGTCCTCTATCAAACCTTGCAACCATTCTTCGTCCGTTTCTGCCTTAACCAAAGTCTCAACATAAACATCATCATTATAATCACTTGCAAGCTCAATTGGGTCTTCCATAATATTGGTCATACCGGTTTCACTCTCAACATATTCCTCTTCATTAGACTCAAACCTTGTTGCAAAGTTTTGTAAAACACTAGTTTCATCATACTCTTGTACCTTTTGAATAGGTGCTTGATCATTATAAAGATCAAGAGTTGAGTCAACTACACTAATGTCATCAAATATCTCCAAAGGTTGGTCCTTTTCAACACAATCATCTTCGTCTTCAATTTCAGACTCACCATAATAAGAATCGTCGTCGGTTTCCCAACCCTTATCACGACGTCATTTAAATTCCATATGAAGGGTCCTACTAATTTCATCGACAAGCTCTTCCGAGGCTCCATCATCTTCCAACTTGTATAATTTCTGCTCAAGTTTCTTGACGTTCACACGCTTACCACCGCTGGCTACAATAGGTTCTCTTTCACATGGCTCTTCCCTTTGAATGGGTGAATGATCATAACTACGATCTGGAGTCGGGTAAGAAGAAATGTTCCAAAAATTGGTTTGTGCGACGTTCTCTCTATTACGGTCAAGTTGGTCTAGTCTTTGTTGCATGTCTTGTAATCCATTCAAAATCTGCATAAAACTCGAATAAAGCCAATTAGAAGTAGAATTATCCCACCTAGGTGCTTGAATTACATACCCACTACAAGGTTGTTGTTGGTATGTATGAAAATCACCATAAGGTTCTCTAGGATATGCATCATAGTCAATAAATTGGTTTTGATTGTATCCCATAGATGGTGAGTAATTGTCATAGTGTTGAGGTTGGTAAAAACCGTATCCATCGCTCCAATATGCTCCGTCCATAGTAAGTACCTGAAACAAGAGTTCTCAAAACTATGTCAAAACCAGAAAATAAGAAAAACTAAAAAAAAAAAAAAACTAAAAGCAAAAATAAGAAACCAAAAACAAGTGACAACCGCTGCCTCCCCGGCAGCGGCGCCAAAATTTGACCGGTTGTCAGCCGACACAAAAATAAATTACACTTTCTTACTACTCAAAATATATAATGAAGCAAGGGCAAGAAAGGATCGTTCCCACAGAGAAGACTTGGGTTGTCAACATGTTTTGGTATCTTATAAGTAACACAGGGGTTTTATGATTTTTATATACTAAAATAAAATAAAAGCAAACAATAAAGGTAAACAAATCAAATCAAGGATATGAAAGTATTGGTCATGGATTTCGTCTTCAATCACAAACATGTTTTCAACAGAATAACTAGAATTGATATTTTAATCTCAACTTTTATCAAAGGCCCTAGAATACCTTGATCGCAAGAATATCCCGCTAATCTCCTCTTGTCATCAACAAACACATTAAAAGATGTGATATGAATTCTATCTAAAAGAACAACCTGACGTGTAAAAGCACTAATCAAGTTTAATTCCTAGATGCATTAAGTTCTATGAAATCAGTCCAATCAAAGCAATCGAACGTGTAAAAGCACTAATCCGATTTAACAAAGGTTATGGTTCACATATGATCATAAGAATATATCACTACAAACTATAATCATATTTATGCTACTTCAAATCAGGTTTTATCACTTTTGCGTATAATAACCCTAATCTAGCAAAAGACATTCATGTGAGTTCTACCAATTTGCAACTTGACAAAACAAACATTCAATCATATGACAATATTAATGGTGAATCATAAACGATAATATGAGAGAAAACTAATTTATTGAACAAAAACTCATGTTTGGAAATCCAACTAATCCATAACCAAAAGAAAACTCTAGCTCATATTCATGGAGCTCATAACAAGAAGAAAGAGAAAAGGTTTCATGTTTTTAAACCCTAGAACACAAAGTAGAGGCAAAAAGATATATATCAAATTCTATCTAAGCTTCCCTATATATAGAGTTTTGTAACCTCTTCTTGAAGAAACTAGGAAACCTAGTAAAAATAGGAAAGTGCACCTCCTTAAGAATTATGTCCCGTGCATCACACCTCGTGCAGAGTAGGTTGCCAAAGTCACGGCCAAGCCTGAAATAGCTGCACCCTTAGTTCTGTTCTTGTAAAATATTCTAGCTAAATGGCCTATTGGGCTCACACTCTTATTCTGGTCGTGATATGTGGATAGATTATTGGGCTTGGATTGTTCTAGCCCACTTGGTAGCTTAACTGTTAGTCATGTGGAACCGACAGTGTAAGCATTATCATCACTGTAGTACTTCTCATCTCAGACATTCATAGCCATTCCGCGTCAATCATCTTTGCTTCTGAACTCCAACTCGAACTCGTTCCCTGACTTCTCTCTGAAGTATTCGAGTCCCACCAAACTCGAGCTCAGGCTTCCATTACCAATCTCCTTGAACATCTACCAATCGACAGTTAACATCGACCATGATCACCCATCGAACGAGCTCGTCATCCAAACCGCATCAGGAGTTCACTCTATTTCCAAATCGTATCATCCATCACCGATAAGACATCTTCAGATTCGAGCTTCTCTTCCACTGATTCGTTACTCTCATGCCATTATTGACTTCCGGTGCTGGCAGCAAGCCAAAACCTTCTCAGTTCATTACAGACTCAACCTTCGTCACGAGTCTTACTGCAACCAATCTCTGCGTTCCAACTTGAGCTCAAACAATGGCAGCGGCATCCTTCTCTTCTTTTTTCTTCTGTTGGCAAGACCCACCAGTCATTCTTCTCGTCACTGCAATCAACAACAGCAAATCACAAGCCGTAACTACCAGCTGCAACTCTCCATTATTCTCCACTGACTCCTCAGCTTCGAACCATATAACAGGCCTACTCTTATGCTCGAACTCATCATTGCAACATCCATCAACAGCTCCTAATAATCGTTCAGTCTTATCACTGCCATTGGCAGAGAGTTCATCGTCATCTACAATCACAGGTTGTTCAGGGATTTTTTTTACAAACATTTCTCGTGTAGTTCCCTGGTGATGCAGATATGGATCTGCTGGTGACTTCTAAGGCTATTCCATCTCCTTCCCTATAGCAATGTCACATTCAACACAAAAACCCATCAAACCATTCAGAGCTCTAAGGTCTTCATCGATCTTTATCATTCATCGCTGAGAACCATCGACAACAAACTAAACTCAACTCCATCGCTGCCTCATTACTCTTCATACCCAACATACTGCCATTCGATCCTCTTCTCATCCCTATGTTTTTACAGCTCTGCTCCATGTCCATTATCTCGTATCCCATGTTCTGCGAAACTCTCCTTCCATATTCCAATGATGAATAGCATAAACCCATCTTCTCTTGGTCCGTACTCTTCTTGGCTTCAAATCCTGTCTCATCCCATCGAACCTTGGCTAGCCATTTCTTCTACCAGCACACATGTGCGCTACCCCTGATGTGAACTCCATAGAGTTTACGCTTTCTTCCAGCAATTGTATGTGAACCATATAGCCCATGTTAAGCCCATGTTGTGGACAACGGACTACCTCCAACCCATTTAGCTGACACGAGCTTCAGGCATCCGATATGCCCACTTAACTGCCCGTAGTAATTTCCATGCAATGACAATTTTACCTCTTTTGTGGCCAATTGGACGATTTCTTGTTCTTTTCGGGAATAAGCTCCAAAATTCCCAAAAATTATAAAAGAAAGCTAATAATATAATTTCACACGAAAACTAGCTAAGAAAGCATAACCAATCGATACTTAGGGAGGTGTTTTTAGACACCTATCAACAAGTAACCCCCCAACGTTCTGGTAGTTAGAAGAAAGGCACCTCATGCGGGTTCCGAACAACAAGCCTGCATTGGGATACTCATGGCAAGAAATTCCTAAGTCAGCGTTCTCCAGATCTGCAACGGCTGGAAAGATCAAGCTCGAAGAAAAAGGGGTAACCAAGTCATCTTCATCAATGACGGTAACACATGATCCAACAGGATACCTCTACACAGAAGGAAAACTTCCATTATTCATCGGCAAATAAAGAAACGTATGTTGATTAATGAGAACATACCGGTATGACCTTCTTCACCCGAATGACTCGGATGGGGGAATTGTCGCGAGAATCAAACCTAGCACGTTTGGCTGGAGAACCTGGTTGACTCGAGGAAGATTCGCTTCTGATCGACATGATGAAAGTTGGACTTGATGAGAAGAAATCTTTGTTGAAAACTGGGAAGACGACACAACTTCACCAGGCGTAAATACTATGGAAGCCCTAAAGAAAGAAGGAGAAACGCATACTGAATAGGCGGAACATGCCGGAATCACGGCCGGGAGACCAGCCTCAAAATAAAATGCCTCATCAAAACCCCAATGAAAGCTGAGCGGGATGGGAGGACGTGATACTTTAATATGTAAAAAAAATCATAACCGTGTCAAAACCCCAATAAAAGGAAAGAATTCCCCATGGGCGTCGAACAAGAAGAAATCAGACAGCATAGACAAATCATAACCGTGTCAAGCCGCCTATGCATGCCTCACCTCATCAAACAGCGCCTCACCTTGCCACCACCCCCCCTGCCAAGCCATTCGCTCCATTGCCGCGGCCCCACCACGCCTAGCCGTCCGTATACATCTCGTCTTGCCAAGGCCACACTATGCCAAGACGCCTGCTCCACTGTCGCGACCCTATCACGTGTGTTTGCCTCACCAAGACCACGCCACCTCTCGGCCCCCTCGAGCCAAGCCGTCCACTTGCGCCGCCTTCCAAGACCGCGCCCCCTTTGCCTTGGAGATGTACGACCAGACCAAGCCGGTAACTTTCATCTCACCACTCCACGGTCTGCATTCCCAGTACAACTTACGTAGGGCCGCCAACACGGGAAGCCAAAACTCTCTTTACCACTCAGAAAAGGTTAGTCGGATTCTTCTGACCATCTCTGCAATGATTTACACCTCGATTCCGTCCTTGTCTGTCACCATCATATGCTTACCTCGCAACAAGGTACATGTTCCGAGCTAAGCAGGGGACTTAATGTTGATGGTGGTTTTAGATTAGGGTTAAAATCGTAAAACACTAAACCCTAGCAGACAGTGATTTAAAGTAACAAGCATTTACTAGGCATATTTACTGAAACCTTTAATGTGTTCCTAAATAATTACCGGGGTATCTTTTTCAAATTAGGGTTACGACAAGCCAAACCCTAAATTCCCACGTGTTCCAATGGCAAATCATGCCAGCCACACTGACCGCGCCAAAGCATGCCAACCATGCTAGCCGCACCTCTGTGCCAATGGCAAATCATGCCAATGGCAAATCATGCCAATGGCAAATCATGCCACAACGACCGCGCCAAAGCATGCCAACCATGCTAGCCGCACCTCTAAGCCAATGGCAAATCATGCCGACCACACATGACGCGCGCCAAAGCATGCCAATCATGCTAGCCGCACCTCTGTGCCAATGTCAAATCATGCCAGCTACACCGACCGCGCCAAAGCATGCCAACCATGCTAGCCGCACCTCTGTGCCAATGGCAAATCATGCCAGCCACACCGACCGCGCCAAAGCATGCTAGCCGCACCTCTGTGCCAATGGCAAATCATGCCAGCCACACCGACCGTGCCAAAGCATGCCAGCCATGCTAGCCGCACCTCCGTGCCAATGGAAAATCATGCCATCCACACCTACTGCGCCATGCCAAACGCACCTCGCCATGGCCCCATGTCGTGCCACCATACTGGCCTTCACTACGCGGCTATCAAAACGAAGGCGTGCAACAATCTACGGTTGCCCTTCAAACCCAGGAGCAAATCCTGGCCGTCTAAGGTTACCAAACGACCTTTGACCCATCTAGCTTGGTCACGCATCTAGCCCATGCTAGTCACGCCATGCGCCTATGGCAAACCCTTGGCCCCACATGCCAAGCCAAAACCCACCTAGCCCAACCTAGCCACGCCATGCGCCTATGGCAAACCCTTGGCCCCACGCGCCAAGCCAAAACCGCACCTAGCCAAAGCTAGCCACGCCCATTGTAAACCCTTGGCCCCACATGCCAATCCAAACCAAACCTAGCCAAGCTAGCCGCGCCATGCCAAACGCACTTTGCCTTGGCCCTAGCCATGCTAGTCACATCATGCCAAGCCAAACGCCCTTGCCTTGGCCCTAGCCACGCCATGCGCCTATGGAAAACCCTTGGCCCCATACGCCAAGCCAAAACCACACCTAGCCAAAGCTAGCCACGCCCAAGGCGAACCCTTGGCCCCACATGCCAAGCCAAACCAAACCTAGCCAAGCTAGCCGCGCCATGCCAAACGCACTTTGCCTTGGCCCTAGCCATGATAGTCACATCATGCCAAGCCAAACGCCCTTGCCACGCCATACGCCCATGGAAAACCCTTGTCCCCACATGCCAAGCCAAAATCGCACCTAGATAAAGTTATCCACGCCCAAGGCGAACCCTTGGCCCCACATGCCTAGCCTAACCACACCCTAGCCGCGCCACCCTGTTGGCCTTCCCTACGCGGCCACCAAAACAAAGGCGTGCAATAATCAACGGTTTCCCTTCAAACCCATGAGCAAATCCTAGCCATCCAAGGTTACCAGACGACATATGGTAACCTTTGGCCCGAAAACCTAAGTTTGGCCACACCAAACCGTGGCATGCCAACCTAGCCGCGCTACCACATTGGCCCTCACTACGCGGCTACCAAAACGAAGGCGTGCAACAATCAACGGTTGCCCTTCAATCCCAGAAGCAAATCCTAGCCATCCAAGGTTACCAGACGACACATGGTAACCTTTGGACCGAAAACCTAAGTTTGGCCACGCCAAACCTTGCCATGCCAACGGCATTCAAACCTAGCCGCGCCACCACGTTGGCCCTCACTACGCGACTACCAAAACGAAGGTGTGCAACAATCAACGGTTGCCCTTCAATCCCAGGAACAAATCCTAGCCATCCAAGGTTACCAGACGACACATAGTAACCTTTGGCCCGAAAACCTAAGTTTGGCCACACCAAACCTTGCCATGCCAACGGCATGCCAACCTAGTCGCGCCACCACGTTGTCCCTCACTACGCGGCTACCAAAACGAAGGCGTGCAACGATCAACGGTTGCCCCTCCTATCAAGATGAAATATCTCGACCGTCGAAGGTCACCAGGCTGGCAAGTTTCTCGAGCTTGACTTGCCAAGCCACAACAACGTACTACATGTTTTCCAAAACATTCGAGACATCAACACAAACTGGGGGATCCTCTTTGGGTATTGGATTGGCGGTTTACAGCGTGTGGCGTACACTACGCCTGTCATAAGGAAGTGTCATAAGGGTGAGGCGGTTAGTAAATACGGGAAGTTATG
Organism: Papaver armeniacum; assembly: GCA_023531295.1. NCBI lineage: Eukaryota > Viridiplantae > Streptophyta > Magnoliopsida > Ranunculales > Papaveraceae > Papaver > Papaver armeniacum. The sequence continues at coordinate 476,157 of JAJJWW010011662.1, forward strand.
TGTGAAACGTTCATGGGTCATAAATCACATGCGTTAACAACTTTATGGGACATCAATTCCATAACGTTAGCAGTTTCATGAAAACCAGTTTCATGCGTTAATCACTTTATGGAACATCAATTCCATGCATACGGTTACCACCTCCTCCCATTTACTTCCCCACTCCTTAATTGTATAAATAGGTCTTACCTATTTCCATTGAACAACAAGTTCATACGGGAGATACAACACTCAGAAATATTTACTTGCTAGCTCACCTTGGGAGCTCTCTCACTTTTCTGATAACAAGTCATAGTAACCCAACTACTCTTCCAGAATCAACTATTCTGGTGTCACCACTTTCCTTGCTTCCCTCCCCAAAACCAACCCATTCTCCTCCACTTTGTGACCGAGGCAAGTCTGGAACGGCCATTTCTTGGTTTAGGCCGGACTTGTACAGATTGATCTCTCGAATCTAAAGTACTCCCTTGTAGTACATTATTTAGGGTTTAAATTGTTTCTCACCTGCACACCCGCAATTACCGAAATCAGCAGAAACCATTTTCACCTACAAACAATACCGTTCAAATTTATTTCTCTTATATTCAATCGGGATCGCAAATTATTATTTGTTTGATTGCGGATTGAATTGAGATATATAGATATAACTCGTTGATAAACTTTTCATAAGATTCATGAGTCTGACTGTCTAGTTGATTCTCTTGAAAGTATATTAGAGTTAGTCCATACAGATTGCTAAGCGAAATATTGGGTGAGGTTGTTGTACCCCCACTTTTTCAGAGCCTTTGTCAACGACTCATCTATATCTTTAGCAAAGATTGATTAGAGTGGTTACCAAACAGATTATTTCTTTGTTGTTTGGAATACGATCTGAAGGACTTGTTATTCATGTGCGTGACTCTAGAAGTCGAAGGCGCAGGGATACTGAGGGAACTAAGTAGCTAGGGGTAGTCTGTTTGGTCTCAATTTTACGAGGTTGGTTTAGATTTTGTATAGGGGCTTAATTCTGAGAGTATTCTAAACTGGACTAGGTCCGGGGGTTTTTCTGCATTTACGGTTTTCTCGTTAACAAAATCTTGTTATGTCTTTTACTTTGAATTCCGCATTATAATTGTTTATTATAATCAAGTAAAATACACATATGTTAACTCCGTTATACTTGATAGTGATCCTATAAAGTTTGGTTATTATCGAACCTATTATCAAGTAACATACTTTTATTGTCGTATCGTCTCGATCTTGTATCCATAGTCAATCACACAAGTTATCTTGTTATCGTATTGTCTCGATCTCGTATCCATAGACGATCACACAAAGTGTGAATACCGAAGTTGTTGTATTGTCTCAAATTTTTCCATAGACGATCACACTTAGTAGGAGGACTTATAGGTCGAAACAAAAATATTGTTATGTATTTGGGTACCCTCGTCTTTTCATTGATCTTATTCGATAGTTGATTTATCACTTGAACAAGATAGAAAGTAATCACAAAGTTCTCTTCGTCTCAACTTTGTGATTCCACGAGTTTTATACTTTTGAGGTGAATAATAATCTAGGATGCACTTCGGGTTGCATAAGTCCGGATTTTGAGGATAGCCAAACTTCTGTCAAGTTGCTAGCGATTTCCATCACCTGGATCCTAGGTTTGATCTGATCATCCGTTTAGATCGTAAATCAAGAAATCAATTGTATAGGCTTAACCTGTGGGAGACAGATTTGGTTTAAAGTCTTCATTTGAGTTGAAGCAACTCGTGGTTGGTGTGACGTTATCTAAGGGAATCAATTACGCAGAGTCCTGCTGGGATTCAAGAGGCATAAGGAGCGCGACTGTACCTGAATCAATGGGAGACTGAGTTTGGGCTTAACTACATTCCAGACCGAAGTTAATTGGTAGTTGGGTAGTGTCTGTAGTGGCTTAATACAGTTTGGTGTTTAATCTGGACTAGGTCCCGGGGTTTTTATGCATTTGCGGTTTCCTCGTTAACAAAATTTCTGGTGTCCATGTTGTTTTTTTTTTTCCGCATAATATTGTTTATCTTTTTAATTGAAATATCACAGGTTGTGCGTTGATCAATAATAGTAGATACGTCCGACCTAGTTTGTTGGATACGACTTGATTGATCCTTGGACATTGGTCTTTGGTACCGTCCAAGAACTCTCTTTGTGATTAGGTTCACGGATTCAATTGTGTAAACGTTCTAAACACAAGAGAGATTGAGATATAACTCTAGACACCTTCCTTGATTGAGTTTTAACTCTCGGAGTTGTGTTGAGTTTATCCATACAGATTTCCTACAAAAAAGTTAGTGGTGTATTTTGGTACCTCAAAGTGTTTTCACTATGGTTATGCCGAAAAAATCTAATTAATTTATATATATTTAATTGCAACTCAACGACATTATTATCAATATTTTGCTTCAATAAAAAGTCATAACCAATATTTTAGTTCACGGGATAAGTAAATTTCGGTATATCAATATATTTTGCGTCTAGTAATTTGGATTCGAGGGCACACTTTAATTCATAAAGTAGATTTGAGGTCTCACCGGGAAAGTTTACCTTATAGTGCATAATTTTGATTAACAGACAGATTTAGAGTTACAATGACGCGATTTGATTTATGATGCAGGTTTTGACAGTGGAGATCTTGCATCACGAGGCAAATTTAGGTCGATTATGAGATTTTGGGATATGATGGCAAATTGTAGTTATTAAGAAAATTTATTTATATGACAATTTATCCACACTAACAGATTTACAGTTATGTTCTTGATCTTCATCTCAAGTTGTTGATGGTGGATTTTCGTTTAAGGTTAAAATTGTAAAAAAACTGAAAAATCATGCGCTGACATCTTGTAAAAGATAAAGCCATTTATAAGTGTTGGATATTCCTCACTTAATTCACCAAGAATGGATCATGTAGCAACAATCCCTTCTTGTGAATTTCATATCAGCCTTGTATTTCTGTACTCATTATCGGTGTGGCATGACGACGAGTGTTACTCTTATAGAGTAACATGAACCTCAAGCACTATAATGAATCATTATCGGTGTGGCATGAGACTGAGTGTTACTCATATATAGAGTAACACGAACCTCCAAGCACTATAATGAAACCATGTACGAAATACCCGTACAGTGATGCTCGGTGTGTTATATTAGCCCGAGCCCCTCTCGGTGTGTTATATTAGCCCGATTGAGCCCCTCTCGGTGTGTTATATTATCCCGATTGAGCATCCGGACTTGACTCGTATCGGTCTCCGGATATGATTCGATCGCAGATCATCCAACTCCACAAGCATGATTGGATGACCACGAGATCAATTCCATCACCCTCAGCGGTATGGAATACACACGGCCGACCCGCATGGTCGACCATTGGCTTTGCTTGCCAAGAAACCGTCCATACCAAGCATTATGGACGGAAAACCTAAATTAGGGTTTGCGGCATATTACATGTGCCGCAAAGCAGTCTCATCCATCCATCTTCGCAAAGTGGGGCGAAGGGTGCGGATGTAGACTCGAAGGCCCCGAGCATGTCAACACGATCAGGTGTGACCGCCTACACACTTGATCAATCGGTCAAAGCCAACCATGGTTGGTTACAACAAATTCGTCCGCCCAAAAGAGCATGGTCGCGCGGCTTTGAAAGCCAAAATTAGGGTTTCAAGTCATCACGCGCGTCCATCTTCTCCGGTACGAATGGAGGGTCACAGATTGGATTAACCAAGGCCGGTCATACCAGCATGACCACCGTGGGCCCATCTACCTCCTCTTGCGGTCGGCCAAGGCATACCATGCCCGGCCAACCCAAAACGCACGCCCAAACTCGTGCGGTTACACTCCCAAATCCTGGCCGATCTCGACCGCTCAACTTCACTTAGGATGATTTGAGTGGCTTAGATCACATTTTCATGGGATAATCAAGTATAGGTGTGAACACCAACCTACCACCTACACGGTAGTATGATCGACCAAGACCGACCAAGATGGGTCGTCTTGGAACGCACGCCCAAACTTGGGATGTCATGCGGTTTCCAACTCCTTTGCGGCAAGGGATTTCTGCCGCAAACCGATCTCAACCACTCCTCTTTGACGGTCAAATTGAGTGGCCTAGATTGCATCTTCATGAGACGGAGAGACATGGACGTGTACACCATCATGCCGTCAACACACATGTATGGTCGGTCCTCTACAAAATCCTTCCCATGCTTGGTTTCGACCAAGCTGAAGAGTGATGCTTGCGCGCCTCTTTAAAACCCTAATTTCATCAACGGTCACGCAGATGAGTGTCTCAAACATCATCTCATCCGTCCGACTTCACCAGCTTGGTTATACAACCCTGGTCAGGAGTTATTTGGATAGTGAGGAGTCATTACCCATCACTTTACCACACCGTAATGCAAGTACACATAAAATACACACGATACTCCACAAGTATCGACTTTCGAATAACGCAGTTATTCAATTCAGCATTACATGCTACCTTCCGTGGATCCACGATCCACATTCCAGAACATCAATCATGTCACAAGGCGGGGATACTTACTGGGGTATTGGTCTGGCGGTTTACAGCGTGCAGCGTGCAACGCGCCATCACAAGAACGTGTTAGGAAGTCATGGACGGTTAGAGATGACCTGGAGAAGTGGGCAAGACCGGTCGTATGCTACCGACACACAACTCCACCACTCCATCATTCCATTACCTCCACTTCCCACGAGAAACGTGAATGAGGCTCAATGACTTGTATAAATAGGTTCTCCGCCCTATTTCAAAAAAACAACAACAGGAAACGACAGAACAACACAAGTTCAGTCGACAGAAACCAAGTGTATTCAAACACTCAGAGCCTGCTTGCATCAACCGTAAGCTTGCTCATCTTTCTGTCACAAGTCATAAGCAAGCCAACACTTTCACAATCTCAACACCTTCTTCGCTTCCCTCCCTAAGATCAACCCCATCTCCTTCACTTTGTGACCGAAACAAGTCCTGGAACGGCCATTTCTTGGTTTAGGCCGGACTTGCACAGATTGATCTCTCGAATCTACAAGCACTCACCGCGCAGTGCATTTGTTGAAGGTTTAAATTCATTCCTCATCCACACCCCGAATTACCAAATTCTGCAGGAGTAGTTTTCACCCATCAACACAAGTATAAAGCATAGTTTGGCTAACTTAGCCCATCTGAGTGGTGGTCAGGATTTATCTTTGGCAAAGATAAATCAAAGGCTGTGGTTCTCCGTGCCACACCCTACAAGTCGCACACGTGGTGTTCATTCCAATATTATGAATTAAAAATGTGGTTCTCCGTGCCACACCCTACAAGTCGCACACGTGGTGTTCATTCCAATATTATGAATTAAAAATGAAAATACTCAAGTCAAGATATGGAATTTCAAAAATTATAACGGGAAGGTTCGAACTCATGACCTATTGTGTCATAAGAGTGGCCTCTAACCATTGTTCCACCTTGGTTGGAATTGATAGAAAAGATAAATCAACAGTGGTTGTTTGTTCAACTTAAATATTAATTAGTATAAGTGTTTTATTAATTAGTATAAGTGATTTGTCTAGAGAGAAAATAAATCTATGGTTATGGTTTGTTCAACTTAAATATTAATTAGTATAAGTGTTTTATTAATTGATGTCTCATTAATTTCTCATGATAAATGATTTATTAATTTTACATCATAAATATCCCTTAATTAATATTAATACATATCTCCATCAATAAATAATAATTTTGACAAAAATTATTTCAATAGATATTAGTGGTGGTGGTGGTAGTAGAGGAAGAAGTAAGTGGTGGAAGCGGTGGAAGGTGTTACTAAGTGGTGGAGGCGGTATCATTAGTTTTGGTGGAAGAAATAGTGGTATTTGGATGGTTTTAATGGCGGTGGTATTGGTTTTTTCTTTTTGAATCAAAAATAATAATTTTTTTTACATGACGGGTAACATTGTATTGTGAAAAGTATAGTTGGTTGTTTTTGACACGATCAAAAAAAGCGGGTAACAAATACTTTTGGGATGGTACCAAATCATATAAGACAAAATGGTTGTTTTTGGTACCCTTTGCTATCTTTGGTAACCGTTAAAGTACGCATTTTCGGTATTAACAAAAAACATATAGTTGAATAAATTAATTTACGACCTAAGTTTGTTAAATCTAAACTTTATACATGACGTGTGGGATCAAAAGTTATAAGTGTGCCCAATATTATACGAGGGATGGAAAATGGTGGTGGTGGAGAAAGAAGTGATATCACGGTGGTTTGTGGGTCTTGGCCGATTTTGATGAGTAGTAATTGACTATGTTAATTATGTGCTGCTACAAAAGGATAACACTATAAATTAGAAATGTGGTTGATCGTCTTAATGCTAATATAAACTCGGTTAAAATACATGAAAATTAAGAAGAAGAAAAAAACATTTGGATGTCACGTTATATAATAAATAACACTAAAAACTACATATTTAGTATCAAGGTTTCTCCGTCCAATAGATAAATCTAAGGTTGTATTGAGATCCCGTAAGCAGAGGGCGAGTTGGTCTTGGATTTCTGAATGATAATGAATATAATGAAACGCTCCCTCTCGGTTTCTCCAATGAAAACAGAAACCTTCTAAAAAAATAATCAATCGAACAACACTTAGATGGAACGCATCACCACCAGTGTAAACTTCTCTGAATTGCTACATATCCAGTGCAATATCTACAGATTAATCTGGTGATTTCGTCCTACCGTAGTTTTTAACGAGGCATGCAATTAAATCTCTAATAGTGATTTTAAAGGTATTTAATAATTACAAAATTCTCTTATAAGTTTTGTTTATGCAAGTATTGATTTAACTTGGGTTCTTTTACATTTTTGTGTTAAGTTGATGACTTTTTAATTTGAATACATGTTTGGTTAACAAACTTTGATACATATCGGGTATTTTCTTTGTAGGGGCGTTGTTAGTCTCTCATTTTTTCCCGTTAGCACTTTGTTTCGATCCCTTATTTGTAGACATTATTTGACTAATGTTGGGGTATTTGTTTAATCTCAAGGCCGATTAAACCCAATGTGTGTTGTATACATTGAAGGCGACAGAAGTTTGTGTCGGCTCTACCTTGAAACTAATAATTTTTCTTCGGAAGGTTAGTTGAATTTATGTAGATACAAATATCAATATGACTATGCTCTTTAAAACTCCAAATTACTTGAGTAACACTAGATGTGAGAACGTCATTCATGCACTATTTAGCATAGTTGGTGTGAAATCTTTTTATCCACGAATTTCTTCAATTTTATGTTATCAATATGATTGAGAAAGAATCTTACACATGTTTTGATTTACTATTATAAGTTTATATTTTCAACTCACATGTGTATATCTCAGCCTTCCAATAGCCAAGGGTTCTTCATTTTTATAACTCTCACAATTGCAAAAAATAAATAAATAGTGTTTATCTATAGTAGGAAAAATATTATGGGTTTTTGCTTCACTCCTTAGAGCCTTAGTTATCAATAATTTCGGAACAAATGTATTCATAAACATCATGGAGTTGGATTGGCAGTTTAGGTATATGTACTGTTAGATGAAATATTCTTTTTGAAGTTTGAAATTATGGTATGATGGAACAATAAATGGGGAAAAAATTTATTTACTGTATTTTTTATTTTATTTTCATGTTGGCACAACATTATTACTCCGTCCAGATAATAAATTGGAATAACATGCTTAAGTAAAAAATAAAAAGATCAGGTAACCCATTTTGTTTCCCAAAACCTATTTGAATATCAAAATAATTACTCACGAATAAAATGAAGCAAGAGGAATGTGAACAATATCGTATTAGAGACAAAACATCCCGTGCCGTTATGGCACGGGTTAAGATCTAGTCAAGAGTATAAAGCACAGCTTGGCTAACTTTGCATGTGTAAGTGGCGGTTCAGATTTGTCCTCACAAGAGATAAATCTAGGGATGTAATCGTTTGTCATAAGTGATGGTTGTGATTGGGATTAGAAATGCATCTAACGGACAAAATTTATCATGTCATTAAGGTTCCATAATTCTTCATAATAAATAGCATATTAATTTGCCATGATAATATTTTATTAAATGTCAAATTAAAAATGATAATGTAAAAATTATTCTACTTCATAATAAATACTCTATTAGTTTTCCATGATAATATTTTATTAAATGTCAAATTAAAAATGATCGTATATAAATTATTCTACTAATGATGATAATAAATATATTTTATTAGCTAATACTTGGGATTAGTTTGGTATTGCTGCGAGCTTTACAAAAGTGCTTTTCCGATGTATATTACTGTGCCGAGCTATGTAAAAAAAAAAGAAGCAATTGAATGGTTGCAAATTATAAACTAAAGATAAAACTTTTAAAAAACGATCAAAGTCTGGGAAAATATCAGGTTCAGCTATAGTTAGTGAAAAAATGACAAAAACAGACATGTATCTGAAAATTGTTTATTCTATTTTATTATGCATAAAATAAGTAAATTTTCTACTGTTAGAGTACATATATGTAATATTAAATTTACTAATTGGTATTATTTTTCTTAACCACTTTTTAAAAATCAATATTTTTTTAATATTTATTGTTGATAAATAAAAGTATATTTCAGTGATACGGTATAACATAAAATGTAGTTTGAAAATAAAAAATAATTATCTTTAAAGAATAAAATATAACGAATAAAAATTGGTGTGATCATACATATATTCAAGGATAATTTTTGTGAGTTATAAAAAAAAGGTGGGATATAATTGGAAATTAAAATATGAAATTAGGATGAACTATAGTATTTGCTTTTGAAGCTTTTAAAAGCTCCTTCACCCCTACTTTTAAAATTGATAGATTACGAAATCTTTACCAAACACTAAGATGAAAAAATATTGCTATAAATATGTTTTCAAAGTATTTTTTTTTTTTTAAGAAAAAAAGCAGTACCAAACTTAGTTAGATTGGCTAACAATTATACAAGTGGAACATAGTGACGGTGGCAAGTATTGGTGCCCAGTGACTAATTTCGCATCGTCTCACGTATTTCTTGATAAATGGTTTAACGTTATTTTTATTTAGTGATGATGGATAACATAGTTTATTGTTAGTAGAGCTTATTGTTATTAGGTTAAGTAGTTAACGATTTGACTTACTAACTAATCATGGTTTTATTATTTTTATGCAAACCTCACATTTGGAAGCGTAATGTCGTAGAATGTAATGTCCTAACCCTCTACCGATAATGTCCTCACTTAGCCGGTGTGATTATCTGACAATATGGGATTTTCAATGGTCACCGCTGCGGTCATCCACCAGCAGCTTCTCGAGAGGTTACCCATTCCAGGATTACTCAATACCGAACATGCTTAACTATAGAGATTTTTCGCCAACTATGAAGCCAATTATGATGACGAATCCTACCTGCCGAGTCGAAGTACTATAATACCACCAACTTAATTTGGAGCCGTCCTTGGCTCCGCAATATGTTCAATCCTAGATTCTGGCATTTTTTCTCACTCATGAGACCATTCCCCGAAACAATCCGTCAAGCATAATCTTTCACCCTCGACAGGTAACCTGCGGTCGACTCTAATACCATTTGTAAGGACATGATCCTCCGCCAATATTGTCCCCACTTAGTCACTGTGGTTATCCGATAGTGTGACATTTTCAACTAACACTGATGCAGTCATCCATCAGCAGTTTTCTGGGAGGTAACCCATCCCTAGATTACTCTCGCCCGAGAACGCATAAATTTAGTGATTTTTACCAACTCTGGATCCAACGTTTAAAAGGACACAATGTTACGAAAGGACAAGCCATTACCTATATTCCATTTGGTGAACTCTTCCTTCCAAATTGAATTACGTACATAATGTATATGGGAATTTTTAAAAAACTAAAACTACATAGTATGTGAGTAAAATGGTTGCCATCGGAAATGACTTAACATTTTAAAATATAATACCTAAAGTGAATGAATTAGCTTTTCATTATGTTATTGAAATAGTAAGAACATATAATACGATATGTATTATTGAGTCAATTCTGAGTTATACTCATTCTAGACTATTCTTAAAGGGGGAAAAAGCTACAAGAATCCGAACACTGTTAATATCTACACAATTATTCTTGAGACAAATGAGTTCAGGTGCTTTAATTTTGTTACATCTTACATAGTTTAATGTTTTTGGTTCCACTCGGTTGTTGGAGTATGTGGCGCGATAAACCACATATGTATAGCTAGGTGTTGATGGTGGGTTTTCATTTGAGGTTAAATTTATAAAAAACCAGAAAAATCATGCGCTGACATCTTGTAAAAGATAAAGCCATTTATAAGTGTTGGATACTCCCTCACTTAATTCACCAAGGATGGAGCATGTGGCAACAATCCCATTCTGTGAATACATGAAATTCCTCCAGGTTGGAGCATGTGGCAACAATCCCTTCCTCGTGAATTTCATATCGCCTTGTATTTCCAGTACTCATTATCGGTGTGGCATGACGACCGAGTGTTACTCTTACGAGTAACACGAACCTCCAAGCACTATAATGAAACCATGTACGAAATACCCGTATGTGGTGACTCGATCGGTGTGTTATACTAGCCCGATTGAGCCCCTCTCGGTGTGTTATACTAGCCCGATTGAGCCCCTCTCGGTGCGTTATACTAGCCCGATTGAGCATCCGGACTGACCGTATCAGTCCGGATATGATCTGATCGCAGTCATCCAACTCCATGAGCATGATTGGATGACCCCAGATCAATTCCATCACCCCCAAGCATGTATGGAATACCCACGGCCGATCCCGCATGATTGGTCATTGGCCTAGATTTCCAAGAAACCGTTCATACCAAGCATCATGGACGGAAAACCCTAAATTAGGGTTTGCGGCATATTACATGTGTTGCAAAGCAGTCTCAACCATCCATCTTCGCGCGGTATAGATGGAGGGTGTAGATGTAGACTCAAAGGGCCCAGAGCATGTCAACACGATCACCGTGGGCCCGCCTACGTACTTGACCAATCGGTCAGGACCACCCATGGTTGGTCGTCCCAATTCGTACGCCCAAAGGGAGCATGGTCACACGGCTATGAAAGCCAAAATTAGGGTTTCAAGCCATCACGAGCGTCCATCTTCTCCGGCACGAATGGAGGGTCCGATTAGATTAAGCGGTCCGGTCATACCAAAGCATGACCACCGTGGGCCCGTCTATCCCCTCACTTGATCGGCCAAGGCATATCATGCCTGACCATCCCAAAACGCACGTCCAAACTTGCGTGGTCACACCTCCCAAACCGCAAACTAATCTCGACCGCTCAACTTTGCCGGACGATTTGAGTGGTTCAGATCACGTTTTCATGGGATAATCAGGTACATGCGTGAACACCAGCCTACCGTCTTCACGTCAAACCAATCGGCCAAGACCGACCAAGTTAGGTCGTCTTGGAACGTGCGCCGGAAAAGAGCATGGTGCGCGGCCTTTTGCGGCATCAAATTCCTATTGCTAAATCGATCTCAACCACTCCTCTTTGTCGGTCAAATTGAGTGGCCTAGATCGCACCTTCATGGGATAGTGAGACATGGACGTGTACACCGGCATGCTATCTACATGCACACCCGGTCGGTCCTCTCCGAAATCCTTCCCATGCTTGGTTTCGACCAAGCTGAAAAGTGATGCCTGCGCAGTGTCTCAAAGATCATCTCATCCGTCCAACTTCACCAGCTTGGTTATACAACCCTGGTCAGGAGTTAATTGGTCAGTGAGGCGTCATTACCCATCACTTTACCACACCATGATGCAGTACCTGCATCACAATACTTCACAAGTATCAACTTCTTGAATAACGCAGTTATTCACATTAGCATTACATGCTACCTTTCGTGGATCCACGATCCACACATTCCAGACATCAATCATGTCACAAACTCGGGGTATACATCTTTTTTGGGGTATTGGTCCGGCGGTTTACGGCGTGCAGCGTGCAACGCGCCATCACAAGAACGTGTTAGGAAGTCATGGACGGTTAGAGATGAACGGGGAGAAGTGGGCACGGCTGGTCGTGTATCACCAACGCGTAACTCCACTACTCCATCACTCCACTTCCTCCACTTCCCACGAGAGACGTGAATAAGACTCAATGACTTGTATAAATAGGTTCTCCGCCCTATTTCAAACAAGGACGGAGAAACAACAGAGAAAAACAACAAGAGAACACCCAGAGCCTGCTTACACCAACCGCGAGCTTGTTCACTTTCCTGTTGCAAGTCATAAGCAAGTCTACACCTTCACATTCTCAACACCTTCTTCGCTTCCCTCCCTAAGATCAACCCCATCTCCTTCACTTTGTGACTGAAACAAGTCTGGAACGGCCATTTCTTGGTTTAGGCCGGACTTGCACAGATTGATCTCTCGAATCTACAAGCACTCACCGCGCAGTGCATTTGTTTAAGGTTTAAATTCATTCCTCATCCACACCCCGAATTACCAAATTCTGCAGGAGTAGTTTTTACCCATAAACAATTGGCGACCACAGTGGGAGGTTGATCTCTCGGTTGCACAAAATTGAATTCTCAATTTTCGGTTTCCATCTCGCAATGTATCCGGAAACCACGGGTGGTTCGGGATATCATGGGAAGTATAGCTAGAATCTTTGGAGGATGTCTTGGCAAATCAAGCCGGTATCACCGAAGGCAGAGCGAGACATTTCTCCTTTTGAATGATATAGCAGCACAATTACAAGAAGGGTCGGCAGGCATCTACTCAAGCAGTGCAAGAAATGATGAATCCTTAGTCAAGAGTCACACCTTTACCGGTGGAGAGGCAAAAAGAGCACGTAACCGCAGGAGACTCAGGAAAGATGAACAACATGGTCCAATCAACAATGAAGAACCGAGGCAACTCCACAGAGGAAAGGACTTGTACGGAGTACTACAACGTCTACCAGATAAAGAAAGGGAGCCTGCAGCCTATGGAGACCTGTTAGAAGATTTATATCTCAAAACCCTTGTCGAAGCCCGGAAGACTGTTAAATCCGCATCGACCTTTCAACTAAGTGATGAAATGCTTTAGGAAGGAGAGATCAATCAAGGAACACGTGAGTACAGAGGATGGGAACGTTCAATTCGATCACTCGGCAGTGATATTACAACACCTCCCATCACCAGAGCCAGAGCAGCCGCAAATCCTGGCATCTCATCAAGTGTAACACCTCTGGTAGTCACCAGAGCAACAACTTCCACTCCTTCATCAGGACGAGGAGCCGGAGGCACAAGAGGAGGACCACCGTCTATTACCATTGCAGACTTGATGGAGAAATAGGAAGTTCTTGCTAAGACTCAAACAGATATGGCCGCAACTCAGAAGGAGGTACTCACTTTCCTCAAGACCTTGACTGAACGATTGCCGCAAGATTCACGTCAATCTTTGGAGCCAACAAGAAATGCCTTCAATTCACCCGGAGCAGGCGTTTCCACTCGGACCCACATGAGTGAAGAAGCTCGCGTTGCTCCGGAATGTTCAAGAGAAAGGGACCAGACACCCAACTTCATCACACGTCAGGATCTAGAGCGACTCCTTCAAAGCCGAGGCAAAGGAAATCTGACGGATGCACACCAGCACCAACCTCCATACCCTCAAGATATGCAACGAATCCCTCTTCCGAGAGGTTACACCTCTCCCCAGTTCTCCTCTACGACGGCAGTCGGTAATGCTCGTGAACATGTCTCTCGATTCTTGGAATCCTTGGGGGAACATGAATACAATCATGTTCTGCGCCTGAAAGAATTCTCGAAGTCACTTACGGGGAGAGCGTACACCTGGTACAACAACATCGCACCTAACAGCATATCCAACTAGAGCGAGATGGTCAGTGCTTTCTACAGAAAGTATTTCTTCGTGTCTGAACAAATCACCTTTTCAGATTTAGGAAAAATTCTTCAGCGGAACAACGAGCATCCTAACGACTTCGTCAAAAGGTTCAGAACTCAAGCGCTGGATTGTCATGACCCGAACGTCACCGAACGACAATTGGTGGAGTTGTGCATCAACGGGATGATACCCATATACCGCGCTCTGTTAGAGAATCTGGGCTTTCAAACGTTCTCGAACTCCATGAAGCTGCCAAGCGTTCAGCAACAACTGCACCAGCATTGCTAGAAAGAACCAGAGTCGTTCGAAGTGAAGATTCACGTGAAAGTCGAGGAAGCAGGCGCCTCACGAACAAGCAATACAACACTGGTCCTTCTGTGAGCGTAGTGGGCGGAGGAGAGAAAAGGAAAGCTCCAGTGACGGAACAACAAACCAAGCGGACATCCCCGGCACACAAGACTTCGTCTCGAAAAGGAACAGACAAAACTCATGTACAAAACACTAAAGACACGGGTTTTCCTTTTCCCATGAATGAAGTGATAGAGCTATTGGAAGCGTGGATCCAAGACGACGCCGTAAAGCTGCCCCCCTATCAGACGTCCTCCAACCGAGGAAGAAATGGCAGATCCCATATATTGTTGCTACCACAGGTTCGTCCATCATCCAAACAAATATTGCAATAGGTTGAAACAAATATTCAGGGAAAAGGTAGAGACAGGGGAACTCCAACTTGGAAACGAAGGTGTTCATAGAGACCCTCTACCTATCAGGAATTGCATGATTTCTGGGGATTCTGTTCGCAAGACCGTACAATCTATGATGGAGCACATATGTGAAATCTTGTACTTCTCCAAAGGACAGCGTCAAGACATATTTGCGGCCCTCAACCACGTTGTGTCGGGCGGCGTTTGTATCCGAGAGCGGTCCAGAACCCTGGTCTTTCCCGAAGGACGTGAGCAATGGAAACTGGGGACTCCTAACTGTCACCCGTTTGAGAGATCTTTGAGTTCGATAACGCGTTGATTGATACGGTTTCGAATTTAACATCATTACCGTCAAGACCTTGAGAGCGGCAAAGATTTGAAGCAGGAAGCTACTCGTCACCCGACTGTGGTTAAAGATTCAACGGGGAGAGCCCAGAGATGCATATGGATACATCGATCTTGAAGTCAAATTGGGTGATGCCTCGACGCAAGCAAAGTTCTACATAGTCAAAGATCATCCCAACTACGACATGATCCTAGGACGTTCTTGGATGCATGACAACAAAGCAATACTAGGAGTCTGTCCTCCGCCGGTTTCGATACCCGAAAGAATCTCCAACACGCCTTATACGGACCTCCCGATGGTGTCTCTGCCGCACCCAACAACTTACCAATGTGACACAACTTCCCGGAGAGAGCCTGTCAGCATACATTGAAAAGTTCCGATCTCAAGTAAGTCTCGCCACGCAACCTTCTTTACAACCTACCGCCCCTCGTTCTGACAAATCCTAGGGACTGACTCCAATCAACGAACCAACCCCGACTAAGAGATGTGAATGGGAAGCCGGCCCTTTCAAATGTTTTATCAAGAGTGTAGAGGCTGTCTTGGTCAGAGACGATAAGATGAAGGTCCAAGTGTTTGCACGTTCAAACCCGTTTGGGATTGGAGATCTGGTGACGAAGACGGCTACATTCAAAGTCGGGAGCATGACGGTGAAAATGACCACTCCACCTGACTCTCCCACCGAAAGAGAAGATGAACCGTACCTGGTAGCAGATGTTATCCTAGGCGGCTACTGCAAGCTCATCAACGCTGATAAACTAGAGGGCATAACAATTCACTCGAAATGGCTCAAACCCTACCGAACTTAAGACGCTCTGCTACCACTTTCCAGCATCTTCCACCCTTTGTAAACGGCGTGCTATTTTTTCCAGCTTATTTCCTTTTACAATTTCATGTCATATTTGTAATTCCCAGAAAATGATTGCAATACTTGCATTCATAGTTAGGGTTTCAATTTTCAATTTCCAATTTAGTTGAAACACTATTTCCATCCGAGAACCTCTTTACTCACACAAAGTCCTGAGTCAGCCTAAATCAATCCACTGGAGCAAGAAAGGAAACCCTAAGCAAACATCTCACGGGAAGAAGGAAATAGAACATGTGCACAAAAGGAAAATGATTTGAGACATCTGCCTGACAAAGTCGGGAAGATCTTGCATCAGGAACACAGGTCCGTAAGTATTCCATTGTGGCATTACTTCTTTTATCACAAAGAATTACGAGTGAAGGCACACCCTTGCGCCCGAGAAGATTCAGTTGCAGTCTTGGCAAAGGGTTATTAAAAAAAAAAAAAAAAACTTTATTCAAACAATCAAATGGAAGAAAAACCTTGAACCCGGCCGCCACCGAGTACAAGGAAGATGTTCGAGTGTACAAAATATACTTGGAAAGAAAGAAAAATAAAAGAGGTTTTAGTCGCCAAGAGGGTCGACCTCGCCTGCACCACCGTTGGGTTCTTCTCCATCACCTGTTGATGCTCCCCTCTCCGGATCTCCCTCAGCTTCTGCATCAGGCATCTCCGCAGCATCGCGCTCCATCCCACCATCATCAACGGGAGTATCAAAAGGCACATCAAGATTAGGGGCCACGCAGATTGCTTTCAAATGTTCAGGTTCGTCCAGATCGGAATCAAGAATTATCACGCCCGTCCCGGGACCGGGTAATCACTCTTGCCTTCATTCGGAGGTCGTTCATGCTCAACTCTCCGCCTCTTCAACTGCGCTGCAAATCTCTCTCGCCTTGTGCTTACTAGTGTCTGCAGTGTTTCCTCGCGCCTCCACCGCTCCTCCATGTCAATCGCAGCTGAAAGTGCACAGATACGTCCTCTTGCAATACGAAGGTGTGAAATAGACATCCCATGTATAGCACGGCCGACTTCGCGGCGAAGATCGATCTTAGCCATTACATCTTCGTGTGCACGGTTTTCGGGCTTGTCAACTTCGAAACTTCTTTCTGGGGAAGCAACAGAATGATCGTCGCACGCCGCTTCCATGATAAACTGCAAAGGAGGGGAGGTTATGAGCGCACAAAAAAAAATCAAAAATCAAATCAATCGATCAGTCAATCGGAAGATCGAGAATAACACGAGATGTAGAATAAACGACCGCGAGAGATGATTCTTTATAATCTCACAAGTCGACGTAATCCCCGGGAGGAAAAGAAGTCTTTACTTGCCACCTATGAAGGCTGCTAATTCGGGATAACAATCAACGAGGCTTATCAGATATACCTGAGGGAAGACGTGTATGATAAAAGAAGTACACATGAAGAAGGGACCGAGCTTAGATATATGCAAGAGGAACCAAAGAGACTCACCAGACCAAGTCCTGTTTCCTTCGCATCCTTAATTAGAACCAACCAGTTCAGTGGCAACGCTGATGATGTGAAACTATCCGGTAAATATGTATTCACTTTAGCTTGGTCATTTCAGTATATAAATATGCCACCATCTCATGCCTACCCCACAATAGTGTAACCATTATGCGCTAGGCAGGGGACTTAATGTTGATGGTGGGTTTTCATTTGAGGTTAAATTTGTAAAAAACCAGAAAAATCATGCGCTGACATCTTGTAAAAGATAAAGCCATTTATAAGTGTTGGATACTCCCTCACTTAATTCACCAAGGATGGAGCATATGGCAACAATCCCATTTTGTGAATACATGAAATTCCTCCAGGTTGGAGCATGTGGCAATAATCCCTTCCTGTGAATTTCATATCAGCCTTGTATTTCAGAGACTCATTATCGGTGTGGCATGACGCGACCGAGTGTTACTCTTCTGAGTAACACGAACCTCCAAGCACTATAATGAAACCATGTACGAAATACCCGTACAGGCTGACTCTCGGTGTGTTATACTAGCCCGATTGAGCCCCTATCGGTGTGTTATACTAGCCCGATTGAGCCCCACTCGGTGTGTTATACTAGCCCGATTGAGCATCCGGACTGACCGTATCAGTCCGGATATGATATGATCGCAGTCATCCAACTCCATGAGCATGATTGGATGACCCCAGATCAATTCCATCACCCCCAAGCAGGTATGGAATACCCACAGCCGATCCCGCATGATCGGTCATTGGCCTAGCTTGCCAAGAAACCGTTCATACCAAGCATTATGGACGGAAAACCCTAAATTAGGGTTTGCGGCATATTACATGTGTTGCAAAGCAGTCTCAACCATCCATCTTCGCAGGTATAGATGGAGGGTGTAGATGTAGACTCAAAGGGACCAGAGCATGTCAATACGATCACCGTGGGCCCGCCTACGTACTTGACCAATCGGTCAGGACCAACCATGGTTGGTCGTCCCAATTCGTACGTCCAAAGGGAGCATGGTCACACGGCTATGAAAGCCAAAATTAGGGTTTCAAGCCATCACGAGCGTCCATCTTCTCCGGCACGAATGGAGGGTCACAGATTAGATTAAGCAGGTCCGGTCATACCAGCATGACCACCGTGGGCCCGTCTATCCCCTCACTTGATCGGCCAAGGCATATCATGCCTGACCATCCCAAAACGCACGTCCAAACTTGCGTGGTCACACCTCCCAAACCGCAAACTAATCTCGACCACTCAACTTCGCCGGACGATTTGAGTGGTTCAGATCACGTTGTCATGGGATAATCAGGTATAGGCGTGAACACCGGCCTACCGTCTTCACGTCAAACCAATCGGCCAAGACCGACCAAGTTAGGTCGTCTTGGAACATGCGCCGGAAAAGAGCATGGTGCGCGGCCTTTTGCGGCATCAAATTCCTATTGCTAAATCGATTTCAACCACTCCTCTTTGCCGGTCAAATTGAGTGGCCTAGATCGCACCTTCATGGGACAGTGAGACATGGCCGTGTACACCGGCATGCTATCTACATGCACACCCGGTCGGTCCTCTCCGAAATCCTTCCCATGCTTGGTTTCGACCAAGCTAAAGAGTGATGCCTGCGCACCTCTTCAAAACCCTAATTTCATTAACGGTCGCAGATGAGTGTCTCAAAGATCATCTCATCCGTCCAACTTCACCGGCCTTGGTTATACAACCCCAGTCAGAGTTAATTGGTCGGTGAGGCGTCATTACCCATCACTTTACCACACCATGATGCAGTACCTGCATCACAATACTTCACAAGTATCAACTTCTTGAATAACGCAGTTATTCACATTAGCATTACATGCTACCTTTCGTAGATCCACGATCCACACATTCCAGACATCAATCATGTCACAAACTGGGGGGATACATACTGGGGTATTGGTCTGGCGGTTTACAGCGTGCAGCATGCAACGCGCCATCACAAGAACGTGTTAGGAAGTCATGGACGGTTAGAGATGAACAGGAGAAGTGGGCAAGGCTGGTCGTGTATCACCAACGCGCAACTCCACTACTCCATCACTCCACTTCCTCCACTTCCCACGAGAGACGTGAATAAGACTCAATGACTTGTATAAATTGGTTCTCCGCCCTATTTCAAACAAGGACGGAGAAACAACAGAGAAAAACAACAAGAGAACACCCAGAGCACTTACACCAACCGCAAGCTTGTTAACTTTCTGTTGCAAGTCATAAGCAAGTCTACACCTTCACATTCTCAACACCTTCTTCGCTTCCCTCCCTAAGATTAACCCCATCTCCTTCACTTTGTGACCGAAACAAGTCTCGAACGGCCATTTCTTGGTTTAGGCCGGACTTGCACAGATTGATCTCTCGAATCTACAAGCACTCATGATAGGTGTAGAATACACCTAATTTACTATCTAGTAGTTTATGCTTTCTTTGCTATTTTTCTTGTAAATTATGTATTTTACGCATGTTTTGAGTTTTATAGCTACTTTGGAGTCGCACGGAGGAAAAGGAGGAGAAAATAGCCATTTGGAGCGGGAAAGGGCAAAAAGGTCATTTTACGGGCAAACACTATCCGGAGCCCAGTAGTGGTTAAGGGGCTCTCATTGGAGGTACCCCTTATCACTCAAGCGGTGGGTATTATTAACACTGGGTAGCCCTTATCCAGAGGATGGTTATCTTTGGGTAGCATCCAATTGGGTCGATCCTATCCATGGCTTATATCAGGATCCAAACCCGACCAGGATCCGTGTAATTAAAACTAAAACTCCGAAATCGAGAGAACCATCTCTCAAATTATTTCACCCGAACACGAAATTGAGAAACCAAAGGGTGATGTTTCTGAGATCGAGAAGAAGAATGATTTGCTGCTGTTGAATCTGAATTTAAGAAGAGGGGAAAATCGGTCTTGCTGCTGTGGTTTTTGTGGGTGATTTTAGGGTTTCGATTCATGCTCGAAATGGAAGAAATCAGAGAGGATGTTGATGCCTCAGAAGAGATGGAGAGGAGCTCAGAGAGAGTAGATCGAGAGATGGAATTGATAAATCGAATGGGTTTTTTGGTGGTGGAGAAATTGAATCAAAAGTTGCTCTGGAATGTCGATTGTACTGAGTTGCTTGAGAATACAGGGAGAAGAAATTGGAGACAGATTCGAAATGGGTTATGAGTATCGAACTGTGGTTGATTGCATCGAGAATGGGTTGGTGGTAATTGATTTCAAATTGGTGATATGAAGAACACTGAGAAGATATAGAGATTGATATGCAGAGAGAAGAATTGAATCTGAGACTATGAAAAGGGGAACAGAATACAGCATAAATCGAGAACAAAGAGAAGATAAATTGAACCAAGTATGGGATTGCTGCAATGGTGTGGTGGTCTGAGGTGTTGAAATCGATTGAGCTGGTGGAACTGTTGGTTGAGTCTGGGTTTCAGGGTTAAGGTGATGCTACTATGGAGTTGGCTCTGAGGTGGAAGCTAGTGCTGGTACACAGAACTGAGGCACTGGAGCTTGTGGCAGTCAGCCAAGGGAAGGAGCAGGGGCTACCAGAAATGATATTGCAGATTTTAGTTGGTGGTTCAGGTGGTATGGGAATCTGGTGATGAGCAAAACATGGAGATGGAATTTGAGTTCAACAGAGAAGTTGGGCTGCTCTCAGATTTGTTGGCTTGAGTTCAGTGATAGATAGAGAGCTGGAGATGTCAAGGGATTGTTGGCATTGTTTGTGAGCTAAGCAGGGAAGGAGATTTCAGGTGGCTTTGATGGTGCTGGAAAAGATGCAGTGGTGGAAGCTTGAGCCATATGGTGGTGGTGTTTTGATATTGGTGATTGCAGTTGAGGTAGTAGTTAGTAATTGGTTGCTTCTGAAGTGCTTGAGATGAACTGAGCTGGGATCACAGATGAGGAATTACAGGGAGAGATGCACTGGTGATTATGCAGTTGATGAGTTGAACTGTGATGGTAGTGTGGTAATGCCCTGGTGTTGCAGGTACATAAGCTGAAGGGTATGATGAGTGATTTTTGCTGCCACTGGTGCAATGAGGTTGCAGGGAACAAATTTTGCAGGTGCCGAGAAGAGCTGGAGCTGGTGCATGAATGGTTGGCAGAGTTGCAGCACAGCCATATTGGCTGGAATGATGCATGATGCCTGTGCAAACTATAGCTTAGCAACTCAGCTCATCTGATTCGGTTTTGATTCAGCCATCTAACTCGGTACTAATCCTGACAGACCCTGACTCAGCCACTCAGACCAGTAAGCCGAGTAAGATGCTGACTCGGTAGCTGACTCGGTGATTCCCCTTGACCGCTGACTAACAGTTGACTGACGGTTGACCCTTTTGACCGTTAGTCATAACGGAGGACTGACGGAATATTCCGTCGAATATTCTCTTGACGGAGAAATTTTCAGGTGGCCGGCGGTGACGTTTTCCGGCCACAATCCCAGTTTTCCGGCGAGCAAAAATTCCAGAATTTTCTATGGACTTCTCTCATGGGTGTGAAGACTTGGGCTAGGAATTGGATGGAGAATTGGACTCAAATTTGGAAAGAGAAGATGAAGAGAAGAGAAAGACTTGAATTTGGAAATTGAATGGCTAAAGGAAAAGGATTCTATTCCTTGGAAGATTTGGAGAATATTGAAGCCTATAAATAGAGAAGTTTTCTACAACTTCTACACATCTTTTACACACCTCTCTACACACACATCACTTGTGTTTTTGCTTGCTTTTCTAAGATTTTTCTTTTTAATTACTTGTGTGAATTTGAAAATTCTTCTTTTAATTATTATTATTTGTGTGAATTTCAAAAACATGAGTAGCTAAATTTCTTATTGATTGAGGATGAATTCCTAGTTCTTAACATGATTTGAGTTTTTGTTTTCAATTCTATCTTGAGATTTTTCACATGATTATCGATTGTTTTTACTAATAGGAGTGATCTTAAAGACATTCATGATTGATTGATAGATTGTTTGGAGTGCACGCTAAATTAATTTGTTAATTAATCTATATCTAGTATAAGTTAGGGAATACGTAATCGTTCTCGACACTTTACACAAGTAGAAAACACGAGACCTTGCGGAGGGATTCCGTGGAGCAATTGTGTGTAGAAACAACGCTAGAAAGTGAACCAAGCGAACCGAGTTTAACTACTAGTACTAAACCTAAATTCATAAATCTTAATGCATTCGGGAATTACATCTTGTAAGCGGACCTCAAGGTGGTTCTTTTGAATAGAATCTGATAACTAAGCGGACCTGTTACTCAGTGAAATTAGGGATTTTGGGGCTAGCTAAGCGGACCTGCTATCCTACGGTTGGTGATAATCTGTGACTAATAACAAGTAGAAAAGAACATAACTTTAATCATTGTTTCGTAACGAAGAAGGATTCCTTGATCTTGTCTCTCTTATTGCTTTCATCTTTCAACTTTCGATTTTAATTGCTTTGTTTATTTTCTTTTGCTTTTTACATCCCCCTTTCGTGACAACTTTTACAACTAAGATCTCTTGCTCCTCGTGGGAACGAACTTGACTTCCATTATATTATTTTTAATTGAGTGGAAACATTGATTAATTTGATTGCACCTACGACACGCATCAAATTTTTGGCGCCTGGCACGGGAGCAGCGGATGATTTTAGTTGTTTTTATTTTTCTTTTTGCTTTATTCTTGCTTTGTTGGATTCTATTAGTATCTAACTTGGTTTTTGAATCTTATTTCAGGTATCGGTTTTCCATGTACGGTGGACAAGAGCAAGCATATTACAACAATCAATACGGTTTTCAACCTCAACATTATGGCAACTTCCAACCATCCTTAGGATACAATCAAAACCAATCTTTTGGCTATGATCAAATTCCTACAGAACCTTATGGATATTCTCATACATATCAACAACCTTATGACGGGTATGTAAGTGGACAATCACAAGGATGGGAGGATAGTTTTGTTTATGATCAGAAATTCTCTAGTTTTGCAGATAAGATGTTGGCCATGATTGGGGATCTTCAACAAAAGTTTCAAGAATCACATCGAGAAATTCAAAGGAATTCGGAGAAAATATACGAACAAATTAACCAACCTTTAGAAACTTTTGATGACGCTAGTGTAGATTACTCAAGCCTTGATCTTAATAATGATCAAGCACCTATTCAAAAGGACGAGCTTGAGGAAGATGCATTTATTGCTTGGAAAAATTTCTTAGGGAAAGATGGGAGTCCGCGGAAGTGTATGAACGTTGCAACAATGAGGAAGTTATTCCAACTCCGGATCATAATAACGATCCTTCACCTATTCAAAAGGAGGAGATTGGGTGTGACTTACCTATTGTTATAAACAGTAACACCCCGCACAAGAAGATTTTACAATCTATACCGATGAAAATCATTTTAGTGAATGGCCCGATTCCGATGATGAGAATGTTGAAGAGATGATTATAGAGGATGAAACCACATTCATTGATTTTGTGGAAGACCCAATTGAACTTGCTAATGATTATGATGATACCGAGACTATGGTTAAGGTAGAAAGCGTGAAGAATGGTTGCAAGGTTTAATAGAGGACCACGATATACATGAGGTAAGTACTTCACTTGAATTTTTTAAGGATGAAGAGGATTCTATAATACAAGAAATTGTGCAAGGTTTGTCTAACCCTTTGCCTATTGATTCTTCTCCTTTACCTCTTATTGGTTTGAATGTATGTGCTTCAAAGTATTTTTGGATGATTTTGTTTCTAAATATCCACCATTGGAAACACTTGATGCTAACACTATGCAGGTTTGCCAAGAGGAATACATGGAAATTCCCAAATTCTATGTTCTTTATACACTTCCGAGTGTGGACGAGAATAAGTGTGGGGGAAATTTCTATCGAACGATAATTTCATTATTATTTTCTTGTGCTAATATTTGTATGGAGTTATTGTTTGCAAAACAGGTATTATGGGTGGATCCTCAAATTTTCAGATTGTTAGTATATGGGGAATGAATCTTACAAGAGCCAAGTCGGGCCGTCGACTTTAAAACAAGCGCTTAATGGGAGGCAACCCATCGGTTTTGTATTTCTTATCCTTTTGCTTTTTGTTATTTTATTTTTTTTATTTCTTATCATGTTAAAATTTCCCACCTTGACTTTACTAGGAGGATTCAATTACATTGAGGACAATGTAAGGTTTAAGTGTGGGGGAGTGGTTAAGCATGTTTTAAAACAAAAATTACAAAAAAAATTAAAAAAATTTGAAAAAAAAAAAAAAGTTTTACATAAAAACTCCAACTTTTAAAGATTTTAGAGTCACTAGCATACTTCTAGGTATGTTTACATAGAGATTTTGACCGACATAATTGAACTTGGAAATGCTAGAGAACTACATTCGGATTTCTTGCTTGTTTGAGTGTTAAATAATGGATTTAATCATGCCGGTGATGCGAATTTGGTGCAGGGAGAAGTGCGTTATTAGAGTTGCTAATCAATCATTAGTGGAGACTACCCGTATTCATATCATGTGAGGCACCGACCAGAAATTTTCCATTTACTAAAGAGCTTCTTTTGAGTGTGTGTCACCATACGTAAATTCCGGGTAGAATGGTGAGCTACCCAACCTCCCACCAATAGAAGCACTACTCTTTGATCTCTTGAGTGCTAATTTTGTCAATCATGAGGGTGACGTCCATGGATGAAAGCTTCCTTCTTGTAGTTCGATTTGCAGTTAGCACCATTCTCTCTCGCGACAACAACGGATCCATAGAAACACTCTCATCATCAACAAGGAGCGACACCAAAATCTACAAGGAAAGTTGGAAAAGTTTAAGGTTTACAAGCAACGGAACGAGAAAAAGAGCAAATTTCAAATTCAAGTAAAGCAACATACAAATGAGCGGAATTCACATATATGTTGAGGACTTACAATACAATGAGGTAATTTTATATTCAAGTATGAAGACTTATTCATGAAAGCGAAGAAAATTAAAAGGTGAGAATTTTTGAAGTTTATGATTTCAAGACGATACAAGTTGTGAAGAATCAAGTGGTAAAATACTTCTCCCACGGCCATGGTTTATTTTGTATTTAATTTCTCTTCTTTTAAAAAAAAAAAAAAAATTCAAAAAAAAAAAGAAAACAAAATAAAAAAAAAAAAAGAGAGAAAAACAAGAGAAATATCTGTTCTTATTTTTATTTAAAGAGCCGTGGGAAAGGAAAATTTATAAGGTAGTTTCAAGCGACAAGGATTTTAAGGTAAAAAGAGTTATAAATGTCAATGATTTATGAAATTCGAGGGTTTATCATCAATAGTTGAAACCGAAGACGAAGAAGATCAAGACGAGGAGCGGAAGACGTTTCTATTGGATGCCGAGAGTGGTGTTATCATAATTGGCGATCGGATGTGAAGGTGAGTAAGTAATCTCATCCTCGATAATAATGGTTGATTTCCTTTCTTAGAGATCGTCAGAAAAATGGTTTTCAAAATATTAAAAGATGTGGGTTTTTAAAAAATATTTCGGAAGTTGTCCTTCCCACCATTCAACGTGTTGCGGGAATTCTCTCTTCATTCCTACCTGCACACATGTGAGAACCATAAAAAAATTTGTCTTTTGAGTGCAATTATCATAAAATCCTATTTGGTGAGGCGGGAAGTCGAGGCGAAATGCTTATTGATCGTTTCTCAAACACGCAGTCTCTCATTATGGGATGGTTATTTCTCACTCAACATTTAAGAACGAGAATATGTTCTTTAGTATTTCTAACTTCTTATTACTAGCATGCGAAATTCTATGTCCTCATAACTCTTTGGATGCTTGTGACGCTTGAACGTTTTGAAGTTGTGAGTTTTAGTTTGATTTGCTCGAGGACTAGCAAAGTCTAAGTGTGGGGGAATTTGATAGGTGTAGAATACACCTAATTTACTATCTAGTAGTTTATGCTTTCTTTGCTATTTTTCTTGTAAATTATGTATTTTACGCATGTTTTGAGTTTTATAGCTACTTTGGAGTCGCACGGAGGAAAAGGAGGAGAAAATAGCCATTTGGAGCGGGAAAGGGCAAAAAGGTCATTTTACGGGCAAACACTATCCGGAGCCCAGTAGTGGTTAAGGGGCTCTCATTCAGGGTACCCCTTATCACTCAGCAGTGGGTATTATTAACACTTTGGGTAGCCCTTATCCAGAGGATGGTTATCTTTGGGTAGCATCAATTGGGTCGATCCTATCCATGGCTTATATCCGGATCCAAACCCGACCCGGATCCGTGTAATTAAAACTAAAACCTGAAATCGAGAGAACCATCTCTCAAATTATTTCACCTGAACCTGAAATTGAGAAACCAGCAGCTGATGTTTCTGAGATCGAGAAGAAGAATGATTTGCTGCTGTTGAATCTGAATTTAAGAAGAGGGGAAAATCGGTCTTGCTGCTGTGGTTTTTGTGGGTGATTTTAGGGTTTCGATTCATGATCGAAATGGAAGAAATCAGAGAGGATGTTGATGCCTCAGAAGAGATGGAGAGGAGCTCAGAGAGAGTAGATCGAGAGATGGAATTGATAAATCGAATGGGTTTTTTTTGTGGTGGAGAAATTGAATCAAAAGTTGCTCTGGAATGTCGATTGTACTGAGTTGCTTGAGAATACAGGGAGAAGAAATTGGAGACAGATTCGAAATGGGTTATGAGTATCGAACTGTGGTTGATTGCATCGAGAATGGGTTGGTGGTAATTGATTTCAAATTGGTGATATGAAGAACACTGAGAAGATATAGAGATTGATATGCAGAGAGAAGAATTGAATCTGAGACTATGAAAAGGGGAACAGAATACAGCATAAATCGAGAACAAAGAGAAGATAAATTGAACCAAGTATGGGATTGCTGCAATGGTGTGGTGGTCTGAGGTGTTGAAATCGATTGAACTGGTGGAACTGTTGGTTGAGTCTGGGTTTCAGGGTTAAGGTGATGCTACTATGGAGTTGGCTCTGAGGTGGAAGCTAGTGCTGGTACACAGAACTGAGGCACTGGAGCTTGTGGCAGTCAGCCAAGGGAAGGAGCAGGGGCTACCAGAAATGATATTGCAGATTTTAGTTGGTGGTTCAGGTGGTATGGGAATCTGGTGATGAGCAAAACATGGAGATGGAATTTGAGTTCAACAGAGAAGTTGGGCTGCTCTCAGATTTGTTGGCTTGAGTTCAGTGATAGATAGAGAGCTGGAGATGTCAAGGGATTGTTGGCATTGTTTGTGAGCTAAGCAGGGAAGGAGATTTCATGTGGCTTTGATGGTGCTGGAAAAGATGCAGTGGTGGAAGCTTGAGCCATATGGTGGTGGTGTTTTGATATTGGTGATTGCAGTTGAGGTAGTAGTTAGTAATTGGTTGCTTCTGAAGTGCTTGAGATGAACTGAGCTGGGATCACAGATGAGGAATTACAGGGAGAGATGCACTGGTGATTATGCAGTTGATGAGTTGAACTGTGATGGTAGTGTGGTAATGCCCTGGTGTTGCAGATACATAAGCTGAAGGGTATGATGAGTGATTTTTGCTGCCACTGGTGCAATGAGGTTGCAGGGAACAAATTTTGCAGGTGCCGAGAAGAGCTGGAGCTGGTGCATGAATGGTTGGCAGAGTTGCAGCACAGCCATATTGGCTGGAATGATGCATGATGCCTGTGCAAACTATAGCTTAGCAACTCAGCTCATCTGATTCGGTTTTGATTCAGCCATCTAACTCGGTACTAATCCTGACAGACCCTGACTCAGCCACTCAGACCAGTAAGCCGAGTAAGATGCTGACTCGGTAGCTGACTCGGTGATTCCCCTTGACCGCTGACTAACAGTTGACTGACGGTTGACCCTTTTGACCGTTAGTCATAACGGAGGACTGACGGAATATTCCGTCGAATATTCTCTTGACGGAGAAATTTCCAGGTGGCCGGCGGTGACGTTTTCCGGCCAAATTCCGGCCACAATCCCAGTTTTCCGGCGAGCAAAAATTCCAGAATTTTCTATGGACTTCTCTCATGGGTGTGAAGACTTGGGCTAGGAATTGGATGGAGAATTGGACTCAAATTTGGAAAGAGAAGATGAAGAGAAGAGAAAGACTTGAATTTGGAAATTGAATGGCTAAAGGAAAAGGATTCTATTCCTTGGAAGATTTGGAGAATATTGAAGCCTATAAATAGAGAAGTTTTCTACAACTTCTACACATCTTTTACACACCTCTCTACACACACATCACTTGTGTTTTTGCTTGCTTTTCTAAGATTTTTCTTTTTAATTACTTGTGTGAATTTGAAAATTCTTCTTTTAATTATTATTATTTGTGTGAATTTCAAAAACATGAGTAGCTAAATTTCTTATTGATTGAGGATGAATTCCTAGTTCTTAACATGATTTGAGTTTTTGTTTTCAATTCTATCTTGAGATTTTTCACATGATTATCGATTGTTTTTACTAATAGGAGTGATCTTAAAGACATTCATGATTGATTGATAGATTGTTTGGAGTGCACGCTAAATTAATTTGTTAATTAATCTATATCTAGTATAAGTTAGGGGAATACGTAATCGTTCTCGACACTTTAGACAAGTAGAAAACACGAGACCTTGCGGAGGATTCCGTGGAGCAATTGTGTGTAGAAACAACGCTAGAAAGTGAACCAAGCGGGAACCGAGTTTAACTACTAGTACTAAACCTAAATTCATAAATCTTAATGCATTAGGAATTACATCTTGTAAGCGGACCTCAAGGTGGTTCTTTTGAATAGAATCGATAACTAAGCGGACTGTTACTCAGTGAAATTAGGGATTTTGGGGCTAGCTAAGCGGACCTGCTATCCTACGGTTGGTGATAATCTGTGACTAATAACAAGTAGAAAAGAACATAACTTTAATCATTGTTTCGGAACGAAGAAGGATTCCTTGATCTTGTCTCTCTTATTGCTTTCATCTTTCAACTTTCGATTTTAATTGCTTTGTTTATTTTCTTTTGCTTTTTACACCCCCTTTCGTGACAACTTTTACAACTAAGATCTCTTGCTCCTCGTGGGAACGAACTTGACTTCCATTATATTATTTTTAATTGAGTGGAAACATTGATTAATTTGATTGCACCTACGACACGCATCAACTCACCGCGCAGTGCATTTGTTTAAGGTTTAAATTCATTCCTCATCCACACCCCGAATTACCAAATTCTGCAGGAGTAGTTTTTACCCATAAACACTAGGGATAGTCCCTCATGGAATAAATATGAATACATGTGGAGCTTAATAAGCTTGGGCATCTCCATACATAGCACCGAGGCATTTTAGTTAAAGACCACACACCTCTTATCCCAAGGTGGTCAAGTGGGGTTCAGGGTTATGTGGTCGGGCCCTGAGTAGTGTCTGGTGGTCCGTGAAGATCCTAACAATTGGTATCAGAGCCCATGGTTGGGGATACTATCCGAATGTTAAAGTGGTTGTGGATGTCACCCGGTTTAGGGTGCAAGTAGAATCATACTCAAGGTGGAGCAGGCAAGGCCCAAAATTGAACTGTCTCTCAAGGTGGAGTTAGTGTGGCACCCATTGACTCAGGTGGAGCATGGTTCTAAATCGGAAAGTCAATGCTCAAGGTTGAACTGATGCTCAAGGTGGAGTTAGTGTCTCACACATTAACTGTGGAGCATGGTTCTAGGTGGTAAAGGAAATGCTCAAGGTGGAATTAGTGCTTGCATTCTCATTAAATCAATGTAGAGTAGGATTCTAGGGGCGCATAGTGACAATAATCATGATTGATGGGCGCATAGTGACAAAAATCTCGCCAAGGTGGAGATTTTTGGAATATGTGCGATAAACCACATAGATATAGCTAGGGATAGTCCCACATAGAAGAAATAGGAGCACATGTGGATCTTAATAAGCTTGGGCATCTCTTTACGTAGCACCGATGCATTTTAGATTAAAACCGCACACCTTCTATGCCAAGGTGGTCAAGTAGGGACATCATCGGTGATATGTGGTCGGGCACATAGTAGGTTCCTTTGATCCATGAATATCCTAACATCGTTCACTAAAATAATTTCACTATAACTTCATTGCTGGCTTGAGGATACAACTCGAGAAGGGAGAGGCATAGTAATGATATCTATAGGGTTTTAATTTCCTTTACTTTTGTAATGATAAAAAGGGTAAACTTGACATTAATACATATTTTATTTAATATTCATATATGGAAAAAAGCATAACTGAATAAAAATTATGCCCAGGCTTAGTTACTTCACGCACGGGTTAAGCTCCTAGTTAATATATAAAACTAATCATGGGACAAATTTTGGGTCCCAATCACAAATTAAATTTTTGAGGCTCTGGAAAATACTTCGTGTTGGTTTCCAAAATTGAATCGTTTTATGTATCAATTATGGTTTTCGGATCCGATATAAATATTTCGAAAGTTGTGGCAAAAAAACGCGACTTAATACTATTTAAGTCATGCTTCAAACATTTCCTCCAACACTATCAATCGACACGAGCTATTTTATAAATGTTAGAATGGGATTCAACTTAATGTGCGTTTGATTTTGTTATTGCAAGTATGTAACTTGGATAAGTTAGTGGCAACTAAATAGAGTTATCAAAGTAAAATTTGTCGTCAAATTAACTTGGGAAGTATTAATATTTAAGAGCGGATATTGTTGCTATGCTAAGCAAAAAATATTTGGACGTACCATATCTGGCATATGTCGTAATCAATAGTAGTTTTATTTAGTGAAATTGCATTATATAGCTATATATGGTTGTAAATTTGGTAGATATCTTAAACATTGATGAAGCTTAAATACTATGAAAGTTTGTTCATTCTAGCTAAGCGACTTAATACTATTTAAGTCATGCTTCAAACATTTCCTCCAATGCAAGAAAACACTATCTCTCTTATTTTTTTAATTGGTTTTGCACTTTACCGATGCAATGATTGGATGTTATCTTGTGCAATATAACAAAACCATGTAAGAATGGGATTCAACATAACGTGCGTTTGATTTTGTTATTGCATGTATGTAACTTGGATAAGTTAGTGGCAACTAAATAGAGTTATCAATGTAAAATTTGTTTTCAAATTAACTTGGGAAGTATTAATATTTAAGAGTGGATGTTGTTGCTAAGCAAAAAATATTTGGGCATACCATACCTGGCATATACCGTAATCAATAGTAGTTTTATTTAGTGAAATTGCATTATATGGCTATATATGGTTGTAAATTTGGTAGATACCTTAAACATTGATGAAGCATAAATACTATGAAAGTTAGTTCATTCTAGCTAAGTGATAATGTAAGGAACAATAAATAAATGTCAATATTATATTCTAGGTTAATATCCAAATTCCAAACAGAGGTCGATAGGAATCTAGATAAATTAAGAAGTCTTGGTTCAATACAATAATTAGAGGGAATCTAGGTAAATTAAGAAGTCTTGGTTCAAAACTATAACTAGATTACTGCTGCAGCAGTGAGGGCCGACCAAACAAAAAATATGACTAAAAACTACAAGTGATATTTGTGAAAACATAAAATACATAAGGAAACATTCAAACGTATGGCACATTTGTGAAACCTCATACCATATATTTTGAGGGAGTTATAAACATCTATAATTTGTAAGAGAACTCGGAAAAATGTGGCCACTATCTAAATTAGACGAGTTGTATTTCTAATAATACATGGTAATCATAATGTGCTAGTTACTCTCAGGCAGCAACGGAAGTTGCTAATTGAAGTAATACATGGTAGTCATAATTAAGAATAACTCTGGTAGGAAAATGAACTCTTGAACGAATTTGCGGTATGAAACAAACTTATCTTTTTCTTTACACCAAAGGAGCCATAGCACTTGAGAATGACTCTTAAATCTACCGAAGGTAGTTCCCTTCCTAACATGTTCCTTGACCAGCTGAAAAGAGCTATTGATGACTCTTGACATGATGTTGTGAAGTTGCAATACCAGCAAAAATAAAAGAAACAGCAACAAAATTCTATTAGAAACCAGAAGTCGAAAATCCATTTTGTAATGTCTTCTCTGGTTTATCCTTTCCCTATGGCATTCAGTGCATTTGGGTTTTTGTGTTGTTTCCTATTTAGAGGCCAATATAGAAAGAGCACAAACTTGCACCAACAACAGTCTGCATCTCATCAATAAACAAGATTACCTTCCCAATTGGAAGCATTGACTTCCATCAGGACAGCTTTGAGCCTCTTCTCAAACCCTCCACAGAATTTCGCTGCAACAACTAATGAGCCCATGTATTAGCTGAAAAACAAGATATAGAAAGACCAAATGCTAAATGAATTTGAATGGAAAATAGACTAAATGGCTGTTGTTTTTTTTTTATGTTTACTGCAAAGATTGATATGCTCCAATAATTTCACAACTTAAAATTGCACTAATCCGACTATACTGTACTATTCTAAAGAATGTAATACCAAGGGTAAATGTACTTTTTGGCAACAAAAATTGATCAAACTCGACATAAGTGATTACACTAAAACTAAACAAAACCCAGCAATCAAAACTATTTGCTAGATGTTATGAGGATTCCACAACATTAAGTGACTTCTCTAAACTAAAAAACCAGTAACCAAAACCTCTTTATAATCAAATAATCCTAAGAATACAATCTAATTTCAGGTACATGACAATCAGTTCTTTGAGGTATTTTATCAAACAGGAATTGATCAATACTATTTCCTTGTTTTCTTTTGACACATGAGAGCAAATTTCATTAGAAGGAATCACAAAACGTGATAGAAGAGATACAAAACCTATATTGATGAAATTGAACCATTAATTCCATAACAGTTGGAACATGGATGCAAAAACCGACTCAGAAATCATTCATCTTCACCCGATTAACTGAAACTTCTGTGTTTCAATTTTTTGCTCTGTATTTTGATTTTTTATCGATTCGGACTGATTTAATGGAGTTTTGAAATAACTTTGAGCATTTAATTTGTTCGTTTGGTTGTTGTTGCTCGAAATTTTTGAACAATTTCTTCAATTATCTCAAATTGTAACTCAATTTGGGAATACAAATTTCAATTTTATATTCTCTGCACATTTGTTGTGACAGACATCATTGAGTTTTTTTCATCACATAGGGACTCCCTTTGGTCGTCCAATTAGAGGACTCTATGCAATTATATTCCTCATCCCTTATATCGTTTTTATAGTAAGATACCTGCTGTCACGCGGATGTGCGCGTGACAGCACAAATGAACCCTTGGTCCCTACTGCAGCATTTGCATCGTCAAGTTTAAATCGTTTATTGAAGAATTCGTGCAATATTCTATAAACTTTATTTGATAGACATCCCTAAACTTTGAATTATTTTTAATAGGACCCTCTGTATATGTGATCTAATATGAAGATATTCCATTATTGTGTTCTTATTTATTTTCATCTGGTTATTTTCATCGATATGGAATTTATCAACTACAAGAATGCTAATATATAACCAATAGACATGGCTATGATTTCCTAAGAAATCTAAACCGCCATCTTCTTACATCTCTAAACTCGACTACATTCACCTCCATCAATATCAATATATCATCACATCATCCTTCAATTTTCTCAAATTATTTTCCCCAGAAGAATAGAACTCCCATTATGTTAATAAATCCACATCCGAACAAAGCATATCAAAATTTAAAATAGACATTCCTTCCATAAATTTCTTATCTTTTTCAGCATTTTCTTCTCTTCCTCCTATAACCATTCTTTTCTCCTCCTTCATATCACCCATTAAAACTACTTGTGTTGATTCTTCACAATGTTAGGTAGAGAGAAATAACAGAGGAAGTGAAATGATCATATATTTAGTTTAATTTCATTTGAACGCATTAATGGTCTAGTTAATCATAATTATGGGATCAACCTTCAGACCAAGATAACTTTGTTGTTGCAGTTTTAGATATTCTTCCTTGATTGAGAAAATAAATCAATCTTTAGCTTATGATAAATATCAAGTTTAGAATTATTATTAGTATAGGACACTTAAAATAATACTAGAAAAATTGAATCACCACAATTTTGATATAAAACTGAATCTGAAATGGAACGAAATCTTTTCGATACCATTAACGTACAAAGGATTGAATACGAAACAAATATAAAATTTAAAGTAATTTATTGGAAAAATTATAGACTTTTATGAAATTGCATATCTACAACTATCTTCTAAATCCAATGGTTTCTAGGTGCGAGTGCATTTTAGTTATCACTACTTCTTGTAGTAATTGCACATAAGATTTTTTTCCTCTACCCATTCTGACCTTCTGGATCAACAGAATGACTTCGAAATGGTTTCTCGGTGACCGAGAAGCACATGGGGTATCTCTATTATAGGTATAAACAAAAACTTGTAAAAATCCTAAATAGATTGAGAATTTATAAGACATAAATTCTTGTTTATTCTAAGGTCCTTCTCTTATGATATAAGGACACCTAAGAAGTGTCTAGAAAATTGACCATGTTTATAACTAATAATCTAAAAACCTGAATATATAACCCGCATAAACATTTTAATCATGATTTATAATATAAAAAATCTTTGGAGAAGTTATTACAAGGTATCATTAGAAAAGATCTGGTTGAAGTTGTAATTGGGAATCAAGGAGCTCAACCTATTAAGCGAACCTGATTATTAAACTTAGATATTTCATATTCGATGATTGCAACTGTTTGTGGGTAAAAATATTTTGTTGGTTTTCTGGTAAAAAGTTGTGGAGGAGGCAAGTGCTCAATGAAGCAAATTGTCTGAACCATTAAACAAATGTACTGCATAGGAGTACTTTGAGTTTGAGAGACTAATCTGTATGACTCTGGACTGAACCAAGACAATGACCGTCCCAGATTCATTCCGGTCCCAAGGAAGCAGAAGGGTCGGTCTGTAGGGAGGGAAGCTGAGAATGTATGGAGATCAATGAAGATTGATCAATTGATAATGTGATGTGTTGAACTGATTTGAAGATGATTTCTCTATGTAGAAGAGAGAATCTTTTGTAAGTGATTGATAATTGAATATGTGTTGAATTTTACTATATTTAGTTGTCTTAGTTATTAAATCATAGGTTGAGAAACCTATTTATGGAAGCACATCGATCTCCTGTAAGTGGTGCCGGTTGAAGAGAGTGGAATAATGGGAAAGTGGATAACGTGTATAAACCACTTCCACTTTGCATGAAAGACTTGGTTGATTGACCATCCACTGTTGCATTTACTCCTTTAACTGTCAGCACGACTCACTCACATTTACTAGGCACATTTACTGAAACCTTTAATGTGTTCCTAAATAATTACCGGGGTATCTTTTTCAAATTAGGGTTACGACAAGCCAAACCCTAAATTCCCACGTGTACCAATGGAAAATCATGCCAGCCACACTGACCGAGCCAAAGCATGCCAACCATGCTAACCGCACCTCTGTGCCAATGGCAAATCATGCCAGCCACACCGACCGCGCCAAAGCATGCCAACCATGCTAGCCGCACCTCCGTGCCAATGGCAAATCAAGTCAGCCACACCGACCGCGCCAAAGCATGCCAACCATGCTAGCCGCACCTCTGTGCCAATGGCAAATCATGCCAGCCACACCGACCGCGCCAAAGCATGCCAACCATGCTAGCCGCACCGCCGTGCCAATGGCAAATCATGCCAGCCACACAGACCGCGCCAAAGCATGCCAACCATGCTAGCACCCGCAATGGCAAATCATGTGCCAATGGCAAATCATGCTAGCACCTGTGCCAATGGCAAATCATGCCAGCCACACCGACCGTGCCAAAGCATGCCAACCATGCTAGCCGCACCTCTGTGCCAATGGCAAATCATGCCAGCCACACCGACCATGCCAAAGCATGCCAGCCATGCTAGCTGCACCTCCATGCCAATGGAAAATCATGCCATCCATACCTACTACGCCATGCCAAACGCACCTCGCCATGGCCCCATGCCGTGCCGCCATACTGGCCTTCACTACGCGGCTATCAAAACGAAGGCGTGAAACAATCAACGGTTTCCCTTCAAACCCAGGAGCAAATCCTGGCCGTCTAAGGTTACCAAACGACCTTTGCCCCAAAACCCTAGCTTGGTCACGCACCTAGCCCATGCTAGTCACGCCATGCGCCTATGGCAAACCCTTGGCCCCACATGCCAAGCCAAAACCACACCTAGCCCAACCTAGCCACGCCATGCGCCTATGGCAAACCCTTGGCCCCACGTGCCAAGCCAAAACCGCACCTAGCCAAAGCTAGCCACGCCCATTGCAAACCCTTGGCCCCACATGCCAAGCCAAACCAAACCTAGCCAAGCTAGCCGCGCCATGCCAAACGCACTTTGCCTTGGCCCTAGCCATGCTAGTCACATCATGCCAAGCCAAACGCCCTTGCCTTGGCCCTAGCCACGCCATGCGCCTATGGCAAACCCTTGGCCCCATACGCCAAGCCAAAACCGCACCTAGCCAAAGCTAGCCACGCCCAAGGCGAACCCTTGGCCCCACATGCCAAGCCAAACCAAACCTAGCCAAGCTAGCCGCGCCATGCCAAACGCACTTTGCCTTGGCCCTAGCCATGCTAGTCACATCATGCCAAGCCAAACGCCCTTGCCACGCCATACGCCCATGAAAAACCCTTGTCCCCACATGCCAAGCCAAAATCGCACCTAGCCAAAGCTATCCACGCCCAAGGCGAACC
Organism: Papaver armeniacum; assembly: GCA_023531295.1. NCBI lineage: Eukaryota > Viridiplantae > Streptophyta > Magnoliopsida > Ranunculales > Papaveraceae > Papaver > Papaver armeniacum. The sequence goes on from JAJJWW010011662.1 coordinate 513,131, forward strand.
CTTGGCCCCACATGCCAAGCCTAACAACACCCTTGCCGCGCCACCCTGTTGGCCTTCCCTACGCGGCCACCAAAACGAAGGCGTGCAACAATCAACGGTTTCCCTTCAAACCCATGAGAAAATCCTAGCCATCCAAGGTTACCAGACGACACATGGTAACCTTTGGCCCGAAAACCTAAGTTTGGCCACGCCAAACCTTGGCATGCCAACCTAGCCGCGCCACCACGTTGGCCCTCACTACACGGCTACCAAAACGAAGGCGTGCAACAATCAACGGTTGCCCTTCAATCCCAGAAGCAAATCCTAGCCATCCAAGGTTACCAGACGACACATGGTAACCTTTGGACCGAAAACCTAAGTTTGGCCACGCCAAACCTTGCCATGCCAACGGCATGCCAACCTAGCCGCGCCACCACGTTGGCCCTCACTACGCGACTACCAAAACGAAGGCGTGCAACAATCAACGGTTGCCCTTCAATCCCAAGAGAAAATCCTAGCCATCCAAGGTTACCAGACGACACATAGTAACCTTTGGCTCGAAAACCTAAGTTTGGCCACACCAAACCTTGCCATGCCAACGGCATGCCAACCTAGCCGCGCCACCACGTTGGCCCTCATTACGCGACTACCAAAACGAAGGCGTGCAACGATCAACGGTTTCCCCTCCTCTCAAGATGAAATATCTCGACCGTCGAAGGTCACCAGGCTGGAAAGTTTCTCGAGCTTGACTTGCCAAGCCACAACAACGTACTACATGTTTTCCAAAACATTCGAGACATCAACACAAACTGGGGGATCCTCTTTGGGTATTGTATTGGCGGTTTACAGCGTGTGGCGTACACTACGCCCGTCATAAGGAAGTGTCATAAGGGTGAGGCGGTTAGTAAATACGGGAAGTTATGTGTGAAACGTTCATGGGTCATAAAGCACATGCGTTAACAACTTTATGGGACATCAATTCCATAACGTTAGCAGTTTCATGAAAACCAGTTTCATGCGTTAACCACTTTATGGAACATCAATTCCATGCATACGGTTACCACCTCCTCCCATTTACTTCCCCACTCCTTAATGAGACCGGCACGTTTTTGCTCGACTTGTATAAATAGGTCTTACCTATTTCCATTGAACAACAAGTTCATACGGGAGATACAACACTCAGAAATATTTACTTGCTATCTCACCTTGGGAGCTCTCTCACTTTTCTGATAACAAGTCGTAGTAACCCAACTACTCTTCCAGAATCAACTATTCGGGTCTCACCACTTTCCTTGCTTCCCTCCCCAAAACCAACCCATTCTCCTCCACTTTGTGACCGAGGCAAGTCTGGAACGGCCATTTCTTGGTTTAGGCCGGACTTGTACAGATTGATCTCTCGAATCTAAAGTACTCCCTTGCAGTACATTGTTTAGGGTTTAAATTGTTTCTCACCTGCACACCCGCAATTACCGAAATCAGCAGAAACCATTTTCACCTACAAACAGTACCGTTCAAATTTATTTCTCTTATATTCAATCGGGAACGCAAATTATTATTTGTTTGATTGCGGATTGAATTGAGAGATATAGATATAACTCTTTGATAAACTTTTCATAAGATTCATGAGTCTGACTGTCTAGTTGATTCTCTTGAAAGTATATTAGAGTTAGTCCATACAGATTGCTAAACGAAATATTGGGTGAGGTTGTTGTACCCCACTTTTTGAGCCTTTGTCAACGACTCATCTATATCTTTATCAAAGATTGATTAGAGTGGTTACCAAACATATTATTTCTTTGTTGTTTGGAATACGATCTGAAGGACTTGTTATTCATGTGCGTGACTCTAGAAGTCGAAGGCGCAGGGATACTGAGGGAACTAAGTAGCTAGGGGTAGTCTGTTTGGTCTCAATTATACGAGGTTGGTTTAGATTTTGTATAGGGGCTTAATTCTGAGAGTATTCAAAACTGGACTAGGTCCGGGGGTTTTTCTGCATTTGCGGTTTTCTCGTTAACAAAATCTTGTTATGTCTTTTACTTTGAATTCCGCATTATAATTGTTTATTATAATCAAGTAAAATACACATATGTTAACTCCGTTATACTTGATAGTGATCCTATAAAGTTTGGTTATTGTCGAACCTATTATCAAGTAATATACTTTTATTGTCGTATCATCTCGATCTTGTATCCATAGTCAATCACACAAGTTATCTTGTTATCGTATTGTCTCGATCTCGTATCCATAGGCGATCACACAAAGTGTGAATACCGAAGTTGTTGTATTGTCTCAAATTTTTCCATAGACGATCACACTTAGTAAGAGGACTTATAGGTCGAAACAAAAATATTGTTGTGTATTTGGGTACCCTCGTCTTTTCATTGATCTTATTCGATAGTTGATTTATCACTTGAATAAGATAAATAGTAATCACAAAGTTCTCTTCGTCTCAACTTTGTGATTCCACGAGTTTTATACTTTTGAGGTGAATAATAATCTAGGATGCACTTCGGGTTGCATAAGTCCGTATTTTGAGGATAGCCAGACTTCTGTCAAGTTGCTAGCGATTTCCATCACCTGGATCTTACGTTTGATCTGATCATCCGTTTAGATCGTAAATCAGGAAATCAATTATATAGGCTTAACTTTGTGGGAGACAGATTTGGTTTAAAGTCTTCATTTGAGTTGAAGCAACTCGTGGTTGGTGTGATGTTATCTAAGGGAATCAATTACACAGAGTCCTGCTGGGATTCAAGAGGCATAAGGAGCGCGCGATCACTGAATCAATGGGAGATCGAGTTTGGGCTCAACTACATTCCAGGCCCGAAGTTAATTGGTAGTTGGGTAGTGTCCGCCAGTGGCTTAATACAGTTTGGTGTTTAATCTGGACTAGGTCCCGGGGTTTTTCTGCATTTGCGGTTTCGTCGTTAACAAAATTTCTGGTGTCCATGTTGTTTTTTTTTCCGCATTATATTGTTTATCTTTTTAATTGAAATATCACAGGTTGTGCGTTGATCAATCATAATAGATACGTCCGACCTAGTTTGTTGGATACGACTTGATTGATCCTTGGACATTGGTCTTTGGTACCATCCAAGAACTCTCTTTGTGATTAGATTCACGGATTCAATTGTGTAAACATTGTAAACGCAAGAGAGATTGAGATATAACTCTAGACACCTTCCTTGATTGAGTTTTAACTCTCGGAGTTGTGTTGAGTTTATCCATACAGATTTCCTACAAAAAAGTTAGTGGTGTATTTTGGTACCTCCAGTGTTTTCACTATGGTTATGCCGAAAAAATCTAATTAATTTATATATATTTAATTGCAACTCAACGACATTATTATCAATATTTTGCTTCACTAAAAAGTCATAATCAATATTTTAGTTCACGGGATAAGTAAATTTCGGTATATCAATATATTTTGCGTCTAGTAATTTGGATTCGAGGGCACACTTTAATTCATAAAGTAGATTTGAGGTCTCACCGGGAAAATTTACCTTATAGTGCATAATTTTGATTAACAGACAGATTTAGAGTTACAATGACGCGATTTGATTTATGATGCAGGTTTTGACAGTGGAGATATTGCATCACGAGGCAAATTTAGGTCGATTATGAGATTTTGGGATATGATGGCAAATTGTAGTTATTAAGAAAATTTATTTATATGACAATTTATCCACACTAACAGATTTACAGTTATGTTCTTGATCTTCATCAAGAGTATAAAGCACAGTTTGGCTAACTTTGCATGTGTAAGTGGCGGTTCAGATTTGTCCTCACAAGAGATAAATCTAGGGATATAATCGTTTGTCATAAGTGATGGTTGTGATTGGGATTAGAAATGCATCTAACGGACAAAATTTATCATGTCATTAAGGTTCCATAATTCTTCATAATAAATAGCATATTAATTTGCCATGATAATATTTTATTAAATGTCAAATTAAAAATGATAATGTAAAAATTATTCTACTTCATAATAAATACTCTATTAGTTTTCCATGATAATATTTTATTAAATGTCAAATTAAAAATGATCATATATAAATTATTCTACTAATGATGATAATAAATATATTTTTATTAGCTAATACTTGGGATTAGTTTGGTATTGCTGCGAGCTTTACAAAAGTGCTTTTCCGATGTATATTACTGTGCCGAGCTATGTAAAAAAAAAAAGCAATTGAATGGTTGCAAATTATAAACTAAAGATAAAACTATTTTAAAAAACGATCAAAGTCTGGGAAAATATCAGGTTCAGCTATAGTTAGTGAAAAAATGACAAAAACAGACATATTTCTGAAAATTGTTTATTCTATTTTATTATGCATAAAATAAGTAAATTTTCTACTGTTAGAGTACATATATGTAATATTAAATTTACTAATTAGTATTATTTTTCTTAACCACTTTTTAAAAATCAATATTTTTTTAATATTTATTGTTGATAAATAAAAGTATATTTCAGTGATACGGTATAACATAAAATGTTGTTTGAAAATAAAAAATAATTTTCTTTAAAGAATAAAATATAACGAATAAAAATTGGTGTGATCATACATATATTCAAGGATAATTTTTGTGAGTTATAAAAAAAAGGTGGGATAGAATTGGAAATTAAAATATGAAATTAGGATGAACTATAGTATTTGCTTTTGAAGCTTTTAAAAGCTCCTTCACCCCTACTTTTAAAATTGATAGATTACGAAATCTTTACCAAACACTAAGATGAAAAATATTGCTATAAATATGTTTTCAAAGTATTTTCTTTTTCTTAAGAAAAAAAGCAGTACCAAACTTAGTTAGATTGGCTAACAATTATACAAGTGGAACATAGTGACGGTGGCAAGTATTGGTGCCCAGTGACTAATTTCGCATCGTCTCACGTATTTCTTGATAAATGGTTTAACGTTATTTTTATTTAGTGATGATGGATAAACATAGTTTATTGTTAGTAGAGCTTATTGTTATTAGGTTAAGTAGTTAACGATTTGACTTACTAACTAATCATGGTTTTATTATTTTTATGCAAACCTCACATTTGGAAGCGTAATGTCGTAGAATGTAATGTCCTAACCCTCTACCGATAATGTCCTCACTTAGCCGGTGTGATTATCTGACAATATGGGATTTTCAATGGTCACCGCTGCGGTCATCCACCAGCAGCTTCTCGAGAGGTTACCCATTCCAGGATTACTCAATACCGAACATGCTTAACTATAGAGATTTTTCGCCAACTATGAAGCCAATTATGATGACGAATCCTACCTGCCGAGTCGGAGTACTATAATACCACCAACTTAATTTGGAGCCGTCCTTGGCTCCGCAATATGTTCAATCCTAGATTCTGGCATTTTTTCTCACTCATGAGACCATTCCCCGAAACAATCCGTCAAGCATAATCTTTCACCCTCGACAGGTAACCTGCGGTCGGCTCTAATACCATTTGTAAGGACATGATCCTCCGCCAATATTGTCCCCACTTAGTCACTGCGGTTATCCGATAGTGTGACATTTTCAACTAACACTGATGCAGTCATCCATCAGCAGTTTTTTGGGAGGTAACCCATCCCTAGATTACTCTCGCCCGAGAACGCATAAATTTAGTGATTTTTACCAACTCTGGATCCAACGTTTAAAAGGACACAATGTTACGAAAGGACAAGCCATTACCTATATTCCATTCGGTGAACTCTTCCTTCCAAATTGAATTACGTACATAATGTATATGGGAATTTTTAAAAAACTAAAACTACATAGTATGTGAGTAAAATGGTTGCCATCGGAAATGACTTAACATTTTAAAATATAATACCTAAAGTGAATGAATTAGCTTTTCATTATGTTATTGAAATAGTATGAACATATAATACGATATGTATTATTGAGTCAATTCTGAGTTATACTCATTCTAGACTATTCTTAAAGGGGGAAAAGCAACAAGAATCCGAACACTGTTAATATATACACAATTATTCTTGAGACAAATGAGTTCAGGTGCTTTAATTTTGTTACATCTTACATAGTTTAATATTTTTGATTCCACTCGGTTGTTGGAGTATGTGGCGCGATAAACCACATATGTATAGCTAGGGATAGTCCCTCATGGAATAAAGATGAATACATGTGGAGCTTAATAAGCTTGGGCATCTCCATACATAGCACCGAGGCATTTTAGTTAAATACCACACACCTCTTATCCCAAGGTGGTCAAGTGGGGTTCAAGGTTATGTGGTCGGGCCCTGAGTAGTGTCTGGTGGTCCGTGAAGATCCTAACAATTGGTATCAGAGCCCATGGTTGGGGATACTATCCGAATGTTAAAGTGGTTGTGGATGTCACCCGGTTTAGGGTGCAAGTGGAATCATACTCAAGGTGGAGCAGGCAAGGCCCAAAATTGAACTGTCTCTCAAGGTGGAGTTAGTGTGGCACCCATTGACTCAGGTGGAGCAGGGTTCTAAATCGGCAAGTCAATGTTCAAGGTTGAACTGACGCTCAAGGTGGAGTTAGTGTCTCACACATTAACTGTGGAGCATGGTTCTAGGTGGTAAAGGAAATGCTCAAGGTGGAATTAGTGCTTGCATTCTCATTAAATCAATGTAGAGTAGGATTCTAGGGCGCATAGTGACAATAATCATGATTGATGGGCGCATAGTGACAAAAATCTCGCCAAGGTGGAGATTTTTGGAATATGTGGCGCGATAAACCACATAGATATAGCTAGGGATAGTCCCACATAGAAGAAATAGGAGCACATGTGGATCTTAATAAGCTTGGGCATCTCTTTACGTAGCACCGATGCATTTTAGATTAAAACCGCACACCTTCTATGCCAAGGTGGTCAAGTAGGGACATCATCGGTGATATGTGGTCGGGCACATAGTAGGTTCCTTTGATCCATGAATATCCTAACATCGTTCACTAAAATAATTTCACTATAACTTCATTGCTGGCTTGAGGATACAACTCGAGAAGGGAGAGGCATAGTAATGATATCTATAGGGTTTTAATTTCCTTTACTTTTGTAATGATAAAAAGGGTAAACTTGACATTAATACATATTTTATTTAATATTCATATATGGAAAAAAGCATAACTGAATAAAAATTATGCCCGTGCCGTTACGGCACGGGTTAAGCCCTAGTTAATATATAAAACTAATCATGAGACAAATTTTGGGTCCCAATCACAAATTAAATTTTTTGAGGCTCTGGAAAATGCTTCGTGTTGGTTTCCAAAATTGAATCGTTTTATGTATCAATTATGGTTTTCGGAGCCGATATAAATATTTCGAAAGTTGTGGCAAAAAAACGCGACTTAATACTATTTAAGTCATGCTTCAAACATTTCCTCCAACACTATCAATCGACACGAGCTATTTTATAAATGTTAGAATGGGATTCAACTTAATGTGCGTTTGATTTTGTTATTGCAAGTATGTAACTTGGATAAGTTAGTGGCAACTAAATAGAGTTATCAAAGTAAAATTTGTCGTCAAATTAACTTGGGAAGTATTAATATTTAAGAGCGGATATTGTTGCTATGCTAAGCAAAAATATTTGGACGTACCATATACGGCATATGTCGTAATCAATAGTAGTTTTATTTAGTGAAATTGCATTCTATAGCTATATATGGTTGTAAATTTGGTAGATATCTTAAACATTGATGAAGCTTAAATACTATGAAAGTTTGTTCATTCTAGCTAAGCGACTTAATACTATTTAAGTCATGCTTCAAACATTTCCTCCAATGCAAGAAAACACTATCTCTCTTATTTTTTTAATTGGTTTTGCACTTTACCGATGCAATGATTGGATGTTATCTTGTGCAATATAACAAAACCCATGTAAGAATGGGATTCAACATAACGTGCGTTTGATTTTGTTATTGCATGTATGTAACTTGGATAAGTTAGTGGCAACTAAATAGAGTTATCAATGTAAAATTTGTTGTCAAATTAACTTGGGAAGTATTAATATTTAAGAGTGGATGTTGTTGCTATGCTAAGCAAAAAATATTTGGGCATACCATACCTGGCATATACCGTAATCAATAGTAGTTTTATTTAGTGAAATTGCATTATATGGCTATATATGGTTGTAAATTTGGTAGATACCTTAAACATTGATGAAGCATAAATACTATGAAAGTTAGTTCATTCTAGCTAAGTGATAATGTAAGGAACAATAAATAAATGTCAATATTGTATTCTAGCTTAATATCCAAATTCCAAACAGAGGTCGATAGGAATCTAGATAAATTAAGAAGTCTTGGTTCAATACAATAATTAGAGGGAATCTAGGTAAATTAAGAAGTCTTGGTTCAATACTATAACTAGATTACTGCTGCAGCAGTGAGGGCCGACCAAACAAAAAATATGACTAAAAACTACAAGTGATATTTGCGAAAACATAAAATACATAAGGAAACATTCAAACGTATGGCACATTTGTGAAACCTCATACCATATATTTTGAGGGAGTTATAAACATCTATAATTTGTAAGAGAACTCGGAAAAATGTGGCCACTATCTAAATTAGGCGAGTTGTATTTCTAATAATACATGGTAATCATAATGTGCTAGTTACTCTCGGGCGACAACGGAAGTTGCTAATTGAAGTAATACATGGTAGTCATAATTAAGAATAACTACGGTAGGAAAATGAACTCTTGAACGAATTTGCGGTATGAAACAAACTTATCTTTTTCTTTACACCAAAGGAGCCATAGCACTTGAGAATGACTCTTAAATCTACCGAAGGTAGTTCCCTTCCTAACATGTTCCTTGACCATTTGAAAAGAGCTATTGATGACTCTTGACATGATGTTGTGAAGTTGCAATACCAGCAAAAATAAAAGAAACAAACAACAAAATTCTATTAGAAAGAAGTCGAAAACCCATTTTGTAATGTCTTCTCTGGTTTATGCTTTCCCTATGGCATTCAGTGCTTTTGGGTTTTTGTGTTGTTTCCTATTTAGAGGCCAATATAGAAATAGCACAAACTTGCACCAACAACAGTCTGCATCTCATCAATAAATAAGATTACCTTCCCAATTGGAAGCAGTGACTTCCATCAGGACAGCTTTGAGCCTCTCCTCAAACCCTCCACAGAATTTCGCTGCAACAACTAATGAGCCCATGTATTAGCTGAAAAACAAGATATAGAAAGACCAAATGCTAAATGAATTTGAATGGAAAATATACTAAATGGCTGTTGTTTTTTTTATGATTTATGCTCCAACAATTTCACAAAGATTGATATGCTCCAAAAATTGATCAAACTCGACATAAGTGATTACACTAAAACTAAACAAAACCCAGCAATCAAAACTATTTGCTAGATGTTATGAGGATTCCACAACATTAAGTGACTTCTCTAAACTAAAAAACCAGTAACCAAAACCTCTTTATAATCAAATAATCCTAAGACTACAATCTAATTTCAGGTACATGACAATCAGTTCTTTGAGGTATTTTATCAAACAAGAATTGATCAATACTATTTCCTTGTTTTCTTTTGACACATGAGAGCAAATTTCATTAGAAGGAATCACAAAACGTGATAGAAGAGATACAAAACTTGTATTGATGAAATTGAACCATTAGTTCCATAACAGTTGGAACATGGATGCAAAAACCGACTCAGAAATCATTCATCTTCACCCGATTAACTGAAACTTCTGTGTTTCAATTTTTTGCTTTGTATTTTGATTTTTGATCGATTCGGACTGATTTAATGGAGTTTTGAAATAACTTTGAGCATTTAATTTGTTCGTTTGGTTGTTGTTGCTCGAAATTTTTGAAAAATTTCTTCAATTATCTCAAATTGTAACTCAATTTGGGAATACAAATTTCAATTTTATATTCTCTGCACATTTGTTGTGACAGACATCATTGAGTTTTTTTCATCACATAGGGACTCCCTTTGGTCGTCCAATTAGAGGACTCTATGCAATTATATTCCTCATCCCTTATATCGCTTTTATAGTAAGATACTGCCATCACTTGGGCAGTGCGCGCGTGACAAAGACAAATGAACCCTTGGTCCCTACTGCAGCATTTGCATCGTCAAGTTTAAATCGTTTATTGAAGAATTCGTGCAATATTCTCTAAACTTTATTTGATAGACATCCCTAAACTTTGAATTATTTTTAATAGGACCCTCTGTATATGTGATCTAATATGAAGATATTCCATTATTGTGTTCTTATTTATTTTCATCTGGTTATTTTAATCGATATGGAATTTATCAACTACAAGGATGCTAATATATAACCAATAGACATGGCTATGATTTCCTAAGAAATCTAAACCGCCATCTTCTTACATCTCTAAACTCGACTACATTCACCTCCATCAATATCAATATATCATCACATCATCCTTCAATTTTCTCAAATTATTTTCCCCAGAAGAATAGAACTCCCATTATGTTAATAAATCCACATCCGAACAAAGCATATCAAAATTTAAAATAGACATTCCTTCCATAAATTTCTTATCTTTTTCAGCATTTTCTTCTCTTCCTCCTATAACCATTCTTTTCTCCTCCTTCATATCACCCATTAAAACTACTTGTGTTGATTCTTCACAATGTTAGGTAGAGAGAAATAACAGAGGAAGTGAGATGATCATATATTTAGTTTAATTTCATTTGAACGCATTGATGGTCTAGTTAATCATAATTATGGGATCAACCTTCAGACCAAGATAACTTTGTTGTTGCAGTTGTTGATATTCTTCCTTGATTGAGAAAATAAATCAATCTTTAGCTTATGATAAATATCAAGTTTAGAATTATTATTAGTATAGGACACTTAAAATAATACTAGAAAAATTGAATCACCACAATTTTGATATAAAACTGAATCTGAAATGGAACGAAATCTTTTCGATACCATTAACGTACAAAGGATTGAATACGAAACAAATATAAAATTTAAAGTTATTTATTGGAAAAATTATAGACTTTTATGAAATTGCATATCTACAACTATCTTCTAAATCCAATGGTTTCTAGGTGCGAGTGCATTTTAGTTATCACTACTTCTTGTAGTAATTGCACATAAGATTTTTTTTCCTCTATCCATTCTCGACCTTACGGATCAACAGAATGACTTCGAAATGGTTTCTCGGTGACCGAGAAGCACATGGGGTATCTCTATTATAGGTATAAACAAAAACTTGTAAAAATCCTAAATAGATTGAGAATTTATAAGACATAAATTCTTGTTTATTCTAAGGTCCTTCTCTTATGATATAAGGACACCTAAGAAGTGTCTAGAAAATTGACCATGTTTATAACTAATAATCTAAAAACCTGAATATATAACCCGCATAAACATTTTAATCATGATTTATAATATAAAAAATCTTTGGAGAAGTTATTACAAGGTATCATTAGAAAAGATCTGGTTGAAGTTGTAATTGGGAATGAAGGAGCTCAACCTATTAAGCGAACCTGATTATTAAACATATTCGATGATTGCAACTGTTTGTGGGTAAAAATATTTTGTTGGTTTTCTGGTAAAAAGTTGTGGAGGAGGCAAGTGCTCAATGAAGCAAATTGTCTGAACCATTAAACAAATGTACTGCATAGGAGTACTTTGAGTTTGAGAGACTAATCTGTATGACTCTGGACTGAACCAAGACAATGACCGTCCCATATTCATTCCGATCCCAAGGAAGCATAAGGGTCGGTCTGTAGGGAGGGAAGCTGAGAATGTATGGAGATCAATGAAGATTGATCAATTGATAATGTGATGTGTTGAACTGATTTGAAGATGATTTCTCTATGTAGAAGAGAGAATCTTTTGTAAGTGATTGATAATTGAATGTGTGTTGAATTTTACTAGATTTAGTTGTCTTAGTTATTAAATCATAGGTTGAGAAACCTATTTATGGAAGCACATCGATCTCCTGTAAGTGGTACCGGTTGAAGAGAGTGTAATAATGGGAAAGTGGATAACGTGTATAAACCACTTCCACTTTGCATGAAAGACTTGGTTGATTGACCATCCACTGTTGCATTTACTCCTTTAACTGTCAGCACGACTCACTCACATTTCTCATCGTGGATGTGTTTCACATCGCAAGTGTTGTAGGCCGCCTGAACAAAACCCTAGTGAATATCCCTCTATATGACATGAATTGATGTCTCATATGAAAGTATGCTTTGCAGACGTATTTTATGTGGTCAACTATTGACCTAGTTAGACTGTGATTCTGATTAACTGATGAATTGAACATAGTTCGTAGTTCAAGGTTATGATAGATGAAGCATGAAGTGTTTGTTGGAACAGCAACATGCTTTGTGGACCATAGATGTTGAGCCTAATAGGTCATTGATGATTATGGCATAATGCTAGTCGAATGACTTAGGTTTAATGAGATTTATGGATCGATCATAAACCATTATATTGATGCGTCAAGCATTTGGCAGGAAGTCGTATGAAAATATTCATTGATAAATGATCATAGAAAGTTCATCTAAGATTCACATATCATGAGTAAGTCAAATGGCGAAGTAGAGATTATAATATGAAAATATTGGTTGACTGATGTACCAATTGAATTTTGGTTGATGAACCAACAAAGTATTGATAGATAAATCAATATGAAATATTGATAGTTGAATCAATATTGCTTTGCAGAGCAATTGACAGTTGTATCAATAAAATATTAATAAAATATTGGCAACTGACGGAATATTAAATTATTAATTAAAATATTGATTGCTGGATTAACATAAAAATTATTGGTGTTTGTCCCCGTTCAGAATTATGCTTTCTAGGAGCATTATGTTCAAAACCCTAATTTTGGCAGATGGATGATTCATCAATCATTGTGTCGATGGATGAGAGAGGGACCGACCATTGGTGGTGATGGACTGACCATGTGTTGTCCAGATGCTTGACTGAGCATTCACCAAAGTCAGTTGCAGAACAGTTGGTGAAAGGATGATTAATCAGTGTTTTAACCAAAACCACTCGTAGAAACATGATATTGTGACCTTGTCATATGCAATCACGGAGTTTTCTACAACAGGATACAAACCAAATTGTTTTACAATCGCTTTAATGATAGACGCATTTATGTGTCTATATTAGTCTCAATTCTCTGTAATGTTAGTACTCGATTTTGTGCTTATTTTGGTATTTTATGTCTTTGTAGGTGTTTTTGGAGAAATAAGCTTTTGCGGCGAAATTAGCTCGAAAAGTGGTTTTTGCGCTCGTGGGAGAAAATTACTATACGGACCCCCATTTTGGATAAGAAAATTTTCGGTTGATAAGGGGTAACTCACCATAGTTTGCACCCCTGAATTACTATTTGCACCCAACCGACTATTCGCACTTTGACCATTGTTAGCGGAACTCCATCTTCACGGTTTAAAACAAAGATTTTGGCGGGAAAGTGAGCTTTCATCTGGGAACTTTCCTCGGAAGAATTTGGACGATTTTCTCTCAAGTTTTCTCACAAATATGGACTGGCGTGGGCTTGGTACATCAAACAAAGTGTCGGTTTTGAAGAAAAATGCAAGTTTAATCGGTTCACAATAAAAAGGGCATGCATTATTCTCGGTAAGAATATTACGGGGAGTTTGTATATTTTTGGAAGTGGCGTGCAAATAAACTCAAGAGAATATCTTCTGAAGATTTGATGCTATCCTTAAGAGAGTTTCCAGCTCATACAACGCGTAAAGAAGCCGGAAAAAGATAAAAAAGGGCCGAACTTGGGAGAGAAGAAAGGGGAGATTTATTCGTGATTTCTTACCCCTGTTGGCTATATATAGGCAGGGGAGAGTTCCAGCAAAAGTATTGGAGAGTTTGGGGTCGATTGGAAGCTTCAGAAAAGCTGCAGAGGAGTTGTAGCAGCAGCAGGAAGAAGAAGAAAAGAAGGAGTTGCAGACGACACTTCAGAAGTGTCGTTCTGAAGAACACGAAGAACAGACTCGCGAAAGCAGTCTTAAATACAACGACAGTGTCAATCAACTATCGTTTTCTTTCACAGTATTATTTCCTTGTAACAGTGACGTTTGTAACACCACTACAGCGTTACAAAACTCTGTTTTATACAATTTCTTCAATAAAACACCTTTTGAGCCATGATTTATTATTTTGAGCGTGTTTTTGATATGAGGAGCTAAACCCCATCGTTTGGGATGACGGAGGAAGCCAATTCTCAACACTATGGTAATTTTATTAAATTCTTTTTACGACTTTTGCATTAATATAATTTAATTATGATTTTAAATTAATTAGTTGTGATTTAGTTTGTTGGGTTATGCTTAGCTTAGGTGTTTTGATAATCCATGCTTACCATTTAAAATTAATGTTTTATAAAATCAACCTTGGCAAATATTTAGAGTCAATAACTATTATTTTTGGAGCTATAATTGTCAAAGAATTAATAATTGAACCATAGAAAAAGAGTTCGGTGAAATCCTGATTCCCAGTAATCTCTCAAAATTATTATCATCCTTTGTTTTATTTGCTAGTTTTAGTATTTCTTTCATTAAGTCTAAAATCAAATCTTTAAAAAAGTCCGAGCGAACGATACTCTACTTACCACTTCAAAACTACATCATTTAACTCTTGGACATTCATCTTCTAGTTTCCAAAAGTGGTAATTGAATTTTTGTCCCTACTTTTTATGGTCTATACAAATATCCTTATCACATAATAATTTTGTCCCTCTTTATCTATAATCCCATCAGGGGCCCATCAACAATTTATGGACTTCCAAATATACCCCAACCTTTATACCTTATTGAAAGTAGGGACTTCTTCTTATCTTCTTTATTTTTCATCCAGAGAAAAACTATCGAGCTCACCACCATTTTCATCTCCGTCGCCACCATCATCTTCATCTCCGTCGCCACCATAACGAACGCAACCAACACCAGCAGCATCTCTATCGTCACCATCTTCGGTTTTTAGCCCGTCGTTACACCACCTTAACCATCTTCTCCGCTGCTAATTCGTAACCTAAAATCAGATCTGGTTTATGTTACAATTTGCAACAGGAATTGAATCTCTCTTAGCTTTTGTTGTTGATTGAAACAAGAAGACGATGGTGTTAAAATGGGTTTGAGGGTACTGTTGTCGTTGAATCAATTGAAGAAGAACCTTGTTTAATATCATTTCACATACTTCCGTGTAAATCACATGACGATCTTACTTGCTGTTGTTGCATTCTCGTTGATTACAAATCCGATATAGTTACTTGTTCTTTGGTAGTTTATTAGCGGCTTCGGTGTTTTTATGTATTCAGAAACTATCCAGGTATGTTTTTATGTTGAAATTATAGATCGAGATCTGTTTCAGGTTACGATTTATAGTGGTGGTGTAGCAGCGACGACGGATGAGGTATGTTTCTTTCGGTACTGGTGATGTAGATGGAGGTGGTTTTGGTTGGAATGATAAAATTGGTGTTGGATTTTGGTTTTGGTTGTTTGGTGGTGGTGGTGGTGCTGGAGATGTGTGATTTTGTTGGTGGCAGTGTTGGTATGAGTTGTTGTTACAGAGATTGAAGCACATTCTTTGAATGAAATATGGTGGTTATCTGGGTTGAAGCAGGCAGTGATATTGGATCAACTATGGTTGTTGATCAATATATTTTGGATCAACTATGGTTGTTGATCCATATATTTTGGATCAACTCCTGTTGTTGACCCAATTTTTATTGGATCAACTATGGTGGTTTTGGTTGGAATGATGAAGTTGGTGTTGGATTTTGGTTCTGGTTGTTTTGGTGGTGGTGGTGGTGCTGGAGATGTGTGATTTGTTGGTGGCGGTAATGATGGAGAGGTACGAATGAGAAATTATTCATGGAAATAGTAGTAGAATGGTGGTTCCGGTTGTTGTAGTTGTCGAGATTGGTTTTGAAGCTGGTCTTGGAGCTGTTGGTGTTTATGAAGCTACATTTAATGAAATATGGTGGTTATCTGGGTTGAAGCAGGCAGTGATATTGGATCAACTATGGTTATTGATCCATATATTTTGGATCAACTATGGTTGTTGATCCTTTGAACTCATGCTTTGTAGTTTAAATCATGTAAATTTCTTCCAATCTTGAACTTGTGGTGCAATGGTAGCATGGTTGACTCCATGTCAGATGATACGTGTTCGACTCACGCCAAGTTCACTCCATTTTACATGGATCAACTTTCATTGTTGATCCAATTTTACATGGATCAACTTTCATTGCTGATCCAATTTTAGTGGATCAACAATAGAAGTTTATCCACTAAATTGGATCAACTTCTACTGTTGATCCTTTTTTTTTGGATCAAATACTGTTGGTTCTATTTTTATTTGGATCAACTACTGTTGTTGATCCAAAAATATCTAAACCAGCGGCGACGACGACGATGGTGGCGGTGGTGGTGGCGGCGGCGGCGACGGACTAGTGGTGGAGGAGGACTGTTGGTAGTGTAATGGTGGTGGTGAAGGAGTGGTGGTGGAATATTAGTGGTGGTGGGGGTTGGTAGGTGGTGGTTGTTGAACGATGATGGTGGAATGGTAGTTGAATGTTGGTGGTGGTGGTGCTAGTGGTGGTGGTGAAGTGGTAGAGGAAAAAATTTGTTGTATTTTGAAATAAAGAAAAATATTATATGGGTGAGGGTATTAAGGTAATCTAATATTAAATGGATAAGGTTATAAAAAAGTAGGGACATATTTATTGTTGTATAAGGATATATTTATTGAGTGTAAAAAGTAGGGACATATAAATAATGTACCCTTTCCAAAATTCCATTTTTACATACGAAGAATGGCGCCTAAAAATACGTACGACATTCTTATAATCTTATAAAACAAAGAAGTAAAAACATAAATATAAAATTAAAAAATTATTAACAACAAATCAAAAAACAAGCAAAGTTGGGATCGTTGTGATGATCTCATAGATGGTACGAACCCACTAGCCAGAATATGCAAATGTAACTTTTCTGCCATCTTTAGGTTTTCCTATAGCTTTCCCATTACGAAGATGGTCCAACATCAAGTAGGAGGAAGTAATTGTTGGAAAATGGGTTCAAATAGAGGATGAAATAAACACAAAGAAATTGTTGTACTCAAAAGCTTTCAAGGCTCATACGATTTCTTTTAGACAATTATTTCTACCCTCCCAATAAATTGGCGATTACAACAGGTATGTGAAATAATGCCTTCAGGATACAATGAAAGACCTACAACAGAAATTGAATTCAAGGTTTGTACCCCTTGATTCAATCAAGAACACATGTGAACAAAAAACTTCTGATGATGCTTTAGAAAAGAGAGAAAACAGGTCGACCACAGCCTGGGGGGCTACGCCCCCCCAGGACCCCCCCTTGGATAGCACAGTTGAAAATATTCCAACATTCTCCCCCTATTTTCAAAACCATAAAACAAAGTTAAAAAAAACTTTTAAATCAGAGTGACTGCATCACCGAAGTGACTGCCTACGTACCCGAGTGGGATCAAGCCATCGTAGTTCAAGCACAATTGAGACTAAGCATCATCGTTGAAATCAACACATAAATGATAGGTATCTTTTGGATTTGAACCTTCACTTAGTGTAAGAAACTCAAAGCCTTATCGAGATTCTATGGTGAAACCAGTCTTGAACCAAGTATCCCTTATGATAAAACCGGAGTCTCCACACATATTGATTTCATAAGTCATGTGTTCTGTAGCCAAGCACGTTAATGGCCATGTGCTTATATCCTTGATTCATGAGTCTTCTTTAGAGAACGGTCTTCTTCTCTTAGGAAACGGCCTGAATTCCATACTCATATAGGTAAGTCTCGAAGATGTTTCTGCGATACACCTTTTACTAATCACAGACTCATTAAGGATTTACATCCATCCTATTTTCTTGCAGAACCCAGCACTAATTAGAAATGGGAAATTTTATATTAGTGCTCCATAATCTACATCCATAACTTGTTGGTACCACATCGAACCTTGTTTATCTTTTCAAAACATAGGTTGGGTTTCTGCTATGGGAGATCAAACTTCTTTCACATACCTTAATCCCATTTCTTTACTTTTTATTGAAACCACCGAACTTGGTAGACTCTTCGTAAATGGGTCTGCCAAATTCCTCTTTGATTCAATAAATTTAACCGTAACCACTCCCCTCTTGAGTAGTTGCCTAACCATTTGATGTCTAAGACTTGCATGTCTTGAGTTTCCATTATAAGTCTTATTTGAGACATTATAGATAGTAGCTTGATTATCACAATTAATCAAGACCGCCGGAGTTGGCTTCTTCCAAAATGGAATTTCCATAAGTAGATTCCTAAGCCATTCTGCCTCCTTACATGCATCCGTTAAGGCTATTAAATCTGACAACATTGTTGAATCGAAATACAAGTCTCCTTCTTGGAACTCCAAGACACAAAGCAGCACCCCTAATGTAAAGATCCATCCAGACGTTGATTTGGACTTGGCCTCTACATCGTTCCAGTTAGCATCTTTGTACCCTTCCAGTCAGCGGGATAGCCTTGGTAATGCAAGCCAAAATTCATTGTTCCTTTCAAGTAAGCCATAACTCTTGAAACTCGCTTTCCAGTGTTCATATCCTGGATTACTTGAGAAACGACATAACACTCCCACGGCTTGGGCTATGTCCGGTCTTGTGCAATGCATAGCATACATAAGACTTCCAGTGACACTAGAATACTCAAGTTGTGCATGAGTACGTCCGGTGTTCTTATTTAATTTGATAGTATGGTCTAAAGGAGTGGGTACTGGATTGTCGTCAAAGTGACCATACTTCTTGAGAAATTTCTCAATATAATGAGATTGGGTTAAAGCCAACTCATTTCCCTTTCTTAGGATCTTAATTCCCAAGATTACATCAGCCTCTCCTAAATCCTTCATATCAAAGTTAGAGCTAAGAAACTTCTTTGTTTCTTCTACAAATGTATATGTCGATCCAAAAATAAGCATATCATCAACATACAAAAGAGAATTACACATCCGGAACTATCATGCTTACTATAGATACATTTATCCGCATCATTCACCATAAAACCATATGACAAAATCTCTTTGTCAGACTTCTCATGCCATTGCATGGGAGCTTGCTTCAAACCATAAAGAGATTTTACTAACTTGCAAACCTTCTTTTCTTGGCCTGGCAATATGAAACCTTCAGGTTGTTCCATATATATTTCTTCTTCCAAATCTCCATTTAGGAATGCGGTTTTGACATCCATTTGATGAATAATTAACTTGTGAATTGAAGCAAGTGCTATTAAACAACGAATAGATGAGATGCGAGCAACATGAGCATATGTATCAAAGTAATCAATTCCATGTATTTGCTTATAACCCTTAGCAACTAATCTGGCTTTGAACTTATCAATGGAACCATCGGCATTCATTTTCTCTTGAAAATCCATTTACATCCAATAGGCTTTACGCCCGGAGGTAAATCACAATATATCCAAGTATCGTTGGTCAAAAGAGAGTTCTTTTCATCATTGAAAGCCTCTTTCCAAAAACTAGCATATTTGGAACTCATAGCCTCAGCATAAGTTTTAGGGTCATCATCAACATGCATAACATATTTGGTAACACTAAAAATTCTATTCTTATTACCTTCTACAAGATATGTTATAAAGTCTGGACCAAAATTTTTCTCTATTCTTGCTCTCTTACTCCTTCTAGGTTCGATATCTTCTATGGGTTCAGAAGTATCCTCCATGTCTCGAGTAGGAACAGAATGATCATCATTCTCATTAGTCTCTTCAGATTGTAGACTAGGTAACAATGAGTTCTCCATGGGTTGCATTTGAGAACTGTTCCTATTTAAGTTCTCAAAGAATTCCACATCTACGATTCTATAATATCAAAAGTGTCAAGGATTAAAAATCAGTAGGTGATACTATTAAGAGAGTATCCCACAAAAGCACATTTATAAGCCCCTGTTTCCCAGGTTTTGGTCTTTTAGGATCAGGCCTTCGAACATATGCTAAGCAACCCCAGGACTTTAAGTCTCTTCAAGTTTGGTTTCCTCTTAAACCACAATTCATAAGGAGAAACATTCTTCTTTTTCAAAGGAACTCTATTCAAAATATAACATGCAGACAACATAGCTTCACCCCACAAAGAATTAGGCAAACTAGAACTTATAAGCATGCAATTAACCATATCAATCAAAGTTCTATTTTTCCTTTCGGCCATACCATTTTGTTGAGGTGTATAAGGTGCAGTAAATTGATGAATTAAACCATGCTCTTGACAAAAGAATTTAAATTCATTAGGAAAATATTCACCACCACGATCAGAACGTAAAATCTTAATTTTCAGTCCTAATTGTGTCTCTACTTCTGCTTTGTATATTTTGAATATGTCAAAAAAATCATCCTTAGATTTCATCAAATATGTATAAGCATATCTAGTACTATCCTCTATAAAAGTGACATAATACTTATTTCCACCACGAGTGGCAGAACCATGCAAATCACCCATCATTTGTGTACTAATTCAAGTAAGGAAGAATTTCGTACTACAGACTTATGGGAAATTCTAGTTATCTTTGGTTGCACACATATTTCACATTTAGAAGCATGATCAAAATTGCAATCAGAAATCAAACATAATCGTTTCATGTTTCTAAGAGAACCATAATTCACATGACCAAACCTAGCATGCCATAAATTAACAGAGTCAACAATATAAGCAGAACCATTATTTATTAAATTAAGCTTAATCATCCCATTACAAGCATATCCTTGTCCAACAAACACACCATTTTTGGACAATACAAACTTATTAGACTCATATGTCGTCTTGAATCCAGCCTTCATAACAAGGTCGCCGGAAACAAGGTTCTTTACAATGTCAGGGACATGTAACACATTAGTAAGAAATGTGATCTTTCCCGAAGTAAACGAGAGTTCAACGGTGCTGCCTTTCCCAATGACTTTCTTGTGTTGGCCGTTTGCGGAGACAACTTCGTTTCCTTCTCCACTAACCGGTTCGTATGTCTTATCTGATTTCTATCCTTACAGAGATATGGACGGTTGCACCATTGTCGTACCACCATCCACCCCCGGCCAAAGAATAAAGCATTGGCGGCTTGCACCACGATCACAAGTTTGTCATCGACCATATTTGCCTCCTTTTTCTCGGGTTCTGCTGTTGTTTCTTTTTGAGACGACAGTCACGAGCAAAATGGTCGGGTTTGTCACAGAAGTAGCAATTTCCCTTCTTCTTACTCTTCTTGTTGGGATGATGCTTCTTAAACTGAGTATCATTCTTAGGTTTCAAGGAATTCGGTGTCTCTACGCTATTTACCTTAGAATGGTTTTGATTGTGGACTATCCTTAAGTTCTCGTTTACGAGAGTCCTCTTCTATTCGAAGATGGCGCCTGTAATGCCTCTAAATCATAGTCGGTCTCAAAGATGCTTAAGTTTCTTCTTATAACCATTCCAAGAAGGGGAAGACGAGAAATAATAACCCCGACAACAAACGCAGAAGGAAGATCAATTCCAAAGCATCCTTAAGATGATTAACAATGAGTAAAAGTTCATCGACTGGGCAATGATTGACTTATTGTCAACCATTTTAAAATCCATGAAGTTGCAAGTCGGAATTTCTTTGCCGCTTGCTTCGAAATCTTGTATTTGTTGTCAAGCGTATCCATAATTCCTTTGCGGTCGCAATACTCCGATGTGCATTGTAAACGGGAGTTTCGGGCATTGAAAATATGACCACGGCACATGAAATCATCTTCCTGACGCTTCTTTCGTTTGGTAATCAAATCAGGAGTATCTTTGTCTGATGGTGCAGGAATCGCCTCCAATCCATCTTCAAGTATGTACCACAACTTGATGGTGATCAGAAAAAACTTCACAGTCTCTTGCCAACGAGTAAAATTTTCACCATCAAAACGTTCCAGTCGAGTCAGGGTTTGATTCATCACTTGCGGGATTGTGCGGTAGCATTCGAAGTTGAAGATTCACCCTCCATTGCCAGAAAATAATTGTCTAAAACTGTTGGAAAATGGGTTCAAATAGAGGATGAAATAAACACAAAGAAATTGTTGTACTCAAAAGCTTTCAAGGCTCATACGATTTCTTTTAGACAATTATTTCTACCCTCCCAATAAATTGGCGATTACAACAGGTATGTGAAATAATGCCTTCAGGATACAATAAAAGCCCTACAACAGAAATTGAATTCAAGGTTTGTACCCCTTGATTCAATCAAGAACACATGTGAACAAAAAACTTCTGATGATGCTATAGAAAAGAGAGAAAACAGGTCGACCACAGCCTGGGGGGGCTACGCCCCCCCAGGACCCCCCCTTGGATAGCACGGTTGAAAATATTCCAACAGTAATGTGCCTTCCTCTAGGTTGATTTGGTACTTTTTCCTTGCCATTGTCCTTGTTCTCCACCACCACCTTCTTCTGTACCCCCTCATCATCATTACCATCAATATCATCATTACCATCATCCCCATTTTTACCGTCATCACCACCACCATTACCACCGGCACCATTACTTTCATCATCACCATCTTCTTCTTTTTCTTCACTACTTGAAGAACCTTCTTCACTATTACCACCACCTTGTACCAAGAGATCTTCTTCTTATGTACCTTCTTCTTCATCGTCTTAATTCACATACAAAATAGAAGAGGATAAAAATGAGGAAGACGGTGGGTCATTACCTTGTTGTTTGGGATCACGGATAAAAAATGATACCTCGTTATGACGTTTTCCACGATAAGGACCAGGCCCCAGGAATTTCTCCTTGCAGATAGGTTTTGAAGGAGGAGTAGACAAATATTTTTTACCCGCCTTGATCTCTTTAAGCCTATTCAAATAACATACAAAAACAAAAATCAGAATCAACATTCATGGTCTCAGTTAATGGGTCGTCGTGGTCTAAATTGTCGACCATAACGACTTTTATTTACACATGACGACTTTAAATTTACACAATGATGAATCTAGCCAAACTTGGGACAGAGTGTTTTATTTCTATTTTTTTTGAGCTAGAGTCCTCATGGTTTACATAAGGGCCGTCATGTTACAATCCTAAGTCGTCATCTTCTTCTTTACTATCCTAACGACCCTAATCGAGGTCAGCATTTTTCAGGAAAAAAAACTCAGTAAGAGTCGTCTTATTCTAAGTCATATACCAATACGATTTTTCATAGTTTTAATATGCAAATGAAAATTCGTCATGGTCTTCTATTTGCAAAGATGACGACCCTAGCTCTGTAACTGCAATTTTTCGGTTACAAATTTAAATTAACAATAAGCACACCATAGAAAACACAAACATCAAGTAGATTAATGGTGCTTCAAAAAAAGAGTAGGTTAATGGGTTTTAAGTTACGTACTTTCTAATAGGGTCATAGCTTCTTCCAATTCTTCACGATTTGATTTTTGCTTCCTTCTTGAATAAATATTTCTTTTGAGTTTATAGCCATGTTCTTAGAAGTTCGATCAAAGTTTTCGAGCTGACGACTATGATGATGAATTGAGTTCGGGGAAAAAATGGAGGAGGAAGAAAAGAGTCGTCTAGGTTAGAAAGAGGAGAGGAATTTGATTTTTAGTTTTGGAACTGAAATGAATTGGGGGCTGATGGGTTAAGGGTTAATAGGATTTTAGGTTTTATCATTAGGGAATGGTAATATAGTATTTTTACTTCCATTTGGGACCCCCTATATCATTGTTTATGGGTGAAAACTACTCCTGCAGAATTTGGTAATTTGGGGTGTGGATGAGGAATTAATTTAAACCTTAAACAAATGCACTGCGCGGTGAGTGCTTGTAGATTCGAGAGATCAATCATGGCAAGTCCGGCCTAAACCAAGAAATGGCCGTTCCAGGACTTGTTTCGGTCACAAAGTGAAGGAGATGAGGTTGATCTTAGGGAGGGAAGCGAAGAAGGTGTTGAGATTGTGAAGGTGTAGACTTTCTTATGACTTGCAACAGAAAGTGAACAAGCTTGCGGTTGGTGTAAGCAGTGCTCTGGGGTGTTCTCTTGTTTTTCCCTTGTTCGTCCCTCCGTTGTTTGGAAATAAGGCGGAGAACCTATTTATACAAGTCACCGAGTCTTATTCACGTCTCTCGTGGGAAGTGGAGGAAGTGGAGCGATGGAGTAGTGGAGTTGTGCGTTGGTGATACACGACCGGTCTTGCCCACTTCTCCTGCCACCGCTAACCGTCCATAACTTCCTAACACGTTCTTGTGATGGCGTTGTTGCACGCCGCACGCCGTAAACCGCCGAGACCAATACCAGTATGTATCCCCCGATTTGTGACATGATTGATGTTCGGGAATGTGTGGATCATGGATCCACGAAAGGTAGCATGTAATGCTAATGTGAATAACTGCGTTATTCAAGAAGTTGATACTTGTGAAGTATTGTGATGCGAGTCACGCATCATGGTGTGGTAAAGTGATGGGTAATGACGCCTCACTTTGACCAATTAACTCGACACTGGGTTGTATAACCAGTGGTGAAGTTGGACGGATGAGATGATCTTTGAGACACTCATCTGCGACCGTTTAATGAAATTAGGGTTTTGAAGAGGTGCGCAGGCATCACTCTTCAGTTTGGTCGAAACCAAGCATGGGAAGGATTTCGGAGAGGACCGACCGGGCATGTGTGTAGACAGCATGCCGGTGTACACGTCCATACCTCACTGTCCCATGAAGGTGCGATCTAGGCCACTCAATTTGACCGGCAAAAGAGGAGTGGTGGAGATCGATTTTGTGATAGGAATTTGATGCCGCAAAAAGCCGCGCACCATGCCTTTTTCCGGCGCGTGTTCCAAGACGACCTAACTTGGTCGGTCTTGGCCGGTTGGTTTGACGTGAAGATGGTAGGCTGGTGTTCACGCCTACACCTAATTATCCCATGAAAACGTGATCTGAACCACTCAAATCGTCCGGCGAAGTTGAGCGGTCGAGAATAGTTTGCGGTTTGGGAGGTGTGACCACGCAAGTTTGAACGTGCGTTTTGGGATGGTCAGGCATGATATGCCTTGGACGATCAAGTGAGGGGATAGACGGGCCCACGGTGGTCATGCTTTGGTATGACCAGGACTCCGCTTAATCTAATCTGTGACCCTCCATTCGTGCCGGAGAAGATGGACGCTCGTGATGGCTTGAAACCCTAATTTTGGCTTTCATAACCGTGTGACCATGCTCCCTTTGGGCGTACAAATTGGGACGACCAACCATGGTTGGTCCTGACCGATTGGTCAAGTACGTAGGCGGGCCCATGGTGATCATGTTGACATGCTCTGGGCCCTTTGAGTCTACATCTACACCCTCCATCTATACTGCGAAGATGGATGGTTGAGACCGCTGCGACACATGTAATTTGCCGCAAACCCTAATTTAGGTTTTAGTCCATAATGCTTAGTATGAACGTTTTTGGCAAGCTAGGCCAATGGCCGACCGTGCGGGGTCGGCCGTGGGTATTCCATACCCTGGGGGTAATGGAATTGATGCGGGGTCATCCAATCATGCTTATGGAGTTGGATGACTGCGATCGATCATATCCGGACCGATACGGTCATTAGGATACTCAATCGGGCTAGTATAACACACCGAGAGGGGCTCAATCGGGCTAGTATAACACACCGAGAGTCACCTATACGGGTATTTCGTACATGGTTTCATTATAGTGCTTGGAGGTTCGTGTTACTCGTAAGAGTAACACTCGGTCGTCATGCCACACTCGATAATGAGTACTGAAATACAAGGCCGATATGAAATTCACGAGGATGGGATTGTTGCCACATGCTCCAACCTCGGAGGAATTTCATGTATTCACGAGAATGGGATTGTTGCCACATGCTCCATTCTTGGTGAATTAAGTGAGGAGTATCAACACTTATAAATGGCTTTATCTTTTACAAGATGTCGGCGCATAATTTTTTGGTTTTTACAAATTTAACCTTAAACGAAAATCCACCATCAACATTAAGTCCCCCGCCTAGCACATAATGGTTACACTATTGTGGGGTAGGCATGAGATGGTGACATATACAAACGTAAGGAGACAAAATAAAGGAAGTCTACCTGGAGGGATTCTGGCCGTGGGCAATCCTCCATGCGTGTGTGACCACAGGCCTTGATGAGCCGGCTTTCTCCCTTAGGTGTTGGAGTCAGAGATAGGATTCTTCTTCTATTGGGATCCTGGGCGTGGGTGCTTGCACACTGCTGGTTGAATCGCTCGTATCCAGGTACTCTTCTGATTCTTGATTAGGGTTCAACAGAAAGCCTGACTTGGTCGGTGTTGAATCCTCATATATCGGCGTCGTAATCGTTTTAGGGTTTTCTCAAGATATATGCGGGTGTAGAGGTTTTGAACCATTTTTACGATTTTTCAATAGGGCTTTCCTTGAAACTCTGTTTCCTCATCATGTCGAACAACGGTGGATCGTCTTCTTCATATCATCCAGATCTTCCGTTAAACGTGCACGACCTGCGTCTCGAGTTTCATGATCAATCTCCCGCCGTGTTCTCCGAGTCAAGAAGATCATACCGGTTTGTCTCTTTTTCCTTTTCGAACCATTGCTTGTTCGTCATAATGATCAAGTAAATAATCCCTTCATTCTTGCAGGTACCCTCTTTTTGGAACATGTGTCACGGTTATCGATGATGATGAATTAACCAGTCCTCTTCCTTCAAATTCAAACACATTCACCCCTGTGAACCTCGAAGATGCCGACTTGGGTATCTCATCTTATGAATATCCAAATGCAGGTCTTTCATTCGATGTTCGCATGAAATGTTTATCCTCCATTACCGAGATGTCGGTGGATTCTGGTGCGGAAGGAGTTTGTGCCTTTGTACACAAAGTTATGGAGGAATTACGGCCATATCGCAACCGAAACGTGGTACGACACTGTTCCTCTGCTTTGGTCATAGCGGTAAACTGCCTTCTTCCCATGATTGCTGAGATGGAGAGTATTTCTATCCGAAACGTTGCTGAATCAAGCCTCGAAAAGTGGGAAAATATGGTATCTACCTGTGAATCCATGTAATTCAATGTGGGCTGGTTGCGGCAGCGTCTTGATGTCATCAAGGTTGATCGAGAGGGTATCCTTGTAAATGTTGTTTCTTTCTGCGAAAGCTATTTTGGAAGAGGAGAAGGCTCGCGAGAATCGAGAGAAGGTAGAGCGGTTTGTGCAAGACTTGAAGAAAAGAAGAAAGATATCACGCTGAATTTGGAGATGATGCTCTCAAGGAACTATAATCTTCTAGACGGCCTCTTCTAAACCGCACCCTTTATTGTTAATGATGTTTATGCCAAGAGTTTTTGAACATCTTTGCGAAATAAAGCGCATTGGTTTTTGATTGGTGAAACAGGTTTTTTCATTGACACATCTCTGAATATAATTGATGATTCAAACATGTAATGAAAATAAATGCCCGTATTGTTGACAAACGGATAGTGGTCGGGCATGATATGCCTTGAGCCACTTTCCATTGATGATCGCTTCCACCGCCTCCGTCCACCTTAATGATCTTGTAGTAACTTTGTATTGTAGGCCTTGGTGACCGTGTAGGGACCTTCCCATTTTGGTGAGAATTTCGGTGGAGACATGTCTTCTTGGATATGCTTGGCCGTTTTAGGACCAAATCTCCCACTTTGAAAATACGTGGTCTCACGGTCTTGTTATATGCCCCGGAAATTTGTTCTCTGTATTTGTTTCTCCTGGAATCCAGTGTCTAATTCCGCTATTCGAGAGTTAGAGGCTTCATCCTCGTCCCAATGGATCCGGTCATCGTTTGTAATCTGGATGATGGGATTTTTATTTCTCGCTTTGGGAGAATTGCGTCTCGCTTCTCAGTAAACAAGTGAATATGGGGAGACCCCAATGGAGCTTCTAGGTGACGTACGGTATGCCCACATCGCCATTGGTAATCGGGTCATGCCATTCTCTAGGTTTGTCATGTACGATTCGGTCGATGATCCGGATCGGCGTCTTGTTGGTACTTTCACTGTCCATTCCCCCGAGGATAGTAGATGGTGGAGAAAACTGTTTAATGCCATACCTCTCAAGTAACTCTCGTACTGTTAGTTGGCGAAGGGAGTGCCGTTATCGGTGATAATATGCTTAGGTATACCGAAACGACAAATGATGTGTTCTTTAATGAAAGCCGCAATGGTTGCTCATGTAGTTCCTCGCAGTGGGATGGCTTCTACCCATTTGGTGAAGTATTCCGTTGCAGTTATGATATACTCGTCTTTCGATGAGGGCGGGTTGATTTTCCCGATGATGTCTAGTCCCCAGCTGTAGAATGGCCACGGACTTCTTATCGAGTGTAAGGGGGTGGAAGGTGCGTGAACAAGGTCTCCATGAATTTGACAATTGTGGCAGCTTTGAACAAAAGCGGCCGCGTCATCCTCCATGGTCGGCCATAATATTCTCGTGTATCTGGAGGAACAATTTCCTCTTCCCTTGATGTTCCCCTTCGTGTGTTTCCTTCAAAATGATTGGAATTTCTAACCCATCCAGGCATCTTAATAGATTACCTCCGAAACTCTTGCGGTACAGGATCCCTTCGCGGTATACGAACCGCTTGGCTTTTTGCTTTATCTTGATGGCATCCTTTTGATCGGTGGAAGTTGCTCCATCACGAAGATAGTTGATATATGGCTCCCTCCGGTCCCAGGCGTGGTTCACACTAAAAACTTCCGATTGGTGTGGCGGTGCTTGGCAATTTGAGCGGGACTTTCAAGTAGCTCGGGATCGAGTCTCCATCTCCCGGCCGAATAGCCAGACACGCCGGAGTCGCCGGCAAAGCGTTACCACCAATGATTGTCCACAGATTTCATCGTGAACACGGTTTAGATGCAGTTGTGATTTGTCATCTCCAAGACATCTTGACAGAGAACTATCCGGGTTTCGATAGTACAACATACCATGAAGCATGAAGAAGTTCTGCAGGGTTTTGAGACCGACCTTCCCTTGAGAGAGTGGATTGTTGAGTTCCTGAATGATCGGAGTTCGCCAATCCTCAGTCCTGGTGTCCTTGTATTGTGACCATGTTGACTCTATGGTTCTCCCTTTTTACTGTCAGAGTTTCTTCCGCTCCTTCGAATTTCAGTTTGGAAGCCAATGTTGCCAGACAATCGGCATGTTTATTGTTGCTGCGACCAACATGGATTATGGTTGCGTCGGCGAAATAGTTTAATAACTTTTGTGCTTCTGACCGGTATGGGGCTAGTGTTGCTTCCTTCAATGCGTACACTCCGTTCATCTGATTTACCAGTAGTTTGGAGTCACCTCTTATCTCCAGACGTGTGACTCCTGCTTGTTTAGCTATTGAAAGCCCTATAAGGAAAGCTTCGTATTCTGCTGAGTTGTTGGTGCATTCGAAGTCTAGTTTGAAGGAATGTGAAAATACTTCTCCGGTTAGAGAGACTAACACCACGCCTTGCTCCTCCAAAGATATCGCTAGGGGTAGCAGAGCCATCAAAATACAGGAGCCACACTCCTTCCTCCAAAACAGAGACATCTGGAAATTCTCCAGGGAGGTCTTCATGTAGTTCTGTAGTGCCTTCCCCAGGAAATGTTGCTAGTAAGTCCGCAACTGCTTGACCCTTGATAGCTCTAGGTGACGCACATGTTATGTCCAGCTCTGACATTTGGATAAGCCATTTGCCTGTCCTTCCAGTCAGGACCAGCTTTGAAAGTAAAAACTTTGCGGGATCGGATTTAGACACGAGTATCACCCTGTTAGACAGCAGGTAATGCCTAAACTTCTGAATGGAATGGATAAGGCTAAACACGCCTTTTCCGCTCTGGGGTATTTGAGTTCAGCGTCCCTCAATATTCGGCTGAAATAGTATATGGGGCGTTCGATTCCCTCATCGTCTTCCTGAGCGAGTAGAGCCCCCACTGCAGTGTCACTGAAGGCAGTGTAGAGACACAACGGCTTCCCTTGTACATGAGATTTCATGATGGCTGGAGATGATAGTATTCGTTGGATCTTTCGAAAAGATTCCTGCTGGGTTGCGGTCCAAATGAAGCTGTCTCCTTTCTTCAGTAAGGGGGTGAACGAGGCGGTAAGTTAGGCTAAACCAGGTATGAAACGTCGAATGTAGTTCACCTTGCCCATGAAACTCTGGAGCTCCTTCACAGTTCGGGGAGGCGGCATTGTGAGGATAGCCTGAGTCTTGGACGGGTCCACCTTTATTTCTTCTGCAGTCACTTGGAATCCTAGAAATTTACCTGAAGAGACACCGAAAGCGCATTTCAAAGGATTCATCTTTAACTTGTATTCCCGACACCTCTCAAATACTTGACGTAAGACGTTGGTGTGATCTGCTCGAGCCTTTGACTTGACCACGATATCATCTACATAGTCTTCTACTTGTTTATGCATCATGTCGTGGAAATATTGCCGTCATAGCACGTTGGTACGTTGCGCCGGCATTCTTTAAACCGAATGGCATAACAAAGTATAGTAAAAATTGCCAAGAGGGGTTCTGGAAAGTTTGTCTTACTCGCATCGTGCTCATACATCCTTATCTGATTGTATCCGCTGTAACCATCCATGAAGGAGAACATGCCGTGTCCGCTGGTGGTGTCTACTAACATGTCGATGTTAGGTAGAGGAAAGTCGTCCTTGGGGCAGCACTTGTTCAAGTCTCTGAAATCTACGCAGTACCGGATCTGTCCGTTTTTCTTCTTTACTGGGACCACATTGGCTAACCAGGTTGGATGATGAATAGGCCTGATGAAGCCAGCAGCTAGCACCTTCTGAATTTCGTTCTTGATTTGTTCCTCTACTTCATGTCCGAATTGCCTCGGAGATTGCTTGATTGGCTTGGATCCGGGTATGACATGTAAGTGATGGGTGACCAATTTTTCATCCGGACAGGCATTTCCTCGTATGTCCAGGCGAACACATCTTGGTACTCCTTGAGTAGTTGAACAAGACTCGACGTTAAATGCAGGACAGAGTCAGGCCCGATAGAGACCGGCACGGGAGACTCTTCATTCCCGATGTTAACAGTCTCGAGCTCGTCGGTTGTGGAATTGGTTCCATCTTGTAGTTGCTGGGGGCGTCCGGTACCTCATCTTGTGTTTCATCATTTTGCAAAGCATTCAATTGGGCGGAGAGGTGGGTTCCGGTCTCTCCTGCTAATTGCAACAAGGCGCCGGTATATTGTTCTCCCCTTCTGATCACGTTTCACCTTGAAAGTGCGTCCCCTTTTGGTGTGAGCATGAGTTAAAGTCTCACTGGATAGAGATGGACGCCTCGTTACAGAACGTGTGCTGTAGTGTTTGGCCTCCAGTGGTGTAAGTCGGTCTCCTTCTTTGATTGAAGCCCACGTGGGTAGTGGGGTGCACAAGACTTTGTCTGATCCTCCCTGTGTGGTACCTTTTGGCCCCAGCTCCACTCCGCATATTGGTGCATACGGAGACAATGATGCAGGAATGCGGATGACTTTCTCGTTTATCATGGTCTTCAGGCACTGGTGATACGTCGAGGGAATGACTTTGTTGTCGTGAAGCCATGGCCTCCCCAGTATCATATGGTAGTCCGGCTCTTTTTCTATGACCTCAAACTTTACTCTTGATTGAACGGGTTCTACTGATAAGTTCAGATTGACATACCCGTATGTGCGAGTCTGATTTCCTTCGAAGTCCGTCATCGTGGTGGGCTGTCGTACAATCTCGCATAGGCTAACCTTGGCTGTCTTGAGAGTCTTGAGAGTAATTACATTCGAAGATGCTCCTGTGTCGACGAGGGCCCTTCGAACTCCAAACCCTTGATATGTGCGGTAACATATAGGGGATCTTGTTGTGACCCTCCTCTCGCCATCATGTCGTCTTCCGTAAATGTGACATTGTTTACGAGATATTTCCGACGCAGCTAGGACTTACGGACGAGAAGGAGTCGGGTGTACATCCGAGCTATTTTATTAATTGCAGCAAACGTCTCTGCCCGTTGATTCCTCGAGAGGTGCAAGAGTTCACACAAGCTTTCTACTAGAGATGCCGCTTCCTGATCCACCGGTCTCTGGTTCGTAGTAAAACTGTTGATCTGAGGGGAATTAGTCCCCGGTGTAGGAATCTCTGGAATGCTCATTTCTGACATCATCTTGATGAGGAGATCAAGTATGTCGTTTACTGCTTCTTTGATTAGCTCCATGTTCTTCGTGTGAATCTCCTGTACCCGTTCTAGTTCGCTTAATGTTGGAAGTCTTCTGATTATGCCGTCGGATACACCGTTAGGAGGGGGGTATCTCCGTTGGAGGAGCCGTCAGGATTTGAGACTGTTGAAGCAGTCCTAAGACCAACCATCTCAGAATTGATTGAAATTGAATCGGATTTCGAAGAAATTGACTTTACAACTGAGAGATTAATCTCCCACTGTGGTCGCCAATTGTTTATGGGTGAAAACTACTCCTGCAGAATTTGGTAATTTGGGGTGTGGATGAGGAATGAATTTAAACCTTAAACAAATGCACTGCGCGGTGAGTGCTTGTAGATTCGAGAGATCAATGCAGTGCAAGTCCGGCCTAAACCAAGAAATGGCCGTTCCAGACTTGTTTCGGTCACAAAGTGAAGGAGATGAGGTTGATCTTAGGGAGGGAAGCGAAGAAGGTGTTGAGATTGTGAAGGTGTAGACTTGCTTATGACTTGCAACAGGAAAGTGAACAAGCTTGCGGTTGGTGTAAGCAGGCTCTGGGTGTTCTCTTGTTTTTCCCTTGTTCGTCCTCTGTTGTTTGGAAATAAGGCGGAGAACCTATTTATACAAGTCATTGAGTCTTATTCACGTCTCTCGTGGGAAGTGGAGGAAGTGGAGCGATGGAGTAGTGGAGTTGTGCGTTGGTGATACACGACCGGTCTTGCACACTTCTCCTGTCACCGCTAACCGTCCATAACTTCCTAACACGTTCTTGTGATGGAGCGTTGCACGCTGCACGCTGTAAACCGCCAGACCAATACCCCGGTATGTATCCCCCAAGTTTGTGACATGATTGATGTCTGGAATGTGTGGATCGTGGATCCACGAAAGGTAGCATGTAATGCTAATGTGAATAATCTGCGTTATTCAAGAAGTTGATACTTGTGAAGTATTGTGATGCCGAAATGTCTCGCATCATGGTGTGGTAAAGTGATGGGTAATGACGCCTCACTGACCAATTAACTCGACCGGGGATTGTATAACCAGTGGGTGAAGTTGGACGGATGAGATGATCTTTGAGACACTCATCTGCGACCGTTTAATGAAATTAGGGTTTTGAAGAGGTGCGCAGGCATCACTCTTCAGTTTGGTCGAAACCAAGCATGGGAAGGATTTCGGAGAGGACCGACCGGGCATGTGTGTAGACGGCATGCGGTGTACACGTCCATACCTCACTGTCCCATGAAGGTGCGATCTAGGCCACTCAATTTGACCGGCAAAGAGGAGTGGTGGAGATCGATTTTGTGATAGGAATTTGATGCCGCAAAAGCCGCGCACCATGCCTTTTTCCTGCGCGTGTTCCAAGACGACCTAACTTGGTCGGTCTTGGCGGTTGGTTTGACGTGAAGATGGTAGGCTGGTGTTCACGCCTACACTGATTATCCCATGAAAACGTGATCTGAACCACTCAAATCGTCAGGCGAAGTTGAGCGGTCGAGATTAGTTTGCGGTTTGGGAGGTGTGACCACACAAGTTTGAACGTGCGTTTTGGGATGGTCAGGCATGATATGCCTTGGCCGATCAAGTGAGGGGATAGATGGGCCCACGGTGGTCATGCTGGTATGACCGGACCTGCTTAATCTAATCTGTGACCCTCCATTCGTGCCGGAGAAAATAGACGCTCGTGATGGCTTGAAACCCTAATTTTGGCTTTCATAACCGTGTGACCATGCTCCCTTTGGGCGTACGAATTGGGACGACCAACCATGGTTGGTCCTGAACGATTGGTCAAGTACGTAGGCGGGCCCATGGTGATCGTGTTGACATGCTCTGGGCCCTTTGAGTCTACATCTACACCCTCCATCTATACCTGCGAAGATGGATGATTGAGACTGCTTTGCGACACATGTAATATGCCGCAAACCCTAATTTAGGGTTTTCCGTCCATAATGGTTGGTACGAGCGTCCATCTTCTCCGGCACGAATGGAGGGTCCAAGATTAGATTAAGCAGGTCCGGTCATACCAACATGACCACCGTGGACACATTTATCCCCTCACCCAATCGGCCAAGGCATATCATGCTTGGTTATTCCAAAACGCGCGCCCAAACTAGCGTGGTCACACCTCCCAAATCGCAAATTGATCTCGACCACTCAACTTCGCCGGACGATTTGGATGGCTCAGATCACGTTTTCATGGGATATTCAGGTATAGGCGTGAACACCAGCCTACCACCTTCACACCAAACCGATCGACCAAGACCGACCAAGATTAGTCATCTTGGAACGTGCGCCCGAAATGGGCATGACGCGCGGCTCTTGCGGATTGGTTTCTGTCATAAATTGATCTCGACCACTCAACTTCACCGGACGAATTGAGTGGCCCAGATCATACTTTCGTGAGGTAATGGGTATAGGCGCCTACACCGTCATGTTGTCTACACACATGTACGGTCGGCCTGGCCAAAGTCATATCCCAAGCTTGGATTCGACCAGGCTGAAGAGGGATGCTTGCGCACCTCCTCTAGAAACCCTAATTTCATTAACGGTCGCAGATGAGTGTCTCAAAGATCATCTCATCCGTCCAACTTCACCAGCTTGGTTATGCAACCCTGGTCAAGAGTTAATTGGTCAGTGAGGCGTCATCTCCCATCACTTTACCACACCATGATGCAGTACCTGCATAAAATACACACGATACTTCACAAGTATCAACTTTCTGAATAACGCAGTTATTCAACTTAGCATTACATGCTACCTTTCGTGGGTCCACGATCCACACATTCCAGGACATCAATCATGTCACAAATCGGGGGATACATACTGGGGTATTGGTCTGGAGGTTTACAGCGTGCAACGTGCCATCACAAGAACGTGTCAGGAAGTCATGGACGGTTAGAGATGACAGGAGAAGTGGGCAAGACTGGTCGTGTAACACCAGCACACACCTCCACTACTCCATCATTCCACTTCCTCCGCTTCCCACGAGAGACGTGAATAAGGCTCAAATGACTTGTATAAATAGATTCTCCTACCTATTTTCCAACATAGGAGAAAAACAGGAGACATGAGAGAAACAACACAAGTCCAGACGAGAGAAAACCAAGTGTTAATACAAAACGTATTCAAACACCCGAGCCTCGCTTGCATCAATCGTAAGCTCTGCTCACATTTCATTTACAAGTCAAAGCAAGCCAACACCTTCACAATCTCAACACCTTCTTCGCTTCCTCCCTAAGATCAACCCCATCTCCTTCACTTTGTGACCGAAACGAGTCTGGAACGGCCATTTCTTGGTTTAGGCCGGACTTGCACAGATTGATTTCCGAATCTACAAGCACTCACCGCGCAGTGCATTTGTTTAGGGTTTAGATTCATTCCTCATCCACACACCCCAAATTACCAAATCCGGCAGGAATAGTTTCACCCATAAACAATTGGCGACCACAGTGGGAGGTTAATCTCTCGGTTTGTAAAGTCAATTTCTTCAATACCATTCATTAAATTCTGAGATGGTTGGTCTTAGGACCACCTCGACGGTATCAAATCCTGAC
Organism: Papaver armeniacum; assembly: GCA_023531295.1. NCBI lineage: Eukaryota > Viridiplantae > Streptophyta > Magnoliopsida > Ranunculales > Papaveraceae > Papaver > Papaver armeniacum. Next base: position 548,804 of record JAJJWW010011662.1, read on the forward strand.
GGTTCCCAACATTAAGCGAACTAGCACGGGTACAAGAGATTCACACGAAGAACATGGAGCTAATCAAAGAAGCGATAAACGACATACTTGATCTCCTCATCAAGATGACGTCAGAGATGAGCATTCCGGAGACCTTTACACCGGGGACTAGTTCCCCTCGGATCAACAGTTTTACTACGAACCGAGAGGTAGGTGGATCGGGAAGCGGCATCTCTAGTGGAAAGCTTGTGTGAACTCTTGCACCTATCGAAGAATCAAAGGGCAGAGACGTTTTCTGCAGTTAATAAAATAGCTACGGACGTACACCGATTCCTTCTCGTCCGAAGTCTTAATCGCATCGGAAACGTACGTAAATAATGTTACATTCACGAGAGGATGACATGATGGCAGAGGAAGGTCACAACCGGCCCTACATGTTACCGCTCACATTAAGGGTTCAGAGTTCAGGAGGGCCCTCGTTGACACAGGAGCATCTTCGAATGTGATTACTCTCAAGACTCTCAAGACATCCAAGGTTAGCCCGTGCAAGATTATACGACGGCCGAGCCACGATGACCAGTTTGAAGGAAATCGGACCAGCACATACGGGTATGTTAATTGAATTTATCAGTAGGGACCCGTTCGTCAGTCAAGAGCAAAGTTTGAAGTCATAGAAAAGGAGCCAGGACTACCATATGATATCGGGAGACCATGGCTTCACGACAACAAGGTCATTCCTTCAACGTATCACCAGTGCCTGAAGACCATGCTAAATGAGATAGTCATCCGTATTCCTGCATCATTGTCTCCGTACGCACCAATATGCGGGGTGGAGCTGTTCGAGCCAAAAGATACTTCGCATGGAAGATCAGACAAAGTCTTGTGCACCCCACTACCCACGTGGGCTTCAATCCAGGAAGAAGACCGACTTGCATCACTGAGGGCCAAGCACCACGGCACGCCTTCTCTGACGGGGCGTCCATCTTTATCCAGTGAAGCTTCAACCCACGTTCACACCAAAAGGGAACGCACTTTCGAGACGAAACATGACCAGAATGGGAAGACAATATACCGGCGCCGCTGTTAGCAATTAACGGGGAGAGACTAGCACCCGGTCTCCCGCCCAATTGAATGCTGCAGAACGACGAAATACAAGAAGAGGTATTAGATGCCCCGCGACAACTACAAGATGGAACCAATTCCCACAAGCGATGAGCTCGAGGCGTTAACATCGGGGATGAAGAATCTCCCGGGCCGGTCTCTATCAGTTCGACTCATCCCGGACGAACGTGCGAGTCTTGTTCAACTACTCAAAGAGTACCAAGATGTGTTCGCCTGGACATACGAGGAAATGCCTGGTCTAGATAAAAAATTGGTCACCCATCACCTACATGTCATACCCGGATCCAAGCCAATCAAGCAATCTCCGAGGCAATTCAGACATGAAGTGGATGAACAAATCAAGAACGAAATTCAGAAGCTGCTAGCTGCTGGCTTCATCAGACCCGTTCATCATCCGACCTGGTTAGCTAATGTGGTCCCGGTAAAGAAGAAAAACGGACAGATTCGGTGGTGCGTGGATTTCAGAGACTTGAACAAATGATGCCCCAAGGACGACTTTCCTCTACCTAACATCGATATGTTAGTAGACGCCACCAGTGGACACGGCATGTTCTCCTTCATGGATGGTTACAGCGGCTACAATCAGATAAAGATGTATGAGCACGATGCGAGTAAGACAGCCTTCCGAACCCCTCTTGGCAATTTTTACTATACTGTTATGCCATTCGGATTGAAGAACGCCGGCGCAACGTATCAACGCGCTATGATGGCAATCTTCCATGACATGATGCATAAACAAGTAGAAGACTATTTAGATGATATCGTGGTCAAGTCAAAGGCTCGAGCAGATCACACCAACGTCTTACGGCAAGTGTTTGAGAGGTGTCGAGAATACAAGTTGAAGATGAATCCTTTGAAATGCGCTTTCGGTGTCTCTTCAGGTAAATTTCTGGGATTCCAAGTGACTGCAGAAGGAATAAAAGTAGACCCGTCCAAGACTCAGGCTATCCTCACAATGCCGCCTCCCCGAACCGTGAAGGAGCTCCAGAGTTTCATGGTCAAGGTGAACTACATTCGACGTTTTATACCTGGTCTAGCCCAACTTACCGCCTCATTCACCCCCTCTATTGAAGAAAGGAGCCAGCTTCGTTTGGACCGCAACCCAACATGAAGCTTTACGAAAGATTCAACGAATACTATCATCTTCAGCCATCATGAAGTCTCATGTACAAGGGAAGCCGTTGTGTCTCTACACTTCCTTCAGTGACACTGCAGTGGGGGCTCTACTCGCTCAGGAAGACGACGAGGGAATCGAACGTCCCATATACTATTTTAGCCGAATATTGAGGGACGCTGAACTCAGATACCCCAGAGCGGAAAAGGAATGTTTAGCCTTGATCCATATCATTCAGAAGTTTAGGCATTACCTACAGTCTAATAGGGTGATACTCGTGTCTAAATCCGATCCTGCAAAGTTTTTACTTTCAAAGCCGGTCCTGACTAGAAGGACAGGCAAATGGCTTCTCCAAATGTCAGAGCTGGACATAACGTGTGCGTCACCTAAAGCTATCAAGGGTCAAGCAGTTTCAGACTTACTGGCAGCATTTCCTAGAGAATGCACTACAGGGCTACACGAAGACCTCCCTGGAGAATTTCCAGACGTCTCTGTTTTGGAAGAAGAAGTGTGGCTCTTGTATTTTGATGGCTCTGCTACCCCTAGCGAGTATCTTTGGGAGGAGCGGGCGTGGTATTAGTATCTCAACTGGGAAGTATTCTCACACTCCTTCAAGCTGGACTTGAATGCACTAACAACTCAGCAGAGTATGAAGCCTTCCTCATAGGGCTATCAATAGCCAAGCAAGCGAGTCACGCGTGCGGAGATAAGAGGTGACTCAAGTTCGGTGAATCGGATGAATGGGGTATACGCTTTGAAGGAAGTAACGCTAGCTCCATATCGATCAGAAGCGCAAAGGTTACTGAATTATTTTGCTGATACAACCATAACCCATGTCGGTCGCAGCAACAACAAACATGCCGATTGTCTAGCAACACTGGCTTCCAAATTAAAGTTCGAAGGTTTGGAAGAAACCCTGACAGTAAAGAGGAGAACCATAAAATCGACATGGTTATCACAATACAAAGACACCAAGACCGACGATTGGCGAACTTTGATCATTCAAGAACTCAACAGCTCACTCTCCCAAGGAAAGGTCAGTCTTAAAACCCTGCAGAACTTCTTCATGCTTCATGGTATGTTTGTATTATCGGAACCCGGATGGTTCCTGTCAAGATGTCAGGGGATGACGAAGCACAACTACAGCTGGATCATGTTCACAACGAAATTTGTGGACAATCACTGGTGGTAACGCTTTACCTACGACTTCAACGCCTGGGCTATTACTGGCCAGAGATGGAGACTCAATCCAGGCTGCTTCAGAAGTCCTGTTCAAATTTCCAAGCACCGCCACATCAATCGGAAGTTTTTAACGTGAACCACACTGGGTACTGGAGAGAGCCGTACATTAGTTATCTCCGTGACTGAACAACTCCTGCCAATCAAAAGGATACTATCAAGATGAAGCAAAAGGCTAAGCGGTTCGTATTGCATGAAGGGATCTGTATCGCAAGAGCTTCGGAGGTGATCTACTACGATGCCTGGGTCGGGGAAGAAATCCCAGTCATCTTTGAAGGAAACACATGAAGGGGAACATCAAGGGAAGAGGAAACTGTTTCTCCGAGATACACGAGAAATACTATTGGCCGACCATGGAGGATGATGCGCCGCTTTTGTGCAAAGTCTGTCACAAATGCCAAATTCATGGGAACCTTGTTCACGCGCCTTCCGCCCCTTTACACTCGATAAGCAGTCCATGGCCATTTTACAGCTGGGGACTGGACATTATCGGAAAAATAAATCCTCCATCATCGAAGAAGCACGAGTACATCATAATCTGCTGATGAGAATACTTCACCAAATGGGTAGAGGCCATTCCCTCGCGAGGAACTACGGGAGCAACAATTGCGGCGTTCATAAAAGAACATATTATTTGTCGTTTCGGCGTGCCTAAGCATATCATCACCGATAATGGTACTCCTTCGACAATAAACAGTACGAGAGTTACTTGAGGAGTATGGCATCAAACGGGTCTTCTCCACCATCTACTATCCTCAAGGGGAACAGGACAAGTGAAAGTACCAACAAGACATTGATCCGGATCATCGGTCGAACAAGACACGACAATCCTAGGGAATGGCACGGCCGATTACTAATGGCACTATGGGCATACCGGACATCACCCGGAAGCTCCATTGGGGTTTCCCCATACTCACTTATTTACGGAGCGGATGCAATTCTCCCACAGAGATCAAAATCCCATGACCAGGATCGCGGCGGCAACCGGAATCCATCGGAACGAGGTGAAGCCTTTAACTCTAGAGTAGCGGAGTTAGACACTGGATTTGGAAGAAACAAAGCGGAAGAACGTACTCGGGTGTACGGGAATAGAATTTCGGGGCATACAACAAAAGCGTGAAATCACGTGTTTTCAAAGTGGGAGATTTGGTTTTGAAAACGGCCAAACACATCCAACAAGACATGTCCGCACCAAAGTTCTCACCGAAATGGGAAGGTCCTTACACAATCACCAAGGCTTACAACACTTGGATACTACAAAATTATTAAGGTGGACGGAGGCAAATTGGAAGCGCGATCATCAATGGAAAGTGGCTCAAGGCATATCATGCCTGACCACTATCTTCTCTGTCAACAATACATGCATTTATTTTCATTACATGTTTGAATCATCGATCATATTCAGAGATGCATCAATGAAAAAACCCGTTTCACCAATCAAAACCCATGCAATTATTCTGCAAAGACGTTCAATAAACTTTGACATAAAAGGAATACAGCTGAATACGACTAAGAAGAGGCCATCTAGAAGATTATAATTCCTTGAGAGCATCATCTCCAGTCTAGCTTGATATCTTTCTGTTCTTTTCTTCAAGTTCTGTACAACCCGCTCTACCTCCTTTGATTCTGCGGCCAGATCCTTCTCCTCTTCCAAGATATCTTTCGCAGCAGGAACAACATTCACGAGGATGCCCGCTCGATCGACCTTGATAATATCAAGATCCGCCGCAACCAGCCCACGTTGAACTCTATGGATTCGCGGTAGATACCATATTCTCCCACTTTTCGAGGCTTGATTCAAAGAACGTTGCGGATAGAAATATTCTCCATCTCAACAATCATGGGAAGAAGGCAGTTTACCGCGGTGACCAAAGCAGATGAACAGTGCCGGACCACATTCATGGTTGCGATATGGCCGTACTTCCTCCATAACTTTGTGTACAAAGGCACAAACTCCTTCCGCACTAAGAATCCACCGACATCTCGGTAGCTGGAGGATAAACATTTCATGCGAACATCGAAGGAAAGATCTGCATTGGGGTATTCATAAGATAAGATACCCAGATCAGCATCTTCGAGGTTCACAGGGGTAGGTGTGTTTGATTTTGAAGGAAGAGGACTGTTTAAGTCGTCTGTAGTTGCAGGATTTCCCACACTACACCCTTCACTCAAATCTGTTTAATCAATCCATTTGAAGATGAACAATGATGTGTTTTATTAATTGTTTTCTTGAAAGATTTACAAAGAAATGTAGAACAAAGATAAAGAAATTACAATCACTCTTTACTTTCTCTCTCCTAATGACTTGTTTCACAATTCAAAAGATAAAGACCCTTTATATAGGGTATTACATAGTGGATGACTCTTCTCTGTCCCTTATTTTTCTCTCTCCTAATGACTTGTTTCACAATTCAAAAGACCTCTCATTACATAGTGGATGACAGCTATCTGTCCCTTATTTTCGAAACGTCTCGCGAATGCTCGCGAATGTACAATTTTTGCCTTCGCGACACTCTTAAATCTCGCCAAGTCTTCACACTTTCCTCATGTTCTGATTTGTCGTCATCTATTACGTCATTTATTTACCTCCATGCGACTCCTTCGCGATGCGTTGTTTATTGATCTCGCGAAATATTGTTGTCGCGACATTCTCGGTCCTACATCTTGCCTCTTTTTCCTTGAATATCGCTTGGAGAGCGATTTTTAAGGAAAAATTTGTTATTGTGGTGATCTTTGACATTTGTTGATGAAGGAACGAGCGAAAGAATACTTTGGACTTGAAAAGTACGTATTTGCCTCTATTCTTTTGCGAAGTTCAAGCTTTGCGAAGTGAACAAGAAGTAATATATCTTCAACTTCCCACAGAAATTTGATTCCTTGAATCTTGGGATGACCGTTTACACGTGTCTAAAATTACTCTTTCTACCGGTATATTTAATGTTATCCGGTCACCCCTTTTTGCCTGTGAAAAACATTCCTTCTCTTCTTCTATATCTTCTTCATCGCCTCGCAACTATTTCCTCGCTATTCATCTTCATCCTCTTCTTTTTATTATCTTTCCGTTATCGTTTTCATGGCATCCGTGTTTGTTATTTTCATTGATTTTGATTATTCTCTTGATTGATCTTCCTTGTTGAAATTATTTCATCTTGATTTTGTTCTTCTTTTGATATTTCTTTCGCCATTTTTGTTTCAAAGCAAGAACAAACCCACTCAAAATATATACCGTGGTGAACCCTAACATCCCCACCGGTTCGCAACCAAAATCTTCTTCGCAATCAAGTCTCTCGCTTCCAAAAAACAACTGCGAGTAGTAAGGTATTTTTAGAAATATTTACTCCTTTGATAGCAATTTTATTGCCTCTGCTTTCTCGTTGATTTATTATTCGCAGGATGATAAGAATGATGATAGATCTCCCAAAAGATCTCGCCATAATAAATTTGATGCCTCTCGCCGCTGCTCCAACTGTTCCTTTTTCGGGATTCAAGCATTCTTCTTTCCCTACGATGTCTTCGCAAGGCAAATCTCCTACTGCAGCGATTTCTTCGCAAGATAGTCCCATTTCTTCTTCTCAAGATAATGTACCATTCCCTACAATGTCATCGCAGGATAAATCAACCCCCGAATTTTTCGCGAATGAAATTCTTCAGGACATGCCTATTCCTACTTTTACTTTTACCTCACCTCCACCTATTGATCAGGTCTCTCCAATTGGCGGTCTTATAACTATGGGTGACTCAACTTTTCCTTCTTCCTCTACTATTTCTTCTCCTCAAAATCTATCTCTCTTAGCAAAGAAAATTTAGAAGGGATGGATATAGCTTTTAAAATCTTATCAGATACTATGAATGATGTTAAAAAGCCTCCACTGATCCCACCAAATCTAGCGTTTTCGAGTCTTTGGGTAAATTCTTTGGTTCCGATACGATATCGCGAGCATCCTTGGAACAAGAAATTAAGACTTTGAAGAATAATCTTCATAATACTTTGTTGGATCGCGATAACCTTCGCAGGAAAAATGAAGAATTAAAAGGTATCTCTCCTTCCCCCGCCCCCTTTTTTTTTTTTTTTTTTTTAAAAAAAAAAAAAAAAAAAAAACTTGGTTCACCTCTCAAGTTTTGCACCAGAAACGTAAGATGGAGATATATCAACTGGAATCTATTGTGGAAGAGACTCGAACGGAAAGAGACGCCTGGATGGAACAGTATAATCGTTTAGATAATCTTCATACGTTTTCTATGGATCAAATAAATAATCTTTCCCAAGAAAACATCTGCTTAGTTCAAAATCAAGAATTATTAAGTAATGAAGTGTCGCGTCTCTCATATTCTTTGAATAAATCTAATTTGGAGTTGGAAACCTTATCGATGAAACGGAACTTTATCTCTTGAGAGGCGAGCTTTATTGGATAAGGTGGCAATATCCTCGCAACAACTTGATGCTTGTAAAAAGCATTGAATGAGCAAGAACAGTCTATCTCGCCTCTTGAAAAAAAATAAACTTGAAGATACTACCACTGAAAGAGATAAACTTATTCAAAATAGAATAAATCTAAGTGTGAAAGCCAACCAACTCAAGGATGATTATACCAAGTTATATACCATTTTTCATCTTATAATTTTAATGTCTTCCTTTACTCTTGCAGAATCTGAGAAAAATCTTCACTCTTCTCTATCTACTTTGGAAGCGGCGCATGCTAAAATTTGTAAGGAAAATGCAACGCTGGTTGCTTCTCTTGCCCAATCTCGCGACCGAGCCAGAAGGAGGTTTAACTACCTTAATCATCTTAAAGATATCCAGAGTAGAAATCAACAAAAAGCGCTTCTTCGCCAATTTCCTCCCAAAGCAGAAGTTCTTGTGAATAATATTTTACTTTCTAAATCCCTTGATCCTGTCTATGTTGAACCATTGGAAGTTGAAGATGATGAAGTACCCAACTCTCCCGACAGGTGATTATGATTATGAAAAGCTGCGAAGACCTCGCTAATAAGGAAGTTATCAATAAGGAACCTTGCGAAAGAATTCTGATGAAAACCCTTCAATCGGCGAGGGTGAAGCTGATAAGATTGTTGAAGAATCTTTACCATCTCCTTCAGCTGAGCAAGTTGATATAGAGAATTAAGTTTCTTTGTAACTTCGTTGAATTTTTCTTTTTGATTGCAAAGTACTAAGTCTGGTTTTGGATGAATTAGTTTCTATTTCTTTCTTATTATAAGAACTCATCTCGCCACCTTATTATGCAATTCCTTTATTTTCCATTAAGTCTTGTGTTGTAATCTTTCTTGCGATGAAAGATTTCAATTGCCCATATTCAAGATGTTTAAAGACCTTTCTTGAATGCTGTTATCGCGACAAGATCGCAGGACGCCTTTACATTTGCATGTAATGACCCATTGATCTTGCCTTATCATTATTTGTGTGGTCTTATTTTGCCTTCCTAAGTAAAGGTCTTATTTTGCCACCCCTCATTGCGACAAGGTCGCAGGACGTCTTTACATTTTCATGTAATGACCCATTGATCTTGTCTTATCGTTTCTTAAGTATTTTTGCCTCTCGCAGATATTGTATTTGACAATATGACAGGTTTAAATGTTCTTGTGACCATAAAATCCCGCGACATATTGTCGTCTTTGCGATGAAATCGCAGGACGTTCTTACACTTTCATGTAAAAACCCATTGATCTCATCTTACCTTCGCGTTAGTATTATTGCCTCTCGCAGGATCATTGCACAAATATGACAAGCCTAAATTCTCTTGCGAGAATAAAGCCTCATGACATTTGCGTCTTTTGACACTTATCGCCTCCCTAATGGAGGGTGCCGCCCTTATCTTCCCCGGTTGCCCCTTCAAGGAGGCGTACATCGCCATACAAGACTAGCTCCTCCCATCCGGTCTTAACAACAACCAGCTTGTTTTCGCAGTCTCTTATCCCTTATACCTATAGGGCTTATGGTTACGAGACTACACCTAAGTGGAGTTTTCTTGGCCGAAAGATGTGCCAAGACTTGTCAAGAGTGGTAAGGAAGTTCCATGCTCCCCGCACTCTTGACTCAACCGTGTACCTCGGCGCCTTGGTCATACACTCGACTCCTTGGAAGAGACCCTCGGGCGTCCAACCAGGGTATAACCTTATATATATAGTTGGAAATCCAAGGTATCTCCCGGATAGGCTTTCATGGCCCCCAAATCTCCATGACCTGAGTTTCGAGAGCGGTGTAACCTTCCACCCGAGTCATGTTAAGAGATACCCCTTATATGACGTACTTTAGGTCTTACATTTGCCTCTTGCGAAGTATCATTCGCGAACTAGGTGTACGCCATAAAGGTTTGTCCCATTCACTCACTCATTCATTTTATCAATTTATTCAATCATTTTTCTCGCGAAGGTTATCGCACAATCTTGCTTTATTTCCATTGATCTCGCAATCTATCTGTCGCGAAAACATTACATCACCAACTCATTCCATTTCTCCCATCTTCTATGGATAATATTTCTTAAGATATAACCTATTCCACGGCCTATCTAATTTTTGCCCTACATCTTTGCCTTCAGGATCCATTAATTTATATGCCCCTGTGCCAACTATCTCCTTGATAATATAAGGTCCATCCCATTTTCTTGCCAACTTGCCACCATTTTCTCGCTGATATATAGGTGTTTCTCGCAGCACCAAGTCACTTGGCTGAAATTCACGTATCTTGACACGTTTGTTATATTCTCTGGCCAATCTTCGCTGGTAATTCTCCATATGTTGTAGTGCTCTCTCTCTTTTTTCTTCTAATTCATCTAACTTGATTAAGATGTTACCCGCACTAAGATTTTTCTCCCAAGCTTCTTTCTTTGTAGTTGGAATTTTCACTTCTGTTGGGAGTACAACTTCAACTCCATATGTTAAACAAAAAGGGGACATGCCTGTAGCTTCTCTTCTAGTTGTATTATAAGCCCATACCGCATTGGGTACTTGTTCGCACCATCCTTTATTGTATCCTTCCAATTTTTTTCTTTAATATATCTGCTATTGTTTTATTTGTCGCCTCGCTTGACCATTAGCTCATGGGTATAGAGGAGTTGATTTCCCACATCGTATCTCGAAATGCATTAAGTAACAATTCTATATTTTGTCCTTCAAACTCGCTTCCCATTGTCGATACCAACGTGGCTGGAACTCCAAATCTGCATATAATGTTCTCAAATATAAAAGTAAAAACATCCTTATCGCGAATATGTTGTACCGCTTTCACCTCTTCCCATTTTGTGAAATAATCTGAGCGACGATCAAATATCTTCTCCGTCCCGTTCGGTAAAAATGGTCCTACAATGTCTAATCCCCACTTTCCAAATGGCCAAACACTTGTTGAAGAATTTAACGGAGCTCCTGGTGCATGTATTTTCTTCCCATGCCTTTGGCAATCCTCGCAACGCCTTGATACTTGTTTCGCGTCCTCATGCATATATGGCCAATAATAACCCCGCATTTTTGATTTATACGCTAAAGATCTTCCTCCGCTGTGATTACCAAAGCATCCCCACTATGCAACATCTTCAATATGATTTCTCCTTCCTTTCTTGTTAAACATCTAAGTGAAGGCCCGTTAAAAGATCGTCGGTATATCACTCCATCTCTTAATTCATAATTTGTTGCTCGGCTTTTTAATTTGTGTGTCTCCAATCTATTTCTTGGTGTTTCTCCTGTCATCAAATATGCATGAAGTTCCGCTCTCCAATCTTCTTCGCAGAGTGTTTGTGTTCCATCTTCTACTACCATTACATCGGTTTCTTGTTCTTCTTCTTTGTCAATTGACGGCATCGAAAGTGTTTGTATTTTAATATTTCTTGCAACCGGATCTGTCATCATACTTGATATGAAGGCAAAAGCGTCTCATGAGTCGATTATTTCTCCTTGATATATGTCTCCACTTTATTCTTGGTATCTGCGTCGACAACTCGTCAACAAGTTTCTTATATTTTTGCAAAGACAATTCGTTTATAGCATATTCTTCTTTTATTCGCGAATTGCCAATTGTGAATCACTAGTAATCCTTACATTCTCCAGCTTCATTTCTATTGCAAATCGCAAGGCATGTATTATAGCTTCATATTCTCGTTTCATTATTTGTTGATGCAAACTCCAATCTGAAAGAAAGAGCTATTTTATTACCCTCGGCGATATCACAACAATTCCTATTCCATTTCCTTCTCCATTTGATGACCCATCTACCAATATTTCCCATCTATTCGGCTCCGTTAACAAATCTTTCGGATCTCCATGTTCTTCCTCAACATCCATCATTCCTTCTACCGATTCATCTTCTTCCAAAGGGAATTCTGCTAAAAAGTCTACGACAACCTGTGATTTTGGCGAAGATAGTATTTCATATTTGAGTTTGCAATGACTTATTTGAGCATTCCATCTCTCAACTCTTCCCGACCTCTTTGAATTCTTCATCATCGATTCTATTGGTACTTTTGTCACCACCTTGACAACATGCGCTTGAAAATATATACGAAGCTTAAATGTTGCATAAACTAATGCTAAGATTAGTTTTTCAATTTTTGAGTAATTCCTTTCCGCAGCGTTGAAAGTTTTCTTGATGTAATAAATTGGTTTTTCTACTCCTGCGTCCACTCGCAGTAACACTGCACTTAATGCATGCGAAGTTGTCGCAAGATAGATCAACAATTCTTCTCCTTCTTCCGCTTTTTGCAAAATTGATATGTCCATTAAATGTTCTTTTATTCCTTGCAAGGCTTTCTCACACTCATCTGTCCATTTAAACTTCGATCCCTTTCTAAGGATGTTGAAAAAGTGCTTGCATTTGTCAGACGATCGCGAGATGAACCTCCCCTAAGCGAAGCTAACAACCCATTTAACTTTTGAACATCTTTTATTGTCGCCGGTGTTGGCATATCGCGAATCGCTTGTACTTTTTCTCGGGTCGACTTGAATTCCTTCTTTGGATACAATGTACCCTAAAATTTTTCCAGAGGCGACCCCAAAGGTGCATTTTTCTGGGTTTACTTTGATATTAAATTGCCTCATTTGTTCAAAAAATTTCTTTGAACAATCGCAAGATACTTCGCAAGAGAGGTCTTTTGCTTTTCTACTTTTTATCAACATATCATCAACATATACCTCCAGTGTTTTATGTATCCATTTCGCGAACACCTTCTCCACCATCCTTTGGTATGTCGCACCGGCATTTCGCAGACCAAATGGCATTTTTGTATAACAAGACAATCCTCTTGGAGCAAAAGAAAGCGGTATGTTCTTGGTCTTCTTCGGCGAGAGGAATTTGATTGTAACCCTTGTATCCATCAAGAGAAGATATCCTTTCATTTCCGCCGTTTGCTTCAACCAATTGTGGAATATCCGTAACGGAAACTATCTTTAGGACAAGCTTTATTTAGATCAGTAGAAAGTCTATACAAATTCTTATTCCTTTTTTCTTCTTTGGAACTATAACCATATTTGCTATCCATTCGGGATATTTTGCTTGTCTAATAATTCCTGCGTCCAACATTTTCTGCAATTCTTCTTCTATTTGAGGATGATATGTTGTCGCGATCTTTCTAATTCTTTGTTTAAAGGGTTTTACATTCTTGTCAATTTCCAATTTATGGCAAGCCACGGATGGATCTATACAGGCATTTCATCCATATCCCATGCGAAAATGTCTTTATAATCTCGCAACAACTCAACAGTTCTTTTCTCTTCATCCGCTTCCATTTTAGTCCCAATTTTTAAGATTTTAGGCTCCTCCTCGGTTCCAACATTCACTTCTTTTGTTTGTTCTGCTGCGACATAGCTAGACTTCGGTTCTCCCATAGGAGTTGGTCCTCTTATTTCCTTCGCGAACTCATTCCCTTCTCCCATGATTTCGCCAGGTATTCCTTTTCCTTCTTTTGCTCTTATCATGTAAATTCTAAATTCCTCTTCTTTCTTAGCTGCTTTTATCATCTTCCCGCGATCTTTTCGCTTCTTCATTTGCCCTTCATAATGCTTTACCTCGATTTGATAATATATTCTTCCTTTATCAATATCTCCTCCGATCTCACCAAGTCCACTCGGCACAGAAATTTGATGCACCGATGAAGTGTTGATGCTACTGCCTTAATCGCATGTACCCAAGGTCTCCCTAACAATATGTGGTATGGCGATTCCATATCCACTACACTTAATGTCACTTGTGTTTCAATTTCTCCAAGTAAAATTCGCAATTTCATCTCCCCTTTTGGTACTGTTATAGATTTTCCAAAACCATGAATATTATATCTTGGAGAACTCATTTCTTCATCTTTATATCCTAATTTTTTGTAAGTATGGTAAAACATGATACTCACCAAACTCCCCGTATCCACCAAAGTTCTATTTATTTCCCATTCTTCCGCTACCTTTGTCGATTCTTCTCTTTTTTTGCTTACATTTATCGTGATCACTAGTGGAGATGTATGATTCAAATTTTCTCTAGGAACTTCCGGCCGTGAATGTTATTTTTCGCTTTTCCCATTCCTTCAAAGACGATGTCTTCTCCTCATCTATAATCTTCTTTCCTTCGAAATCTCGTTTATGTATCCTTCCTCCAATATTTTCATGGAATTCATTAACCATTGCTTTTGTAATTGAATTGTATTCCATTTCTTCACCATGTTCCTTGCTTGTTAATTCTTCTATCTCATCTGATTTAACCTTTTCCTTTCTCATTTTCTTGATTTAAGCGATTTTAATTGCACTCTTCAATCTTCAATCTTGTTCATCCCTGTTTCTAGCGCAAATGTAGTTGCAGGATTTCCCACACTACACCCCTCACTCAAATCTGTTTAATCAATCCATTTGAAGATGAACAATGATGTGTTTTATTAATTGTTTTCTTGAAAGATTTACAAAGAAATGTAGAACAAAGATAAAGAAATTACAATCACTCTTTACTTTCTCTCTCCTAATGACTTGTTTCACAATTCAAAAGACCTCTCTCATAACAGACTTACTCGACCCTTTATATAGGGTATTACATAGTGGATGACAGCCTATATCTGTCCCTTATTTTCGGAAATGTCTCGCGAATGCTCGCGAATGTACAAATCGTTTGCCTTCGCGACACTCTTAAATCTCGCCAAGTCTTCACACTTTCCTCATGTTCTGACTGTCGTCATCTATTACGTCATTTATTTACCTCCATGCGACTCCTTCGCGATGCAGTTGTTTATTGATCTCGCGAAATATTGTTATCGCGACATTCTGGTCCTACATCGTCATCATCGATAACCGTCACACATGTTCGGGTAGGATATCTCTGCAAGGATGAGAGGATTATTCACCTGATCATTATGAAGAACAAGCAATTATTCAGAAAAGGAAAAAGAGATGAACCGGCATGATCTTCTTGACTCCGGAGAACACGAGCGGGGGATTCATCATGAAGCCCAGGACCTTGGGTCGTGCACGTTTAACGGAAGATCCTGGATGGTATGAAGAATACGATCCGCTGGTGTTCGACATGATGAGGAAACGGAGTTTCCGCGAGAAAGCCCTATTGCAAAATCGTAAAAGTGGTTCAAAATCTCTATACCTGCATATATGCTGAGGAAACCCTAAAACGATTACGGTGCCCGATATATGGGGATTCGACACCGACCAAGTCAGGCTTTCTTTTGAGCCCTAATCAGAAGAGCATCTGGATACACGAGCGATTCAACCAGCAGTGTGTAAACACCCACGCCCGGAATCCCAATAGAAGAAGAATCTTGTCCCTAACTCAAACACCTAAGGAAGGAAGCAGGTCATCAAGGCTTAAGATCGCGCACGTATGGAGGATTGCCCACGGCCAGAATCCCTCCAGGTAGACTTCCTTTATCTTGTCTTCTTACGTTTGTATATGTCACCATCTCATGCCTACCCCACAATAGTGTAACCATTATGTACTAGGCAGGGGACTTAATGTTGATGGTGGATTTTCGTTTAAGGTTAAAATTTTAAAAAAACAGAAAAAATATGCGTTGACATCTTGTAAAAGATAAAGCCATTGATAAGTGTTGGATACTCCCTCACTTAATTCACCTAGAATGGAGCATGTGGCAACAATCCCATTCTGTGAATACATGAAATTCATCAAGGTTGGAGCATGTAGCAACAATCCCATATACCCTGTGAATTTCTAGCATTATTAATTAATGCGCAATCAGCCTTGTATTTTCGTAATCATTATCGGTGCGGCATGACGATCGAGTGTTGCTCTTACAAGAGCAAAACGAACTTCAAGCATTATAATGAAACCATGTACGAAATACCCGTATGTGGTGACTCTCGGTGTGTTATACTAGCCCGATTGAGCCACTCTCGGTGTGTTATACTAGCCCGATTGAGCATCAGGACTAATCAGATCGATCCGGATATGATCACGATCATCCAACTCCACAAGCATGATTGGATAACCAGATCAATTCCATCACCCCCAAGCGGTATGGAATATCCACTGCTTAGAACCAATGCGGACCCCGCATGGTCGGCCTCCCCTTTGGCCTAGCTTGCCAAAACGTCCAAACCAGAGCGTATGGGGGAAAACCCTAAATTAGGGTTTGCGGCATATTACATGTGTCGCAAAAGCGGTCTCAACCATCCATCTTCGCGGTATAGATGGAGGGTGTAGATGTAGATTCAAAGGGCTCGAGAGCATGTCAACACAATCACCGTGGGCGCGCTACACATACTCCGACCAATCGGTCGGGACCAACCATGTTTGGTTATCCCAATTCGGACGCAAGAATAAAGCATGGTCGCACGGCCTTGAAACCTAAAATTAGGGTTTTGAGCATCACGAGCGTCCATCTTCTCCGCACGAATGGAGGGTCCAAGATTAGATTAAGCGGTCCGGTCATACCAAAGATGACCACCGTGGACCCATCTATCCCCTCACCCGATCGTCCAAGGCATATCATGCCTGGTTATTCCAAAACGCGCGCCCAAACTAGCGTGGTCACACCTCCCAAATCGCAAACTGATCTCGACCGCTCAACTTCGCCGGACGATTTGGATGGCTCAGATCACGTTTTCATGGGATATTCAGGTATAGGCGTGAACACCAGCCTACCACCTTCACACTAGACCGATCGGCCAAGACCGACCAAGATTAGTCATCTTGGAACGTGCGCCTGAAATGGGCATGACGCGCGGCTCTTGCAGTCTTTGGGTTTTTGTCACAAATTGATCTCGACCACTCAACTTCATAGGACGAATTGAGTGGCCCAGATCATAATTTCGTGAGGTAATGGGTATAGGCGCCTACACCGTCATGTCATCGTCTACACGCATGTACGGTCGGCCTGGCCAAAGTCATATCCCAAGCTTGGATTCGACCAGTGAAGAGGGATGCTTGCGCACCTCCTCTAAAAACCCTAATTTCATTAACGGTCGCAGATGAGTGTCTCAAAGATCATCTCATCCGTCCAACTTCACCAGCTTGGTTATACAACCCTGGTCATGAGTTAATTGGTCAGTGAGGCGTCATCTCCCGTCACTTTACCACACCATGATGCATTACCTGCATAAAATACACACGATACTTCACAAGTATCAACTTTCTGAATAACGCAGTTATTCAACTTAGCATTACATGCTACCTTTCGTGGGTCCACGATCCACACATTCCAGACATCAATCATGTCACAAACTGGGGGATACATACTGGGGTATTGGTCTGGCGGTTTATAGCGTGCAGCGTGCAATGCGCCATCACAAGAATGTGTTAGGAAGTCATGGACGGTTAGAGATGACAGGAGAAGTGGGAAAGACTGGTCGTGTAACACCAGCACACACCTCCACTACTCCATCATTCCACTTCCTCCACTTCCCACGAGAGACGTGAATAAGGCTCAAAAGACTTGTATAAATAGATTCTCCTACCTATTTTCCAACACAGGAGAAAAACAGGAGACAGGAGAGAAACAACACAAGTCCAGACGAGACAGAAACCAAGTGTTAATACAAAACGTATTCAAACACCCAGAGCCTTCTTGCATCAATCGTAAGCCTGCTCACATTTCTGTTACAAGTCAAAGCAAGCCAACACCTTCACAATCTCAACACCTTCTTCGCTTCCCTCCCTAAGATCAACCCCATCTCCTTCACTTTGTGACCGAAACGAGTCTGGAACGGCCATTTCTTGGTTTAGGCCGGACTTGCACAGATTGATTTCCGAATCTACAAGCACTCACCGCGCAGTGCATTTGTTTAGGGTTTAGATTCATTCCTCATCCACACACCCCAAATTACCAAATACGGCAGGAATAGTTTTCACCCATAAACAACAAGCTAACACCAACATATTATTCTGCAGCTTCACGTTGCGACTCATTCTTCTCAGTATCTCAAACTAGCTTATTGCATTAGCATCACTACCAGATTCCACCTGCCATCTACAGGCCATCACCAGTACTACCAGCAAAACCTCCAATCGAAGCCACCGTGCTCAACACAACCAAACCCTGTAGAAACCCATTTGATCACCTTACAGCATCAACATGTGACCTAAGCATACATCTACATTATTAGTTTATTCGCCAGCTCCACATCTCCACCTGCAACTCAACCTTGAAAATCTACAGCTCTAAAATCAACACTAGAGCTGCAGATCCAACTGCCTGCACCTGTAGCTTCATTCAAACATCAAAACAACACCAATCCACCCGTAAATAATATTCTCATGCCAACAGCTCAACTCTGCATTGCAGCATCAACAAAGCTGCACCTGCAATTTCCAAACATTCCATCTTCATACTCAGTTGCACAAGTCCTGCAACACTGCTAATCTCAGTACCACCAATTCCTCCATCTGAGCTGCAACCTCAGTCTGTTGCAGAGCACCATTTCCTTGGCTATAAACACCACCATGAGCTGCCATCAATTCCTTTTTCTTTTGTAACTTCACACAATCCACCAACATAACGTTAGCTGCAACAGCGAGTAATCAATAGCACATCTCATCATTCAATGCTAGCCACCACCAGTTCCTCAAGCCCACAATAGCAACACCAGTGACCCATAAATCATCAAGCCTTCACTGTAATATCCTAGCATACATCTAATACACTCCATTCTCATTGCAGTGCATCAGTCCATGGCATCTTTGCAATTCAATTCCTCATTCTTCAGCTCAGAACAACAGCAACCCCTCTGCCTGACCGCAATCACGGCTACGACTTCAGTTCAAACACACAGTCTTATACAAACTGCCTCCAATAACAGCTCTCAAAGCAACATCATCAATGTCTTCTCTAGCTCATCATGATTTCATGTCTCAGCTGGTGCTTCAACCTGCCATAAAAACCACTTCACAAACCTGCCAGCAGCCACAACACCACCAGTGCATCTTCTTGAGCATCAACAGTACCTTCACTTCCATATGCGGCAGCAGCTCAAGCTTCTAACATCACAACCAAATTTCTTTCACCTGCAACACCCACCAGTGCTATATGAGCTTCTAAGTCCAGCCTTTGAACATCAATAGCAATATTACACCTTCTGTAGCTTCATCTCAGCCAGACTAACACCATTACTTCAACAGCAATCCCTAACTTCATCCTTCAATCTTCAATTTCTTCAAAGTCACAGAAGTAAACCCTAAATATGTTCTTTTAGAGCACCAACACAACAAATTCCCATCTTAACTCCACCATCTTCTCCCTCTGTACTCTCAAAGCCAGCATCATAGCCACAGCTCAAACCCACAACTGTGTGCGTTTCTTGGCTTCAGTTCTCTTTAATTTCTCTTTGAAATCAAGTTCTGACCATTACCCATCTTCAATTTCATCTTCTCTTTTTCTAATTCAGCCGAATTCATCCACTGTAGCCCTGATTTCTTTGCTTCCTCTAATTCATCGACTGCAACAAAGACTTCGCTTAAATCTCCACCTATCTGTGTTGTCGAACTCCACACCAGTAGAGCTAGATCTCCTCTCAATCTTTTCATGTTCTCTTCGATTTGATCTCTCCATTGACAACGCCTCCTTTTTCTCTCTCAAATTCATTTCAGATGAAACAAATGATAAAAGAAAAAACACTTCTCTTGTTTTTAGGGCTGGTAATGATGAAAATTTCTACAGGCACCCCACTTACGATAGGGGCCACCACAGTGATATTTGGCTTGTCAGTTTCCCGGAACCGACTGCCTATTCACTTCCTTGCTGCGCATATTCTTAGCCGACTCCAAGTCTCACCCGTTTGTGAATCGATCTTTGTGCCCTTTACGCTCCAGATAAATGGTTTCTCCTTCTTTTACTCCAAATGGCGCCAAAGTACCTATAACACTCGAAAGCAAACATAAGACACATAATTCACACGAAAACATAGCAAAGAAAGCATAAACTATAGATATAAAATTAGGTGTTTTAGACACCTATCAAATTCCCTCACACTTAGACTTTGCTAGTCCTCGAGAAAATCAAAAAAAATAATTCTAAAACGTACATACAACTCCATGTCGTCGAGGCTACGGTTAATCTTAGCATAAATAACAAGCCTTTAAACCCCTAGGTGTCCCTAGTGGACGAGTTATAGTCTCGTGAGGGTTTACTAGAGATATACCCACAAACCTATTTTTCCAACTAACTAGTTCTCCGAAATGATAGCATCCAACGCGCTAAGAAGACATAGAGATTCTGCACACTAGTCATAAGAAGTTAGACACATATATGAACACAATCTCATCCTTAAAAGTTGAGAGAGAAATAACCATCCCTTATCGAAAGAAATTCGGGTTCGGAGTATTCGAAAGTCTCGACTCTGCCTCACAAGAAAGCGTTTTATGAAATTGCTCTCAATAATAAACAGCTTTTTATGGGTCACACATGTGTCCAGGTAGGAGTGAAGAGAGAATCCTGCGACACGTTGAATGGTAGGAAGGCAAAAAACCTCCGAATTGTTTGAAAACCCACATCTTTTATCATTTTGAAAACCCATTTTTCTGACGATCTCTAAGAAAGGAAATCAACCACTTAACGAAGGTGGGAATATGCTTACTTACCTCGTTATCCGTTCGACGTGCAGCTAGCACCACTCTCACAGCATCCATAGAAACTCTTCGGTCTTCAATTGGTGTCTTCATCTTCATCTTCGTCTTCGGTCTTCAAATCTTGATAATGAAATCTTGAACTTCGTAGAATCTTGACAATGTAACTCTTTTCCTATGATTCCTTGTTGCTTGAAACTTCATTGTAGATATTCCTTATTCCATTGGCTTTATTAAAAGAATACAAAACTAAAAACGAACTATACAAACCCAAAATATAATTTATTTATTTATTTTCTCTCTTTTTTTTTAAATTTTTTTTTTTTTTTTTTTTTTTAATTTTTTTATTTTTTTTTAATAACAAGAAAAATAAAACAAAACAAAATGAAAACAAAACGAAACAAAACAATAAAACTAGTAATGAACCTAAAAAAAAATTCTCTTGTCTCTTTTTTTTTTCTTTTTTCATCTTTTTTTGAGACAAGAGAAGATGAAATACAAATAAACAAATATAAATAAAAATGCAAGTACAAAAGCCATGGTGTAAGTACTTTACCACTCAATTCTTCACAACTTGTATGTCTTGATATTATAAACTTCTCGAATTCTCATCTTGATAATCTTCACTCTTGTACAATAGTCTTCAACTTATAAAAATTCTGCTCCTTGTCTTGTTGCTTTACTTTAATCTGAAATCTGCTCATTTCTGTACCGTTTCTTGTAAACCTTGAACGTCTTCAACTTTCCTTCGAATTTGTGATGCTCCTCTTGTTGATGATGATGGTGTTTCTATGGACCTGTTGGTGTAGAGAGAGATAAGGTGGATGGTGCTAACTGCGAACAAGATTATAAGTGGTATGTAAGTTAGCAATTCGATGTCACCATCATGGTTGATAAAAATAGCACTCAAGAGATCAAAATAGTGCTTCTATTGGTGGGAGGTTGGGTAGCTCACCATTCTACCCGGAGTTTACGTACGGTGACACACACTCTAAAAGCACATATTTAGACAGGTACAAAGAATTGAAGGTCGGTGCCTCTCATGATGTAACATGCGTAGTCTCCACTATAGGGGACCACTACTCTAATACCGAATTCAGTTTGCACCTTATTTGCCACTGGCATGGTTAAATCCAACTTTAACTCTCATACAATTAAGAAACCCGATCATGTTCTCTGTCATCTCTAAGTTCAGTCACTCTTATGAGAATCTCGATGTAATCTTAGCGACATGTATACTATGTGACTCTAAACTAACTACAAGTTGGGGTTATCTTATTCACTAGTTTACACAAAAGTTGAAAATTTCATGAAAAATTTACAATGCAAATGCTTAACCACTCCCCCACACTTAAACTTTACATTGTCCTCAATGTAAATTGAATCGTCCAAAGGAAGTCAACGTGGGAAATTCTAACATGATATGTGACAAGAAATCAGAAAAAATAAAAACAAGACAAGAAATAAATACAAGACAAGAAATACTCATCCGATGGGTTGTCTCCCATTTAGCGCTTGGTTTAAAGTCGTCAGCCCGACTATCTCCTTGCTTTCTATGACTCCTCCAGAGGGAGTACATCCACAAAGTTAACTCCTTCCACCACTTCGGAAGTGAAATTCTCATAATATGGTTTCAACCGGTGCCCATTAACTTTAAGTTCTTTCCATGTAGCTATGCTACGAATTTCTACTGCACCATGAGAAAACACATTAGTAACAATAAAAGGTCCGATCCAACGTGACCTTAATTTACTCGGAAATAAATGCAAGCGAGAATTAAACAAAAGCACTTTTTGCCCAATGCAAAATTGTTTCCTAAAAATCATGTTATCATGAAATGCTTTCGTCTTTTCCTTATAAATGCGTGAGCTTTCAAATGCATCATTGCGAAGCTCCTCTAGATCTTGGAGTTGTAACTTCCTTTGCTTTCCAGCCCCATCCATCTCCATATTGCATTGCTTAATAGCCCAAAACGCCTTATGCTCAATTTCAACGGGTAAGTGACAAGGTTTACCATACACAAGCCTAAAGGGAGACATCCCGATAGGTGTCTTGTATGCGGTTCTATAAGCCCACAAAGCATCATTAAGTCGCATTCTCCAATCCTTCCTTGTTGGGTTCACCGTTTTCTCTAGAATGGATTTCACCTCTCGGTTAGACACCTCGGCTTGTCCATTTGTTTGGGGATGATAAGGTGTTGAAATCTTGTGCGACACATTGTACTTCTTCAACAAGCTTTGTAAAATCCTGTTTTTGAAGTGAGAACCCCCATCGCTAAAAATGGCTCTTGGAATTCCAATCCTTGCAAAAATATTAGCTTGCACAAAATCTGAAACCACTTTAGAATCATTAGTTGGGGTGGCCTTAGCTTCCACCCATTTAGAGACATAATCTACCGCAAGTAAGATATAAAAATTCCCATGGGAGTTGACAAAATGACCCATAAAATCAATACCCCATACATCAAAAACTTCAATAAATTGAATAAAAGTTTGTGGCATTTAATTTCGGGCACCTAGATTGCCTGTTCTTTGGCACCTATCACAAGTTGTACAAAATATATGTGCATCCTTAAACAAGGTTGGCCAATAAAAACCACTTTCAAGTACCTTGTGAGCGGTTCTCTTACTCCCAAAATGTCCTCCGCAAGCATAGGAGTGACAAAAAGACAAGATAGAATTAAATCCAGATTCGGGAACGCACCTTGTTATTACTTGGTCACTACCATGTTTCCACAAGTATGGATCATCCTATATGTATTGGTTCCCCAACTTCTTAAGTTTGTCCCTCTCAGCACGAGACAAGTTCTTTGGGATTTGTTTAGATACCAAGTAATTGACAATATCGGCATACCATGGTTCTCCAAAGGCAATTGAGAATAGTTGCTTATCCGGGAAACTTTCACGCAATGGGATAGCTTCCTTGTCCACAGCAAGACGGCTCAAGTGATCCGCAATGGTGTTCTCAATTCCTTTCTTGTCCTTGATTTCAATATCAAACTCTTGCAAGAGTAAAATCCATCGTATGAGCCTCGGTTTCGATTCTTTCTTCATTAGCAAGTACCTAAGTGTTGCATGATCAGAAAAGACAACAACTTTTGTACCAATTAGATAAGAGCAAAACTTTTCCAAAGCAAAAACAATGGCTAACAACTTTTTCAGTGGTTGTGTAGTTTTGTTGGGCCTCATTTAACGTTCTAGAAGCATAATAAATAGCATGAGGTATCTTCCCCACACGTTGCCCAAGCACCGCACCAACCGCATAGTCACTTGCATCACACATGAGCTCAAAAGGCTTGCTCCAATCTGGTGGTTTAATGATAGGGGCTGAAATCAAAAGTTATTTCAAACGATTGAATGCCGCCATACACTTTTCATCAAAGTTAAAAACCACATCTTTTTCCAATAAGTTACAAAGTGGTGATGCTATCTTGGAAAAATCCTTGATGAATCTTCGATAGAAACCTGCATGACCAAGAAAAGAGCGTATCTCCCTCACCGTAGTGGGAGGGGTTAGAGCACGAATAAGGTCTATCTTAGATTTATCAACTTCCAAGCCTTTAAAAGATATTATATGGCCTAAAACTATGCCATGAGTTACCATAAAATGGCACTTCTCCCAATTCAGCACAAGATTTTTTTCAACACATCGTTCAAGGATTAGTGACAAGTTGTTCAAGCAAAGGTCAAATGAATCACCAAAGACACTAAAATCGTCCATGAACACTTCGATTATGTTTTCAACATATTCTGAAAAGATACTTACCATACACCTTTGAAAGGTAGCTGGAGCATTGCATAAGCCAAAAGGCATCCTTTTATAAGCAAAAGTACCGAAAGGACAAGTGAAAGTAGTTTTCTCTTGATCCTCCGGCGCTATCACAATCTGATTATAACCTGAATATCCATCAAGGAAGCAATAATAAGAGTGTCCAACTAAACGTTCAAGCATTTGATCAATAAAAGGCAATGGAAAATGATCTTTCCTAGTGGTGGCATTCAATTTTCTATAATCAATACAAACCCTCCAACCGGTTTGCACACGAGTTGGAACAAGTTCGTTCTTATCATTCTCCACCACCGTCACACCTGATTTCTTTGGTACTACTTGTACCGGGCTTACCCACTTGCTATCGGATATGGGGTAGATAACACCCACTTCCAAAAGCTTGAGTATCTCCTTTTTCACAACTTCCATCATGGGAGGATTCAAACGACGTTGCGCTTCCCTTGTAGGCTTTGCATCGTCCTCCAAACGTATCTTGTGCATACAAACGGCAGGGCTTGTACCCTTGATATCGGCAATTGTCCATCCTATGGCCATCTTGTACTTCCTTAGCACCCTTAGAAGTTTTTGCTCCTATAATTCACTAAGCTTGTTAGAAACAATCACAGGTAACTCTTCATTATCACCCAAGTACAAGTACTTTAGGTGATCGGGAAGAGGTTTCAATTCTAACTTTGGAGATTTAACAATTGAAGGTACAAGCTTTTCATCACTGCATGGTAAAGAAATAAAAGAGATATTATGAGTTTCTGGGCATCCTTGTAGTGAATTAAGATCACCAAGGGCTTCCTTGACTTCATCACCACACTCTACACCATTATCCATGGATGTAGTTAACACGGTTTCCAAAGCATCATCACCATTTAATTCAAACATTTGTTGTGTCAGTGTATCCATAACATCAATGGAGAAACAAGAGTGGACATCACTAGGATATCTCATCGTCTCGAAAATGTTGAAACGTATTGTTTCTCCATCAAACTCCATAGTTAGCGTTCCCTTGTCCACATCAATAATGGTTTTCGCCGTTTTCATGAAGGGACGCCCAAGTAGCAATGGAAGAGACGAGTCCGGTGACCCTTCATTCATCTCTAACACACAAAAGTCAGCTGGAAATACAAGTTGATTAACCTGCACAAGAACATCCTCAACAATACCCATTGGGTAGACATTAGAGCGATCGGCTAATTGCAATACAATTTCAGCCTTTTTTAAGAGGACCAAGATCAAGTGAATTATACATTGATGCAGGCATAACATTAACGGATGCACCTAAATCCAACATAGCTTTGTTAAATGTAGTGCTACCAATTGTGACGGGAATGTCAAAACTACCGGGATCCTTGCACTTAAGTGGGAGTTTGTGTTGTAAGATTGCCGAAGCATTCTCCCCCACACTAAGCACTTCATTACCTTTGAGCATTTGCTTATTGGTACACAAGTCCTTCAACACCCATGAGTGGTATGTTCACATGAATCTTCTTTAGAACGTCTAAAATCTCCTTTTCTAGTTCCGCCTTCTTAGAACTTGCAAATCTGCGAGGAAAAGGTAAAGGAGAAACATAAGTAGAAACAGGAGTTTTAGAGTTAGGAATAGGTACCTCAGAATTTTGGGGAGAATCCTCATTCTTCTCCTACAAAACAGGTTCCTTTGGTGTTTTCACCTTGCCCGAATCAAGTAACCCGGGTTGCACAAGTTGTGTACCACTTCTCAACGTAATAGCATTGACACCCTCTTTTGGGTTAATAGGTTGAGAAGGGAGTTTACCACTATTTTGTGCCTTCAATTGGTTCAAATCAATAGCCATGGAGCCCATTTGTGTCTGCAACTCCTTGATAGCATTCTTAGTTTCCTGCTGACTTTCTTTAAACATGGTGGAAATGTCTTGCATAAAAGTTTGAAGCTTTGCATCGATATCGGAACCTTGATTTTGTATTGATTGTTGTGCTTGTGGTTGCTGAAATTGTTGTTGTTGTGGTTGAAATCCACTCGGACGGTTGAAAGTAGGTTGTTGGATTGCACCTTGCTTGTTGGCATAGCTAAAATTGGGGTGATCTCTTTATCCCGGATTGTAAGTGTTAGAGTAGGGATCATACCGTCTTTGTTGATTTGGAAAGACCGCATTAGCTTGCTCGTCCTCATAAGCTTGAGAGGAACTTGGTATCACCGCGGCTGCAACTTGTTGCATCATTGCTGTCATGTTACCCATTTGTTGACGAAGTTCCTCAACCTCGCTCACTTCATTTAATTTCCTAAGAAGCACATTTGAACCACGACTCAAGAATTGTTGGGAGTTTGCTGCCATGTTTTCAATCAACTCTCTAGCTTGTGCCACCGTCTTGCTCACTAGTGCACCACCACCCACAGCATCAAGAAGATTCATATCACTTGATTGGAGTCCTTCATAGAAGTATTGGATGATCATAGCGTCACTGAATTGGTGGTGAGGGCAGCTTGCCACCAATCTCTTGTATCGTTCCCAACATTCATATAAAGATTCTCCCACATTTTGCTTCATCCCACAAATCTCCTTGCGAATTTGAGTAGCCTTTAATGCAGGAAAATATCTCTCTAAAAATAGTTTCTTCAGCCCATTCCATGTCGTGACACTTCCGGAAGGTAAATAGTACAACCAATCCTTAGCACTATCCATCAAAGAGAAACGAAGAACTTTCAACATTGCACCATCCGCCTCAACATCCGCTGGAAGCATGGCCATGACAATGGTGTGGAAGTCCATAAGATGCTTGTTTGGGTTTTCATTCACCATGCCATGGAACTTTGGTAATTTTCTAAGCAACCCCGGCTTGATCTCAAAAGTAGAGTTTGTTTGAATACACCCATGTTGTGTATCAAGCCTATGAGAAGCCAACTTCTTGAGTGTACGATTTGCATCACCCATTGTTTCTTCTTCTTCAACTTGTTGTTCGTCTACGAATGGAACCTCTTGTTCTCCTTCTAGTTGTAACTCTTCTCCCACTTCTAACTCTTGATTTTCTGTTGTGTCTTGACTTGGTTGGAGTATTGTGCCTCTTCGAGTAGTTATCCCGCACCTTGGATAGTTCCAATCTTTAGAAGCCAGGGATTAGGTACCTGAAAACAATTCTCGCAAACAAGTGAGAAACAAGACAAGAAACAAAAAGCAAAGATAAAAGCAGAAATTATAAAAAGAAACTAAAAACTTAATAACAAGTCGTATGCCTCCCCGGCAGCGGCGCCAAATTTTGACGGTTGTCAGCCGAGCAAAAATAATTTCACTTTCTTACTCTACTAAATATTAATGAAGTACGTGATAAGGAGAGTTTTTCCCCACATATAGGCTTTTGTTGTTATAGAATTTCAGTTTCTTAGTAACCAAGGGGGGGATTTTTGTTTTATCTAAACAATAAAAGTAATTGAAAGCAATAAAATAATTTGAATAATCAATAAGGAGAAGATATTGGTCACGGGATAGTATCATTCACAAACATGTATTTTCATCAATGATTAGAATTGATAATTTAATCTCTCATTTACTAAAAGTCCTAAGATACCTTGATCGCAAGAATATCCCGCTAATTCCCTGATTTCATCACAACCACATTAAAAGATGTATATGTGAATTCTTCCTAGAAAGCAACCTAACGTGTAAAAGCACAATCAAGTTTAACTCCCTCAAAGCACTAAGTTCTATGGAATAAGAATAATCAAGGCAATCAAACGTGTAAAAGCACTAATTCAATTTAACCAAGGTTATGATTCATATGCAATTATAAAGATATATCACTACAAGTAATAACCATACTATGCTACTTAGAATCAGGGATAAACAACTATTTCGTATTGAAAACCCTAATCTAGCAATAGAGATGAATGTAAATCGGATTGATTCCAGACTCAACCAAACAAACAATCAAATCATATGACAATATTAATAATGAATCATAAACAATAAAGTATTGAGACAAAACTAATTCATAGATTTAAATAACATGTTGAGAAATCAACTTTATCCCATAACCAATAATAATTGTTTAGCTACTCATAGCTATGGAGTTCATCATAAAAATATTAATTGAATAGAAGAAGATGAACAAAAGCAAACCCTAGTAGCGTAAACAAAAGCGGCTCTCTCCAAGTTCCAAGAATAATCCGTGATAAAAGTTGTAGAAATCTTTCCTTTAAATAGCTTTGCTTTCCAAAATTAGGTCAAGTCTCAAAGGTCCAATAGATAGAAGTCCACCAATCCCATATGTGAGAAAAACCCATGTAGAAAATATGCCCCAAAAACTGTCGCCGGAAAACTGGTATTATGGCCGGAAATTGGTCGGAGAGGTGGTCGGAAAATAGCTCAGGTGACCGGCAAAGTCCACCCGGTCACCGGTCAACGATTCAATCGGGTCAACTCAGTAAGTCAACCGGGTCAACTCCGAGTCAATGAGTCAGATAGCTAATCAGACGAGTCAGGGTGTGAGTCAGTCACTGACTTGGCTGATTGAGCTGACTTGTCTTGGCATAGGCCATTTGCACATGCCATATCTAATGATGCGCCATCTTGACCCTGCACAACCACAACTCCCAATGGCAACAATAATGCATATGTAGCTTAACTACAACTGCAGCTCTTGCAACACCCTTCAGCACTGCCTCATACCACCACCATCAATTCCACAATCTGCAAGCTCCTCTTAGTAAATCTACCACTGTCACTTGAGACCTGCAATCTCCTAATTTGATTCAATCTTGGCAGCAACATCTGTAGTGCCATGTACCTTTCACAGCAACAACCATTCATTCAATCCCTTAGCCACACCATCAGTTCCAGCTGCATTTTGTAACTCATACTCTATCTGTGGATACACATCAATAAACTTCCTTGCATTCACAGACCTGCAATACAAGCTAACACCAACATATTATTCTGCAGCTTCACGTTGCGACTCATTCTTCTCAGCATCTCAAGATATCTGATTGCATTAGCATCACTACCAGATTCCACCTGCCATCTACAGGCCATCACTAGTACCACCAGCAAAACCTCCAATTGAAGCCACCGTGCTCAACACAACCAAACCCTGTAGAAACCCATTTGATCACCTTACAGCGTCAACATGTGACCTAAGCATACATCTAGATTATTATTTTATTCGCCAGCTCCACATCTCCACCTGCAACTCAACCTTGAAAATCTAAAGCTCTAAAATCAACACTAGAGCAGCAGCTCCAACTGCCTGCACCTGAAGCTTCATTCAAACATCAGAACAGCACCAATCCACCCGCAAATAATATTCTCATGCCAACAGCTCAACTCTGCATTGCAGCATCAACAAAGCTGCACCTGTAATTTCCAAACATTCTATCTTCATACTCAGTTGCACAAGTCCTTCAACACTGCTAATCTCAATACCACCAATTCCTCCATCTGAGCTGCAATATCAGTCTGTTGCAGAGCACCATTTCCTTGGCTATAAACACCACCATGAGCTGCCATCAATTCATTGTTCTTTTGTAACTTCACACAATCCACCAACACAACGTTAGCTGCAACAGCGAGTAATCAATAGCACATCTCATCATTCAATGCTAGCCACCACCAGTTCCTCAAGCCCACAATAGCAACACCAGTGACCCATAAATCATCAAGCCTTCACTGTAATATCTTAGCATACATCTAATACACTCCATTCTCATTGCAGTGCATCAGTCCATGGCATCTTTGCAATTCAATTCCTCCTTCTTCATCTTAGAGCAACAGTAACCCCTCTGCCTGACCGCAATCACGACTACGACTTCAGTTCAAACACACAGTCTTATACAAACTGCCTCCAATAGCAGCTCTCAAAGCAACAACATCAATGTCTTCTCTAGCTCATCATGATTTCCTGTCTCAGCTGGTGCTTCAACCTGCCATAAAAACCACTTCACAAAACCCGCCAAGAGACCACAACACCATGAGTGCATCTTCTTGAGCATCAACAGTACCTTCACTTCCATATGCGGCAGCAGCTCAAGCTTCTAACATCACAACCAAATTTCTTTCACCTGCAACACCCACCAGTGCTATATGAGCTTCTAAGTCCAGCCTTTGAACATCAATAGCAATATTACACCTTCTGTAGCTTCATCTCAGCCAGACTAACACCATTACTTCAACAGCAATCCCTAACTTCATCCTTCAATCTTCAATTTCTTCAAAGTCACAGAAGCAAACCCTAAATATGTTCTTCAAGAGAACCAACACAACAAATTCCCATCTTAACTCCACCATCTTCTCCCTCTGTACTCTCAAAACCAGCATCATAGTCACCGCTCAAACCCACAACTGTGTGCGTTTCTTGGCTTCAGTTCTTTTTAATTTCTCTTTGAAATTGAGTTCTGACCATTACCCATCTTCAATTTCATCTTCTCTTTTTCTAATTCAGCCGAATTCATCCACTGTAGCCCTGATTTCTTTGCTTCCTCTAATTCATCGACTGCAACAGCACTTCTGCTTAAATCTCCACCTATTTGTGTTGTCCAACTCTACACCAGTAGAGCTAGATCTCCTCTCAATCTTTTCATGTTCTCTTCGATTTGATCTCTCCATTGACAGTGCCTCCTTTTTCTCTCTCAAATTTATTTCAGATGAAACGAATGATAAAAGAGAAAAAACACTTCTCTTGTTTTTAGGGTTGGTAATGATGAAAATTGCTACAGGCACCCCACTTACGATAGGGGCCACCACAGTGATACTCGGCTTGTCAGTTTCGTGGAACCGACTGCCTATTCACTTCCTTGCTGCGCATATTCTTAGCCGACTCCAAGTCTCACCCGTTTGTGAATCGATCTTTGTGCCCTTTACGCTCCAGATAGATGGTTTCTCCTTCTTTTACTCCATATGGCGCCAAAGTACCTATAACACTCGAAAGCAAACATAAGACACATAATTCACACGAAAACATAGCAAAGAAAGCATAAACTATAGATATAAAATTAGGTGTTTTAGACACCTATCATCTCGTAATTTACATGTAGTTCATCACATGAAATACGATCTTCAAAGACCGACGAGTCTAAGTTAATTGTCTCGTGAAAACTTCGTCAGGAAAACCCAGAGGGACAAAACCCGAACTAAAGAAAAAAAGAGTACAATATTAAGAAAACTTAGAACATAGTTGGACTCAAATATGTTGCCTAATTAAAACCTTGACAAGGAAAACCCAGTGGGATAAAACCTTGATGATGGGAAAAGAGTACAACGTGACAGATGCAAGTAAAGGTGATCCGTTGCATATGATCACTTCGCTCCGTTGAAATTGACTAGTTGCTTTACAACTCTTAAGGCAGAAAATCCTCGTGGGAAAGACAATAGCCTTAGATGGGAAATTACATTTCCGGTGTTTCTTGTTGTCTCATTAAAAACCTTGCCGAGTAACAAAACCCTGTGGGAAAATGCAACCTCGGTGAAGGGAAATAGTTCAACAAACCATTAGATGCCCCCCCTGATGTCAGACAATTTTCATTAGTCTAATGCAGTCAAAAGGAGTTTATCACACTTTACTTTGGTGACTTGAAAGTTTATAAGACCATGTTGTTGATTCTGGAAGTTACATTGCTTAACAGACTATCGCGTTTCATTTCTTTGATTCAGATATTTTCAGTAATATCAACGACGATCTTTATGTCTTCAACGTTCAACATACTTGATGTTTTTGGCGTTGTCTCGCTAAAAACCTTGTCGAGTAACAAAACCATTTGGGACAAACTATTCTCGATCGAAGGGAAAAAGAGTACAACACAGCTTCAATTTCGAAGTAAAATATGTCGACATCATATCCTTGGATCCTCCCCCTGATGTCGACATCTCCCCCTGATTACTTTCAGAGTTGTTCTAGACAGTTCCTTTAGTCATGTACTTTTCGAAACTGAATATCGGTAATGACCTAGAAAATAGTGTACCATATCTCCCCCTGATTACTTTCGTTGGAGAAGAGATCATGTTCCTTCATAATCAACAACTTTTGGATTGCACTTTCATTAGCATTCCTTTTTTATGTCTTTGCAGGGATAAAACAAACTCATGTCAATGGTTACTTTTAAGTATATGATTACGTTCATTATACTATTACAATGACGTTGCGTTGGCGCTGAGCTATATCTAGCTAACAAGTTCACTGAGGATGTAACATTTGGTCGAGTACATTATGCTAAGTACAATAATGCGTCTATTGTACTTAGATAAGGGAAATTCATCTCCCGACACATCTTCGTCATCTTCCTTTAGACGAATTGGTCATTTACTTACATCTGAACCTCGACTAATCATGGGAGTGCTAGCAGGATGCTTGTCCTTGTTAAATTGCCTGACAACTTTAGACATATGCAAACTGGTGGAATAATATACCACAAGCTCAATTTTCGGTCGAGCTTTCCCCAGATTTCTCATCTCAAAAAAAAATTTGGATTTAAAGTAGCTTTTAGTAGGATCTCTTATTACGTCAAGAGCACCCATCATGTCTGTAACATCAACATAGGTAGCTAGAATTCCAAATCAGGAACTTTCTTGTGAATACGCAAGGAAAAATACCTTACTTGTCTATCCCCTCCAAATCAATTGCCACTTAGACGGGTATACCACATCCGCCTGATTGCTTCAATCTATAAGTGAGCGTTCTATCTAACTGTAAACGCACTCTGTGGTTTAGAGTCACTTAATTTGGGAAACAAAAGGCTATGAAGTACTTTTGTAAATATCTGTTATCTCTTGATTCTTTCAGAGATACGTAATAACCACATACATATGATGCATTTCAAGTCCTTTTGAAATTACCAAGCTAACTAAGTAGCGGAACGCTATAACGTTCATTACAAGAGGACAATTCCAGGGCTTTGTGAGAAACCTTGCGCCACAAGGCGTGTCTTGATACTTTGAGACTTCATTCTACCCATTGTGCTCTATGACAAATAATAATGTATGTCCCATAGGCTTTACACTTGGTTGGTAAGCACTACCACACCAAATACCCGTATATCTACCAAAGAACTAAATTCTACCTGGATTGTTTAGGCCAAATATGCCCTTCGTTGAAATTAAGCAACAATGAGCTTGGTTCGATCTCATTCTGCTCTATTTCCTTAAGCAAGTGTGTATGAAATTAATCATGAGTATGCTCGCATGATCTTTCCATTGACTCGTGCGCATTCTCATAATCCACTTAGGATGTCATTGTTCTTTGGAATCATTAAACTTCGGAGCGTCCTCCAGTTTGATTCATGGACATATTCAGAGACAATCTTATGAGATGATTTCTGATGATATAAATAAGTTGTGCCTTCCTCACCTACTTCCTTTCTAGGTGAGGATTGATCGAACCAAGAGGTCTCTACAACTTCCTTTATGGAGCCACGACCTCAACCACACTTCCACTAAGTGTAGTTGCAACACCTTAGTCTATGGTGTATATCCCTTATTGAGGATTTGTAACCTTTCAGGTAGGTTTGCAGCTGGTATGTGTGATCTCATCACTTTAGCGATATCAGTGTACATTCTAAAAATCGATTATTCTTTGTCACTTCACATTTACATTTGTGGAGTACAAGAATCAATATGAGACACATTGGGAACACACCACGACAAATCCTGTCGTTCCCTTAGAAACTACTTTTTCTTATCTCCCCCTAACGACGGGAAGACTGTCTCATTAAAGTGACAACTCGCAAATCTAGCGGTAAGAGATCTCCTGCCAAAGGTTTTAATACGCGGATAATTGTTGGGAGTAAATATCCAACATAACTACTGTAGGACCATAATATCGCAACGTACAGGACTCGCGAAGTTAATAAACAACGATGTTGCGAGGCGATCGCAGAGAGCTAAAATAAACGACGCAAAGAATAACGACAGGCGAGACATAAAGAAGACGTGAGATCTGGCGAGGGTTAAGAAGTGTCGCGAGATTGAATAAGTTGTACACTGGCGACACTTCGCGAGACATTCCCGAAAATAAAGGATAGCTTAGCTGTCATCCACTATGTATTACCCTATATAAAGGGTCGAGTGAGTCTGTTGTAAAAAAGAGATCTTTTTAGAATTGTTAGGCAAGTCATTAGGAGAGAGAGAAAGTTTAAGAGTGTTTTACTTGCTAAGTGTGATTCTACTTTTCTTGTGTAGAACTCATGAAATTAATCAATAAACATTCTCAATTATGCAACTTTCAATGGACTAATTAACCAAAATATAGTGAGGGGTGTAGTGTGGGATTTCCTGCTACTACATATGCGCTAGAAACAAAACGAGCAAAGTGATTGACGAAGAAATTGGAAAGAATTTGGATTAACAGAAAAGAGATTTGGAAAAGATATTCAAGAATTCATTGAAAAGAAAGATGGCTAGAAGAAGAAATGTACAAGAGCAACCAACGATTGTAAGAAGAAGTGGGAGACTTCTTTGGAGAAAGGAGGAATGAAACAGGAGAATCGTCAAGGATGAATATGAGAAATGATGAGAAGATCAAAATCAACCACCGATCTCCCGGTAGCAAACGCACTGTGGATTACGATAGAGTAAGTGTACATACTTGGAGATCCGATTCGAAACGAGAGAGAAGAGGAGCAGCAGCTGGTGAACAATGGACAAGGAGAAGGAGAGCAAGAAATGAGTGGAGAAATGAATCCAGGTAACGAAGAAATCGCAGCCCTAGAAAGATTGAGACAAACAATACACGAGGAGAGACGGCTAGAGGCAGAGGAACGAGCAAACTTGACAAGACAGAATCACGAATTGAGGATGGAAAATATGAGGTTGCAAAATAGGAGATCTAGAAGTAGCGTGAGATCAAGTTCAAGATCGAATGGAAAAGAAAGAAGGAGAGTTGTACCAACAGAAAGCACCAATGAAGAAACACAAAATCCGAATATAGAGCACGGCGAGAGAAGAGGAGAAATAGAAGATCGTTATATTCCTCAGCCCGAAAATCTTCCAAATGAGCGGAATAGGGAAAATCAAGGAAACATGCAATTCCAAGAACCAAATGACTCAGCTGCTGAAGGGAGAATAATCTTGCATGGGAGAGAAGAATTGAGAAGAAACCGAGAGATCGAGGATGACATTGAAAGACACTACATTGAACAAGCGCGACTAGCTCGCGAGAGAGAGAAAGGCTAAGAGAAGAAATGGAAAATCAAGAGATGGAGGAGGCAATCCGCAGAATAACCATGACAACCGCGAGAGAAGGAGGGAACAAAATCGTACCAATAGAAATATTAATGAAGAGTATGAGAGGGTGCAAATGATGAGAGCCGAGAGGCAGCCAAGAAGAGAGAACAACCGATATAATGGCGTGCGAATTAACGAAAGAGGCGAAGAAGAGCGTCGCGAGGAAAGAAGAGGAGAAGATAATGAGCGGGAAGGTCAAAAT
Source organism: Papaver armeniacum (assembly GCA_023531295.1). Taxonomy (NCBI): domain Eukaryota; kingdom Viridiplantae; phylum Streptophyta; class Magnoliopsida; order Ranunculales; family Papaveraceae; genus Papaver; species Papaver armeniacum. The sequence goes on from JAJJWW010011662.1 coordinate 584,423, forward strand.
AGGCACGAGCGAAGAAGGAGAGAAGCGAGCTAAAAAAGACCAAGTAAAATCAAATTCTCGAGGCAAATGAACAAATCTTAAGAGAGCTTCATTTGAAATGAGAGGATTCTTGAATAATAGAAGGGAAGGAGGAAGAAGACAACTCGGACGAAGCCATCGCAGAAGCCGCGAAGAATCCCTTCACGCTAGAAGTGCTGAGATGGGAGGAATACCTCCTAAATGCAATCTACCCGCATTAACCAACATCTTTGATGGAACAACTTGTGCGATACAACATATTAAGGCTTACATGAGATGTATGTTACAATGGGAGAATCATGATGCCATATTGTGCAAATATTTCGCGTCAAGCTTAATAGGAGAAGCACTAAAATGGTTTGAAGGTCTGCCAAGGAACACAATCACATCATTCAATCATTTACAAGCCACATTCCTGGGAGCATACATAAGTAACAACTCTTCGCGACTGTGTATTGAAGATGTATTCGGGTTGAAACAAAGGATTGGCGAGAGCTTAAGACAGTTGACGATGAAGATGGAGGACCATGTGCGGCGAAATGGCGGTGACGGGTTGAGGAGAGATATCTCATACTCTCATTTGTGAATGCTCTCTTCGCGACTAACTTGTTATACATTCAAATTTTTAGAATCAAAAATACAATCACGATGGCAGAGCTGCGAGAATTACAGGAAGAATATATTGCCTTAGAAGAAAGACAAAATGAAATGAATTCTTATCCAGTCGCGAACACGAGCTCCAACGCCGCGAACGCAAGTTTGTTACCTCAATTCATAAATACAGTGGCGAGCACTTCGCAAGGACAGCAGGCAAGGAGAACTGATGAGGGACAGCAGAAGATAGTAGCCATGGGAAGCCACGATCAAGAAGAGTTTGAGCGTGAAAGGAACTACTACAACCGTAACAGCAATAATAAGATTCAGAGGCTAGATCATGTGCAAGAAACTTATGGTGGACGAAGGCAAAATAACCGTGGAGGGCAGAGAAGTCATAGAACAGTATGGGAACAAATTAAGATGCCTCCACCGAATGCTAGCGTTGAAAAGATCTCGGGAAGCTATACTTGTGATGGAAAATGTATCAGCACCTTGGAATGTTGGAATGGAACCACCGCCAGGCGATAGAAGCCATGAGTTTTGTTCTTACCATCGCTTCCATGGGCATCAAACAAACGATTGTAGAAACATAAAGAGAATTATTCTCAGGATGATTGATCAGGGGAAGCTGAATCACTTTTTAAGGGGAGAAGAAACAGGTCAGACATTACCACCACCACCAGAGATGCACAGAACAGTGTCAGCGAAGGGAAAGGAAACATTTGTGATAGAAGTAGGAACAAAAGCCAAGAATTTGAACTGCAACTCCATTGTCCACTCCTATCGCACCATCGAAGACTTTCATGACAACGTGCTCAGTAGAGTCTTTGCGAGAGATGCTAATGATAAAGAAATTATGAGTCAGCGAGGTCAACGCAGATTAGAACAAGTGGCGATTGAAGACTATTTCTTTTTCTCGCAGATGAAGTGCCAAAAGGAAGAGAAACACATGATAGCCCGTTGGTTGTGAAACTAGAGATTAACCCGAAACCAGTCGATGGAGAAGATGATGAGGCGAGAAGCTTGCCGGGCGATCAACCGAATCTTAATCGACAGGAAGTTCGGTGAATATCCTCTTCTACCATACTTACAAGACGATGGGAGGAAAAGATGAGGATTTGATCCCCTCTACATACAAGATATATGGCTTTAATGGCACTGCAAACAAACCAAAGGGAGAGGTTCACATGAGAATACCTCTACAAGGATTATCAACTGGTATTTTATTCTGTGTGGTTGACGTGGAATCTCCATACAATGCGCTGATTGGGAGGCCGTGGCTTCATGAAATCTTGGGAGTCGCGTCAACGTATCATCAATGTATTAAATTCCCACATCCAAATGGCATTGGTATTATACAGGGAGATTGGAAGGAGTCGCAACAATGTCATGAAATAGATGTAGAAAGCTGCGAAGAAAGGAATGCCAAAAGAAAAGGGTGGAAACAGCATGTGAGAGATGAGCAGAGAAAGGAAAAAGCTGATGGTGGTGGATGCCATAGAAGTAAGGATCGAACATACCTCGCGAGGTGAATGCCTAGAGACAAATGGCGAATATTATGGTAATAAAGAAGCAAAGGATATGAGGAGCAAAAGGCATAAGAAATGAATAAGCAACAAAAACAGGAGAAAAAATAGCGAGTTGAAGTAATGATATGCGAGAATCTCAGAAGAGTAAAAATGAGAATTCGACTAAGAAAGAAAAGTGAAATACAACAAGTGAAATATAACTGTGCGAATACTTCGCAAACAAATATCAGCAAATAATGAAACATGAATGATTGAATGATTTAACAAATATAAATGCGCAAATGAATGGGACGAACCTTTATGGCGTACACCTAGTTCGCGAATAACATTTCGTAAGAGGCAAATGTAAGACCTAAAGTGCGTCATATAAGGGGTATCTCTCGCCGTGGCTCGGGTGGAAGGTTACACCGCTCCCGAAGCCTCGAGTCATGAAAATTTGGGGCCCATGAAAGCCTATCCGGAAGAGGTACCTTGGATTCCCAACTATATATGTAGGTTATACTACGGTTGGGCGACCGAGGGTCTCTTCTTAGGAGTCAGTGGATGCACAAGGCGCCGAGGTACACGGTTGAGCCAGAGTGCCCGGGATGGATGAACCTACCCCGGCCATTCTTGGCAAGTCTTGGCATGTCTTTTGCACTCGCCCGAAGAAAACTCCACTTAGGGTGCGGTCTCGTAACCATAAACCATATAGGTATAAGGGATAAGAGGCTGCGAAAACAAGCTGGTTGTTGTTAAGACCGGATGGGAGGAGCTAGTCTTGTATGGGCCGATGTTTCGCCTCCTTGAAGGGGCAACCGGGAGATGATAAGGGCGGTGCTCTCCATTGGGGGGGTGCCAAAACAGACGCAAATGTCATGAGGCTTTGTTTCCGCAAGGAGACTTAGGCTTGTCATATTTGTGCAATGATCCTGCAGAGGCAATAATACTAACGCGAGGGTAAGGCGAGATCAAGGGGTCTTTACATGAAAGTGTACGGACGTCCTGCGATTTCGTCGCACGACGGCAATGTCATGGGGCTTTATGTTCGAAAGGATATTTAGGCCTGTCATATTGTCGCAACTAAAACATCCTGCAGAGGCAAAAATACTTGGAAAATGATAAGACAAGATCAATGGGTCTTTACATGCAAGTGTAAGGACGTCCCGCGATTTTGTCGCAATGAACGATGGCTAGGGGAGGACCTCTAATTAGGGAGGTCTGACTTGGAAGACCACACAAAATGATAAGGCAAGGTCAATGGGCCTTTGCATGAAAATGTAGAGGCGGCCTGCGACCTTGTCGCAACAAAAAGAGATAGAATTTTCAATTCATAAAGATATCTGCGACCTTGTCGCAACATAAGGAGATAGAATTCTCAATTCATAAAGATACCGCGACTCGTCGCGATGATCCATTTCAATTAACAATAAGATTATTATCAAATACAAGAAGATGACTAAAATCTTCCATCCGAAGATAAATAACGAGAGGCAAGTATGGGAATGGAAAAGATGGAATATTGTTATTCATCTTCCGATGAAAGAATTGTACATCAATAAAGATAGCCAATTATATTACAAGGAAGAACTAACAAAAAAAAAAAAGGGGAATGAAGATTGAATTCATGAAAAAAGAGTTCACTATAACAAAGATACAAACAATGTACGGATATTACACGCAAAGCAAAAGAAAACAAAAAGAATTACATCTTGGGTGATTCTTCTTCTTCATCCGATTCATCGTTTTATTATTCTCATCGCTGAATTTTCTTCTTCGCCGCCTTCACTATCGAAACTTCGAGAGACGGGTAGATTCTCGGGAACCTTTTCAAGAAGCCGGGGATATGTATGCAGAGGGATGTTGGTGTTTACAAACATACTCCATGGCTCCATTGCGAAAACGAACGGCATCATTATTAAAGTTTTTCTTTGTCGTTTCAAATTGTTCCTTCAACTTGGAATACTTGTTATTACGGAGGGAGAGACTCTTCATGAAATGTTGTTTTTCGATTCAAGTTCTTCAATTTCATCGCTGGAAAATTCCCGTGAGTTGTTCCTTCTCAGATTCAAGCTCTCTAATTCTAACCTCGAAGCCTCTTCTCGGATTCTCGCAAATAAGTAACAACAAGTTAATAATTTACAAGCAATACTACGTAAGTAAGAAGTAGTAAGGTGTAACAAATAACCTTCTCTATCGAGATATCATATCTTTAACCAAGGAAGTATGCTCGGCGTGAAGACTAACATCAACACCTAGATTATTTCGGCATTATCTAAAACTTTCGCTGCCCAGGCGAATTCATCGTCACTATTTATAACAAGGAGGGAGCGAATTTGATCTTCTCGCTCACTAAGTAAGGAATTCTGGCGAAGCAATTCATCCCGCTCAATTTGTAATTCAAGGAGAGATTTTTGAAAGGTTGCTAATGCCTGTGCACCATTGTTAGCAATGCGATCTTTATCATCTATATGGTCACTAATTTTCTTCCTCAAAATTTTGATTTCTTTATTGGACTCGAGAAACATTCGTTTAAATTGGTTGGAAGCACTTAAACCAGATCTATGTTCAATTTCTAAAAGACGATATTTGGTCTGAAGTTCATTTAATGAAAGGGAGTTAATTTTGTTTGATGAACTACTTAAAGAGTTGTTGAGGTGAGCGAGAAGAAGGTTATTATCCATAGGATCAGGAAATGTATGGAGAAGAATAGCCTCATCGGAGAGATTATATACATCTGCGAAAGTAATAAGTCGGAGTAGCAATAGGCGACCATTAAAATAAAAATAATAAAAGGAGGTAAAATTTTATACCATAAAGTTTCTTGATTGGCATTTTGAAGAGAGGACACCTTATCCTTTTGGGAATCAAGTTCGGTGTTTAACTTTTGAATTCTCTCGTCTTTCTCACGAGATGACGCAGCTTCGGTCTCTAATTCTTGAATCTTCTCGCTCAACCGCAAATTCTTCTTTTCAAGATTATTGCGTCTTCTCTCAAGGTCTGAGGCAACTACAAAGGAAGATCTTCCAACCTATAGAAGATGATAGAAAAATCATTAAAATATATATATACTTAAACAATTTAAAGTTAGCAGGGAAATATGACTGTACACATACCAGAGACCCAAGTGCATTCAAAAGATCAGGAGACACAACTCTAGAGACTCCATTGAATGAATTATTGCCTTCCAGTAAAGCAGCATTACACACGTTTGCGAGAGCTCCGCAAAGAGAAGCTAGGGGAGCATCTCCCATTCCTTGGAAACTTGATCGAGAAAATCTTTGGATAACTGATCCATGGAAGAACTGGTTGATGGAATCTTCTTGGCGAGAGAGAGATTCGATTCATGGTCATCCTCATCAGAAGACTCAGAGTTTGAGTTGAGGCGAGAAGAAGATTGAATCTTTCGCTTTTTAGTTAGTGGAGCAGAAGATTTATTTTTGCGAGCGACCGTCTTGCCCTTACTTCTAGTCTTAGCAGCAACAACTTTTTCAACTTCAGCCTTCGCAAATGTGTAAAGTTGAGAAACAGAGGCAATAGTATTGTTTAAAAAAAAAAAAAAAAAAAAAAAGTCGAAGAAGTAAGGGGAAATGCTTCTTACTTCACTCATAAGCGATCGAAGCAATGTCAAAGTATCCTCCGACGGATCCCTTTTGTAGCTTCTTTTCAACCAGTTATCTCGAAAGATTTCACAAACTCAAAGAATCGTAAAAAAGAAAGTTGCGAAAGCAAAAATTTGGAGTAGGAAACATACTTCTTTTTCCTTCTCAGGCCATTTGAATTCCCAAGGATGATATCCTGCGAGATTCGCAGGAAGAATATGCGAACCCGCGATGTAAGGACCATTTAAGATCAAGGGTACGACCCACCATTTCTCGTCTTTGGAATGACGAGGAGAGGAATTATTACTACAGGTGCCAATCAATGTCTTGCATGAGTAATTTATCTTCGAGAGACATTATTATTTTTCTTCAGACGAACGCCCCAGCGAGATCTCGCATTCATCATAGTTATCACTGAGTAATTTTCAAAGAAGTTTTCCACAGTGTATTTCTCATGACTATTTCCAAATCTGCGAATTTGGGATTTGCGAATTAGGGTATAAAGATCCTTTTTGCACTGCACCGCGGTTCGCGAACTCAAGCATCAGGCGAATACAATCGCCACTGAATTGATAAACAGCCCGAGAGAATTTTTCATGGGCCAAAATTTCATAAAATAAAGGCAACTCGAGGATTGTACAAGGGAATAGGAAGTCCCGCGAGAAGGCGACCGAGCGAGACTATAATCTTTTGATCATCACATTGATGATCGGAGAAAAGATTTATGAAAGAATGGATGAGGGTTCTTGATCGAAATGGTTGTGAGTAAAACCCTTCTCGTGCAACTTCTGTTGAACTTCTTCAAAAGAAGTTTTGTATCCACGACCGATGGAAGCCATTTATCGGTATGGGAATGGATGAAAGATTGGAGATTAAAAGCAGTAGCTAGAAAGGATGAAGGAAAGCTTTGCAAGAGCAGGAGCGCAAATTGCGGAAGGAGAGAATCAAAGAAAAGTTGCGAGAGACAAGCTAAAAGATGAAAAGAAGGGGAAAAGAAAATTATATATAGGGAAAAGAACCTCGAGAAAAACAAGGTCATTTAATGCGAAGAGACATGAACGGTCAAGAAAAAGTGGTTGAAAGAGACGTGTCAAGAAATGATAGTAATAATCAAAATCCGTGTAAAAGTACAAACCAGAAGATAAGAAGTCGCGGTAACAATATTGTAAAAATCTCATGGTACTCTTCCCTCGCAGGAGAGATAAGAGATGATACTTCATATATATCTCAAAGAAGCTTGAACATCGCAAAAGAATAGAGGCAAGTACGTACTTTTCAAGTCCAAAGATTCTTTCGCTCGTTCCTTCATCAAGACCAAAGATTATTACAACAATGATTTTTCCTTAAAAATCGCTCTTCAAGCAACATTCAAGGAAAAAGAGGCAAGATGTAGGACCATAATATCGCAACGCACGGGACTCGCGAAGTTAATAAACAACGATGTTGCGAGGCGATCGCAGAGAGAGCTAAAATAAACGACGCAAAGAATAACGACAAAGCGAGACATAAAGAAGACGTGAGATCTGGCGAGGGTTAAGAAGTGTCGCGAGATTGAATAAGTTGTACACTGGCGACACTTCGCGAGACATTCCCGAAAATAAAGGATAGCTTAGCTGTCATCCACTATGTATTACCCTATATAAAGGGTCGAGTGAGTCTGTTGTAAAAAAAGAGATCTTTTTAGAATTGTTAGGCAAGTCATTAGGAGAGAGAAAGTTTAAGAGTGTTTTACTTGCTAAGTGTGATTCTACTTTTCTTGTGTAGAACTCATGAAATTAATCAATAAACATTCTCAATTATGCAACTTTCAATGGACTAATTAACCAAAATATAGTGAGGGGTGTAGTGTGGGATTTCCTGCTACTACAACTACTTAATCTTTTTCGTGACCCATCATAGTACGATGTGGACTCGTAATGGCACATATATAGTGCAACCAAAAAATGCGTAAGAATACGAATATCAGGCTTATATCCGGTTACCAATTGGTATTTGAAAAGGTTGACTAATATTGGGTTCTAAAACGAATTTAAGTAAAGGTGCGTTTAATATTGCATATCCCCCAAGCAGTTAAAGGTAGGTTTGTACGCATAACCATGCCTTAGACATCATCTGTAACCTTTGATGATAACCTTTGCGAGACCATGAGGTATAGGATGCTATGCATTGATCCTTTTAAATATGCAATAACCATCAAGTCCTTTTGATGTGCACTAGCTGGGGTAGTGAGCCCTTACATGTATAATATGTGCTAGTAGTTTTCCAAACGCAAAACTTCTTGGGAACTATAACTAGTCCAAAGTGTGAAAGTATCCAGCATAGCCATAAATCACTTTAATGGTCCGCATTCTGCGTGGATATATTTCTAGATTACCTTGTTTTCTTTATAATATAGGTTGTTTTCCATTTGCATCTTAGGATGGTCTCGATCCTGTTTTACTGAAGACTTGTAAAATTAGTGATATACTTTCTTACTTAAAAGCACAATGGGAAGGGGGGTTATGCATCTAGTACTTTAGAAAACACTTATTGAGAGATATGTCGTCACTTCGCATTATGTCAATATATTTTTCCCGTTGTCTCGTTCACTCGAATAAAGTGATGTACGTATGAGTCCTTTCAAAACGATCATCATGTCACAACCAAAGTGGCTTTATGGTTATGCCAAAGTTTATGGTTATGCCAAAGTCTGTATAAGTTAATACCAAATATTTCATTGTCGGGGTCAATATGGATTCAATAATCCAAATACTAGTGATTTACATTTCACAAAATTGACTCATGAATTTCTCTAAGAATATGCATATTTCCACATTCATTAAAGGTTATAAAAGATGCAATCAACTACATTCTCATCACTGTGAGTTTTCACATGATATCCATTTACATGGGTTTCTTTGGAATTTAACAAGGTGCGATTATCTCTTGGTACATGTAGAGATTTTGTGATATCTTTATTCTATCATGAAAACAAATTTTGAGCAGTGTTGCGCTCGATGATCCAATCCTCGTAGTCACATTATAAGAAAAGTTTAAACTCCTTAAGCTGGTGGGAGGGAAACCACTATCTGTTAGATATTGAGTCTTGAGATATTAAATAAGTGGTATGTCCTTATTATTAACAAAAGTGAGAGTCAGCTCAAGTATTTTACTTTAGAGTGAATATATATTACATTTCAGGGGGATGATATATTTTTCATCCGGATATATCTCAAGTACTATAGAGAATTTATGTCTCGTGGGAATGATGTACTTTTCATTCCATAAGCGCAGACGTTGGATCCAGTTCAAATAAATAGTCAATTGGCCAGGCAAATTTCTTCTTGGCATTAAAGTTGATGTCTAAAGTATGACCTTCCCATGGAAATTGGTTGCTACTATGGTACCCGCATTGCATTGCTTGTACCAATACCAGTAAGAAGATTCATTCCAAATCTTTGGTGAGAGCTAGAATTACATCTTAGCTTCATCTCATATTCAGTTGATACATGTACTTTGGTGTCATTACTACTAGGGGGAAAATACATCTTTGTCTCATGATATATATGTCCCTTTTCACATGCTTTATATGAGTCGGTACGTCTAAACCTCATTACTTCGGGGTTCTTTATATTTCCAATTTCTACAATTATCTTAATTTGAGAAATTTCTTCATCTCAACGGGTCAAGAGAATCTCATTTTGAATGTCAAACATTTACTTTAGGTTGAATAGCTTACTAAAGATAGTGAATCTCTTGTTGATACTTTAACATATATTGGTTCATTAGTTATATGGATGAAGTAGAAGAGGGAAAAAAAATCTGACTCATATCACTTTTTGTGAGTTCTTCCACAAAAATTGGGATGCGTGTGTTTAGAAACACAAGGGAATATGTAGCTCAACCTTTTAGACAGTGCGTTGTCATTGGCATAAAGTTGTATGAAGGAATATATTCCTTTTCTTTTTCAAAGAAATGATTTCCACCTCAAATGCACAATAATGATGCTCAAGTACTTCTGAGTCCAAAATGTCATTTTTGAGTCGAGTTGGGTCAAGTGGAAAAAACCTTACTAAAGAAAAATCATAACCCGGTTAACGGCCAAATTACGATGACCCAGTTAGTAGTGTTAACTCATTAAGGTCATAACGTGTTCAAGGCCCATGGAGAGTTACATGCCATTTAAAAAAAAAAAAACAATAATGCAGTTTAATGTTTTGGTTTCACAGGAATTAAAACAAATAATTAAATGGCATCATTTGTAAATAAGTGTGATATTTATAAGAAATAATAATAATTATTATTCTAATTAATGACATCATTATTCTAATTGTATATGTGCATGAATGAATTTGTGGAAACTAAATTGACTTTGCATGAATATATTTTAATTACTATTATTTTAATTGTATTTGTATGTGCATGAATGTATTTGTGGAAACTAAATAGTTATCTTTATATTTGACTTTGCATGAATGCATGAATATATTTTAATTACTATTATTTTAATTGCATTTGCATGAATGTATTTGTGGAAACTAAATAGTTATCTTTATATTTGACTTTGCATGAATGCATGAATATATTTTAATTACTATTATTTTAATTGTATTTGCATGTGCATGAATGTATTTGTGGAAATTAAATTGACTTTGCATGAATGCATGAAAATATTTTATTAATCTTGTTTATGAGTGGAAGATAATTATGGATATTATATATTAATTAACATTAAGTAATTAATTCATTTGTTTTTTTTTCATTTTTAATTAACACTAGTGTCTTGCCCGTGCGTTGCACGGGATCAGATTGATTGTCATGTTTGTTACACGGCTACCAATCAAAACAAATTTAAAAGCCCGTTCTAACATGATCTGTTGAATAAAATCTTCTAAAACAGTAAATGAAAGGAACTAAAGAAATATTCATTATCTCTTTAATACTAATCTCTTATGCTTCCATATTGGAGTGTTCTTTTAACGTGTTCCTTGACAGTATGCTTCAGCATTAAGACCTATATAACAGTGAATGTCGCAGTCTATGTCTTGTCCTTCTCCTATTGCTGAAAACTAAAACAAACTCCTTCTTGAAAGCATAAATAGGAATTTAAATTAATAAAAGTTAAATTCCAAAATCTCATTCGAACTTAAATTCATCATCTCAAATAATTGCAGTGACTAAATAAACGTCTAAAGTTGCTGAAGTAAAAAAAAAAAATAGGTTTAGATTTAGTACCGGTAGAGAATTTCATATGTACATTGTACAAAGAAGTAAATTCTCTATTATTTAGTTTTTTCGATTCTTGCATTCAAAGTATAAAGTTTAATTAAAAATCAATGAATACAAAGGGATTCTCACAATTACTATTATAGAGTTAAGAAATTGAGGCTTTTGTGCACTGACCTGCAATACATATGCAAGAAACCATATTATCTCTGCATAAAAGAATGTCATTTGCATCAAGAATCTGTTAATAACGAAGTACATCCAACCATAGTGGAACAAATGCCTACCATATTAATGTGCAAGATGGAGAGCAGCAAGATGGTGTTTTGGTTCTTTTATAGTTTGTCTAACTGAAAGTGGCTTAGTATTGGTGCAACTAATCAAAAGTAGTACTGATGCAGTAAGAAGATCAGTTGCATAAAAACTAAACCATTTTAGTTAAAAGATGAAAAATGCATCTAGAAAGGGTCCAACATTGTGGTGTGTATCCCCATTGTAACCCAAACTCAATGTGCACAATTTGATAGCAATTTGGGAAGATGAAAGTGTTTCGCCAAGATCTATCTTGGTAAGCCAAATTTGGTCTATAGCAGCAACAGTTTGGATAATATCGTTATTCTCCTATGCTCATAAGAAAATTTGTGATACAGTTATAATGGAGTTGTATGAACAAAAGAAACGAAAAAAGAAAAAGCTATCCAAATACTGTGTCAATACATGCCTAAAAATAAAACGTGTCTTCATATATTTTTCCCTCAAAATAAGTGATAAATACCTTGGGTACCTTGTGATAATATTATAGAACTATATCGCAACTCTGTTAACCTAGGACCTAGGTAGTGACAATTGGAATCCATTTTCTTCTTATTTTATATGGAAAAGAAATTAAAACGCTTTTTTTTTGTTACAACCGCCGTATGTGACAGCATATTGATTCCATCCAAAAAAACTTGTTGGATTTAGATGTACTCAATGCTTCTAGTAGGTAAGATATTTTTCGTTTCCCATCTATCTCAATTGTGTTAACTGAGAAACATATTTGATATACATGGCATATGAAAACCCAAACTAATTGAAAAGGGAAAGATAATTGAATACTGACTATATTGAATGAGCCTGTGTAACTCAACTAAGAATATGCCATGTTACATGTGTGTTCGCTGACTTCAATCCCATCTTTCCGCACCAAAATAAGTAAAACGAGACATCATTAGAATCAACTCTGTTCAACCTTCAAATAACCTCGTGAAACATTACCTTTTTAATGCTTAATTCCTCCATTAATTGATCTAACGCATTCTAAGAAGTTCTCCAAAGTACCTGCGAAAATGAAATGAACTCAATAATTTAACCATTAACTAATATTAGAATCAATTGGTGATTACAAACGGTAAATAGTGTTCAAACAAAAACAAAAATAATTATTTATACCAAATTTAATAATTGACCTCAAAGCATGCAACTCTCCACAACCTTGGACTCCCGCATCTCCAAACCATTTAGTTAATTGCATGAGATACCCTGATAACACATAACGAATCTTGGTATCTCATTGCAACAAATTCAAGAACAATGCAAATATAGCAGTTAAAATCAAGTAGACTGTTTATCCTAAAGGTTTCCCTAAAACCCCTTCTTCTGATGTTAATTTAGGTGTAGGCATGTTGCCTGTTGGTCAGTCATTTTGAAGCAAGCCTGTCAAAACAAAGCACACAGACGAAACCATACAAAATGCAGTATTCGAAAGGTAAGAATGAATTGAGCAACAATTGGTGTACAAAGAATTATAAAATTGATAAGGTTGAGAATTAATAATCATTAATAATTTCAGCATATATGGAAACCACATTTCATTACATTCAGTGTCTTTTGCAGTCCTTGGATGATCTTACAACTATGGCCTTTACGGACATTGAGCACATCGGGATCTCGGTCAAGTGAATGTTTTTGTTCGTCGACCATATTTTTCTGCACATAAGTTGTAAAATGATCACCAAATGAATTTACAGTAACATAATTGCAAATTGAGAATAAATCTAAATAAAAGGATTGACCACCAACACCAAGCACTATATTTTCCATGTATACTGAATGTATTAGATTCATTAGGTTGATTTGTAGAAAAACATTTATGTTTAATACAAAGCTCATAATAGAAAAAAGAAATTAAAACCTCATGGTTTACCTGATATATAAGTGACAAATGAAGGTGCCAAAATAAATATTCAGCAAGGCTAACCTCCCCAATAATTACCACTTGGAGATGCCAAACACACCGTAGATTAATACCATCCTCTCTGAATCTTTAGGTGGAAAGTCCTTAATTTTAAATCAGTACTAAGAAACTAAAGCAAATAGGAATAACCCACAAATTTATATAACAACGATCATGAAATCAGAGGATTAAAAGGAGTGTTGATCCAATTTAGAGTTCCAATTTTGATAAACAACAACTGGATTATATCACTTTTGAGTTCCAATTTTGATAAACAACAATGAACATAATGATCCTAAATACAATATTAATAAGTACCCCATGTATTCAAGAAGTAACATAACTCGGTTTTGATAGATTTATAAAGCAATCACCATTGGTGGCCAAAGAGAACCTAACAATGAGAAACACACCTTATAAGCCAATTAGTCCATCTACCCATCAAGCTCAGTGGCGATCCAAAGACACTGCTGCATTACCAACAACAACAGAAGCTCGTGTTCTATTTTCAGCAATGTCTATCTTCGCTCTTTTTCTACCTCGTAAGCCACAACAATCAACTTTTTTCCATTACCTGGCCATGCATGCTCAAATTTTTGAGCATGTTTTTTTCCTCATTGTAGGCCTGTACAGCCACATGGGCATAAGCAGTGAGACATGGCAATAAGAATGATATGTTGCACATTGCAGTTCTTACTTTTACTGGTCGTTCATGATAAATAAAAATACCTGTGAAGATAAAAATCGTGTAAAAGAAATAGATTAATGAAGATTTGGGTTAGGGTTTACACATTTGTTAATCATCTGCCTACACTTATTCCAGAGGCATCTGCAAGATACAGAAACAACACCAATGGAAGGAAAAACAATGTACCTGATGTTGTGGTTCAATTTGATTACTTGGTTTCCTATTTTCTGGGTTGGGATTATACTGTTAGCACTGTTTTCTATGCTCTTCTCCAATTCCGAAAAATAGGTGGGCCACTTGGAGGCTTGGAGTTACCAAGTCTGCTACACTTCTTGGTGTTACTTCATTCGGGAAGGACGACCCTGCAAATGAAAAAAAAAAAACTATTCCTGAGAAATCTATTCAACAATGTATAAGTCACAAATTCAGTATGAGCTCTAGATTGAAATGCACAAATCTCTTAACAATTGTGGTTCCTTAGAACCAAGACTGCAAAAAATACAAAAACAACACCCAAACTTCCACTGTCATTTCTCTTAAAATATTCAGATGCATAAATACTCGTTTTTAGGGCCATTGAGTTCAGCATCTTGTACAAAGCCAAAGGCCCCAAAGATGAATCTAGGGTTTATGATAAACACTCTCAAACACTAAAAACAAATGACGCTTAGATTGAGTTTAATTTACCTGGACTATGTATTCTTATAAACTCCCAAACACTCGTTTTTAGGGCTTTTCATAATGAAGAAACCAAATATAGTTCTGATTAGAGGAAACTACTATCTAGAGATATATCATACTTGGCGATTAAGCGTATGAACCACAAAAGAATAGCCTAACTTCAGTGTTCAGAATTATCATAACCCAAGCTTTGTGAAATCTAAGAAATAAAAAGTGAAAGAGAATAGAAATTAGCTTCCCAACAAAGCTACTGTATAAATCTGTGGTTATGATGAATCAAAGAGAAAGCTGTAACAAAATCAGAGACCTCTATATTAGCCCTAACCACTGGATCAAAAAAAACTCTCGACAAATTGAACCAAAATAACCCTAATATACCTGGTAACTTGAAAGAATACGCAAATACGTGAGAGTTTCAATAGGGTTTTTGAGAGTTTTAGTATTAGGAGACATGCGCAAAGAGAGGGAAGAGAATTAGGGAAAGGTTATGTTTTAGACGTGGTGAGTAATTTTCACATCTCGCGTTTGGGTGAGTACGAAAAATGGCCAAATAAATCCTAGGGGCAAAAGTATCACTTTTTCGGAAACGGGGTGAAAGTATCACCTTTTCAGATTCGGGACGAAAGTAGTCGCAGACGAACCCCATGTTCAGATTCTTTTTCGGCCGGCCCTCCTACCGTGGCAACGGTTATACTAGTATTATTCTCCATTGCAGAATAAAATGTCTTTGCACTAAAGTTGTCCGGAAATGAAACTTCATCGTTCTCCTCCACCAGAGATGGTAGAACTCCTAAATATTTTCTTAATAAGTCCCATTCCAATCTTTCATTTGCATCCAGATTTCTGCAGAAAGCTCCCTCCCATCTACCGTCATTAATCATTTCAGCAATGGTGGCTTGTTTCCGCCTACATGCTTTATAAATTATAGGAAATAGGTCCTTTAAACAACCCCTGTCAAACCAATTATCTTGTCAGAATCTAATGCTTCTTCCATTTTTGATTGTATATGAGACAAACTGTTGGATTTCAGGTACCAATTTCGCGACATTTTTCCACAAACTCATGCCCTGTAGTGTAATATCGGTAACTGGCATTGCTACACTCTCGTTCTCTTTGATTTTTTGTTGGAAAATCTTCCTCCAAAAATTTGTTATATCCTTATTGAATCTTCAAACCTATTTTGCAAGCAGCGCTTGTCTCTGTTTCTCCTTATTCTCTCAAAAGTGTGATTGCCTCTAAGGAAAAGGATAAGTCAAAAGGAAATAAGAGATCAAGATCTAAATGATCGGTTAAAAAGGAAATTGACAAACCCATGCAGGAATCAAGCGACGATCATACTGATGCTCACCCTAACACAAACTAATTGTGTTGAAAAGACATCTTTTTGTCTCTTGTGCCCTGAAAAGAGACAAAAATTGTGCACCTCTGAGGGCTTTGGGACAAACTCTCTAGTTTGTATCTTGAATCTTATTGCTTGGATTTCATCATCTTTCATAGACTCGAGGATAATATTTCTTTGATTTATTCATGCCATTACAAAACGAGAATACCAATAGTTTATGTTGATCCTTGCCCCTTTGAATCTTTTCCAGTCTTATAGTTTTTGAATGGGTTAATTCTAAATGGTCAAAATTTATTCTCACTTTATCTGCAAGGAAACTGATTGGATGATTGTTCAAAGAATTTTACCTTTTTAAACTATTACTTACGCTCACTTCACTTTATTTTCCAAGTAATAATTGTAAAAACTTAACCATGAACAAACTTTAAGAAATGGTAAAATTGTATTTCAGCTTTTAGTTTGGTATTTGGTTCGTGAACGAACTTCTTTTAAAGAAGTCGGCTAGCTCCTCAATTTAATGGTTTGTTAGTCTTTATTTTTAATAATTCACTATTTCTGGAACTTCCAAAAACCAAAGTGGTCTTGATATATATTTGTATTTTACACGAATTACATACTCAAAAATTCCGAGCTATGGTATCTTCAAGCATAATCCCTTCTGTTGATGCCTTTGCACCCATAGTTGTTGATTCAATAAAAAGTGTTGAGAATTCCTGTCCTAAGGAGAATGATTCACTCTTTAAGAGAAAAAGGAAGAACTTGAAAAAACTTAAAGCAAAATGCTCAAAGCAATATAGGTTTGATAATATTCTTGAAGAGATTAAGAACACCAAGATAAAAGTGCAAGGTCTCAAGGACATTCTGCAGCAATCTCTCGAGATTCAAGAAGCACTTGTTAAACAATAACCGAGCAGGTTTGAAGGAGTTAACACTCATATTCATAAAACTTATGTTTCGTTGTCAATTGATGATAATAAGTTCATGCTCACCCTAACACAAACTAATTGTGTTGAAAAGGCGTCTTTTTGTCTCTTGTGCTCTGAAAAGAGACAAAAACTGTGCACCTCTGAGGGATTTGGACAAACTCTCTAGTTTGTGTCTTGAATCTTATTACTTGAATTTCCATCTTATTTCACAGACTCGAGGATAATATATCTTTGGTTTATTCATGCCATTACAAAACGAGAATATACCAATAGTTCGTGTTGATCCTTGCTCCTTTGAATCTTGTCCAGTCTTCTGGTTTTTGAATTGGTTAATTCTAAATGGTCAAAATTTATTCTCACTTTATCTGCAAGGAAACTGATTGGCTGATTGTTCAAAGAACTTTACCTCTTGAAACTATTACTTACGCTCACTTTACTTTATTTTTCAAGTAATAATTGTAAAAACTGACCCATGTACAAACTTTAAGAAAGGGTAAAATTGTATTTCAGCTTTTAATTTGGTATTTGGTTCATGAACGATCTTCTTTTTAAGAAGTCGGCCAGCTCCCCAATTTAATGGTTGTTAGTCTTCCTTTTTAATAGTTCAGTATTTTTGGAACTTCCAAAAACAAAAGTGGTCTCGATATATGTTTGTATTTTACATTAATTACATACTCAAAAATTCTGAGCTATGGTATCTTCAAGCATAATCTCTTCTGGTGAAGCCTTTGCACCTATAGTTGTTGATTCCACAAAAAGTGTTGAGATTTCATGTCTTAAGGAGAAGGATTCACTCTTTAAGAGAAAAAGGAAGAACTTTAAGAAACCTAGAGCAAAGTGCTCAAAGCAATAGAGGTTTGATAATATTGTTGAAGAGCTTAAGAACACCAAGATGGAAGTGCAAGGTCTCAAGGACATTCTGCAGCAATCTCCCGAGATTCAAGAAGCACTTGTTAAACAACAACCGAGCAAGTTTGAAGGAGTTAACACTCTTATTCATAAAACTTATGTTTCATTGTCAATTGATGATGATAAGTTCGGTGATAATAAAGCCTTCTTTAAAGATGTTTTTACTAGTTAACTCCTTGTAGGAATTTTATTCTTATTGTTTAAGGAGGAACACTAGCTTTTGGAGTAGTTATTATGTGTTACATTTGCTATTCCACATACTATCATCTTGCATGTTTAAATTTTATTTTAATTAAATTTTATTTTGGAAGATGACTTACAATACCTAATCTTCATGGATTATATATATATGTATTGTTTATTCTGTGAGATTTGTTCTTTGCTATCATATTCTGGTGATTAGAACATATATCTCATATTTTCTCATAGGTTAAGCTTTTAACTCTTGCAAAAGAGGAGTAAACTATTTTGAAAATATCAGTATTGATCTCTCCACGATTACACTTCTGTGAATATACTGCTACAAGATTTCGTAAGATGTTCTCTAGGAATCTACTTACTTCCTTTATTGTATAACCGCCCAAAGAATAAGTGGTGAAATTTAATCTCTATGCTTGTACATGGCTAGAGAAGTTATAATTCTTATGTTGAGTCATATCGCACTAATTGTTCTCTTGTTCGTAACTTGAGTAGAGAATAGTTCTTTTCGACAATTACTTTTCTCACAAAAAATTTGTATCTTAGTGCCTCTAACAGTAAGATCGTCATTTTTAACTTCTTTGTTCATAATTGGTGAGAAGAGAGAAAAATATTGAGATACTTATTTACTTTGTTCGTAACTGGCGAGAAGAGAGAAAAATATTGGGATACTCATTTACTTTGTTCGTATTAGTGAGCAAATTTGTATGTACGAGTGTTGATGGTGGTTTTTAGCCTAGGGTTAAAATCGTAAAACCGCACATCTAGCATGACGTCATTATAATCATTAGCACATTTACCGAATCAATCAGCATGCTTACGTAAGAATTACCAGGGTACCTTTTTTTATTATTATTTCTATGCGTCATGTTCCACGGCAGAACCCCTAGCATTAATTGACATAGCCTGTACAAAACCCTAAAATTTTCATGCTACCGCGCCAAGGCATGCCAGCCATGCCAGCCGCACCACTGTGCCAGTAGCAAACCGTGCCATCCACGTCTCCGCGCCGAGGCATGCTAGCCATGTGATGAGTGCCAAATATTGCATATTTATACACCTTTTTATTGGCATTTTACTCATCTTTTGTGCTCAAGAATCGAGATATTATCCCATTACAGTTTTCTGGTTTTCAAGAATAAATATTTGTACTAATTAATTTTGTGTTTTTAGGTAATAAATAAAGCTCGGAGAAACTAAGGAGCCAAAGAGCGAAGAAATTGGAGTCAAGCATCTATGGAGCAGAAAGCCAAAGCCGCGGCGCAATGCTTGCAACCCAACAAGTAGCAACTCATCTACAAGACACGGGCTTGAGCTAGACCTAACCGCGACCCGGATCCGAGCCCGTCCACTCCAGCCGTTGAGATCTCTCTCAACCACATCCTACGGTCGTTACAGTCTCTTCATCAAACTTGATGCACTCGCTCAACACCAAAAGAGCCCAACTCCCCCTCGGTAGTTGATTTCCCTTAGCTCCATCCGACGCTCGCCGCAGATTCCTATCAAACTTGGCAGCACTTGCTCGCATCGAACTACCCACACCCCTACACCTCGGTCGACCAAACCATTTCCCTATCCATTTCTCTTTCTTCTCCTCCCCGACAGAGACCAGAAACACCATCACCCCTCTTCTTCCCCAAAAATGGCGAGCCATCTCTTCCACCATTCTCCCATCACTGTACCGGCTTCAACTCCCAACACCGACAACACCACGGTCACCTCTTGACAACCCTAATTCGACTTATCTCTCATATAGCTTCTCTTCCCAAGAGGCTTTGTGAGAGATAAACAAAATTAGGTTTTCCTGCATGTGACGCCGAGAGGAAGGGAACATTGATCAGAGATGAATTGACAAGAGAGAGGACTGAATCAGAGAGCATGGGTAAATGGGTATGAATTTAATTGTTATTTTAAAGCAAATTTAGGGTTTGATATTTTGGGGGATTTTTCATGTATAAATAGAAGGTGTATTTGGATGTTTGAAGTATGCCTGGACTAGCTTGATTGCTTCAATTAGGGTTAATTTGTAGTTGTTTTCCTCTTAATTATGTTTTAAATTGAATTGCTAGGGTTGAGATGAAACCCATGATCTCGTTACTAATTGTAGTTCATATTCCGATAATTGCTCTTGTTGTGCTTTAAGGCTTAGGATAAACATAATTTGAACACTTCAACATATCACTTTCACGGTGTCTATCAAGTATTCATTGTAGTGAATGAGCACTTCTATGTTGATTGTGTAGCAATTCATACTTCATTGTTATTATTGATCCTTAGACTAATTGTACCCTGAGAAGACAATTAGTACTATGGAAAAATACTCTAATTGCAATTAGGATATCCATTCTAGGATAGGATTAGTCATCTAAGTAATAAAACCAATCTGTGATTAGTTGTACTATGACAAGATGACTAATACTAGGGGTTGTCTAGTTACCTTAGTTGATGAGAGACTACCCATTGAAACCCTGGATGAATGGCAGCCTTGCCATTACAAGGGACGAGAACGTTATTGAAGGTGAACTGAATTAGCTCAGATTAGGTGGTGAAGTCGACACCCTAGTGTTTTTATACCTTTGCCTTAGTTTAGAGTCACCATTCCAATCTCAGTCGCTTCGACACCAACAAATTTGTGTTACATTCCTTAGAATCCAGTTTAGAATTCAGTTTAGCAGCCTTAGATCACATATAAGAGCACACCCTCGTCTCTGTGGATCGACCCGTACTTGCCGCGTCTCCAATAGACGCCGTGCACTTGCGGTATCACTCGTAGGCCATAATTTATACATACTTAAAGGCCTACCAAGTTTTTGGCACCCACCTGAGCCCACATAACTTGGCCTATCTAGCTGGGCCGTGCAAAAGACTAAGCTACACACCTGGGCTGTGCAACCAAGCTGGGCCAGACTTTCCCAACCAACCAAAAACCCAATAAACCAAATCAGCCCATTTAAACCAAATTTTCCCACAAAAACCAAACAAAAAAACCCAACAAAACCAAATGAAACCCAATAAACCAAACCAATCCCACCAAAACCAAATTAAATTTTGAGTTCAATTTGAGTACTAAATCATGTCAGAATTTTGGTCTGCATATGGGGATGGAAACAAATCCCTTAGAGAGCGTGCTTACGGGCACCTTTCACAGGATGAACCCCCCACATGCCATAGTGATTTTAGGGAATTTTATGCACCTTCTCAGGGCCCTGACCTCACATACCCTAATCACTATGAGCACATGCATCATCCACCACAGGTTGAGAATGAACACTCTCCTCGTACCCAGTCATCACTTCTCGATCAATTAGAAGCTCGACTATCTGGCTTAGAAAGGCAATCACATGAGCGATCTGTCAAATCTAATCCCCCTAGGCACTATGAAATGCATGCTTGCACCTTATGTGGTGGCTTAGACCACCCTGCTGAATACTGTTATATCTTGCATGATTTTAGACAGTCTAGGGAAAACCATGATAATCCAATGTACGAAGTGTCTAGAAGTGACTATTGGGACCATAATCAACCTTTGCACACATGCATCATTCACCACAAATGGGGAGATGAACAATTTTATACTCCCCAACTCCTAGTTTGCAATCAACAATGGATACACTCATGGAGCTAAATGCTAGGCTTGAAATGAATGCAATGCATGACCATCCATATAGCAACATGTCTGAATTTACCTTCTCTAGTGAACCTCATGCACAACCATACAATGAATATCCATATGAGGACTGTATACCCACTAGTGAAGACTCTCCTTCAATGGAACAACTCAAGATGATTCTTCAAAGGAACCTGATTGAGTTACAAAATGATAGGATTGAAAATAGTGTTTCTAGTCTTACTCATGCAATTAACATTGAATATGAACCTAATCTAGAGGTAGATGAGTACACTAAAAATACTACCATTTTGAATGGAGAGATGAATTCTTGCTATGATGATGACGATGATGATGAATATGAAGAGCATGTGTATTTTGAAAATGTAATAGAATCTTTAGGTTCAGAGACATTAATTGTCTCTCCTGTGAACCCTATGAATGATGCTTCTTCTGATATTCATGCATGTGATATTGATGTGGAACTTTGTGCAATTATCTGTGAAAATGAACATGATTTACCCTCTTTTGACCTTAGGAAAGTGTGTGATGGTACAAATGATTTTAAAAATGAAACTCCTTCACCTAACCTCTCTCCTGAGTCACAAATTGATACTCCTTCACCCAACCTAGGTGTAGTTTGTAACAAAATTGCAATACCAACTTTTCTAAAAATGCCTAACTTAGGCCTAGAGCTTTGTGCTTCCCAAGTCCTCTTGGACTATTTTGCATCAAAGTATAACACTCTTAAGGAGCCACGGTTGGAATATGTATGTCACGCAGTAATTAGCAAAACTCATTTCGAGTTAGACCTTTTGCATGATGTACCTTTAAAATTGCAAGATTTTGTTCTCACAAACACCCCCGTTCACAAGTTTAGGTTTGGGAAACTCCTTCACATCTCTGATCTTACTTGCACTCTCATTTTATTTTTGTGTAAGGTCTGTTAATGTGTGTACATATTTTCTATTGGGTTGATCCTCAACTCTTTAGATTGTTAGTTTATGGTGAATTTTTGTATATAATCCCGTAGGACTTGTTAAATTTTCTTTTCTTGATTCGGTTGAGTCTTCTTGCACATATATTATGCTAATCCGATATGATCTCCGTTGAGAATATTGGATTCTAGCCTTGACGAATGAAGCTCAACCTTGCTCCCGACATTAGAGTAATCTCTTCCCTTTTCTCTTTTCGGCATAGTTCTCATGGTATGTGACTGTTTAAATTTTTTCTATCTGTTGACGCATTGAGGACAATGTTTGATTTAGGTTTGGGGGTGCATTTGCATTTAGAGTTTTTAGTCTTTTATTATACCTTTTATTTTCAAAAAAAAAAAAAAAAATAAATAAATAAATAAATAAATAAATAAAAAAAAAAAAAAAAAAAAAATCAAAAATTCAAAAATTCAAAAATTCAAAAACTTTTTGCAAATAAAAACCTCCAACTTTTAGAGATTTTAGAGTCACTAGCATGCTTCTAGCTATGTTTACATAGAGATTCTAATGAAATAACAGAACTTGGAAGTCTGGAAACGCAATCGGGTTCCTTAGTTGATTAGAGCGTTAAAGTTGGATTTAACCATGGGAGGCGAATTAGGTGCTGTTTAGATATTCGGTGAGTAGAATTGTGATCACCCATAGTGGAGACTACCCATTTTACATCAAGCAAGGTACCGACCTTCACTCTTTGTGACTTTCTAGAAAAGCTTTTAGAGTGTGTGTCACCGCACGTCAATTAGGGTAGGAATGGTGAGCTACCCAACTTCGCACCACTTTCAAGACTACTTTTGATCTCTTGAGTGCTAATTCAGTCAATCATGAGGGTGACATCCAAAGATGAAAACTCCTTCTAAATACCGATTTGCGATTAACATCACTCTCTCTCTCAATTATCAAGATCCATAGAAACACATCATCGTCGAGAAGCGGAGCAACATCGAATATATGAAGAAAAGTTGAAATAGTCCAAGGTTTATGTGCAACAAAGAAAAGAAAAGAAGATGAGAATTAATGAAGTCTGTGAAAATTGAGTTTTATTGTTATTTCCATTTCTTGTACTAAGTTAAAAAAAAAAAAAAAAAAAAAAAAAAAAAAAAAAAAATTGTAGTTTATGTGTCTAGTACCACCAAGTTATTATAAGTTTATTATCAAAAAAAAAAAAAAAAAAAAAAAAAAAAAAATTTAAATTTTTTGTAAAGTTCAGAAGTTCGAGTCATCAACAGGTTGAAGACCGAAGACCGAAGATTCAAGACGTTTCTATGGTTTCTATGAGAGAATGATATTAATTGCCGATCGGGTGAGAAGGTAAGTGAGTACTCCCACCCCTTGCTAATGGTTGATTTTCCTTTCTTAGAGATCATCGTAAAAGATTCTTTTTGTCCACACTTGTGGAGTCTCCAGATTTTATTTCGGAAGGTTATCCTTCTTATCTACAACGTGTGTGGGATTTCTCTCTTTATTCCTGCTTCGCACACATGAGAGACTAAAAAGCGATCTTTTTGAGTGCAATTATCATAAAACCCTAATGGTGAGGCGAAGTTGAGACTTATGATCACAATCGAATCCGAATTCTTTCATATGGTATGGTTACTTCTCGCTCAAAGACTTAAGGATGAGAATCGTTCTTCGATAGTTCTAACCCATTACTAGCATGCGAGAAACTCTATGTCCTCATAGCTTCTTGGATGCTTGAGACTCTTTTACACTCGAAGTTGGAGAAGGTTTTGTGGGTACACCTCGGTAAACCCTCACGAGACTACAACTCGTCCACTAGGGACACCTAGCGGTTTAAAGGCTTAGTGCATACGCTAAATGCATTCGAGAGACCTACGACGGTGGTATAGTTAGGATTTCTTATTTTGTTTCACTTGAGGACAAGTAAAATTCAGGTTTGGGGGTATTTGATGAGTGCCAAATATTGCATATTTATACACCTTTTTATTGGCATTTTACTCATCTTTTGTGCTCAAGAATCGATATTATCCCCATTCTCGAGTTTTCTGGTTTTCAAGAATAAATATTTGTACTAATTAATTTTGTGTTTTTAGGTAATAAATAAAGCTCGGAGAAACTAAGGAGCCAAAGAGCGAAGAAATTGGAGTCAAGCATCTATGGAGCGTAAAGCCAAAGCCGCGCGCGCAAATGATCTTGCAACCCAACAAGTAGCAACTCATCTACAAGACACGGGCTTGAGCTAGACCTAACCCGCGACCCGGATCCGAGCCCGTCCACTCCAAGCCGTTGAGATCTCTCTCAACCACATCCCTACGGTCATTCTGATCTCTTCATCAAACTTCGATGCACTCGCTCAACACCAAAAGAGCCCAACTCCCCTCGCCCGTTGATTTCCCTTAGCTCCATCCGACGCTCTGCTGCACCGTTCTATCAAACTTCGCGCACCTGCTCAGCATCGAACTACCCACACCCCTACACCTCAGTCGACCAAACCATTTCCCTATCCATTTCTCTTTCTTCTCCTCCCCCGACAGAGACCAGAAACACCATCACCCCTCTTCTTCCCCAAAAATGGCAGAGCCATCTCTTCCACCATTCTCCCATCACTCGTACCAGCTTCAACTCCCAACACCGACAACACCACAGTCACCTCTTCCGACAACCCTAATTCGACTTATCTCTCATATAGCTTCTCTTCCCAAGAGGCTTTGTGAGAGATAAACAAAATTAGGGTTTTCCCTTGCATGTGACGTAGAGAGGAAGGAACATTGATCGAGAGATGAATTGACAAGAGAGAGGAGTGAATCGAAGAGCATGGGTAAATGGGTATGAATTTAATTGTTATTTTAAAGCAAATTTAGGGTTTGATATTTTGGGGGATTTTTCATGTATAAATAGAAGGTGTATTTGGATGTTTGAAGTATGCCTGGACTAGCCAGTGCTTCAATTAGGGTTAATTTGTAGTTGTTTTCCTCTTAATTATGTTTTAAATTGAATTGCTAGGGTTGAGATGAAACCCATGATCTGTTACTAATTGTAGTTCATATTCTGATAATTGCTCTTGTTGTGCTTTAAGGCTTAGGATAAACATAATTTGAACACTTCAACATATCACTTTCTCAGTGTCTATCAAGTATTCATTGTAGTCGAGCACTTCTATGTTGATTGTGTAGCAATTCATACTTCATTGTTATTATTGATCCTTAGACTAATTGTACCTGAGAAGACAATTAGTACTATGGAAAAATACTCTAATTGCAATTAGGATATCCATTCTAGGATAGGATTAGTCATCTAAGTAATAAAACCAATGCGTGATTAGTTGTACTATGACAAGACAAGCTAATACTAGGGTTGTCTAGTTACCTTAGTTGATGAGAGACTACCCATTGAAACCTGGATGAATGGCAGCCTTGCCATTACAAGGACGAGAACGTTATTGAAGGTGAACCGAATTAGCTCGAGATTAGGTGGTGAAGTCGACACCCTAGTGTTTTTATACCTTTGCCTTAGTTTAGAGTCACCATTCCAATCTCAGTCGCTTCGACACCAACAAATTTGTGTTACATTCCTTAGAATCCAGTTTAGAATTCAGTTTAGCAGCCTTAGATCACATATAAGAGCACACCCTCGTCTCGTGGATCGACCGTGCCTAGCCGCGTCTCCAATAGACGCCGTGCACTTGCGGTATCACTCGTAGGCCATAATTTATACATACTTAAAGGCCTACCACCATGCCAGCCGCACCACAGTGCTAGTGGCAAACCGTGCCATCCACGTCTCCGCGCCAAGGCATGCCAGCCTGCCGTGCCATCCGCACCACTGTGCCAGTGGCAAACCGTGCCAGCCGCGTCTTCGCGCCAAGGCATGCCAGCCATGCCAGCCGCACCACTGTGCCAGTGGCAAACCGTGCCAGCCACGTCTTCGCGCCAAGGCATGCCAGTCGCACCACTGTGACAATAGCAAACCGTGCCAGCCACGTCTCCACGCCAAGGCATGCCAGCCATGCTAGCCACACCATGTGCCAAACGACATGCCAAGCCATTGGCCCCACATGCCAAGCCAAGCCGCACCTTGCCTTGGCCCTAGCCATGCTAGCCGCACCATGTGCCAAACGGCATGCCAAGCCATTGGCCCCACATGCCAAGCCAAGCCGCACCTTGGCCCTAGCCATGATAGCCGCACCATGTGCCAAACAGTATGCCAACCCTTGGCCCCGTACGCCAAGGCATGCCATGCCCACGGCATGCCAACCTAGCCGCGCCACCATGCTGGCCTTCCCTATGCGGCTACTAAAACGAAGGCGTGCGACAATCAACGGTCCCCCTTCAATCCCGGGATCAAATCCTAACCATCCAAGGTTACCAGACAACGCATGGTAACCTTTGGCTCCGAAATCTAAGTTTGGCCACGCCCAAACCGCGCCAAGGCATGCCATGCCCACGGCATGCCAACCTAGCCGCGCCACCTTCCGGCCTTCCTATGCGGCTACTAAAACGGAAGGCGTGCGACAATCAACGATCCCCTTCAATCCCGGGATCAAATCCTAGCCATCCAAGGTTACCGGACAACGCATGGTAACCTTTGGCCGAAAATCCTAAGTTCGGCCACGCCCAAACCGCGCCAAGGCATGCCATGCCCACGGCATGCCAACCTAGTCGCGCCACCATGCTGGCCTTCCCTATGCGGCTACTAAAACGAAGGCGTGCGACAATCAACGGTCCCCCTTCAATCCCAGGATCAAATCCTAGCCATCCAAGGTTACCAGACAACGCGTGGTAACCTTTGGCCCGAAACCCTAAGTTTGGCCACGCCCAAACCGCGCTTAGGCATGCCATGCCCACGGCATGCCAACCTAGTCGAGCCACCATGCTGGCCTTCCCTATGCGGCTACTAAAACGAATGCGTGTGACAATCAACGGCCCCCCTTCAATCCCAGGATCAAATCCTAGCCGTCCAAGGCTACCAGACAACGCATGGTAACCTTTGACCCAAAATCTAGTTTGGCCACGCCCAAACCACGCCAAGGCATGTCATGCCAACCTTGTCGTGCCTTCATACTAGCCTTCCCTATGCAACCAACGGAAGCGTGCGACAATCAACGGCCACCTCTTCTCTTAAGATGCAAAATCTCGACCGTCGAAGGTCACCAAGCCAGCAAGTCTCTCAAGCTCGACTTGCCGAGATTTAACAACAACATGCTACATGTTTTCCACAAAAACATTCGAGACATAAACACATATCACAAACCGGGGATCCACTTTGGGTATTGGTTTGGCGGTTTCTGACGTGCGGCGTACACTACGCCCGTCATAAGGATGAGGCGGTTAGTAAATACAGGGAATAATGGTGAAACACTCTTTTTATGGAACATCAATTACATGCGTTAACGGTTACCACCTCTTCCCATTTACTCACCCATTATTTCATTCCTTAATGAGAACAGAGTACGTTTCACTCTGACTTGTATAAATAGGTCTTACCTATTTCCACCGAACGACAAGTTCATTCAGGATCATACAACACTCAGAAACATTTGCTAGCTTTCCATCGGTTAGCTTCCCATTTTCTAATACAAGTCGTAGAAACAACTACTCTTCCAGAATCAACCTGGTCTCAACACTTCCTTCGCTTCCCTCCCCAAAACCAATCCATTCTCCTTCACTTTGTGACCGAAGCAAGTCTGGAACGGCCATTTCTCGGTTTAGGCCGGATTTGTATAGATTGATCTCTCGAATCTAAAGTACTCACGTGCAGTACATTGTTTAGGGTTTAAATTCGTTTCTCACCCACACACCCGAAATTACCGAAATCAGCAGAAACCATTTTCACCCTCAAACAACAAGTAAAATCATTCTCTTGTGATTAGAGTTAAGGTCACTCATGTTGTTCCTTCGGGAATGACATATAGTAGGGGAGAGTTCTTTTGAACTTATGCTTAATGGTTATATCTTTGTGGGGAGAGCCGATGTGGAATTGTAGGAGATTCTTGTACCTTTAAATCTCTTGACACAAACTGAATTTACTAAGTGAAATCGTCTAAACTAAATGTTGGTATGTGTTTACTAGTGTTGAATATTCTTTTGTTTAATTCATCTTAATCCAGATTTTTCATCTTTGCCAATTTTGTTGACAAAAGGGGGGAGAATTATTAAGTAGTATCTTACCACATTACATATGGCTTTTCGGAGCATCATGTAACGGGGAGTGGATTATAATCTATAGGTTTTACTTATTTTGTAAAATAAGTAAGTATTGACTAAGAGGGAGAACATATTACCGTAATATTACTTCAAATTTGTGGTGCAATTGAACTTTGAGGAAGGTAACAATACTATGTTTTTGTATAACAACTGATGAGTAGAGTGTGATTACCTCATTCCAGTAAAGCTCTTTTTGAGTATTCTCATAAGTTGTTATCCCTCGGATCTTCAACACCAAAGGTGCTAAACGAACAAATGCAGAACCATAGAAGAACTTGAAGTACGAAGAATTCAAGACGTTTGTTGAAGAACCGAGGAAATCAAGCATAATGGATTGAGCTGAAAAGTTTATTTATTTTGAAACCATATGTATTGAATATTTTTGTCACTAAAATTGACAAAGGGGAGATTGTTAAAGCAATGCTCGGTTGAACCACAAGTTTTGTTATCCTAAGCTTGTTGTCAATGTTAGATGATCAAAACTATATCTCGATTTCTAGTCTACTAAATCAAGTCTCGGGCTATGTTAAGATTTGGTAGTTGAGTATCAGACATCACCCTTGAAGACTGAAGATCGATGAAGACATTTGGAGAACTTCTTTATCAGGTATGTGAAGACTGAACAATTCTATTTTACTCATTATCTTATCATTCCATCTGTTGAGACGATGTCGTATGACTTCTAGTAAATTTACAAAAAAGAAGTTTCGAGTCAAGAATTATCTTGTTAAAAATCTCGAAATATGACTTTAACAAAGATGTTCAATGATCCTTAAATAATATAAGTTTTAAGCAATTTATTATTGAATTAATTTGTGGATCAATTAAAAATTGCCCATGCAAATGATTTTATCATGTGGGAATGTTTCAAACATCATAAAAGAGAAATATGGAACTATCTGATATTTCTACTTGGGGTAGAATGGTGAACCAGTTCATAAAACATAGGTACATGAGTTTCAGAAATACAGGAAGGTTGGAGAACCGGTTCGCATACCGTGAGTTTTGTCGGGGACAGTTCACGAACCGTTGTGAACTGAATCTTGAAGTTGGTATTATGGGCTAGCAGTTGGTGAACCCAGTTCACGAACCCTAGTCAACTTAGTTCGATAGTTTTGTAGGGTTGGTAAACCCAGTTCATGAACCGTTGTACCAACCGTCCTGGTAGATTTTAGCAAATGCTCAAAGACTTATTTTTTAAATATGTTTAGAATTTCTAGAACTCTCACAACCACTTGTAAGACTTCATTGATCTCTCAAACACTTATGTGTGTGTATCATGATTAAATACTTAGATGTTTAAATGAACATCAAATTGCTTTTAGTTCTTTGGCATACTTGACAACCGAACAATCATTATACACGTTCCAAAACCGGTTCCTAGTGTATACTCTTTTATTGTATTTTCAAAACCTAAAAGTATTTGCTTGATTCTTAACCTAAATTTTAAGCAACCCTTGGTCTTTGAAAACTACAAATAAATATGCTATTTCAACTAGGAAAATAAATCCATGACACTTTTTGTCCTAGTTGATTCTAGAGTCATCCTCTATAGACCTAGGTTTCATCTGAGAAACATAATTAGGTCTACGACTAAAAGACTTCGATTTGGAGATTCGTGAATCCAGGTCCGACTATCTTTACCTTGATAGTTCGTGAATCCGGATCTTGCTTTTATGTTATCGAGGTTTTTGTAGTCTCTTTCAGGCAAGATAAATAGTAATCACAAAGTTGTCTTCGTCTCAGACTTTGTTATTCATCAAGTAGAAATCTGAAAACTGATCTTAATTGATCTTTTGAAGATTGTTCTTGAGAGGTGGTTAAGAATCTAGGTCTCTCTTTGGGAGTCGTAAGTTCTAGATTTATGAGGTTTGCTAGATTTATCTATTGCAAATAGATTTCTTCACCTTGATTTTTGATTTAAACGGAAATCAAATAGGCTTATCTGTTAGAGGCAAATTGGTATAAATTTTTTTCGCTTAGGTTGGAAAAACTCTTAGCATGTAAATGACGTCAACTAAGGGAATCAATTGCGTAGAGCCTTGCGAGGTTCAAGAGAAGTAAAAAGCGCGACTGTAACTGAATCGCTTGGAGGGTGGATGATACGTATTGATCTCTATACCTTGGTAGCTATTACTATAAAGGCGGAATTCAGAATAATAATAGACGAGAAACTTAGAAAACAGAACACGGGTAGTAATTCGAAGAAAATTATCTTCTCTAGATTATGAACAAGAAAACGATTACAATTCTCTCTTTGTTACGCTCACAATCTCTCTAAACAGTGGATCAACCTTAATCTGTTTACTAAGCTTGCACAAGTATTGTTTCAAGCCTTCTTTAGGTTTTTTGTGCCTAGTATTTTCTGTGTGTGTCCTTAGCTATTAGCCAAAGGCCTTTATTTATAGCCTTCATCGTACTCAGCCGACCAAAGACTTCTATTAGGAATCTATTTCCTAAACTAAGAGTATTGCCTAAAACAAAACTCTTCCCTAACTAGGAATTCAGCCTAAACAAGGATTCCTACCTAGAATAGGGTTCTTCCCTCAACTTAGCTCGAGGTTAACTAAGTTCCCTAAAGGAGCACGGATACACCTGTATCATGGGTCCCCCTTTTAAGAACTTGAACTCCTGTGAGAGTTAAAAATGAAGGTTAGGGAACTCGAGAATCCCTTTTTCCTTGTTAAACCACTTGGCCTTGCTAGGAACTTGACCTTTACATCCAATTAGAAAAGCTTCTTTCTCTCCTTGTCGTGTTTTAGTCACTCGTCGCTCTAATATGCAGTCTTCCTTGAGTGGTTCCTCTATATCAAACCATAAGTCTTCTACTCGTGGTAGGATAATAGTGTCGTCGCCGTCATCATCAAGTAATGGTGATTCAAACAACTTCAAGTATTCGACATTTATTACCGAGTACATTCCTAGATAAGGTGGCAGATCCAGACGAAAGGCATTGTCACCAATCTGATCGAGAATACGAAATGGTCCATACCTCAATGGCTTCAACTTCTTACCTTCCCCCTTCAGTCGTTCCTTACTTAATTTTAACCATACAAGTCACCAACACCAAAATTACAAGGCACAAGATGCTTGTCATGCTTTGCTTTGTATTTGGCTTGTGACTTCTTTAATTGTGCTTCAACAGTCGCATGAATCTGAGATATCTTCTCCAAGAACTTTTGTGCCTTTTGCCATTCACTTCCTTCCTTTCCCCCCATTGAGGTGTCACTAGAAAATACTAGATCGAAAGGACTAGGTGGTAAGTAAACATATCACATCTCTAAAGGAGATCTTCCCGAAGAACTGTGAACTGCTCTATTGAAAGCAAACTGTAGATATGGTAAACTCTCATCCTAACTTTTAAGATGCTTAGAATTATATCCCCTTAACATGTGAACCATAGTCCTATTGACCACTTCTGTTTGTCCGTCTGTTTGTGTATGAAAAGCTGTACTCTTCTTCAATCTAGTATCCATCATCTTCCATAAAGAATCCCAAAAGTGACTAAGGAATCGACTATCCATATCAGAAATAATCGAAGTAGGTAAACCAAAATGCTTCCACACATGCTCAAAGAAGAGCTTTGCTGTACCGGCTCCCATTACCGTCTTTGTACATGGAATTGATGCAATCATCTTGCTGAATCGGTTGACCACAACGAACAAATAATCATGACCAGACTTGGTCTTCGGTAACCCACCAAGAAAATCCATAGAAATACTCTCTCAAGGCCTTGATGGTACTGGCAATGGTAGATATAACCCACGTTTTCTGTTGGAAGGTTTAGATGTGCTGCACAACTTACACCCTCTAACCAACTTAGCCGCATCATCTTGCATCTTCGGCCAAAAGACATAACGCCAGAGGTTAGGTAGAGTTTTATTCATCCCAAAGTGTCCAGCAACTCGGGAAGTGTGTGCCTCTCTCAACCACTGTAAACGGTCTCCATCTTCTGGTATGCAAAGTGACTGACCTTTGTATAACAATCCATCTCGGAGTTCATACTCGCCTTTCAAACCACTCTTTACACCTTCTAACACCTTTTTGAAGTCTTTGCTGGATGCGTACGACTCTGCATACTCTTGAGGAACAATTGGTTAAATTCTCATGGCCCCCATTAATGCTCGAACTGGAGGTCAAGATAACATATCTGCCAACTTGTTTGTTACTCCCTTCTTGTACCTAATGAGAATATCGAAAGTCATCAAGTAATATATCCACTTCATGTGTCGGGCTTGTTTTAGTTTCGTCTAATCGTGTAGATACTCCAATGGTTTGTGATCAGAATGTGTCACTACTTGTTTACCTAAGAGATACACTCGCCAATGCTTGATACATTGATATAAAGCATAAAATTCCTTGTCATAAGGTGCGTAGTTCTTAATAGCACCTGAGAACAATTCGGAATGGTACTCCACTGGTTTACCATCCTATAACAACACTCCTCCCAATGCATAGTTAGAAGCGTCGGTCTCAACTTCAAAAGTACGTTGTAGGTTAGGCAATGCCAACACCGGAGCTTCTGAAATCTTTCTTTTTAGTAACTGACAAGCGTCTTCATGGGTTTGCTGCCATTCAAACTTTGCCTTAGCTCCAGTCAAACTATGTAATGATCCTGCAATATTCGAAAAATGACGGATAAACTTACGCAAGTAGGTGCAAGCCCCTAAGAAACTCCTGATTTCAGTTACAGTACTAGGTCTAGGCCACTTAGTGATCACTTCAACCTTCCTTGGATCAATCTTCCGTTCTCCACCACCGACAATAAATCCGAGATACACCAATTCCTCCTTCCCAAACTCACACTTCTTTACGTTCAACTTCAGTTGGTCTTTATGTAACACTTTAAACACCTTCTCAACGTGAACGAGATGCTCTTCCCAAGTTTTGTTGTATATTAGGATATCATCCAAGTAAACAATCACAAAATCTTCTATAAAAGGTCGTAACAAATCATTCATCAGACGCATAAACGTCGCTGGAGAATTACACAAACCAAAAGGCATCACCAACCATTCAAACAAGCCTGGTTTAGTCTTAAAAGCAGTTTTCCATGTATCATCTTCTCGAACTCTCATTTGATAATATCCGAATTTGGAATCTAACTTTGTAAAGACTCGAGATTTTTCCAACTGATCCATCATGTCGTTTATCCTAGGTAAAGGGTAACGATTCTTGATTGTGATCTTGTTCAATGCTCTATAATCAATACACATGCGCCAGCCTCCATCTTTCTTTGGAACCAACAACACCGCTGATCCACAAGGTGAAGCACTTGGCACTATCATTCCTAATTCTAGAAGTTCCTGGACTTGTTTCTTGATCTCATTAGATTCCTCTACGGTCGTGCGATAAAGACCTACATTAGGAAGAAAAATCTCTCCGGTCAACATAATTTCATGCTCCACACTCCTCTTTGTCGGTAACCCGTGACATCAGAAAATAAATCCTTGTACTTCAACTTCAACCTTTCTAGGTCATCTTCTTGTTGTGCAGTCAAGGATGCCAAACAAACTTTACTCGGCTTCTCCTCAAGAGAACATATCACAAGGAGAATTAACTTTGTGCTAGCATTCACCAACCGCTTAGCCTGAGTGGTTGTGATCAAGCTTGCTCCCTCAAGAGGAGAATCAATAGCCCGAATCACAAAACTTTCTTCATTTTTGGTAAAGGTGTACTTTTGTTCCCTCATGTGTAGAGTTGCATCTCTATCCCATAGGTAAGGACTACCTAGTACCACCTGGCAAGCATCCAAAGGAACTACGTCGCATGTAACTTTATCAATATATGACTCATCTAGAGCAAATTTGAACATGCACTGTTTTGAAACTTGTAAGCCTCCTTCCTTTTGAAGCCATCCTAAAGGGTATGGTTTTGGATGTTTGAAAGTCTTCAAACCTAACTTCTGCACCAAAGAATTTGAAAGTAAATTCTTCTGACTTCTCGGGTCAATAACAACATCATGTTTTGACTTGCAACTTCACTGTGAAGAGTCACTCCCTAAGATAATCTTTTGAAGATCTTCCTTTTGCCCCTATCATAAGAGAAAGCTTTGAATTGGGTTCCGTTAGTCCGTGGACTTCTTTTGGAGTTTGAGCGACTAGTGCTGCCTTCTTGGCTTCTTTCCTCTGCAACCCTTTAGGCTTTAGATGAGGGTTCTTAACCCAACACTTGTCGACAACGTGACCTGTTTGCTTGCAATGGCCGCAAGACAAACCTTCCTTGTCACTAGACTTCCCTTCTTCTTTGCTTCTTTCACCTCCTTTCACAGTGGTACCTCCAGATTTCACCTTAGTATTTCCCTTTGAATCAGATTTCTTAAGCCTGCCCTCAATGGCATTAGCTTTTATACTTTCTTCGGATATAGTATCCATCGAAAACATCTTCAACTCCTTCCGTATATACTCATGGAACCTGGAAATATATTTCATATAGATAACATAATCTCCCAAGTCTAAATCCAAAATCATAGCTTGATTCTGAAATTCCAAAGTATATTCCTATACGGTTTGGTTGTAGGTCTGCTTCAAGTTGTACCACTTGAACCATCTCTCCTCAAGGTAGCCAACCATATAAAACTGTTTCCTTACAACTGCCTTGAATCTTTTCCACGACAATACTCCCTTACCTAGGTTTTGTCTTTGATAAACTTTCCACCAGGTTAGAGCATGCTTTTGTAGCTTCAATGCCGTGAAAGAAATCTTTTCATTTGAACCATATTCAAAGAAAGAAAATTGCATCTTTAGACGTTCAATCTAATCATCTAATTTTTCTACATCGGCACTCCCATCGTAAAGTGGAATATCAACACGAAAACCAATTTTCAAATTATTACCATGAGGTTTAGTTGATGTAGGACTTTTAAGAAACTCTTTATTTTCTTCCTCCTCATATTCTTCCTTTTCTTATTCTTCTTCTTCCTAATCGTCTTCTTCCGAATCATCTTTTTCCGAAGCTTCAGGTGAAGGTGTAATCTTTTTCTTCGTCTTTGGTTTGGGTGTATGAGAACGAATACATTCACTCAGTTCCTTAAGGGTAACTTGAATTGACTTCACGTCTGTTTGCAGCGTAGCCACCTTTTCTTCCATAGTTTGTGGTTTGCTTTCCTTATGTTCGTCATCTGACTTCGTCATCCTTGATCCCCTTGTTTTCTTAACTTCTTCTAGCTTCTCGAGTACCTCACCAAGCTTTATGTAGAGAGATCTAGTAAAAAACATAAACCACATGGATTTACCCTAAAAACTAACCTCGCTCGTGATGCCAACTTGATACGTATTGATCTCTATACCTTGGTAGCTATTACTATAAATGCGGAATTTAGAATAATAATAGACGAGAAACTTAGAAAACATAACACGAGTAGTAATTCGAAGAAAATTATCTTCTCTAGATTATGAACAAGAAAACGATTACAATTCTCTCTTTGTTACGCTCACAATCTCTCTAAACAGTGGATCAACCTTAAACAGTTTACTAAGCTTGCACAAGTATTGTTTCAAGCCTTCTCTAGGTTTTCTGTGCCTAGTATTTTTTGTGTGTGTCCTTAGCTATTAGACAAAGGCCTCTATTTATAGCCTTCATTGTACTCAGCCGACCAAGGACTTCTATTAGGAATCTATTTCCTAAACTAAGAGTATTGCCTAAAATAAAACTCTTCCCTAACTAGGAATTCTGCCTAAACAAGGATTCCTGCCTAGAATAGGGTTCTTCCCTCAACTTAGCTTGAGGTTAACTAAGTTCCCTAAAGGAGTACGGATACACCTGTATCAGTGGATTCGGTATCAACTACATTCCAGTCGGAAGTCTGATAGTAGGCTAGTGTGCTTTATACAGTTTGGTGTTCAAATATGGATGAGGTGTCGGTTTTTTTTTGCTATTACGGTTTCCTCGTTAACAAAACTTCTGTTGTCTTGTGTTTTTCCTTTTTCGCATTATATTGTTTATCTTTATAAGTGGATTTACGCACGTTGTAGGTATTCAACTTAAGTAGATAGTCCATCTAATTGAGATCGATTACGAGACTCTTTCTTGTAGAATTCGTATCTTCAAAGATAGATAATATTTAGATTGGATTATTTGGATACGACTAGATTGATCTTGGATGTTGATTTTTGAGATCGTCCAAGTACTCTTCGTAGCAATCAGGTTCACAGACTCTTGTCTATATACATACTGATTGAAAAGAGGTTAGAGATACAATAACTTTAGATACATATTTTCGATGATCATTTTCAGTTGGTCTACTTACAATTGTATTAGGTTTTTGTCCATACAGGTTGCCGATCGAAAAAGTTGGTGGTGTAATTGGTACCCCCTACGTTTTCACAAGTAGGAACTCTTGTAACCTTCTTGTAATTATTAAGTTTCTTTTAAACTGCGAGCACCATGCGTTTTTACTATCCGTAAACATATGTTGTGTATATGTCGTGTGGTATACATTGTTTGGATTCTCCAAATGTTATATCTATTTTATGATGATTAGGGGTTGGAATCCAATATTACTATAGGGGATTGGACTCCCAATATTATCTTTTACATTTTCTTGTGTGAATCCATTCGTGTGCATACTATGCTTGATTGTAAAACCTTCTAGACTTTCATGGTAATTTCCTGAATCATGGGGTGGATGACATTTCCCGTGAATGGCGTTATTATTTGAGACTTGAGATATTCTAGCGTCGTCTTCTTTATTTTGAAGGGCGAGGTCAGGGTAACATTATTTTTGGTTTGTTCTAGCATCACTTTTGTGGATCATCTGGTGGTGATATTTCACGGATAGTGTTATTATGATCGCGATATCTGAGGAGGTGGGGTTATAATAAATTTTCTTTCATGAATGTCGTATTTGCGATGCTTATTAATTGCTGGATGAATAATTTGATGTGCACTTGTGTGCTTTCCCTGTAAGGAGTGTCAGTGGGCGCGCATTTCCTTGCTAAGTTAAGTAGCAAGGGGAGTGCACTATTGTTATTCAACACGGGAAGTGAGCATGGGGAGTGAAATATTTTTCTATTGTTATTTTATATCCTATTTTATTTTATGTATTAAACATCACGGATTAGGCAATATTATAAGTCGGTATCACAGGGACTTATTCATGCATTTTATGTATGTTTGTTCAATTACTGTTTTTTTAGAACTGCAAAGCATGTTAGTGATTACTTGAGAGTTTTATCTTTCCACTGAGCACCCATTTGGAATGATGTGCTCACTCAATTCCCTCTTCCAGTTTCAGAGACATCAAGTGGTGCTCGTGACGATGATCTTTCAGGATTTTGAAAGATTAAAACAATAGGATTGGAGTTTGTTTATGGATCAAGTTTACGCTATGTCTATTTTGTGACTTTATTTTATTTGATACTTCATCATACCATTATATGTATCATTTGAGAGGAGTTCTTGTATATATTTTCAGAGAGTTTGGGTTAATATTTGTTTAGAATCTCTAATTTATGTTTGAATTGATGTTTTAGATCCTTAATGCGCTGCCTGCCAGATTTTCAACTACTCTCACGACAATGGAGATGGTATCAGTCGCATGTCGTTGATTTCGAAAAATAAAACATATATCGATACAGTTAGAGGCGTATATGTACTTTTGAAAAGAGATGCCAACAACCATGTAGTCGACTAATGAATCTCTCGGGTGTTCTCACGATTTGGTAAAAATATAACCTGACAGTTTAGACATAAAAGAAAGTTGCGCTAGGGATTCCTCCGCAACAACAACCATGATAGTTGATGGTAGTGTATGATCCTCATGTTCTTATGTAGCTTGTTTGGATATGGAGTGTTAGAGCACTAGTCGGTCGAACTTGCAGTTTCAGTATCTCAAGCCTATTGTTAATATTAGATGCATAAAACTGTGTCTTGATTTCTAATCTTCTAAAGTTAATCATAGGACTATGATTAGAGTATGGTAGTTGAGTATCAGCAACCATGGAATAATCCTTGAAAAATTGAAGACTGAAGAACAAACAAAGACATTTGCGAGAACTATATCAAGAAAGAGGTATGTGAAGACTGAACCATCCTATTCACTCACGATATTTACCATTCTATCTTATAAAACTATGTCATGTGAGTTTAGTAGATTATTGCTAAGAAGAAATTTCGAGTCAAGTATGTCTTGATAAATCTCTCGAAATATGATTCAAGCGAAAATTTTTCTTAAATCCTTAACAATCTTGGTTAAAAATAATTTATTGTTCATGAACTATTTTTGTTTCAACTTGATCATTTGGATATTTGGAAAGTTTCAAATCCTTTAAAGGGAGTTTTCAGAACATCTGAATTCCATGGATTGGATAGGTACGCATACTGGGTACCCAGGGTAATACCCTGTACGCGTACCCCTGGGATATGAGGGAAGGAACGCATACCCAGTACGGGTACCCCTGGGATATGAATTTTTGAATGACCAAGGTATGCATACCCAGTACGGGTACCCTTAGAGCCTGAGTTCGTGGACTGTCCATAGGTATGCATACATGGTACGCATACCTACTCGAATCTGAATTAAGCAGAAGCTTGTGAAATGTTTTACAAACATGTTTAGCTTTGCTACAATTGTCATTAACTCTTATAAGACAACTTTTTCAAAAAATCTCTTGAGCTTGTGAATTATGGCTTAAGTCTTAAGTATTACTAAACACTACTTATGCTTAGAGGTTCAAAGGTTAGTTAGCCACTAAGAACCATCATCGTACATGATCCTAAAACCCTAATCCATAATGTATATTCTTCTGTGTAATTTCAAGGAAGACATCTCATACATTTACATGGATTCCTAATAAGAATTTCGTCTAAGATAAGAAAAGTGCTTGCTTGAGTCTCGAGTAATCTTAGCTTGAATTCAAACCTACATAAAGCCTTGAAGTCTATAAATAGAAAGACTCGTGCAACATGATCCCTTGGGACTCTTGTGTCCTAGTTGTTTGCTAGAGTCATCCTCTATAACATAGGTTTTTCGTGAACTGTATCCTAGGTTACAACTTTGAAGACTTCACTTAAGGATTTGTGAAGCCCGATGTGACTATTTTATACCTGATCATTCATGTATCCAGATCCTGTTCTTCTTGATCTTTAAGGTTTTAAGTAATCTCTGATTAAGAACGACATACATAGAAATCGCAAAGTTTTCTTCGTCTAAGACTTTGTGATTCCTTAATATATATATATCTAAACTCTTCTTTGATTTGTTTGGATTGTTGTTGAGAGGTGGTTAGTAATCCAGGCTTCTTAGCTAATTGATTTTAAGTATTCCGGATTCATGAGGTTTGCTGGACTTGGTCTATTGCAAACAGATTTGGAAACCTATATTCAAAAATCAAAATGAAAATCAAATAAACTTATCTGTGACATTCACAAACTAATCTGTAACATTCACAATAACCAATAACCAAAGCCCCTTTTCCAGTAGCAAGTACCAGGTAGGGCAGATTATAAAATCTCGTAAAGATCTTATCTCCAAAATATGACTAAGTTTCTACGCGGTTCGCCAACCTGAGCAACCTGTACAGAGACAATACTAAATCCTTGGCACATTCCGTGTTGCGGGTAGAACAGGGAGTGGACACACTATTTTAGTAGGGTTTACACATTCGCGACCGTTAAAATAGCATACCCACTATACCCCTGCCCTAGGGCTTGCAGGGCTACAGGGAGGAGTCCCCCCCCCTTCACGATCCTGCTGCCTTGCATAGCTACAGGAGGGAGTCCCTCCCTTCACAATATGCTAGAATGATTTCACATGTTCACCGTTTCAAGGGGCCAAAATCGATATATTTTTGACAGATAAGCACAGGACCAACCAAGTCTTTCCCTAATACGACTCAGGGAAGACGTTGAAGAGGTAGTCAGGCTTGTTGTCTCCGTGTAGGGCAGGGGCCAACCAGCACCGAGGACCAAATACCACTCGTACGCCAACACATATTGTCCATCAAGGAACGACCGTCTCCAATAAAACACACCAGCCAAACTTTTAAGACCAGACACGCACGAGCACCAGTGAAAAGTTATTTCAAGCGGGGACGCTGTGCGCGAAACATTCACAATCTAGATAAAACAACGACGAAAAATTTCTCGGATATCCAGAGGAATGATGCTGCATGACTCCATAATCCAAATCCATGCACCTTAAGCCAAACAATTAACCTAATCATCCGTTTCCCCTTAATGACCTTTGAATAAACACCAAACACGACAAATTAATTCTAATCCACCCGTTAGCCTGAAATCTACGCAGCTTTCAAATACGCAGCTTAATTACTCACGTGCCCACTCTTTCTCTCTCTCTCTCTAAAATTTGAAATTTTCTGGATCCCCGAAGAAAAACCTGCACCGCTATTTATTACCTCTCTCTCTTTCTCTAGAGATTTCAAATCCACTCTTGCGTCGTCTCAACGCCGTAAAATAAACCCTATTTTTTCTGAATCTGTTTGAAAATCCCCAATTTCAAACCCTAATTTTGAAAACTTAATCCCTTCTTCTCACAATCACAAGAAAGAAACAATGGCGAGAAAAGCTAAGGCTGGAACTAAGAGAAAGGCGAACCAGAAAGAAGTTGAAGAAGAAAACCCTAAACAAGTTGAACAAGAAGAAGCTGCAGAGGAGCAAGAAATCCCTAAAGAAGTTGAAGAGGACAAAGAGGAAGAAGAAGTTCCTGAAGAAGAACAGCCAAAGAATAAGAAACAGAAGAAAGATGAGGTTGTTGAGAAGAAAAAACAACCAGCTAAAGGTAAAGGTAAAGCTGTTGCTACAAGATCAACAGCAGCGACTACAAATAAGGAAAGGAAACCTAGGGTTACTAAGCCTAAACCCAAAGAAGAACCTGAATACTTTGAGGATAAGCGGAATATGGTTTGCATTCTATCTCTATTTCGGCTTTTTTTGTTGTGGTTTTAAATTCTGATATATTTGATTTGATGAATGCGGTGTTTTATAGAGATTTATATTGAATGAGTGCTCAGATTCCAGATTGGATGTTTTTATTTTAGCATGATATGTACCCCTTTTGATTGAGGTCACTTTACTTCTGTTTCTGATTCAAAGAAATTTTTTGGTTTTCTACATTTCTGATTGAAAGTTAGGCAGTTTTCTACATTTGTAAATATTATGTGTAATTTTTTGTTTTACATTTCTTATATAGGTTTATTTTATAATCTTCTTTTCAATGTGCTAGGTTTGAGTTTAATGTTGTCATAATTAAAGATATAAAATACACGGATGTGTATGTTAGGGTAGCAAGTTTTGAATTCGTTGACTAATTCTGTCAATGGGACAATTTTTTTTTTTTTTTTTTGACAATGTTGTACTCCATGCAGTTTGGATCTTAATTGTGTTAGCTGATTTGTGTTTTGAATTTAACCTTGCACTGGTGCTTGAATTTTTTTCTACTGGATATATTAATCAATAAATTAATTATTTTAAATGCCTAACTGTTGTGGCTTGTAGTTTTATTTGCATTCTCATTATATTTATTTATTTTGATTGTTGTGTTTTGCAGGAGGATCTATGGACCACTGCATTTCCAGTAGGCACTGAGGTTTGAATGAATTTTGTCTTCGTTGGATTTTTTTCTTAGTGTAAACTTTTGGTCTATTGGAGGTTAAGCTTCTCTCGTCATTTTGTTTTCCATTTTCACAAAATACATGTTTGTTATTTGCAGTGGGATCAGATCGAAACTCTTTATGGCTTCAAATGGAGTTTCTCAAATCTGGAAGTGAGTTTTTACTATCTCTTTTCATTACCTCTCATGGTTCTCTTCTTGGTGTAATGTGGATAAAAGGTACTAACAAGATTTTTTGATGTGCAGAATGCTTTTGAAGAGGGTGGACTACTGTATGGAAAGAGAGTCTATATATTTGGCTGTACAGAACGTAAGTGATATTATATGCTTGAGTCCTTGTAATTCTGCAGAGACAGAGTTACTTTTTTTTTCTTAGTGATGCTTTAACTTTCAGTGTGCAAAGCATTAAACAGAATAGTTGTCAATATGATATCTTTGCTTTCGTCTTTGCAGCTCAGTTGCTCTCCGTGAACGGCGAGGGAAAAGTAGTTTGTATACCTGTCATTGTTGCTGTA
Source organism: Papaver armeniacum (assembly GCA_023531295.1). Classification (NCBI taxonomy): domain Eukaryota; kingdom Viridiplantae; phylum Streptophyta; class Magnoliopsida; order Ranunculales; family Papaveraceae; genus Papaver; species Papaver armeniacum. Next base: position 627,160 of record JAJJWW010011662.1, read on the forward strand.
AGTTGCTAGTCAATGGTGTTTGCTTTTATCGATATATACAATGCCATTTCTTTTTGTATTTGGAATTGGGTGTTATCCCAAAAGGGTTACAAACAATATATAACTGGACCTGATGCTTTGATGATGATTTGTCAATATCTAAGTGGTCAAACATAGATGTATGGATACATATTATCACTTGTAAGTAATAGTCGGACACAACACATGTATCAGCGTGGCAGACATTGTAATTATTCACAAGACGCGCCAATTGTGAAGGCAATAACATCCTTCCTACTCAAGTTAATGACTTCTTTCCTTTTCCTTATGCTGAACAGATTGTTAATGATTTCCCCCCTTCTGATAAGATCGGTATCAACTCGGTTCAACGGGAGGCAGAAGAAATCATCCCAATGAAACAAATGAAAATGGATTGGGTTCCTTACATCCCATTAGAAAAAAGGTACCTTCTGCAACATTAATGACTGATGCCTGAATCGTTGGTTTTTATCCAGTAGTTTCTTTGGATGTATTTGAATTGGTGAGTGACATGAGTTTTTCTTTCATCCCTAAATGGGTATCATATATTTGTATTGCATTGTTTTACAGGGGTAATCAAGTTGAGAGATTGAAATCTGATATCTTTATCTGGAGCTGTACACAGAGAAGGTATTGATTTAATTTGTTTGGATTGTTTCTTTCTAATAGTTTTCCGGATTACGTTTGAGTAGTGTTAGTTAATAGTTGGTGACTTAGTGTAGGTTCTTTGTTTCATGCTAATCATTATATTTTCTTGCATTTTGTTTAATGCAGAGCTTCTCTGAGAACCCTGAAAGAGGATCATCTGAAGAAGTTTGAATATTGTCTACCTTGTGCGTGTTCTAAATCTCTACTGACATATTTATTCTTCTGTTCAATTCTGTTGTGTTCATGATTATTCCCTCTCTCTAACAAGAGTACTTCATTTTGTAAAGTATGTTTGTGCACGCTTACTGACCGTGGTGAGCATGGTAGTATCCACAAAGAAGCATAAGAAAATGATTATTGTGGTTTTTTGATCTCCGCGGTCTAGTCCAACACTGCCTTATTAGGGCATGGCAGTGTCCACAAAGAAGCATAAGAAAATGAATATAACCATATAAGCTATACGAATCATTGTCCAACCACCTGTTCATAGCCCAAATTTGTCTCGTTTTACTTAGCAAGGTTGTTTTTTGATCTCCGCGGTCTAGTCCAACACTGCCTTATTAGGGCATGGTAGTGTCCACAAAGAAGCTGTAGTAAATTTGTAGATAAATTTGTTTTTTTCTAGATAATTTTACCTTCGTAAAATTTAGTTTCTCATCTTACATGGATCGGTACCATGGAATCATCCATTCAGTGTCCGTGGAGACGCCGTTTAACAATTTACAATATCGTGTGCAGATTTTTACAATCCATTCAGGGAGGAAGAAATCGACCAGAGCACTGTTGTTGACATAATGTTTCCAATAGAACCACCAGTGAGTTGTTCTGTACACATCTGTAAATAATTGAGCAACGAGCAACTTAAGCAACCTCGGCCTGCCTATCGTATGATGCTGGCAGCTTTAATTCTAACAGTTGACTGGGAATGGGAAATCTGTCATACTCAACCTCTGACTAATAACGATTTTTTATTCTTGTTGCTTTGCAGGTTGTATGTGATTTTGATTGGGAACTTGATGACCTCGAGGTATAGATCACCAGCTTTGTTCTCGTTATCCGCTTTTAGGGTAGAGGATTGTTGTTCGTTTAAGAACTATTTCTGTCCTGACTCCTGAGTTGTTTTTCTAATTTGCTCTCTTATGTGTTACTAGGAGTTTGTTGATGAGAAAGTTACTGATGAGGTAGTAACAGAAGATCAAAAAGATGCGTTTAAGGTAACTAACTAACTAACTAACTAACTTACTATGTCTATCTGTTCGATGGGCAATTCTAGTCATCAGTAATATAACTCTCACCTGACCAACCAACCTTTGCCTTGGCAACATCAGGAATTTATCAGGGAGAAGGTTAAAGAAGCAAAGAAAGCGAACCGAGAGGTATCAGAAATTAGTGTTTTTTTGTTATTTATTTATGCAATGTATTTTCGCTCGCTAAGAAAGGCATTAGTCATATATGCTGTTTTTAAAATCAGACAACACTTGTAGATTCCATAAAGGTCAGGTGTGAAGTATATCCTAATTTTCTTATAAGAGGCGTGTTCTTGTAATCCTTGTAGGCTAGAGAGGCACGAAAGAAAGCAAAAGAAGAAACAAGTGAAGAGACCAAAAGAGCTTTTGAGAACATGAGGTTTTACAAATTTTATCCAGTAAAAACTCCAGATACTCCAGATGTGTCAGAAGTCAAGGTAATTTCTTTATTATTTTCGTCTATTTATTAGGTATAATGTTCTCGATAAGTAGAATAGTAAGATCCACTTACTTGGTTATATATTAGCATATATATAACTGTTAGTAATAGGTATAATGTTCTCGTTTAAGTAGAATAGTAAGATCCACTTACTTGGTTATATATTAGTATGTGTAACTGTTAGTTCCACTTGGAAATGATCTGAGGAAGAGTTTCGTTAGGGTGATGATCTTCTCCACTGCGTGCGCTGACATCATCTTTATTCAGATTACTCTAACCTTGTATTAGGGTGGCAATCAGCAAATGCATGCGTGATTATTCTTAGTTCAATTGAGTTATCCTAACAACACTTCTGACTTCTTTTATCTCGTCTCTCCTTTTCTTTTCTGTCTGGGTTGTTACACCATGCAGGCTCCCTTCATAAATAGGTATTACGGGAAGGCACACGAGGTTCTTTAGAGCTTTGCAGAGAGGATATCATCATATTGTCTTTACATTATTCTGGTAGACTTAAAAATATGCAAGAAATTTCAGTGAAAAGTTGTCAGGAGCTGAAATTTCTTTTGTTGGTTTAGAAATGCATTGGACTAGTTGTGAAATTCCATACTCTGCAACTCTTTATTGCGGAATTAGCGAAAACTTCGGCTGAAAGAAAACTTCAGGGAGTAGGTTAATTATTTACCATCAGATCAAGATATGTAGGAGAAAATATAGAGACAGCTTGTAATATTTTCGGAAATTGACAGAGGGGGTCTTTCCCCTGCTGTTCTACAGCAATTTTGTAATACTTAGAATCTTTGATACCCTGAATGTTACATGAGCAGAATCGTATTTGTATGCTTTTGTCACAACTTTTCATGTCAGGAGTATAAGCAATTACGTTTATACTAGCCAGTGGGGGGATGGACCTGTTCTACGATAAGGAAATAGATTAACTGGAGAACACTAGTCATGTGTTCAGAGCCTTACATAAAACGACCAAGAAGTACCCAAAAACCTGAGTTTGAGAGTTCAAGCATAAAGATCACCGACAAAGAAAATACTATGAAGGGTTGGCGTGGCTCTTCAAAGTGAACTCGTCATACAATAAGGATTGTACTCTCATTCACTCGGAGGGAGAAATGTTGAAGTATACGACAAACTTGCTGTCAGTGTGGGAAACGGTTAGTCAGGGGATCCTGTGCTGAACTCTAGTCAGCGTCCATTAAAGATAGTTTCCAACAGTGACAAACCTAATGAAACCCAGAACTGATTCTCTAGCTTCCTTCCGTATGTATGCAACCAGAGAAGATGATCTTTATTTTTTTTAGCTAAGTTAGAGAAGATGATCTTTAACAAGAGGCACAATGGGTGGCTAGAAGCCAAGGGATGGGTCATAATTATTATGGAGAACCCGCATGGCCTAACGATCTTTTATATATTTTTCCAGTAGTAATTCTAGGTACTATTGCATGTAACGTAGGTTTAGCGGTTCTAGAACCGTCAATGATTGGCGAACCTGCAGATCTGTTTGCTACTCCTTTGGAAATATTACCCGAATGGTACTTCTTTCCCGTATTTCAAATACTTCGCACAGTACCAAATAAATTGTTGGGGGTTACCGGCGGGATTATTGACAGTACCTTTTTGGAGAATGTTAATAAATTCCAAAACCCGTTTCGTCGTCCATTAGCTACAACTGTCTTTTTGATTGGGACCGCGGTAGCTCTTTGGTTGGGTATTGGAGCAACATTACCTATTGATAAATCTTTAACTTTAGGTCTTTTTTAAATTGACTCAACCGTGAAATAGAAATAAAAAAACGACGTGTGTATCTAGGGAGGATTCACTTTGAAGCGACTATTCCCTAGATACACCTATTCAATGAAATTCTAGATTTACCCAAAATATATGGATCCTACTGAAGACCCAAAACCTTTTTTCTTTTTTCTTTCTAAAAAGGATGAAATCATTCCAATGGATTCAAAAAAGAAAACTTGTTCTTTGGTAAATCAATTGCGAAACGCTTTTGTAGAATATCTAATATCTGTTTTACATCTTCTATGCGAAAATGATCTATTTTCATAAGATCTTCTTGACTCTTATTCAAAAGGTCTAATAATGTATATATATTGGACCTTTTGAGACAATTATAGATCCTGGGAGACAATTCTAATTGGTCAATAAAAATACATTTCAATGCTATATCTTTTTTGCTTTTGCTTAGTTTATCCAATTTATTCTGAAAGGTAAAAAAGGGTATAGTAACTATGTTTTGATTGTCCTCTAAATTTGTGTCACGTTCTTCCGCATGTAGAAAGGGTATAAATAAATCGATCAAATTACGGGAAGCCTCGTGAAGTGCTTCTTTAGGAGTTAAACTTCCATTCGTCCATATTTCTAGAAAAAGTATTTCTTGTTTTTCATTTCCATTCCCATAAGAATGAATACTATGATTCGCATTTCGAACAGGCATGAATACTGCATCTATAGTAAAACTTCCATTTTGTGTATTATTTGGTGTTTTCATACGATATCCACGATTCCTCTCGATTTGTAGTCCAATACACAAATCCATGGGTTCCGTTAGGCTAGCTATATGCTGTGTAGTATCAACAATTTCCACAGAAGGCGGTAAGATGATGTCTTGAGCAGTTACGTATCCAGGACCCCTGACGCAAATGGATGCGTCGCGAGTTCCATACAGATTACTTCTTAATACAATTTCTTTCAAATTCATTAAAATTTCATGTACGGATTCTTCAATACCTACTATAGTAGAATACTCATGTGGTATTTTGTCAAATTTTGCACGTGTGATACATGTTCCTTCTATTTCTCCAAGCAAAGCCCTTCGCATCGCGATGCCTATTGTATCGGCTTGACCCTTCAGAAGCGGAGACAAAATAAAACGGCCATAATAAAGACGCTTACTGTCTGCTCTAGATTCAACACACTTCCATTGTAGTGTCCGAGTAGATACTGCTACTTCCTCTCGAAGCATAGTAATTTTTTTTTTATCAGATTATTGAATCATTTTTTCTCTTGAAATCAGTTCCATTCTTATTTCTACACACGTCTTTTTTTAGGAGGTCTACATCCATTATGTGGCATAGGGGTTACATCCCGTACGAAACTTAATAGTATACCACTTCTACGAATGGCTCGTAATGCTGCATCTCTTCCGAGACCAGGACCTTTTATCATGACTTCTGCTCGTTGCATACCCTGATCGACTACTGTACGAATAGCATTTCCTGCTGCGGTTTGGGCAGCAAACGGTGTCCCTCTTCTTGTGCCCCTGAATCCACAAGTACCGGCGGAGGACCAAGAAACCACCCGACCCCGTACATCTGTAACCGTTACAATGGTATTGTTGAAACTTGCTTGAACATGAATAACTCCTTTTGGTATTCTACGTCCAGTCTTACGTGAACTAATACGTCCATTCCTACGTGAACCAACTCTTGGTATAGGTTTTGCCATCTTTTATCATCTCATCAATATGAGTCAGAGATATACGGATATATCCATTTCAGGTTAAAACAGATCCTTCATTTTATTTGTACATTGGGTCCTTTTTTCGAAGGATTATCCTTGTCTCTGTTTATGTCTCGGGTTGGAACAAATTACTATAATTCGTCCCCGCCGGCGAATCAGTCGACATTTTTCACAAATTTTACGAACAGAGGCTCTTATTTTCATATTTGTCATTCCTTATCTTAATTCCGAATCTACTCCTTGGAAGAAAATAAGTCTCTTGGAATTTTTAACCTCGAGTTGTATCCCCACAAAAATAATGTCGAAAAAAAAACACCTAATCGTTCGAATCTTTATTGCGGAGTCTATAAATTATACGTCCCCTTGTTGAATCATAACGACTTACTTCGATTTTGACTTTATCTCCTGGTAGTATCCGTATAAAACTACGTCGGATCCTTCCTGAAACATAACCTAGAATCAGATCTTCATTATCTAAGCGAACCCGGAACATGCCATTGGGAAGTGATTCAGTAATTAAACCTTCATGAATCCATTTTTGTTCTTTCATTTCAGGTAACCCCCTTTGAAGTATCAACTAATGGAGGAGGAGTGATATTAGGCAACCAGTCCTTCCTCTTTTTCTTTTTTCACAATATAGGAAGTTACCAATTCAATTCAGATATCAGAAAGATCACCATATATAACACAAAATTTCTCCTCCGATTCCTTCTAGCCGAGCTTCTCGGTCTGTCATTATACCTCGAGAAGTAGAAAGAATAACAATACCCATTCCTCCTAAAATCCTAGGAATTCGTTGAGAGTTGGAATAGATTCGTAGACCAGGCCGGCTGATACGTTTTAAAATAGTTCTATATGGCCCTTTCCGATTCCTTCTATGTCGAAGGGTTAAAACCAAGAAATTTTTGTTGCTTTCTCGATGTTTTCTCACGTTTTCGATAAAGCCTTCTCGTAGAAGTATTTTCACAATGTTTTCGGTAATATTAGTAGATGCTATTCGAACCGTTCCTTTTTATCCATGTCAGCATTTCGTATAGAAGTTATTATGTCAGCAATTGTGTCCCTACCCATGATGAACTATAATTATTGGTGCCTCCGAGTTTTAATATAATCAACATGCTCTTTTTTTTTTATTAATTCTAAAGTTAAGGGATATACGTGATACATAATCTACTAAATTAATTTAATCCATTCCCAAGACCCTACTCTATCATATCACGGGCTTGTCTATTAGTCTTTATTCTATATAGTATTTATAATACCTCAGGAGCTAATGAGACTATTTTAGTAAAATTTAACTGTCTCAATTCCCGAGCGATCGCACCAAAAACCCGAGTTCCTTTTGGATTTCCTTCTTGATCAATGACAACTGCGGCATTGTCATCATATCGTATTATCATACCGTTGTCACGTTTAAGTTCTTTACATGTACGTACAATTACAGCTCTGATCACCTCTGATCTTTCTAGAGGCATATTGGGCACTGCTTCTTTGATTACAGCAACAATAACGTCACCAATATGAGCATATCGACGATTACTAGCTCCTATGATTCGAATACACATCAATTTTCGAGCCCCACTGTTGTCCGCTACATTTAAAAGGGTTTGAGGTTGAATCATATCATTATTTTTTATCGTTTCTTTCAATGCAAAGAAAGGGCAAAAAAAGAAAGAAATATTTTTTGTCCAGAAAAAAAGGCCTGCGGTTTTTTTTTTATCACAAAGACTCCTTTCCTTTGGTTGCACATCCCTATTCTGCACTAAGGAATTGAGTTCGTATAGGCATTTTGGACGCAGCGATTGAAATAGCTTCTCTGGCTACAATTTCTGATACTCCACCCATTTCATAAAGTATTCGACCCGGTTTAACGACAGATACCCAATATTCGGGAGATCCCTTCCCCGAGCCCATACGCGTTTCCGTAGGTCTTAATGTAACAGGTTTGTCTGGAAATATACGTACCCATATTTTTCCACCACGACGCGCATATCGTGTCATTGCTCGTCGCCCTGCTTCTATTTGTCTAGATGTGATCCAGGCGGGTTCAAGTGCCTGAAGAGCATATCTACCGAAACTAATATGATTGCCTCGGTAAGATATTCCCTTCATTCTTCCTCTATGTTGTTTACGGAATTTGGTTCTTTTGGGGTTATAGTTGATGGTTGTTTGTTATTCTCAATTCCATCTCTACTGCAGAACCGGACATGAGAGTTTCTTCTCATCCAGCTCCTCGCGAATGAAATGATTCCATAATATTACGAATATGTATTGAATTTATAATCGACTGAATCATAGGATTTTTTGAGATCTAATTTGTCACGTAAAAATTTATATATCTTGGGTTTTATCTACAACTGGAAATATACCTCTAGAATATAGAATTTTTTTACGAATCTTTATTTTGACCTTTATTGAATCCAAAAAACTTAGCAATTCAATAAGGCATTTGCGGGCGAATATTGACTCTTTCAATATCTGTTTAATTCGTAGGGTGAGTCGACAATTTGACCAATGCCGTAGAAGATGGGTAACCCGTAATGTTGCCAATGTCAATGCGTTTAATGTCCTGGCCACATGACACTGGTCCTCCCCGAACCAAAACTCCACCATCAACCAACAACCACCAAACAACGATGCCTTATTAGGTATGTGGTAGAAGGCATTTCGTGTTGAGAAAACTATAGTATTCTTTTGTCTAACATACTGCCGATATATACTTTGATCAGATCACCGGCCAACGCTATAGTTCTGTAATTTCTACGCATGATTTCCTGAACTTCTATGGAGGAAGCAGATATTTTGGCCGCATAGCTCCATAACATTTTCTGGTCAGTTTTAAAGAAAAGTAAGGGCCGGGCCTTGTTTTTCCAATCCATAATTATCATTCAGGTTCAATCCTATCAAACGTAAACTCTCGGATGATGAAATTTTGAGGTAACTGTCATGATCCGACACTCGTAAACTCAATATTTCTCGTATAACAGCTCGGTAAAAGAAACAAACTGTAGTTGTTATAAGGAAGCTATTATACTTGGAATTCTGAAAAACATGGTAATGCTTCAATGAGCAAAGTCAATACTGTTAAACAACAAAAGGAAAATTAAACATATTCCCATATATATATATATATCGAAAATTCGCATTGCCTTCGCAATTCCCATACCCTGAACAAGTGATCCGACTTTCTGTTAAATAAGTTGCTAACAAAGAAATAGTTTTATTTTCAATCTTTAACCCTTTTTCTTTGAACGGGTTTGATTAGCTATTCTTTATTCGGTTTCGGACTTGATGGAGAGGAATTTTACCATGGTCTCGACCCGGTAGAATACGAACCTGCATTGACACCATGAGGTTCTGAACTTTTGGTGATAAAATTAGTGACTATTTTAATTCCACTAATACCAGCATTAGTTGTATTACTACTAACTATCTCCTCTTTCAAGGGAGATTGGTCATCATCTCCATGTCTAGCCATATTGTTCTTTTCACCTTCTATCTCCCTGTATTTGTTCAAGTAAATCTTTAGAGACCCGACATAATTCTCGAAACCAAGTGTAGTCATAGCCCATAAAAGATCGTCTCCATTGATAGTCTTCCTTTTCTCTCTTTGACATTTATCGGATGCTTCACCTGTGACAAAGCTAATGAACTCTGATACACATTCTTGAACTGTTTCTTTAGCTTCTTTTGATACCTTTGCATTCGAAGGAAGCGAGTTCTTCATTATACGACTCACGTTAGCTATGGGTAGAAACTGGTTTTGATCTTTAGAGATGTTAACACTATCATTATCATTGGCAGAACCTGCGGAGGAAGTAGGACTTTTCACCTCGTTGTTTCGTGATCTTTTTCTAGTCATTTTAGAGAAATATGACGAAATGAAATGAAGTTGTGAGTGTATGTAAGTTGGTTTCTAAAGCTAAGAGAAAAGAGAAAACAAGTGTTTGTCGAGAAACAACAACTTAACCCTTAATTCTTACCAATGGACATAGGTATCTTAAAAGTTGAAAAGGAAGAAAAAAAGGGAATGGAACTATGGAAGAAAAAGAGAGCTGTCTCACTTTTTTTCTTGTTTCTATTTACAAAGATTCTCGTTCATGAAACAAAAAAAAGAATATCATGTGTTGAAATAAAAACCAGCTCATATATATTTATATAAGTAAAAGTGTAAAACCTTAAATATAAATATTAAAGAAAACTTCATTTGTAAATTGAAAACTTCAGTTGATTCTATTCATGAAAAGAATTTGTGAAATAATGAGGAAGTGACAAATGTCTTATTTATAGAACTACCACCATTGTTAACCATGGAAACTCTCTAAGTCAAATTAAAACAAGTATATCTAATATGGATTCTGTTTAATATTTCAAGGAAATTTCTTTCTTTTTTTGCAACTTGTTTATATTTTTCATTAATTCGCCGGTTCTTGGTTTGTTTTTATTTACTTGACTATTTCATTAAAGTCAAATAATAAAATTATGTAACAACCCCTTTGAGATTCCATTACTATTTGCTAGCACTACACATACAAGTAGAGTGCACGTGCGTTGCACGTCGGCAATCGCTAACTTTTTTTCATATTCGATGGCACACTGCCACATCCCATATTATTGGTGTCGGCGTTTTAATTTTTTTCTTTCACACCCGGAAAATTATTTACTTGTCCGCGTCTTAAATTTCAAGAAACTATTGGTGTCCGCTTCGCGTTGTGTACCATGTTCCTGCAGCCAGCCCCATATACTTCAAAAGAAAAACTAAACGCGTGTCAAAATAACATAACAAAAAGGTGGAGAGTAGAGACTAACCATTCTCCTTCTTATCCATCTCCGTTTTAAAAAAGTGTACTTTCTTCAAAAAATGATAATAATTGTAGATTAAAGTTTGTATAACAAAATTGAAAGTCAACAAATCAATAATGAGAGATTAAGAAATGAATTAGAGATATCAGAGATGAAAATTGAAGAAGAAACGAAAGAAATGAAGAAATCTGTTAAAGAAAGCAAAGAATAGGTACCGAATTGAGATCTAGCAATTGATTTGGGTCTTATTAGGTTGTTGAAAAACAAAGTAATTCGAGTTTACAGTAGCAATTGGGTTTACTTTGTTTTTCAAATTGAAGAGGTGGGTTTTAAATGTGGTCGAGTTTACTGTTTACAATAGCAATAGAGTTTGTAATGTAACAAATGTTTTGTGAATCTTTAATGCATTTGTCTTTTGAGCACTTTAACGAAAAATGTAAGTCATGTTAGAGTTACATAATGACTTCTAAGCACTTTACATTTCGTGATTGAGTTGATTGTCTTCGGATTGAGTGTTGTGTGTTAACATTTGATAGGAATTTTTTTCTGCGTCTAGTATAAGTCAACATTTGATAGGAAATGTTCTGTGTTTCAATTGATCGGAGTTCTACTGGTAAGGCAATTTGGGGGAAAAAGATGGTACTGGTTGAGGACTTATTCCGAACAGTTGGTGTGCTTTTCGCCGGCGATGCTTCTGGAATTCAAGTTCTCTTTTATGACACCCCCAACTCCTTGCAAACTCGAGATTGATGACAACCCATAACTCCTGGTATCTTCTCCAATTGAAATTCTAATCCATTTTGAGAATTTTGAAACTGACCTTTGAAATTCTACCTTCTCCAATTGTGAGTTTCTATTTCAAGTTGAGATAGTTATAAATTGATTTGATTTCTAATCTCTGTGTTTGGTGTTAATCATCTAAGAATTGAGGCGAAGATTGATTTCACATTGTTGTCAATCAAAAATGGTTTTAGTTGGAACGAAACATGAAATTCGCAGCGGGATAAATGAGAAAGGGAAGAATTTGTCGGAAGGGAACATTGGAAGAAGCTTTATTTTGCTAAGGGGCATTTTCGAGAAGTAACGAAAAAAAGCCACACGGAATGTGACAGGAATCTGTAGGGAATATTCTAACATTTAACGGTCTAGATTTTAAAAGGAAGGACATCCAACGGCTACTGTCAGTTAGCTTTTAGAATTTTGCTTAGTCTTATTCTCATTAAAGGGGTGGGAGATCTTCCTTTTGGATTATGTTTTGAAATTAAGGATAAAAATATATAGAAAAGCATCTTTGAATTAAGTCTTTGTAATGGCGGCAACCAACTGTTAACAAACACGGAGATATGCCAAATCTCATCACTACAGGAAAAATATACATCTACAACTGGAGTTTGACAACTCTTTGCTAAAAGTCGTAGAACATCCTATGTTTTACAACTTTTTTCAAAGGAAGAATCGTAGAATGGCATCAGTACTAACCCAAAGACCAAAGGGTTGCGACAAAAAAACAAATGACAACCCTTTAAGCAAAACAGTTGTGACGCCATTTAGCTTTCACAACCGTTTTCCGGATATGTAGTTCATATTCCTATCACAATGACCCGATCAAAAGAGTCGGTTGAAGATAAACAAAATATGAAGAAAAAAAAAAAGGATAGTGTTGAGGGGATTTGAAAATGAACCTACTATGTGTTAGTTTAACCCATCAACCATCCTTACACTTCCGAAGTTTTGTTTTTTTGTGCTATTTTTTTTTGAAAATGTATAACAACCTTTATAAGAGTTGTTGAAGTAAAAATATAGGAAAACAAAATATGAAAAAAAAAAAGAATAGTGTTGAGGGGATTCGAACATGAACCTACTATGTGTTATTCCAACACATCAGCCATCCTTACACTTCACAAGTTTTGGGTTTTTGTGCTTTTTTTTATCAAAATGTATAACAACCTTTATAAGTGTTGTTGAAGTAAAAATATAGAACGTTGGAAAATGAGGTTGAGGGGATTTGATCTTGAGCCTCATTCGTGCAAGTCCATACCATCAACCATGCCTACACTACCACAATTTTGTAAGGTTTATGGTTTTGTTTTTATACTAACTTCATGTCAACCTTTGACGACCTTTGATGTTAAAAAATATGGCTCACTCACCTGAGCCGCAAACAGCGCGAAGCCTTTTCTGTAAACAATCATAGACATTCCACAATGACAATAAATTTTTGTAACAGATGGTTAAATTTTTTCACTTCTGCAAAATTTTATTTTATTTTTTGCTAAATTTTATGCACTTCTTCTATATTTTTTTTTCACTTCTGCAAAATTTTACGACAAAAATTTCGGAGCCAGGTTCAGTATCGAAGTCTACTATGTGTCAGTGCAAGTCATCAACCGGCCTTCCGGATTCACAATATTGGTCGTTTTTTGCTTCTTTTTTTTCATCACTATTCACAACCTTTATAAGAGTTGTCGTAGATGTATAAACACTTCTGCTAAAATGTAGCGCCCCCTAAGCTAGCAGCTGACTAATCCAAGAGATTAACATGAAAATAAGGCACTAACGATCTAAATATTTAATTAAAACACTAAGAAAGAAGTTCTAAACAAAGATTAACCCGAATCTAACCCTCTCTGAAATAAATACAAGAACTCCTCTCAAGTGATACATATTTAATAATGAGTTGGTTTACAAATAGAATATAAATACAAAAATAAACATATGCGGAAGCTAACCAACTAACGAAACCAACTCCTCGAAGCTTTCGACGCCACGTGCACATCTTGATCTGTCTCTGAAAACTGAAAGTGGGAATTGAGTGAGCACATCATCCCGAAGGGTGCCCAGTAGAAATAACAACTAACTTTCCAGTAATCACTAGAATGATTTAAAGACAATGCGGAGTTTCTTCGAAAACCGATAAAACACGGAAAAACGGATAAAGCATATTAAAATAATAAGTTGTACTGAATTATAAAGTTTTACCAACCAATAAACCGGCACATATTCACAACATAAATAATAGTTGAGCGACGTCTTCCTTCGGAGTAGCAAGGCATGACTGTTGTAGTCTTCAATGATCATTAAAGCGCCCTGAGGTTTCCGTCCCCAAGTCATAAACGATGTGTACCTTACCAATACCTTATTCTACGCGCACTCTACATAGCAAGTTTCCAAAGAAACTAATGGTAACAACATTATATCCGATCGAAGTGCTTACACAGTGCAGAGCCATATACACCGCGTAAATCCAACAATCTTATATAAGATTCTCAACATCACTCTCTCTAAACACAAAAACATAATATAATAACTTTTGAAAGTAATTTAAAAGAATAATAAACATCCATGTATGAGACATGCGTTGCCTCCGTACAGAAATAGGGAAAATATAATGGCCAAATTAAAACCAGACCTATATAATATTCAACCCAACGAGGTCTATCTAGGTTTGCATAAAATAGGTATAACATTTGGGGGCACACATCCCACGCCAATCAAAAGGAAAAGGTTTCCTTACATGCTAACAACAAGTAAAGTTTGTAACTACTTTCCAGTCAATGGAAAGAATCACTTTTGAAAATAAGTAAATACTCCCAAAACACAGATATTAGTTGTTTCTAAAGATCGAAGCCCGTCCCAAAATGTAAAAGAAAACTAGTTTGTATTACACACATATAATACATACATAAACTATCATATACTAGCAAAGATATGCATGCCTTTCGCAATATAATAAATTTATAAAACAATAATGAGTACAAGAGAGTTCATTTTCGATTCCCACCTCTTTTGATGACAAGCCTCGCATACCTTGAGATCCATAATCCACTGGTTCATTCTTTAGATCGATCGTTGTTAATAACGACTAACTGTTAATCACACAAGCACTCTAAAGATTATCCAAAAAGGCTCATACAAGGCTCATAACACAATCTCATACAATTTTTTAGTTATAAGCTAAGTGAACTATCTAATGGTTCTAAGCCCACTTATGGTTCTACACCTTTTCATTATCTATCTTTAGCACAAATAAAGGTTTACTAATTCAATTAGGTTGGATTCTATAGTCCATTTGATAAGTCTAATGAATATTTACAACTTTGTAGAAGAAGTCAATGGCTAACTCAGACCACAAAGGTCTAACTCATGTACAATAGGAAAACTAGGCCTACGCCCAAGTCTACCAAACTCGGCACATTAACACAAGGCATGGTCCAAGAGTCAACTGACGACCGCTAACAGTCAAAGGGGTCAATTTAACGGTCAACATCTATTCAAAATCAATTCCAAAGTCCACTGGTCAAGTCTGGTCAAAGGGTTAACTCGGTCAAGGTCAGGTCTGGTCTTGGTTTACTGAGTCAAACTGATTCAACTCAGTCAGATACACTGATTCAGAATAAACATGCCAAGACTAAAGCATAGAGCAACACAGAACAAACTAAAACTCAAATAATGCATATATAACTCTCATTGCAAAAGAACACAGCTTAAAGATCTCTTTTCTGCCTTGCAATTCTAAAACTTCTACTTACAACACTAGAATCCATTTGTATCATTTACACCTACAATTACTTTTCGTTTTCATTACTCCTACACCAACTCAGTCATTTCAAATTCTTACATCTAAACTTCAGCTCATTCAACACTAACTTCAAAGTCACAATCTTCATATGTAACTCAACACGACACCCCTAGACTTCACCTGCAATCCAACTCCACTTTGAACCAGACCATTATGTACAACAACACACCACAATACTCTCACAATACAACTTCATCTGCAGCTAGCACAGTTCACCATCAACTCAGTTCACAACGCATGCAGTCACAAACACACAGGCAATACCATCCCCGGCTACAGTTCACCTTCAAACATAACAACTTCAGCTTCATAGAAATCACTACCAGCATCACTTTACTACACCTGCAATAATCCACAATCCATTATCTAACTCAACCAATTTCTTCAACAACAACAGAGTCACTTCAGCTTCATCATAAATCCATTAGTTACAGTTGTAACTCCAATTTAATTTCACAACACCACCAACACCCATAGAATTAGTTCATGCTTCAACGCTTCCGGTACAAATCCACATGCAACAACACCATCTCAGCTTCTCAAAGATTAACAATGATTCAAAATCACACTTAGAACACTCCAACATCTCACGAGTTCAATTGCAATCCACTTAACACACATCAATCTTGGTGACATCACAGCTAACCCCATCTTTATCTTCTAACACGCTTAGGTTATACGACCCACCATTTCAATTCCACCTCCACCAGTTACATGAGTTGTAACCTCTTCTTAATCAACCACAGTGCATACCACACCATCAGCTTCTTCATTGTTCTTACCAGATCACCAGCATTTGTATCACATCACCATATCACCAACACCAGTTCCATAAACTGCATCTCCACTCAGCAGAACCAAATAAACCACTCCACAATTATATCTCTTCACTCGACTGTAATTGCAACCCTAACAACCTAATCTGTATCTCCTCCAATAACCCATGACTCAACAACATATTAACCTTGAGCAACTTCCATCCATAATGACTTATCAACTCAGCTGCATTACCACCAGTCCCATAATTGCAACTTCTTAAGTTAAACAATAATCCTGTAATAACACCATCTGCCATTCCAATGTAACTCACAACCACTATCACCTGCAAAATAAATCCATCACTAACGTTTCCCCTGAAATCAAATAACCAGACCCATCCGCAATCCTAAACATTCATCTAACTGTCACCATCACCATCTTAACACAAGAATAAATCCAAGTTCTTCATTAGCTTCAATTCAACCTTTGATTCGGAACTTCCAACCTTCACTTCTTAGTTTACCTCAAGACTACTTCAGATTATTAATCTAACAAAAACCCTTTCTCCAATCAACTTAACCCATCTCCAATTCTTCCTAATCACCACCTAGTTCGAATTCCAACCTAACTCAGGAAATCCTAATTTTCTGATTAATTTAGGGAAGAACAGAAACCCTAGTTTCTATGAAATCAAAATTAAACTTCATATAATCACCTACACTTCAATTAACAACAAACCCACTCTATAATCGATCACATCAAACAATTTCATAAAGAAATTTCAATCAAAAATGAAACGCTAACTCTGCTTACCAGAATTCTGCTTTTCCAGAACTCAATCGACAGCAGCAGCATCACCTCCTTCCTCTTATCGACATGCTACTAAGCTTATTATGAATCGCTCATACTAAATCCAACTCAAACCTTCGCAATCGAGACCAACAGAGAGAAGAAAAGAAAGAACAGAGAACAAGAAAAAGAACAAGAAAATAGAAATGATTTTCTCCCTGACACGCGTAGGAGATAAGGCTGAAGTAAATTATTAAGGCGCCCAGAAAAAGGATAAGGGCAGCCCAAGTCGGTTTAAGAATTACAATTTTGCCCTTCATACTAATCTGATAAAATCTTTTTTGTACGGTATCCGAATGACACGTTCGAGTAGTCTAATTCGCATAACTTTTCGAGATCTATCTAGTGATACTAGTTTCGTATCTAAATCGTGGTTAGATTAATTTATGTTAATTAAAATCTATGTTAACTAATCGAGTCATTAGCGGCTTAATCGTCTCTTGACTAGTCTAATAGCGTTGACGAGCTTGAGGGTCGTTACATAAATTTTTCTCACTTATGCTAAATTTTATTCACTTCTGCAAAAAAAATTCCCACTTTTGCTAAATTTTTCTCACTTCTGCTAAATTTTACTCACTTCTGCAAAAAAATTCTCACTTCTGCTAAATTTTTTTGTCATCACTATTGACAACCTTTACAAGAGTTGTCGTAGAGGTACAAACACTTCTGCTAAATTTATTTCACTTCTGCTAAATTTTATTCATTTCTGCTAAAAAAATTTCTCACTTCTGTTAAATTTTCTCACTTCTGATAAAAAAAATTTGTCATCACTATTCACAACCTTTATAAGAGTTGTCGTAGAGGTATAAACACTTCTGCTAAATTTTTCTCACTTCTGCTAAAAAATATTTTGGTCTCCAGTTCTGCTAATTTTTTCTCACTTCTACTAAAAACTATTTTCTTTAACACCCCCACTAAATTCTAGAAATTTAGGCGTTTCGAGATTGGGTAGAAATATCCAAAAGAGGGTTTGTTTATGGTTTTAGAGAATATTCTGATGGAATCTTACCTGTAAATGGTTCATCTTTACGAGTTTCTATGATATATCCTGCTAAATTTGGAGTGAGAACCACTTCGGACATTGAGGGTTCATGGTTCGTATGCCCTTGAACCACATTTAAAGCCAGGTTATGCATACAATATGCCAGAATAGGGTTTGTTTAAAATTTCGGGGAATATTCCAAATGAATCTTACATGTAATGGATGGATTCATCACTCTTACCAAGTTTCCGGCTTATAATGGTCCACTCAGGGCCAGGTTTCGACCTCATAGCCATGTTATGCATACAATTTTCCAAAATAGGGTTTGTTTAAATTTTCTGGGAATATTTCGAAGGAATCTTACATGTAAATGGATGGATTCATCGTTCTTACTAAGTTTTCGACTTATAATAGTCCACTCTGGCCAGGTTTCGACCTCGGGTGGGGGTATGCATACAATATGCCATAATATAGTTTGTTTACGGTTTCGGGGAATATTACGAAGGAATCTTACCTGTAAATGGATGGAATCATCGTTCTTACCAAGTTTTCGGCTTATAATGGTCCACTCAGGGCCAAGTTTCAATCTCGGAGCCAGGTTATGCATACAATATGCCAAAATAGGGTTTGTTTAAATTCTTGGGGAATATTCTGAAGGAATCTTGCGTAAATGGATGGATTCATCGTTCTTACCAAGTTTTCGACTTATAATGGTCCACTCAGGGCCAGGTTTCAATCACGGAGCCAGTTTATGCATACAATATGCCAAAATAGGGTTTGTTTAAAGTTTCGGGGAATATTCCGAAGGAATCTTACATGTAAATGGATGTATTCATCGTTCTTACCAAGTTTCCGACTTATAGTCGTCCACTTCCGGCCAGGTTTCGACCTCGGAGCCAGGGTATGCATACAATATGCCAGAATAGGGTTTGTTTAAATTTTTGGGGAATATTCCGAAGGAATCTTACCTGTAAATGGATGGATTCATCGTTCTTACCAAGTTTCCGGCTTATAATGGTCCAATCAGGGCCAGGTTTTGACCTCGGAGCCAGGTTATGCATATAATATGCCAAAATAGGGTTTGTTTAAATTTTCGAGGAATATTCCGTAGGAATCTTACATGTAAATGGATGGATTCATCGTTCTTGCCAAGTTTCCGACTTATAGTAGTCCACTCCTGGCCAGGTTTCGACCTCGAAGCCAGGGTATGCATACAATATGCCAGAATAGAGTTTGTTTAAGGTTTCGGGGAATATTCTGAATGAATCTTACATGTAAATGGATGGATTCATCGTTCTTACCAAGTTTTCGGCTTATATTTATCGATTTCGATGATTTATCATGCCAAGTTTGAAGTCAGAATCCTCCCGGAGCTTCATGATTCATAGTTTGTTTGTCGTTATACTGAATTTGAAGTTCGAATCGACTCTGAGCTTCATATTTATCGATATCGGTGATGTATGATAGGTGTAGAATACACCGTATTTAATATCTAGTATTTATGCTTTCTTTGCGAGTTTTCTTGTAAATTATGTATCTTATGTTTACTTTTGAGTTTATTAGGTGCAATGGAGTCATTTGGAGCAAAAAGGAGTGGAAATGGCTACAAAAGTGAAGTCACAAGTGGAGAAGGGCCAAAGACCCAGTGGAACTCGTTCAAATATAAGATTTCTACTTTTCATTGTGTAGAGGACGAGAAGATGAAGACAATGGCGAAAGAACGGAGTAATTCGGAGCTCGTATGAAGAAGTTATGGGCAAAAGAAGAACTCGGAATGGTAAACGGGTCATTTCATCGGCTAATACTAATGGGAGCCCAGCCACATGTTAAGGGGTAGCCAGATTTTGGTTAAAAGGGAAGTGCTATTGAGAGCCCAGTCGAGGATAAGGGTAACTTTCTTTGAGAATTGCTAAAGACAGCTGCAGTTCGTTAAGGGACACTTACTCCTTTATAACTAAAAGCTAGGTCGATGTTTTCTCCCTAATTCAGTTCATGTCCCAGTTTCTTATACAGAGTGCTAGCTCACCATAGACTGAGATTGAGAAGCTTATACGAGGTTGGCACAGGCATAGAAGAAATGGGTACGTAATGACAAACCAAGAAATCCAGGGAGAAGACTTGAGTTGCTGCCATCACTTGTTGAAGATGAATGAAGGAGATTAGTAAGCTTATATGCGGCTGATGAGTGTTTTGAAAGAATTAGAAATGTGGGTTTATGTTTGAATGTGAATTCTGAGTAGGGAAGGAGATGGAATGGTTAGGATCAGCATCAGTTTTATATTTTGGTAACCCCAGCAAATGGCACACCCACTGTTTGACAGAATGCCTGAACGAGCAATTCTGCACTACAAGTTCAGCTGTGATTCGATAGTGGTCTGTGGTTGGCGTTTAATGGTTCTGGCGACGGGATATCGAAAAGCTCAGGGAAAAATAATGGCAGCTACTTCCATTGATCATAGAAGTGAAGATAAAATAGAGGTTGTTGTTGTTGCAACCGTGACACTTAAGCTCAAAACAGGACGTTCTCTTGATGGAAACTCGTGGTGATTAAGTAGAAACATGGGAATGTGATGTTGCTGCTAAGAAGTTGTAGCTCGGGTTTGGCTATGTTGGTGGAGAGATTAACTCAACAGGGGAGAGCTGGAAATGGTTGTGCAGCTCAGGTACCTAAAGCTGAAGGCAGGCAATGCGGCTACAGAGAATGGTGGTTCAGATTTGATGGATATAAGCTGCAGGGTAATTGTTGAAGCTGCAGGAGGTGGTGCTGGCCTGATGCATCGAACTGAGATGATAGTAAGCTGATGTCAGTTCAGGGAGAGAATGGTGGTGGTGCTGATTTGCAACCTGCAATGGACTGAGGCAATGGTGGTGTCAGGTGGTGGTAATGGCTAGGCCAAAGTAGAAATGGAGCTTGAATTACAGGGTGTGCACATGAGCTGGAGTGGGCTTATGAGGTTGCAGTTCGGGTTTGGAGTCGAGTGACTGAGATGGAGGAAGTTGTAGTTGCTGGTGATCGAACGAAGCTCGAGTTTGAGACTGCAGCTGACTTGTGCAGAGGAGCTGTTGTTGCAGCTGGAGCTCGATGGGAGCAGTCCTGGAAAGATGGAATTAAAATTGGCAGCTGTGATGGGTTTGAATGAGAGATTGCAGGTGGAGTTTGGATGCTGTTGTTGTCGGATGTTACAAACTGGGATGAAGTTACAGGTTGTTGTGGCAGAACTGAATTTGTGGTGGTTCAGGTGCTGGTGTTAATGGAGTTGTTGCCAAGAATTGGTCGGCATTAGCGTCTAGTGTGACTGGTGGTGGTTTGTAGTCGAGCTGGGGAATGGATGTTAACTGAAATGGGTTTTGCAGCTGTTGAAGTGTGGTAACTGGATGGACCTGTGATGCTATGGCTCGGCCAAAATGGAGAAGGGAACTGGTGACTGAAGGCAGTGTATGGCTTGGCTGTGCTGAGATGGTTATAGCAGCAAGAGTTGCAAGTGCAGTGGGTGCTGGTATTATGGATCGAGTTAAGGCTGGTAATGGAGGTGGGTACAGGCAGTAAAGCAGAGTTGGGAGCTGAAATTGTCGTGAAGGTCAGTGGAAGAAGGTGATTGCGTAGCTGGTTTTTCAAAGCACTATCTCTCTGCTGAAACTGAGAGTTCATGAATGTGTGTGTGCACGATTGGCAGAGGCCTGTGACTCGAGTTAGAAGCTTGGCAACGTTGGCGTACGCCGAGATTTGAAGTTGTCGAGTACCAATGGCCGGGGTTGTCGAGTGGAATCCAGGATGAATGGATGGAATGAAGTGATGGTGCACCGGTCTGTTACTTTGAAGCTAAACGCAGCTGATTGTGGCTAGCTTGTGATATACGGAGGATGGAAGCAAAAAATGGCTCGAGTGTGTCGCGTAAATAGTGCGAAAACGGAGTGAAAACGGCGCACCGGTGAGCATAGTTCCGGTAGCCGGATTTCAGAGGTTAAAGTGTCGATCGTAATATTTCAGTGAATCGCGAGGGGGATATGAGTCGGATGCAAGAATTAATGGCCGGACATATGAGCTACGGACCACGCTTTTGGGTACGTTTTCGTAAGGAATGAGAAGTTGGGTTTGATGGTTTTTGTGAATGTGTGGACTGCAGAGAAACAAAGCGGAGCTCTTTGGAAGTGTAGAATTGCACGGTGATAGTACACGATGACAAAGGTGGCCTGAGATATTTTTCCGGTGACCGGATTCCGGCGACGGCGACCGGATTCCGGTGATGACGTCATCAATTCCGGCGACGCTTTTGGACCCAAAATTCCAGAGACATATTTTTCACTCCTGGGCTTGGTGGACCAACTTGGAGACGGGTTTTGAGAAGAATAAACCTAATTTTGGGAAAGTATCCTTATGGGGAGAAAAGCATATAAATAGAACTTTTTCTCTAAACCTAGATATATCTCCAGGAGGGAGACTTCTACTTTTGGTTCTAGGGTTTAGAAACATGATAGGTTTTCTCTTTCTTCTTGCTATGAACTCCTATGCCATGAGTAACTAAGTTTTTATTATTGGTTGAAGATGTAGTTGGATTTTGCAACCAAGTTATGATTTTTATGAATTAGTTTTCTCTCAATATTATCGTTTGATTTCTACGGGTTACAATAATTGCATGATTGATGGATTGCAATATGATTGAATGTTTGTTTAGTCGAGTCTAGAATTGATTGAACTCACATCCATATCTATAGCTATTTTAGGGTTTTCATCGAGCGATAACCTTGAATACGAGTAGCATGATATGATTAGGGTTTGTAGTGATACATCCTCGTAGTCATATGTAGAAATTGACCTTTGTTCGAATTGTTTGCGCAATGTATTTCAATTGCATTGATTAGCCTATTTACGAAACTTAATGCTCCTAGGAATTGAACTTGATTAGCGCAAGGCGTTAGGTTATTCTTTAGGTAGAATTCACATACGCTTTGACTCTAATGTGTGTGTTGATAACTTTGGAAATTACGGAGTATTCTTGCAATAAGGTATTCTATGGCTTTTGATGATAGAGAGATTAAATACGAATTCTATTCATATATTCATAAACTTGTTTACAATTGAAGATGAAACCTTTATCCAATATTTCACATCCTTGATTTGCGTACTTTATTTGCTTTTTGTTTATTTTTATTTACACAATCGAAATTCTTAGGGTGTTTTATATAGGAAACCATAACAATTTGACAACCTAGACCTCTCTTCAGGATCGATCCTTTCTTGCCCTTGCTATATTTATATTTTGAGTAGTAAGAAAGTGTAATTTATATTTGACGCTTACGACCGCGGTCAATGTATCCTGCTACGTTTGAAGTCAGAACCCTCCCGAAGCTTCTTGCTTCATAGTTTTTATGTCGTTATACCATATTTGAAGTTCGAATCGACTCCGAGCTTCATATTTATCGATTTCGATGATGTATCATGCCAAGTTTGAAGTCAGAACCCTCCCGAAGCTTCATGATTCATAGTTTGTTTGTCGTTATACCGAATTTGAAGTTCGAATCGATATTGAGATTCATATTTATCGATTTCGATAATGTATCATGCTAAGTTTGAAGTCAGAACCCTCCTGGAGCTTCCTGATTCATAGTTTGTATGCCATTATGCCACATTTGAAGTTCGAATTGACACTGAGCTTCATATTTATCGATTTCGATGATGTATCATGCCAAGTTTGAAGTCAGAACTCTCCCGGAGCTTCATGATTCATAGTTTATTTGTCGTTATACCAATTTGAAGTTCAAATCGACTCTGAGCTTCATATTTATCGATATCGGTGAAGTATCCTGCTACGTTTGAAGTCAGAACCCTCCCGGAGCTTTTTGGTTCATAGTTTCTATGTCGTTATACCATATTTGAAGTTCGAATCGACTCTGAGCTTCATATTTATCGATTTCGATGATGTATCATGCCAAGTTTGAAGTCAGAACCCTCCCGAAGCTTTATGATTCATAGTTTGTTTGTCGTTATACCGAATTTGAAGTTCGAATCGACTCTGAGCTTCATATTTATCGATATCGGTGATGTATCCTGCTAAGTTTGAAGTCAGAACCCACCTAGAGCTTCTTGGTTCATAGTTTCTATGTCGTTATACCATATTTGAAGTTCGAATCGACTCTGAGCTTCATATTTATCGATTTCGATGATGTATCATGCTAAGTTTGAAGTCAGAACCCTCTCGAAGCTTCATGATTCAAAGTTTGTTTGTCGTTATACCGAATTTGAAGTTCTAATCGACTCTTAGCTTTATATTTATCGATATCGGTGATGTATCATGCTAAGTTTGAAGTCAGAACCCTCCTGGAGCTTCCTGATTCATAATTTGTATGCCATTATGCCACATTTGAAGTTCGAATCGACACTGAGCTTCATATTTATCGATTTCGATGATGTATCATGCTACGTTTGAAGTCAGAACCCTCCCAGAGCTTCTTGGTTCATAGTTTCTATGTCGTTATACCATATTTGAAGTTCGAATCAACTCTGAGATTAATATTTATCGATTTCGATGATGTATCATGCCAAGTTTGAAGTCAGAACCCTCCCGAAGCTTCATGATTCATAGTTTGTTTGTCGTTATACCGAATTTGAAGTTCGAATCGACACTGAGCTTCATATTTATCGATTTCGATGATGTATCATGCTAAATTTGAAGTCAGAACCCTCCCGGAGCTTTTCGGTTCAAAAACACAAAGATAAAGCACAAAGAAAACAAAAAGAAAACACAAAAAGCTTCATATTTATCGATTTCAATGGTGTATCCTGCTAACCCGAGTCTTGCAGTGTGAACTGAAGCTACTTCATGACCTGTATGACTAGTCGAAATTACTTCATGACCTATGTGACTAGTCGAAATTTAACCCGGAAGCACATAGAGAAAGCACAAAAAATACACAAAGAAAACACACTTTCCATGATCCGTATGACAGTCTTAAATCACATCTTTACCGTCCAAAGATATCCCTAATCCGTATGACCATCGTTTAAATCAAATCGCCACCGTTCAAAGATAAGTATATATAGAAGATCAAAAGAAAATTTCTCACACTTTCTTCTCTTATCTTTGTCTCTAAGAGCAACCACAGTCATCGACTATAACTAAAAATTTGGTCGAAAACCTAGACGCTACGGAGAGGAGTATCGATCAAATACCAGACTATAACCAAAAACCAAACTATATTTGGTCGATAGTATGGTTTTGGTCGGGCGTAATTTAATACTACGCCTGACATCAGGCGCAAATATTAGTTGCGTTTCGAGTGGGCGTAATTTTAATTTGCGCTTGGTAGTCGAGCGCAAATAATAGCTTCGTCTGTTTCAAACGTAACTTTAATCTACGCCCGATGGGACGTAGTTTACATTTGCGTCTGATATCGAGCGGTATGTTACAATTGCGCCTCAACCAGGCGGTATGGTTCCATTGCGCCCGATGGGACGTAACTTTAAAGTCCGCCTAAAGACGGGCATAATTATTAGTTACGCCTTAAACTATATGGGGCGTAATTTTAAACTACGCCCCATCACTCCACCCAATTAACAAGAATTAATTATTGTTGTATACTTTTCTTTTTATTCAACATTGCGTCCATAGATCAAACACAGAGTTTACATAAGCCGTCGAATACATAACTAAACAAACTTTACACGCTCATTGACATAGTCATTAATTAGTTGATAATAAACGGTTCCAGTAACACCAAGATCTTGTTTATCATCATTTTGATTATTATCATCACCAGCTCCAGCACCAAAGACAGGCCCACCTAGACCAGCATCATCTTCAACTTTGTCTTGTAATTTATCAATCTGAATCCCTCCAACATCTTCTTTTGAATGAATATCAGTCTTAGTTTTGTTTTCTCCTCCTACCGACTCATATGTTGTTGCTGTGAGATGACCCCGGTGAGATGACTTCGTTTTGTAAGTTTCCGTGGCCTATTTTAAGAGACGGATGGAAACTATGAAATGGAGTTTGCCTAATCTTCCAGAGATAAATAAAATTCTGCTACTTTTTTTTTAAGCAAATGAGCTATACCTTCGTGCCCCATCAAGCGGGTTTCCCAGTTGCGCCCCATCAGGCGTAATTGCAATTCACGCCCCATCAGGCGTAATTCAGTGTTACGCCCCATCGGGCGTAGTGTTTTAATTGCGTCCCATCCGAGGGCGTATTTATTAATTGTGTCCGTCATCCGCTCCACCAAGTTTCAGAGTTACGCCTCTCCTTCGACTAAACCCATTTTTTTAGTTTTATATTAGACGCCCCACACAAATTTTTTGGTAAAAAACGTAATTTTAGGCTACGTAAAGACCAAAGCGTAACCAAAATTAATTTAGTCTTTACGTCCCACCCGTAAATTGCATTTTATACCTACGCCCCAATAAAAAAAAAAAAAAAAAAATCAGCAACTTTGAACTCTTATACATCCGCTCCACCAAATTTATTCAATAATAAAAAAAAAAAAAAAAAAAAGAAAAGTGGGACGAGATTTGGAGTTAACGTGGGGCTCACGACCAAATTTTAGTTCCTCCATCGCACACAACACCTGACTAAACCCATTTTTTTAGTTTTCATTTGGTATTTAGACTTTAGTTATAGTCGTACGTTGCTCTGACCTCGCAAAACTTCCGCCTCCCTCGGGAAAAAAACCCTAATACAAAAAAAACGGCTCCACCTTCCTCCATGACTTTCGCTCTTCACTTACCACCCTAAACCCCTTCTCTCTAGACGAAAAGTGAGCAGTAGATCAGTTTCGTCCTTGTTTCATCTGATTGTTCAAGGAAGTTAAGATGTAACTGTTTTTGAAATCTCAAGATTACAGAGTCAAAGTTCAATCTCAGCTGGTAATTATCCCTTTATTGATAAGGTTTATTTCTTGATTTTGATGCGTTTATGAGTAGATCTGGTCCTATTTTCGTCATTGTTTGTGGTTAGGGTTGAAGTAGATTGGAAATTTGTGAATTGATTAGATTTTTTTAGGATTTTTGAATCGATTGGTGTGATTGATTTATAAGACAAAATCAGAGTTATTTCACCTTTTTATTAGTTTGTTTTTAAGTTGTAGAGCTTAATTGATTTTAAGTTTTAGTGTTTTTTCTATTTGATTTATAGAGAAACCCTTTTTATTTTCAATTTCAGGTTTTTAAGTCGTCAGCTTACTGGATGTTTAGATTTGATTCACTAATTTTTAAATCTTCGGCTAATTGAGAACTGCGGCTTCTTCTCCGAGCTAGAGAATGTCTCCTAAATTACTACTAGCTATTTAATGAGTTGATGTTTGAATTGGTGGAAGAGGTGGTAGTCGTGATGATTTCTCTGAAGCTGAATTAGGGGAGAAGATGTGCTTGTGTATAAAGGGGATCTGATGAAGTAAAGATGAAATTGAAGATGGGTTTTACTCGAATTGTGGTATATTTCAGAGATTGAGATGGTTTTGCTGTTGGTGGATGTTTACTGAGATTTCAAGAAGCTGTTTTTGGTCAGTTGGAGTTGCAGATGCTTCAGAAGCTACAGAAAGACAGAAAGCATTGTGGGTCTGTGATGGAATAAGTGGAGGATATGGAACTGAAGGATGTTATGGCTGAGCTGAAAATTGCAGGAATTATGGGTCTTGTCAGATGTTCAATAAAAAACGATGGAATTCCAAAATGTATTAGAACCACTGACAAGCAGGTGTGGTCTATCTTTCAAGTGCTACTAGGTCTTTGCAATTTCTTTTCACTTTTTGATTGTGCTTTCCTTTGTTTATAGGCAAGGAAGTTAATCACTTCCAATTTCCTTTCACTCTTTGATTATGTATTCCTTTGTTCATAGGGCAAGGAACATGAGGCCCTGCTAAGTGATCAGCTGGATAAATCAAGAGACGAGATGATCTGATGTCATGCCATGAGGGAGAAACTACAGGTATGTCATTTCAAGATAATTTTTCTGATTATTTTGTTCATTTTCCTTCTTTGTTTCGTTTATTTTCTTATTACTTAAAGCTCTTAATTTTTGTAGGTGGAGAAGGACAAATTTTCCCGCGTGAATCAGATTTAACTGTGAAAGCAGATGTGGCTCATGTTTCCAAAATAGCTGCTTCAGTTGCTGATTCTTGGGTACATGATCTTGGAAATGAGTTGCATAAACAGTTTGATCAAATAAATCTGTTTGATATTAAATTAGAAGAGGCTTCAGAAGAACCAGGTGCGATTTTCAGGTGTATGTCTGGTTTTGATCAGTAGATGTAGCTAATTTGTTTTAGGTGTTAGTTCTTAGATTGACCGATGTGGCTTCTGGTCCAGGTAGGAAAGAAATAATTTCAGAGTTTAAAGCATTACTTTCTTCATTTCCAAAGAAAATGTGCATTATGCAAAGCCAACTGAGTGAATTCAAAGAGGCTGTTTTAGAGGTTCATTCATTGTGAGGTGAAGCTCAGTCTCTGTCTAGTATTCTTGATAGAAAAGTAATTTTTACTCAAGGATAGTGTAACTATATCTTTGATGCTTTAGTGCCAAGGCTGGTTTAATTTGTTTGTTTCACAAGAAGATTTAAGTCTGAATATTTTAGAGTAGCTAAAGATTACAAACATTAACCTTGCAGTACTTGCACAGAACTGTTAGATTTTCAGCTCTAGTGAGCTTATTAGCTTAAGCTCGAGTTTGTTTCAATTTCAGCTCTCACTTATGACTTGTGTGAGACAATGACATTACAAAGTTTTGGTGGAATATTTTTTCTTTCATTCACTTTTTTATTATTGTTGTTCTTTTATGTCTTATAGATAAAAGAGCATGTCCTTGGTGAATATCTTTTGCGATGATCTTCATAGTTCATACATTGAGGTAGATTGATGCCTTAACCCAGTTGCAGTTTCTTTGTTAATGGTTGGTCAAGTGCAAATATGGGTTTTAAAACTGTGATATGTTTGTTTGAGCGTGATCTTTTCTGGTTATGCAGGGATGCCATTGACGCTAGAGATTTAGAACACCAGCATGCATGGTCTCGAGTTCAAGTCCAGAATCTCAACTTGATGAACATGGCTTGGAGATCTGGTGTACAATCTCCTATGCGTTCAAGAGATGCAGCTCCAATACAGACACCGCCTGTCGTTGCGCCTTGGTGCCGAGATATTCTTAGTTTGGCTACGGAATGTCAAGTGTTACTTCACGGAGACTTGATGAAGTTACAGCATCAGCAACAGAAAACTTAAGGTGAGACTTATAATTGGATATGATATGTGTTGGAAAACTCTTGTTATTTATTGTACTTTCCTTGTAACAACCATGGTAACTATTTGCTAAGATATGTGTTGGTCAACGGAAAACTTAAGATCATTACCTAATTATAACATGCTAAGATATGCGTTCAAGAGATGCAGCTCCAATACAGACACCGCCTGTCGTTGCGCCTTGGTGCCGAGATATTCTTAGTTTGGCTACGGAATGTCAAGTGTTACTTCACGGAGACTTGATGAAGTTACAGCATCAGCAACAGAAAACTTAAGGTGAGACTTATAATTGGATATGATATGTGTTGGAAAATTCTTGTTATTTATTGTACTTTCCTTGTAACAACCATGGTAACTATTTGCTAAGATATGTGTTGGTCAACGGAAAACTTAAGATCATTACCTAATTATAACATGTTAACTATTTGCTATAATAGAATGTACTGTCTTGTTAAAGTTTGGCATTTGGTTTGCATTTGCAGGGTGAAGGTTTAAATCTTTGTCGGACTGATGACCTTGCAAGTACTTTTTTGAACTGATGAGCCTACACCGTGTGTGATTACTCCTCATGTGGATGATGCTCATGTCTACATGCCAAATTCAAAGTTCAAGTATGTTAGTGATGCTGTCGAATAGTGTTTTAGTAGACATCTGAATCTTCATAATCTTTTTGGAGTTTTAACTTTTTGTAACAAACATCATCACTGCCATTTTTTGAATGTGTGTTTAATACTGGTAGGTTAACTTGAATGAATGTAAATGTGAAATACTTTCGGCAATTCGGTTTCAGCTATAAATTTTTTTTTCAAAATAGTTTTATGCACACAACTTCTATTAGAAGTTGTAGTTACACATTCATCTACTGAAAACTGAAGTTGTTACTTCAAATATTACAACCTTTAAGGATATAGTGTTAGAGATTATGACTACACTAGACAAAGGTTGTGAAATAAAGTACAACAATATAAATAAGAGTTGTACAAGATTTTTCAACCACCAGAATAAGAGGATTGACACGGCTAATCACAATCATAGTAAGAGTTGTGAAAGAAACTTTAGAAAATTATGTTAGAGTTTGGGGTTGTGATAAAGTTTTCTACTATACATAGTGGTTGTTGTGGAAGGATGTCCTACAACTCCTGTAGGTATAGTGAAAGAATGATTCACAACTCTTATTAGAGGTTGTGTTAGGCTTCCAAAATAAAATTGAACGAGAATCACAACTGAACCACAAGGTAGTCCAAACTTGAACCACAACTACGTTTACGACTCTTAGCTCGAAGTCGTAGTAAATCGGGGACCTTCTACAACCCCCCCCCCCCCCTTCTACAACCCATCGAAAGTGTCGTCGTAGGTCTACTACGACACTTGTGGTGGGTTGTCAAAGTATTTTTTCCCGTAGTGTGTATAACCATAAAGTTTAATCAGACTTGTTATGAAACAAAAATTAGTATATGTATCAAGATGGTATTAACAAACACTACAAAGACGACACATTTTACTTGCATTTTTAATATTTAACTCTTTACCTTACGAATTTCTACACAACTAGGCAATTACAAGTGCATTATGTACTAATACCCACGTTACAAATAAACAGGCTTGTTTCATGTGCTAATTTAAATAACTAGGACCAAAACCAACATGAGAAGTATCAACATGAGTATTAGAGCACTGCTCGGTTGAACTCGCAAGCGTTTCCATCTCAAGCTTGTTTGTCAATATTAGTGATCAAAACTATATAAGTCTTGATTTCTAGTCTACTTATAGTAATGTCTCGGATTATGATAGATTGTGTAGTTGAGCAATAGACTTCACGGCGTTCATCAATTGAAGACGAAGAACTACTAAGGAGAGCTTGTGGAAAAGGTATGTGGAGACTAAAACTCATCTATCACTTGGAAAGTCTATTTCTACTCTATCTCCTATATTGAGACAAAAGGCGTATTACTATATAGTATTCGATTATGCACATTTGAGATTTCGAGCTGAGTTTAACCCGCTTACATATTTCTCGAAATATGTGTTGGTAAGCTTTCGCTTCAACCAAGTTCATCTTATATTCTTGACGAAAGTCAAAAGATGATCATGTGAAAATCGCTGAGTAACATCCTACATGGTTTGTGTGATACAATCATTTGATGCAGACTTGGAATATTTCGTTATGATTATTTCAATAACTTGAAAATTGCTTTGATGCTAATAGTTCGTGAAAACAGCTATTGTCATCCTCTAAGAAAGTTTCAATGATTGAAATAGAGTTTAAAACACTTAACCATCATTGGATTATGATTATGCGTTCTGTAATATATGTGATCCATGACCGGAACTATCGTATGCATACCCGTATGCGTACCTGTTAGTTGTGAAATTCCGAGTACCTAAGTACACATACACATACGCGTCCGGCGAAGGGTTTGGGTCTGGGAATTTCTGCTGTGTTTGGAAATATGCATACCCGTTTGCATACTGGCGAACCCAAACTCAGACCGGCTACTTAAGTATGTGTACCCGTCTGCATACTTGAGTGGTTAAAGTTCTAAAATCGGTTTGTTCATGAACAAATACATTTATATAATAAAGAATGCATCTTTGCAAACCGTGGCTATAATGTTCATGAATTGATTCGAGTGAATCAAACCGATTTTGCTTCAATTGTGTTCTTGTATACTTCTATGAGAATTTAGCAATAAAACAACTCTATAACTAGTTTCATTTGAGTCCTTTGAACTAGTTGTGGTTAAGATGAATAAGGTTGATATGAGAGTGTTCATATAGCTAACCTCGTTAACTATTGTTGAGCCAACTTAGTGTACACGTTTAGGTACGGTTACTCAAACCTAAATGAAGGTACATTTCATTTGTGTATAACAAGCTAAGTTAGATCTAACGGTTGAAAGATATTAGCTTGGGTCTAATCAGGTTTTCATCTAACAGTGAATATTGAATGTTTTGTTACCAAGGTAACTTAGATTTCAAACCCTGATTTGAAAACTATATGAGGGAGAACTCTAGCAACTGGGAAACCTAATCCCCACACCTTCTGTGTGATACTAGTTGCGACTAGAGTCGATTCTCCTTTAACCTTAGATTTTTCACAAAACGTTGTAGGTTAATGACTTGTAGACTTCATTGGGATTGTGAACCAGACCCAACTATTTTGTCTATAGTTGCATGTTCTGATCTTACTTTTACTATCGTGATTGAGTATCATCTTTGCTAAGATTTGCTTGAGATTTATCTTCGATAGGTAAGATTAAAAGTAGTCACAAACATCTTCGTCTCATTGTTTGTGATTCCATAATATCTTGTTTCACTTCCATACGATTAAGATTATTGTGAGGTGATTGATAATACTAGGCTGTTCTTCGGGAATATAAGTCCGGTTTATCAATTGGTTCCTGTGCACCTTGATTTATCAAAATACGGAACAAAACTCGTAGGTATTTCTGTGTGAGACAGATTTATCTATTCCAATAGACTTTTCTGTGTGAGACAGATTTGTTTATCAAGTCTTCGACTTTGGGTCGTAGCAACTCTTGGTTGTGGGTGAGATCAGCTAAGGGAATTAGGTGTAGAATCCTACTGGGGTTCAGAGACGTAAGGAGCGCAACTGTACCTTGATCAGTGTGAGATCGGTTAGGGCTCAACTACATTCCAGTCTGAAGTTCATTGGTAGTAGGCTAGTGTTTGTAGCGGCTTAATATAGTGTGGTGTTCAAAGCTGGACTAGGTCCCGAGGTTTTTTTGTATTTGCGGTTTCCTCGTTAACAAAATTTCTGGTGTCTGTGTTATTATTTTTCGCATTATATTTTGTTATATAATAGAAATATCACAGGTTGTGCATTAAGTTCAATCAGTTCTTAAATCCGACCTTTGGGTTGTTGTTTGAATTGATTGACATTTGGATATTGGTTTGTGATATCGTCCAAGTTATTTCTCTTATTCGATCGGGCTCGCAAATTCCTATTTGTTTGATTGCATATTGAATTGAGAAATTGAGATATAGCTCTTTGATATATTTTTCTATAGATTGAGTCTGACTGTCTAGTTGATTCTCTTGAAAGTATATTGGAGTTTGTCTATTCAGATTGCCGAACGAAATATTAGGTGTGGTTGTTAGACCCACACTTTTTCAATTGGTATCAGAGTAGGCAAACACTATAAACCTAATAAGTTTGTGTTTGACTGGTCCTTAAAGTTTGTCCTTATGGGAAATTACTTTGGGAAACTTGTTCTGGGAATCTGTTACGCATGCCAGAGGTCCTTAAAGATTGTTCAATGCTTATTATCTACTAAACCTCTGGTCTCCCTAGATAATCTATCTTCATCTAAGACATTGGAAATCCTAGATGATGAAAAACAGTCTGAAGGAAAAATTAAAAGTTTTTCTAAGAAAAATCGCTCGAGAAAACGAAGTCGAAGCTCAAAGGTATGGAATCTCACTAGATTGCTTCTTAATCTTTTTAAGGAATACTATCATGATGGATCTATTGACAAAGATCTATTTAAAGCTTTTGAAGGGGTTTTCAAATTCTTAGAAAAACTCAATTTGATTGAGGAAAAGAATTTTTCTGATAAAATTTATGTATATATCAAATCATGCAAGCATGATGTACGAGCTAAACATACTATCAACCCATATGAATTCAATAAAAGGAATTCTTGTCGGGATGGTGCAGGTTCTAAATGTCAGAAAACATTTCTTCCTAATCATAAGAAAAAGGAGTTAGAAAGCTCTATTAACCCTAATTATCATCATTATTATGATTATATCACTGGTATTGTTCACAAATATCAACCAGAAATTGTGCATGAGATTGTCTCTGCATATACTGCCTCTTGGTAACAAGTTTGGCTCTATCCCATTTGTATATAACTTGAGATGGGGAAAGTAACGGTGTAATTTGTCTTGAACATTGGGTTAATTTGTTTTTAAAAAAACTTCTTGACTGATCTCTTTTTATCAGTCTGTTCACCCGAGGATAAAAGTATGTGGTCTTTCTACTATATTTTTTTCGCACTGTGCTGTGTTCTCACAGGTTGCGATCCTTGGTACTGAACACTTAAGAAAACCTACATTTCTCTTTTGTGGGTCTCGGTTCAGGAACGGGTCCAAGCCCATCTTTGAGTCTATAAAAGTAGTGGTACGCGTACCCTTCTTCTATCTCCCTTCTTGACCACGTACGTGAACTTTTCTAGGGTTCATGTGTTTTCTCATTTAATCATCTTTGGAGATCAAAAAGAGAAAAGGGTTTTCAAGGGATCTATCAAGTAAGTCTTCTCTTCCTCTAATCTCTCTCAATTTCTAAATCTCATGAGGAATTTCAAGGTTTCAAAAGAAGTTTCAAAAAACTTGGGTTCTTCATCTTCTTCTAGCATGAACTTACCTATATATCAAAGTTCTATTAGGATTAGATTTGTCAATAATTCTTGTGGCAAGGTTTTTGAAAGGATTTCACCTAATGGGTTTATTCTAGAAAATAAATTGGATTTTGTTAGTGGACATAAAGAAGATTTGGTATGTTTTGAAAAGGTTAATCTTGGAAATATCTTGATGGTCTTGGTGAAGGTTTTGACACTCTTACAAGAATCTTCTATGCTAACATCTAAGATGTTAATTATGATGACATGGAATTCAAGACCATGATAAATAGACAAAGGATTCTTGTTAATAAAGAGTTGATTTCAAGGATCACTAAAATTCCCCTAGGGAGTTTTCGCCTTCCAAGACCTAGTCGTGAAAGACCATCTTATGAAACCATTTCTAATGGTTTTTGTGGTAAGAGTGTTGATTGGAATGAAGGGATATTTCCTACTTTTCATCTTAGTCTTGCCTTGATGTCTTTTGGGAAACTTGGTATATCTAATCTTTGTCCCTCCACGATTGAGAATTCTCGTTGGAGTCGTGAGTTTGCGGAGTTGGTCTATTTCCTTGAGTTGGGAACTCAAAGTCTTGACATTTGTGGGTTTATCATTTATCAAATGTTGTCGATGACTTCTTCCAACAAGAAGTTAGGTTATCCTTGCTTGATTGTGTGAATTTGTCGCACCTTCTCCATTGCTCCTATTGGAAACTTTATTGGAACTCCCAAGCTTGTTCGCCCTTGTAATTTCAAACGTATGAAGGAAAATGCTTCCAAGAGACAAAGATGTGACACTCTTGTTGACTCATGTGATTCTTCCTCCGTGAAGCTTCTTCAAACAATTCACAAGGGTGTTTGTAAATTTGATACCAAGATAAGATGTGTGCAAGAACAATTATATTTGATTGCTACTAAGTTTCCCGAAATCAAGGAGGACATGGATAAGGTTCGTGCCACATTTATGGTCTCTGATGATGAAGATGATGATTAGATTTTCGTGCTTTGTCTATTATGTCTAGGAAACTTCTTATGAGAATTGATTCTTGTGTTTTTAAGAAGGATAACTAGGGTTTGGAATAGCCATTATTGTGAGTACACATAGCTATTGCCAACGTTTTCATCTTGCAATGATTTTAGATTTAAATTCTAAGTTATTTGGAAGATGATTTTTGCAGTATTAATATTTATGGTTTTATATATTGCAAATTGTTATGGGATATGTTGTTTACGTCCGTGAACCTTGACTGTCCCATATATGCTCAAAAGTTAACTCTATTACATGTCGGTATGAAAATATTGATAAAAGATAGAATGAACTTTTGACTACAAAAGTAAGCCTATTATGTCATTATGCAAATATTGATGGAAGATAGGATGAACTTTTGTTTACAAAGATTAAGTCTATTATATGTCATTGAGCAAATAGTGATGAAAAATATAATGAATCTTTGATTATTCCGCAATATTGGTCTTTCCCTAATCCACATCTTTGTGTATGTACTATGTTGCTCCGTAAGTTCTCTTATGTTGAGCATGGCCAATTGAATTGATCATTTTCCTTGTGGTTAATTCAATTGAGATTTTTGGATACAAATTCATGTTTCATGTGATATGTTAATGTCCAAAGAAATCCTTCTTTTCTTGTCAAAGTAAGGTCGCTCTTGTTGTTCTTTCGGGAATGACATTTTATGGGGGAGAGTTCTTAATTGAACTTGTTCTTAATTGTTGAATCTTTGTGGGGAGTGCGGCTGTGGAATATTGTAGGAGTTTTCATGTATCTTTATAACATCCTTGATGAATACACTAAGTTTCGACTATGTGAAATCATCTAAACAAGTTGGTATGTAGTTCTCTTTTGGTCATGAAGTATCTCTATGAAAATTTCATGAGGATCCCACTAGTTTTCGTACCTTTGCCAATTTATATTGACAAAAAGGGGGAAAACTAATATGTAGTTCACACTACAAATACATATGGTTTACAGATCATTATGTAAGGGGGAGTGGTTTTCATGTGAGATGAAGTATTGACTAAGGGGGGTGATACATATCACCACAGTATTGTTGTCAAAGTTGTGATACAATTGAACTTTGATGTTATGTAATAATACTATGATATTGTATAACAATGAATGAGAGCAATTGTTTTCTCATTGTTATTGCTACGGATCTTCAACAACTATGATGCTGAGTTGAACACATTTAGAATCATTGGAGTACTTGGAAGTGACGAAGATTTCGAGTAATGTTGAAGAACCAAGGAGATCAAGCATTTGGATGAGAAGCTACAAAGTTTATTTATTTTGTAATTCATATGTATTGATAGTTTTGTCACTAAAATTGACAAAGGGGGAGATTGTTAGAGCATTGCTCGGTCGAACTCGCAAGCGTTGCTATCTCAATCTTGTTTGTCAATATTAGTGATCAAAACTATAAGTCTTGATTTCTAGTCTACTTATAGTAATGTCTCAGATTATGATAGATTGTAGTTGAGCATTGGACTTCACGACGTTCATCAATTGAAGACGAAGAACTACTAAGGAGAGCTTGTGGAACTTCATCAACAAAAGGTATATGGAGACTAAAACTCATCTATCACTTGGAAAGTCTATTTCTACTCTATATCCTATATTGAGACAAAAGTCGTATTACTATATAGTATTCGATTATGCACATTTGAGATTTCGAGCTGAGTTTAACCCGCTTACATGTTTCTCGAAATATGTGTTGGTAAGCTTTCGCTTCAACCAAGTTCATCTTATATTCTTGACGAAAGTCAAAAGATGATCATGTGAAAATCGCCGAGTAACATCTTACATGGTTTGTGTGATACAATCATTTGATATAGACTTGGAATGTTTCGTTATGATTATTTCAATAACTTGAAAATTGTTTTGACGCTAATAGTTCGTGAAAACAGCTATTGTCATCCTCTAAGAAAGTTTTAATGATTGAAATAGAGTTTAGAACACTTAACCATCATTGGATTATGAGCATAGTATGCATTCTTGCATATATGTGATCCATGACCGGAACTATAGTATGCATACCCGTATGCGTACCTGTTAGTTGTGAAATTTCGAGTACCTAAGTACACATACCCGTACGCGTACTAGCGAAGGGTTTGGGTCCGGGAATTTCTGTTGTGTTTGGAAGTATGCATACCCGTTTGCATACTGGCGAACCCAAACTCAGCCCGACTACTTAAGTATGCGTACACGTTTGCATACTTGAGTGGTTAAAGTTCTAAAACCCGGTTTGTTCATGAACTAATACATTTATATAATAAGGAATGCATCTTTGCAAACCGTGGCTATAATGTTCATGAATTGATTCGAGTGAATCAAACCTATTTTGCTTCAATTGTGTTCTTGTATTCTTCTATGAGAATATAATAATTGAACAACTCTATAACTAGTTTCATTTGAGTCATTTGAACTAGTTGTGGTTAAGATGAATAAGGTTGATATGAGAGTGTTCATATAGCTAACCTCGGTTTACTATTGTTGAGCCAACCTAGTGTACACGTTTAGGTGCGGTTACTCAAACCTAAATTAAGGTACATTTCATTTGTTTATAACAAGCTAAGTTCGATCTAACGGTTGAAAGATATTAGCTTGAGTCTAATCAGGTTTTCATCTAACGGTGAATATTGAATGCTTTGTGTTGATGGTGGATTTTCATTTAAGGTTAAAATTGTTAAAACCAGAAAATTATGCGCTAACATCTTGTAAAAGATAAATCCATTAATAAGTGTTGAATACTTCTTCACTTTACTAATTCACCTAGAATGGAGCATGTGGCAACAATCCCATTCTGTGAATTAAATACACGAAATTCATCTAGGTTGGAGCATGTAGCAACAATCCCATATACCCTGTGAATTTATAGCATTACTAATTAATGCGTAAAGCGACCTTGTATTTCTGTACTCATTATCAGTGTGGCATGACGACTGAGTGTTGCTCTCAGCAGAGCAACACGAACCTCCAAGCATTATAATGAAAGCATGTACGAAATACCCGTACATGATGCAACTCTCGGTGTGTTATACTAGCCCGATTGAGCAACTCTCGGTGTGTTATACTAGCCCGATTGAGCATCCTGGACTGTATCAGTATCGATCTGGATATGATCTCGTTCATCCAACCTCACCAAAGCATGATTGGATGGCCCGGATCAATTCCATAACCCCCAAGCGGTATGGAATATTCAGCTGTTAGAACCAACGCGGACCCCGCATGGTCGGCCTCCCCAAAAGATTGGCATAGCTTGCCAAAACGTCCAAACCAGAGTGATTTGGGCGGAAAACCCTAAATTAGGGTTTGCGGCACATTACATGTGTCACAAAACAGTCTCAACCATCCATCTTCGCAGGTATAGATGGAGGGTGTAGATGTAGATTCAAAAGGCCCAGAGCATGTCAACACAATCACCGTGGGCCCTCCTACATGCGACCAATCGGTCGGGACCAACCATGGTTGGTCATCCGGTCGTGCGCCCGAATAAGGCATGGTTACACGGCCGTGAAAGCCAAAACTAGGGTTTTGAGCATCACGAGCGTCCATCTTCTCCGGCACGAATGGAGGGCCCAAGATTAGATTAAGCAGGTCCGGTCATACCAACATGACCACCGTGGGCCCACCAATCTCCTCGCACGGTCGGTCAAGGCATACCATGCCTGGTTATCCCAAATCGTCCACCCAAACTAGCGTGGTTACACTTCCCAATTACAAACTAATCTCGACCGCTCAACTTCGTCGGACGATTTGAGTGGCTCGAGATCACGTTTTCATGGGACAGTCAGGTATAGGCGTGAACACCATCCTACCACCTACACGCCAGATCGATCCAAGGCCAAGACCGACCAAGATTGGTCATCTTGGAACGCGCACCCGAAGTGGGCATGATGCGCGGCTTTTGCGGCATCGTTTTGCATTTGCAAAATCGATCTCAACCACTCCTCTTTACCGGTCAAATTGAGTGGCCTAGATCGCACCTTCATGGGACAGTGAGGTACGGATGTGTACACCGGCATGCTGTCTACACGCATGCCCGATCGGTCCTTTCCAAAATACTTTCCATGCTTGGTTTCGACCAAGCTGAAGAGTGATGCCTGCGCACCTCTTCAAAACCTAATTCCATCAACGGTCGCAGATGAGTGTCTCAAAGATCATCTCGTCCGTCCAACTTTAACGGCTTGGTTATACAACCCTTAATTGGTCAGTAAGGTGTCTTGGTGATCACCACCCGTCACTTTACCACACCATGATGCAGTACCTGCATAAAATACACACGATACTTCACAAGTATCGACCTCGAATAACATCCAGGTTATTCAATTTAGCATTACATGCTACTTTCGTAGGTTCCACGATCCACACACTCGAGACATCAATCATGTCACAAACTAGGGGATACATCTTTGGGGTATTGGCCTGGCGGTTTACAGCGTGCAGCGCGCCATCACAAGAACGTGTCAGGAAGTCATGGACGGTTAATGATGATGGGAGAAGTGGGCAAGACTAGTCGTGTGACACTAACACACGACTTCACTACTCCATCACTCCACTTTCTCCACTTCCCACGAGATACGAAGGTTAGGCTAAAAGACTTGTATAAATAGGTTCTCCTCCCTATTTTCCAAACACGGGAGAAACAAGACAAGTCCGGACAACGAGAGGCAAGTGTTGATACAATCGTATTCAAACACCGGGCCGATAGCTTACACCCTGCAAGCCAGTTCAGCTTTCTAATACAAGTCATTCATAGCCAACACCTTCACATTCTCAACACCTTCTTCGCTTCCCTCCCTAAGATCAACCCCATCTCCTTCACTTTGTGACCGAAACAAGTATGGAACGGACATTTCTTGGTTTAGGCCGGACTTGCACAGATTGATCTCTCGAATCTACAAGCACTCACCGCGCAGTGCATTTGTTTAAGGTTTAGACTCATTTCTCATCCACACACCCCAAATTACCAAAATCGGCAGAAATAGTTTTCACCCATAAACACTTTGTTACCAAGGTAACTTAGACTGCAAACCCTGATTTGAAAACTATATAAGGGAGAACTCTAGCAACTGGGAAACCTGATCCCCACACCTTCTGTGTGATACTAGTTGCGACTAGAGTCGATTCTCCTTTAACCTTAGGTTTCTCACAAAACCTTGTAGGTTAACGACTTGGAGATTTCATTGGGATTGTGAAGCCAGACCCAACTATTTTCTCTGTAGTTGCATGTTCCGATCTTAATTATTTCTTATCTTGATTGAGTATTATCTTTGCTAAGATTTGCTTGAGATTTATCTCCGATAGGTAAGATTAAAAGTAGTCACAAACATCTTTGTTTCATCGTTTGTGATTCCACAATATCTTGTTTTTCTTCCATACGATTAATATTATTGTGAGGTGATTGATAATACTAGGCTGTTCTTCGGGAATATAAGTCCGTTTTTTCTATTGGTTCATGTGCACCTTGATTTATCAAAAGACGAAACAAAACTCGTAGGTATTTCTGTGGGAGATAGATTTATCTATTCCAATAGACTTTTCTGTGTGAGACAGATTTGTTTATCAAGTCTTCGACTTTGGGTCGTACCAACTCTTGGTTGTGGGTGAGATCAGCTAAGGGAATCAAGTGTGTAGAATCTTGCTGGGGTCCAGAGACGTAAGGAGCGCAACTGTACCTTGATCAGTGTGAGATTGGTTAGGGCTCAACTACATTCCATTCTGAAGTTCATTGGTAGTAGGCTAGTGTCTGTAGCGGCTTAATATAGTGTGGTGATCAAAGCTGGACTAGGTCCCGGAGTTTTTCTGTATTTGCGGTTTCCTCGTTAACAAAATTTCTGGTGTCTGTGTTATTTCTTTTCCGCATTATATTTTGTTATATAATAGAAATATCACAGGTTGTACTTTATGTTCAATCAGTTATTAAATCCGACCTTTGGGTTGTTGATTGAATTGATTGACACTTGGATATTGGTTTGTGATACCGTCCAAGTTATTTCTCTTATTCGATCGGGATCGCAAATTCCTATTTGTTTGATTGCATATTGAATTGAGAAATTGAGATATAACTCTTTGATATACTTTCTATAGATTGAGTCTGACTATCTAGTTGATTCTCTTGAAAGTATATTGGAGTTTGTCTATTCAAATTCCCGAACGAAATATTGTGTGTGGTTGTTAGACCCCCGCTTTTTCAATGAGGCTAAACTGC
Source organism: Papaver armeniacum (assembly GCA_023531295.1). Taxonomy (NCBI): domain Eukaryota; kingdom Viridiplantae; phylum Streptophyta; class Magnoliopsida; order Ranunculales; family Papaveraceae; genus Papaver; species Papaver armeniacum. The sequence goes on from JAJJWW010011662.1 coordinate 668,772, forward strand.
AGGTTCAGATGTGTGGTTGGTCCATAATCTTGAAGTGGTTTCCTGCAAGACAGGAGATGAGTTTTCATCGTGTTTCTTTGATCGGTTGTCTTCATTGATGCGCTTTCATGCTCTGGTTCTTTTGTTATTTTTTGGACTGCTATGTAGTTTCGGCACTGTTGTTCTCCGTTCCTCCGTGGTGAACATGGCTTCCATCATCCGTCTCTGTATGTCTTTCTGTATTGAAGTAGGTCTCTGTTATTTATGCATTATTATACGAGGTTCCTCCAATCTAGGCGGTCTTTCGTTTTGTGGCTCAAGTACTTGTCGAATGAAAAAAAAAGGGATATTTGGGGTCTGAGGGCCTTTCAATATGCCCCGACTCCTATTGAACTATTTGTGTCGTGTCTTATTGAGTTCTTGGGATAGATATTCCAGCGAAGCAGTAAGTTTCGTATATCCTATGATTTGTTTGGGATGTTTCTCCGGTGCTGTCAGCAACTTGGTTGTTGTCTTGTTTGTTGCTTTATAATCTGCTTCTGGGACGTATTATGTTAGAAAATCGCTCGGTCAAACTCACAAGTTTTTGTATTTCCATCTTGTTGTGAATCTTAGTTGATCAAAACTATGACTTTATTTATAGTTTACTAAAGTCAATCTCGGATTTGGAATAAAGCATGGTAGTTGAGTACCAGAATTCACCAATCGACCTTGAAGATTGAAGACTGAAGAACGATGACGTCAATGGAAACTTCATCAACATAGGTATGTGAAGACTGACTATGCTATTTAATCTACCATCCCGTCTACTGACACAAGTCATATGAATTTAGTATAATGATGAATATTGTAAAGAATAATGCAAGCTAAAGAGTAGTCAAGTTAGTTCTTAAAGTTCACAAATTGTTTTACATACTAGTTCACAAACTTCAGCTTATATATAAATGTAAAGACTTGATTTTTAAATCTCAATTAACTCTCTTAGACGAACTGATTTTATTAGTTCGTGAACTAGTCGATTTTGAGATAATATTAGATTCTGTTTAATTCAATGGTACACGAACGGTTTCATACAATTCGCAAACTAGATGATTTTTGATATTTTTTGTACCTTTTGTTTCTAAGTACAAAAATTGTTTTGATAGTTCGCGAATTTGCCAAATTCAAAAGGTTCTTGAGTTACGAGACGACTTTGAGTTCACAAACTGTTTTGACGGTCAAGATCTAATTCATACTTGTGTATATATACTCCACCTTATGCTTGATGGTTCCAAAACTACTTAAGCGCGACTCTCTAGAAAACTACTTTGTGCACTAAGGTTGTACACATCTTCTTCGTGATTCAAAGAAAAATTCTCACATGATTTCATGCACAATCTATATGGAGAATTTTAGCTTGCTTGGATACAAAAAAATTCGTAAACATAGAAACTAGTTCACGAACTTTCCTTGTTTAGTATTGTTCATAAAATTAAATAGAGGACTCCCTGCACACTACAATCTCAATCCTAACACTTCTGTGTCCTAGTTGCGGCTAGAGTCGTCCTCTAAAACCTAGGTTTCAGATTTCCAGTTCGTGTTATCCGGATCATGTTCTTATTTATCTTTTAGTTTCTGAACTATTAATCAGGATCGAGATACATAGAAATCACATAGTATTCTTCGTCTCAAATTTCATGATTCCATAAGATGGATTTCTAAATGAGTTCTGGTTTAATTTTTTTAGATTGTTCTTGTTATGTATAATTGATTAGGCATCTCCATAAGTTTTGAAGAAAATAAGTTCAACTTAATCTTGAGTTTGCTTGGTATCCTTTTTTCTTGAAGATCCCTCATAAGCCTATTTTTCTGAAGGAAATCAGATAGGCTTACTGTTAGAGGCATAATAGTCATAAAAGT